>CM046874.1:518155844-519355844 GCA_025667525.1 Glebionis coronaria | reverse complement strand
TTTAAATCTCGGTTATAATAGCTTATTGTTCGTGCTTATTGAAGTTTTAGCTTTTCACCATTTTCGGATTAGTTTTGCTCCCATCGCAATCCAAGGGCTTTAACACATTCCGACGGGTACTTATTTTGATCGCAATAACCCTCGAGGGTTCTACTTTGCGATCGGGTGTCATTCCCCCTTATTCCGATCTGGATAAGCGATCGCACATTCCGACGGGACTAAAGTCACTTTTTAGACGAAACTCTGCCCAATTCTCGACAGCTACATTCCAATCTGGTACAACATTCCGATCTGAACAATATTGCGATAGGTGTGCTTAGATTTCATACATTCCGATCTAGATCTTTCCGATAGATGCACATTGCGATAGAACAGACTTTAACATTCCCACAGCTTTACATTTATGTATTCCGATGGTTTTGATTTTGTCATTCTGATGGATCTTCATTTGCAATATTCCGATGGACTGAGTTTTTAGATTTCAAAGTTTTACAAAGTTTTAAGTTTTAAGTATTTGTCTAATCTTTTCCTTATGTTTTCAAGCATTTACTTTTAACTTGTTAATCTAGTTTAATTTTTCAAAACTTTAATTTTACTCTTCAACACTTACTTGTTTGTCATTAGTTTAAAATAGATAAACAAACCAACACCTTTTTATTAACCAAGAACAAATCATTCCACTTAGAGCCGTGATCAATTCGAGGAGATACCGAGAACTAAAATCCGAACCATAGCAAAAACCCATGTATCAAATGGCGCCGCTGCCGGCTCTTCTCGTTAAGATCAACAATTTTTTGTGAGAACTTGGATTTTGGGATACGTTCCCCGTGAATGTTACTTTTTCATAAAAAATTTCAAAAAACCCAAACAAAAAAAAAATATTAAAATTTATATATATATATAAAATTTTCAAAAAATCCTAAAAATTAAAAAACATAAAAACCAAAAATATTTTTGCTTTGTTTTTGCCTTGTTAGTTCTTTTGCAGGTGCATGCGTACACGATCAACGTCTTATCAAGAGCCCGAGCCTCTCGAAGACTTAGACATGGCCGGTGTACATAACAACAACAATAACCCACCTCAAAACAATAATAACAATAACAATCCACCTTTCAACAACAATAATAACAACAACAATGAGCCTCTACCGGATAATCGCCCGATGATTGAACTTCTGCAAGCACATGTATATGGCAACAATGATCCAATTTTCATACCCGTGTTTGCAGCCAACAACTTTGAGCTCAAATCCGGCTTTATCCAGATGGTCTCTACTCAACCATTCTTGGGGCGTACCATTGATGATCCACATGACCACATCAAGAGATTTCTACAACTCACGAACACGATCAAATTCAATGGTGTTCCACAAGAGGTAATCCGTTTACAACTTTTTCCCTTTTCTTTAGAGGGACAAGCCCGACATTGGATTGCTAAGGAACCGCCACAAAGTATTCTTACGTGGACGGATTTGGAGACCAAGTTTATCAACTACTTTTTCCCACCCTCTCGTACTACCGCTTTGCGGAATGAAATTATCAATTTTGAACAAAAGAACGATGAGTCTTTTAGTGAATCTTGGGACCGTTTCAAAGATCTTTTAAGAAAATGCCCACATCATGGTTTTACCAAAGTGCACCAAATTAACACTTTTTGTAATGGTTTAAGCATGAATGACCAAGATTCACTAAACAGTGCCTCGGGGGGTAATCTTTTGGCTAAGACTTCCAATGCTTCTTGGGATGTCATTGAGAATAAGTCTCATGTGCAAACCAAGAGTGTTCGGACCAATGTCGCTAGTGCTAGTACTAGTGACAGCGATAAGCGACTTGACAAAATCACTGCGCTTCTTGAATCGCTTGCTACCCAAACCGCCAGCAACACCAACAGCATCAACGCAAAAAACGCTCAAGTCAATGCTGTCAACCAACCATGTGAAATATGCGGGGGCCCTCACTCTTACACCACTTGTACTGCCACCTAAGACTACCCTTCTGAGAATGTGAATGCAGCATACGGTACCTATCCTCCGGCCGCTTATCAAGCTCGTCCTCAAGGTAACCGCAACCTGCTTAGCTACCGTTCGAACAACTATCTCTCACCACCCAGTTTTACTCCTAACAACCTAAACCAACAAAAAACCTAAACCGCCCTCCTCAACAACAACAACAATCTCGTGGACCATACATACCACCTCACAAACAACAACATCCACCTCAAAGAAACAACCAAGTTTACCAGCAACCTGCTTATCAACCACCCGCATACAATGCACCTTCCAACCAACCCACCGCATTACACCAAGACATTGGAACCTACATGAGGACTAATGATGTGATCGTGGACAATCTCCAACAGGAAGTGCGCAACTTGAAAGCAGACCTGGTGAAACAAGGGAACGATTTGAGAGCTGATATGCGAAACACTTTGGATAGTCAAAAGAATGACTTAAAGAACATGATGGCTAGCTTTTTCCAAGGTAATCAACCCTCTTCTTCGGGTACTCTTCCGAGTAACACCGTTGCGAATCCAAGAGGGGAGATGAAAGCAATCACCACTCGCAGTGGAAAATGTACTAAGGAACCCGAGCTTCCTATACCTCCACCGGTGATTGTGACTAAGGAGAACGAGTCACCTGCTCCTATTCCTCATCCTTCTACTTCCCCAATTTCTCCACCTCTTACTTCTACCCCTCCCCCACCCAAGGATGTGAGTGATCCTTCGATCCCAAAGACTTCCTCTTCTTCTGATATACCTTATCCATCTAGGTTGAGGAAAGAGAAGCTCAAAAGCAAGGATGATATTCAGGTTTCGAACTTTCTTAAAATGTTTAAACAATTGAATTTCAACATCTCCTTCGCTGAGGCTCTCGCTCACATGCCTAAGTACGTGAAAATGTTCAAAGATCTTCTTAGCGACAAGGAGAAGCTTCTTGATATTGCTAACACCCAACTTAATGAGAATTGCTCTGCAGTACTCTTAAGGAAATTGCCAACCAAGCTTGGTGATCCGGGTCGTTTCTTAATCCCTTGTAACTTCCCGGGGTAGAGAATTGCATGGCTTTAGCCGATCTAGGTGCCAGTATTAATCTAATGCCTCTAAGCGTTTGGAAGCAATTATCTCTCCCTGAGCTAGTCCCCACCAAAATGACTCTGGAATTAGCTAACCGTACGGTTGCTTATCCAGTGGGGATAGCCGAAGACGTCTTTGTAGGAGTCGACAAATTCACTTTTCCTGCCGATTTCGTTGTCGTTGACTACGACATGGACCCTCGTGTGCCATTGATCGTTGGTCGTCCATTCTTGAGGACCGGTCGCACTCTCATCGATGTTGAAGGCGGTGAGCTTATCATGAGAGTGGGTGACGATAAAATCGTTTTCAACATGGGAAAGTTGTCTAAACAACCTTATTCATACGAGAGTGTTAATTGTATTGAAGTTCTGGATGAGGCTTGTGAAGAACACTTTATTGATGCTTGTAAAAATATTCCTACCTCTCTTCCCAATGTTGAGACCATTTCCTTTCTTGATTCATCACTGTCTCTATTTGGAGAAAGTGATTTCTTTTGGAAAGATCTTGAAGCCACCATGGGAGATGTGAACTCAGCAAATGACGATTCTCCCACCGATTGGGATGAAGACATGCATTTCTTTGAAAACCTTCTCAAAGAAGACAATCTTTCTCTACCATCTCCCACGGTTACTGCTATCGATGCTCTGACTTTGAAAACGCCTCCCATCGAAAATCCTCCAGATTTAGAACTTAAGGAGTTGCCGCCCCATCTTGAGTACGTGTTCCTTGAAGAAAACAAGAAGTCGCATGTCATCATTGCGAAGGACTTGAAAGAAGAAGAAAAATCTCGCCTCATCGCCGTGCTTAAAGATCATAAGAAGGCAATTGCTTGGAAAATTTCCGATATCCGCGGAATTGATCCGAACTTTTGTACTCACAAGATTCTCATGGAAGATGACTTTAAACCCGCAATCCAGAGCCAAAGAAGGGTTAATCCTCGAATTCATGACGTCATCAAACAAGAGGTTATCAAACTTCTTGATGCCGGCTTGATTTACCCTATTTCGGATTCGCCGTGGGAAAGTCCCGTCCATTGTGTGCCTAAGAAGGGCGGAATAACCGTTGTTCCCAATGAACACAAAGAGTTGATTCCCACTCGTCCCGTTACTGGGTGGAGAGTTTGTATTGATTATCGCAAGCTCAATGATGCCACGAGAAAAGACCACTTTCCTCTTCCCTTCATGGATCAAATGCTCGAGCGTCTAGCTGGTAATGACTATTACTGCTTCTTAGACGGTTTCTCCGGGTATTTTCAAATTCCCATCGATCCCAAGGACCAAGTAAAGACCACATTCACTTGTCCGTACGGAACATTTGCTTACAAACGCATGCCTTTTGGTTTATGTAATGCTCCTGGGACGTTCCAACGGTGTATGATGGCTATCTTCCATGACATGGTTGAAGAAACTATGGAAGTATTCATGGATGATTTCTCGGTTTATGGCGATTCTTTCTCTGCTTGCCTTGACAATTTAGAACGTATGCTGAAGCGGTGTGAAGACACTCGCCTTGTTCTTAATTGGGAAAAATGCCATTTTATGGTAAAAGAGGGCATCGTGCTAGGACACAAAATCTCCAAAGCCGTTCTTGAAGTAGACCGTGCTAAAGTCGATGTTATCGCTAAGTTGCCTCCACCTTCAACAGTGAAGGGTGTGAGAAGTTTTCTCGGTTATGCGGGCTTCTACCGTCGATTCATCAAAGATTTTTCTAAAATCGCTCGACCGATGACCCACCTCTTGGAAAAAGATACTCCTTTTATCTTTTCCAACGAGTGTATCGAAGCCTTCAACTCGCTTAAGGATAAGCTAACTAGGGCACCCGTCTTGGTTACCCCTAATTGGGAGCTGCCTTTCTAGTTGATGTGCGATGCTAGTGACTTTGCTATTGGTGCGGTTTTGGGCCAAAGAATGAACAAACACTTCCAACCAATCCATTACGCTAGCAAGACAATGACTGGGGCTCAATTGCATTACACGACAACCGAAAAAGAGCTTTTAGCTGTTGTCTATGCCTTTGAAAAGTTCCGCTCCTATCGTCCTTTCCACCACAATCATTTACACAGATCATTCCGCGCTGAAGTACTTGTTGACTAAGCAAGATTCCAAACCAAGACTTCTTCGCTGGGTTTTGCTACTCCAAGAATTTAAAATCGAAATTCGCGATAAAAAAGGAGCTGAAAACCTAGCCGCGGATCATCTCAGTAGACTTGAGGATCCTTACCAAGGGGATCATCCGAACAAAGAAATCAATGATACTTTTCCCTTGGAGACCTTAATGTCTATCAACTCGACTGCTGATGAAACCCCGTGGTTTGCGGACATTGCAAACTACTTGGCGGGTGGAATTCTCGTTGACGGGTTAACATCCCAGAAAAAGAAGAAGTTCTTTAACGACATTAAGACTTACTTTTGGGATGACCCATATCTATTCAAGCAATGTGCTGACTTGATTATTCGCCGATGTGTTGATGGACCGGCAGCTTTAGAAATCCTTGACGCTTGCCACAAAGGACCCACCGGTGGTCACTTTGGTCCCAACTACACCGCCAAAAAAGTGTTTGAATCGGGATTTTATTGGCCCACCATTTACCGTGATGCTCACGAGATGGTTAAACATTGTGATGCTTGCCAAAAACAAGGCAAGATCACACATAAAGACGAGATGCCTCAGAATTTCATTCAAGTATGTGAAATCTTTGATGTTTGGGGTATCGACTTTATGGGGCCATTCCCTTCTTCTAAAGGAAACAAATACATCCTTGTAGCCGTTGACTACGTCTCCAAATGGGTTGAAGCAAAATATTTACCCACTAATGACGCAAGGGTGGTTTGTAACTTTTTGAAATCGCTATTCGCTAGATTCGGTGTGCCTCGCGCCATTATTAGTGATCGCGGGACTCATTTTTACAATGACCAATTTGCTAGAGTCATGGCTAAGTACAGTGTAAATCATCGTCTTTCCACAGCCTACCACCCAAAAACTAATGGCCAGGCTGAAATATCCAACCGATGATTAAAGCGAATTATCGAAAGAACCGTGGGAGAGCATCGTGCCTCATGGGCTGATAAACTTGATGATGCTTTGTGGGCTTTTCGTACCGCATACAAGACTCCGATTGGTTGTACACCATATCGTCTCGTGTACGGGAAAGCGTGCCACCTCCCCATTGAGTTGGAGCACAAGGCTTACTGGGCCTTGAAGTGGGCTAATTTTGATATCAACAAAGTCGGTGACCTATGCAAGATCCAACTCAATGAGCTGAATGAACTCCGTAATGAGGCTTATGAAAATTATTTGATCTATAAGGAGAAGACTAAGCTCATTCACGACTCTAAGATTAAGAACCGAGAGTTCCAAGTTGGGCAAGCTGAAATCTCGTTGGTCCGGCCCATTCACCATTGCCCAAATTTTTCCATATGGTACTCTTGAGCTCGCTCAACCTAATGGACCTAATTTTAAGGTGAATGGCCAACGAGTGAAGTTGTACTTTGGTGAGGACATCTCTCAAGAGATGATTTCATCCCTTACCACGTTCCCCATAAACTAATTTTGGGTCGAGTCAGGCTCGTGACTCGGTTATCAAAAACAATCGCTACTCGGGAGGCAACCCGAGTTTCTATCCTTTTTTGTTTTAACCTCCTAAGTGTAGGGGGACCTATATAGGTGTTTGTATTTGTGTGGTGATGTGATTACAGGGATAAGTGCACTCTTGGAATCCCTGAAGAACCGTGCTCCTGTGTTATCCGAAATCCGGTTCTATCTCTCAACTATCGTGATTCAATTTTCTTCATATTAACATTTGAAATTGATCACTTTAGTTGTCTCTTCCTTAACTTGAGTTAACCAACGTGCACAATGTCATAAGTGTATGGGAGACTTTTCCTACATGCTTAAACATTGAGGACAATGTTTCTCTTAAGTGTAGGGGGGACTTCTATCGAAGTTTTAAGTGGACTTTTCCATGAAAATGCCTTCATTTAACCGGAAAATCATATTTTTCAACATTTTTCAAAATTTTTATTAACTTTGGCCATTTTGTCGTAATTTTTAAATTTTTATCGTTGCTTTCATATGTATATATCCCGCAATAAAGTCAAAAATATTAATTAAGTTGTGTAGCTAGTTTAGAAGTCTTTGACATATTAGGCCCGTTGCGATTATTTTGACTCAACCCGAATAGACTTATCCAAGTTTATTCTAGCCAGTATCCTTAACCATGTAGACCTTAATTGGTTTATTAGGCTAAGCATCCACGAGTCTCATTACTTGAGATTTTAAACAGTGGAGAACGAGAAATGATAGAGTCAATTATAAGTCGGTATTCTTGCACAAGCTCACTTGGTGTATTTATCTGCCTATTCTCCCATCACTCGCTAATAATTTATCTGCAATAAGTAAGGTCGTACGATTTGAAAAGTTACTTAGCTTCTAGCCCAAGATCGTTTAAAAGTTGATCGGTAATGATAAGAGTTCATAGCCAAGGCATAACTTATGAAGCGGGGCGCGAAGATTGGCGAGTCCGAAAAGGCCCTAACAAGGCATGAGGATTCCATTTTATTGCTGAAGATCCAAAGTGCTGTGAAAAGCATTATTCCCAAAATCAATATGAAGGATCAAGACTCACGACGAAAAGCAATCAACTCCCATAAAGATCATGGAGAAGTCTATCCGAAAAGACCCTAACAAGGTATGAGGATAAATAGATCCAAGTCCGAAAAGGAGGCGGATCGTTGTATCTCAAAATCCCAATTAGAGATTGAAGAAATAATCATGAAGTCGTGGTCAACAAAGTTGGAGTACCCCTCAAAAGTCTCCAAGTGAAGAAATTCTATAACGAAGAGAAGACCATTATCTCAAGAACGCTCTCAACATATGAAGTATGAAGTACATGCCAAATATCGGCCCGAGAAAGGTCTCAAATCGTGAACCGAGTTATGCCAAGATATGAACTTTTTGATATCCCGAAAAGCAGTTTTAAGAGATTTTGTCCTTTAGCTAACTATTGATCAAATCGGCCTACTTTGCTTTCAACCTAAATAACTACCGAAATAAGTCCAAAAATGCATCTTCGTGATCATTCTAAGACAAAAATAAAATATAAGAGATACACCTAGGAATAAGGGAGTTTAAGCATATAATTAAGCCATGTGAGTAAGTGTTTGATTTGCTAACTTATAATAACAATGATCTCGTTTTTAAGCTTAGTTTGGGGAACGTGAAACTTGAGGGTGATAAATCTTCGCAGCACCAAAGCCCTAATGTAAGTCCTTGATCTCTTTGCAAGTTATTTCCATCCTTTTGTTTACTTTAAAGCTTTAATTTCTCTTAGTACTTTAATTTTTGTTTAATAGTATTTTAATAAGGCCAAGGTTGATTGATTATGAGAAAAGTGTAAACTTGCTTTATCGCTAAGCATTGCATGAGGGCATGGCAATAGTTAAGTGTAGGGGATTTGATAGGTGTGAAAACACCCATCCTTTTACCACTTATTTCTTGCTAAAACAAGACCAAAACCCGTATTTAATATCATTTGTTTGGAATTATGCGTTGTTTTTGTGATTATTGTTTTTCTGAGTCAACCGGATGAATATTGAAGAAAACATGGGATTGCACTGGTTTTATCAAAGAAAAAGACTCAAGACGAAGTCTATTGTCCAAGAGATGCAAAAGATTTGAAGTCATTGTGCCTATTTGAAGATTTATCGAAGAATAGAGCCAAAGATGGAAGATTCATATATGTCGAAGAACTCGAGTCTATTAAACAAAAGATTATAAGACAAGTTGGAATTCTTCACCGACACTTCTCAAAATCCAAGTCGGAAACGTTCATTTAAAGAAACGTGAAGACTAAAGAAGAAAGAAGAAAAGAATCCCGATACCAAAGCCCATACACAAGCCCATATCACGCGCCTATATAAAGATCCCACTTCACAATTTTAGAGACTGTTAGTTAGTCTTAGTTTAGTTTTTCATTTTTCTCTAGTTTTAGAGAGAGAAAGTTCCAAACTTTCTCTCACTAAATTTCTTCTTTGTTTCATCTTTCAAATTTTAAACTTTTCATTAATCTTTGCACTTTGAGTTCTTTTAATTAAAAGTTTAAGTTTAAGTTTATGTTGTTTAATCTCTTCCTACATTTCTTGGTTTAATTTCGCCTTTGATCCGAAATTTACAATCCATACGGTTTGATTTAGTTCATGTTTAAGTAGTTAAAAGATTGATCTTTTCACTACTTTTTAAGCTTTTATTTGATTTAGGCTATAAGTTCTTTATGCTTATTAGCTTACTTCATGCTTTAGCTTATTGTTTTTCGGATTTCATCAAGGTTTAGTCATTCAAAAGTTTTGTTTATAAAGTTTATGATTTTACGTTTTCAAAAGTTGTCAAATTTAATCTTTTTGAAGTGTTTAAATCTCGGTTATAATAGCTTATTGTTCATGCTTATTGAAGTTTTAGCTTTCACCATTTTCGGATTAGTTTTTCTCCCATCTCAATCCAAGGGCTTTAACACATTCCGACGGGTACTTATTTTGATCGCAATAACCCTCGAGGGTTCTACTTTGCGATCGGGTGTCATTCCCCCTTATTCCGATCTGGATTGCGATTGCTTATTGCGATCGCACATTCCGACGGGACTAAGGTCACTTTTTAGACGAAACTCTGCCCAATTCTCGACAGCTACATTCCGATCTGGTACAACATTCCGATCTGAACAATATCGCGATAGGTGTGCTTAGATTTCATACATTCCGATCTAGATCTTTCCGATAGATGCACATTGCGACAGAACGGACTTTAACATTCCGACAGCTTTACATTTATGTATTCCGATGGTTATGATTTTGTCATTCCGATGGATCTTCATTTGCAATATTCCGATGGACTGAGTTTTTAGATTTTAAAGTTTTACAAAGTTTTAAGTGTTAAGTATTTGTCTAATCTTTTCCTTATGTTTTCAAGCATTTACTTTTAACTTGTTAATCTAGTTTAATTTTTGAAAACTTTAATTTTACTCTTCAACACTTACTTGTTTGTCATTAGTTTAAAATAAATAAACAAACCAACACCTTTTTATTAACCAAGAACAAATCATTCCACTTAGAGCCGTGATCAATTCGAGGAGATACCGAGAACTAAAATCCGAACCATAGCAAAAACCCATGTATCAATCAAGCTCATGGAATCGAGCCCTTAGACACTCCCATATCTGTCTAATAAGACGAGGAATTTATTAATTGTCATTACCTCCAGATTATTGGTACATTGCCGTATACCTGACTTCTCAATAAAATATGTTCAAACAGTGTGGAGGTCGGGCCTAAGCTTCTGTGACAAGTCCACACAAACTGAACCGGGGCGACTTCCCCCATAGATCTATTAATTGTACTAGTGGTTAACCCATCATAGGTTAATTAACGGTCCATAATTGAGGCTTTTACAAAGGCAATTACTTAATGCAATTCAAAGGATTCATACTGAGACAAGCATACCAGGAAAGACTTGTGTTCCAAGTTTATAAAAACATGTATTCCCCCTCGCGGGTTTAAAAACCATTTGCAGGATAGTATAAAAGTGAGGCTATAGACTTACCTTATATAATACACAAAGCTAGTAGTAGTAGTGATCGCCGAAGTGAAGATGCCTCCCAAATATATACACATCAAAAGCCACCACCTAACAAATAAGGTGCGATCTTAGCAACATACTTAAGTATTTCAAATCATACTTTGTATAATAAAATCAATGACTCAAAATAGTATGTACATAGACATGACAAATGAATGCAAGTGATTCCCTTCTAACTCCACAACAAGTACTAGCTTTCCAAGACTAGTACCTTCGATATTGATCCATCTCAAGATGCCAAATCAATACGGTTCAAGTACCCTAAATGGGTCTCCAATCTCAGAATATACACCCACACATAAGACTTATATCCTTTTATAACTTTGAGAAGCTAAAAGATTAGCCTCTCGTCTTAAACTATGACGCAAGGTTAAGTACCTCCCAAAAAGTACTCAGCCGGTACTTACCATGTAAAACCCGCATGATTTTAACATGAATAGTACCCTTAAGATCGTACTTACTAGACTAAAACTTTCCTATTATAGCATGATTACGTTTAGGTGTTAGGATTTTACGTATTACGTACGTGTTGGAACACGATAAGTATTTATTACGTACGAACACACAATAATTATTTAACAATAATTAATCATGAGCATGTGATCTTGAAATCATGAACGTAATTAAATCACGAACTAATATTAATTACGTATATATATTTATTACAAGCACGAATAAATATATTAAGTCACGGTTAATATTTAACGAGAACACATAAAACACGAACACAAATAAACACGAACGAACACTTAAATATCGAGACACGGAAAACGGTACGGGTACCCCATGTGGGGCCCCCTTAACCGCGGCTACACCAAAAGATGGGCCAAGCCCATCTAAAATTTTAACTAACAAGGGTTAATGTGAAATCTTGTTTTTATTTTTCACTTTACAGTAAAAACATTAAAAACCCTAAAAAGATTTTTGGCTTCTTCCTTCTTGTCCTCTTTGGCAGCCGCATACAACATAAGAAAAGGGGGTGTTCGTTTGATTTTGATCTTGAATCTTGTACGTGTGTTCGTGTGTGTTCATCCTCGTTAGATCCACGCATTCAGTATACCTTTTTAATCCTTTTTCTTTTGATTTGATCTAATAAAATTAAATAAGAACATGATGTTTTTAGAAACCTAATTAAAAACATAAATCAAACATATAAATGGTTTTTGGGTAAATCAAAAAGGAGGTTTTTAGGGGTGTTTGTTTGGCCGGCGCCTAAACCGAACCCCAAGGGGGGTCTAGGTTTGGCTTATAGACCACCACCGAGACCATATGGTCCCGGTTTGGTGGTGTGGGTCCTACGACAACAGCAAACAAAAGGGAACCCCGAAGTGGTTCGGGGTATGGTGTCGATTTCAGGTCCGGTTCATGGTTTCTAGACAGCGATCCGGTTCATGGTTTATGTTAAGATTATTTTTTATTATAATCATATGTTATAAATTAAATTAAAAAAATATGACATGATTAATTTAATAAAACATGACTTAGGTTATAATTTAGTTATTAAATCATGGAATTATTAACCTAAGTAGTTATATTTTTCTAGACTTATAATTAATTAATTATTTAAAAACCATGGTTATAATTAATTAATTAACATGACTTAGGTTATATTATTAATAATTAATAATACATGTTTTAACCTAAGTATTTAACTTTAGTTAATTAAAAACATGATATATTTAATTAAATACTTTTAACCTATAGTTTATTTAAATTACATGTTATAATTAATAAACTATACATTATATCATTATGACTTAGAATAATACTCAGAAAACACTTAAGCTTATATACTTAGCTTATTTAACCAGCTTATATCTAATTATGGAAACTTTCTATTTTTAGAAACTTATTTAATTAAGGCAGCTAATCTATTTATGGAAACTTTCTATTTTTAGAAACTTATTTAATTAACGCAGCTAATCTATTTATGGAAACTTTCTATTTTTAGAAACTTATCTATTTTAAGCAGTAATTCCATTTTTGGAAACTTTCTATTATTGGAAACTTTCTATTTTTGGAAACTGTCTATTTTTGGAAACTTTCTATATTGGAAACTTTCTATTTTTGGTAAATTTCTATTTTTGGAAACATTCTATTTTAGGAAACCTGCTATTTTTAGAAAGTTACTTATTATTACACAGTAAGTATAATAATACATGAAATACCAGAAATACTTAATTAGAATAGACAGAATATAAGATAAACACAGTTTAAGGCTTAAACAGTAAAAGATGATATGAACATATAAAATAAGCTAAGACATGATATATAACCAGTTACGTATTTAGTAATCAGATACTTATTCAAGTATGTATTTATGTAGCATTAGTGATACCGAAGTAGGATTCTCCTCAGTTCGTCTTCTTCGTTCACTGGACATAAGGTACGGATTCCCGTCCTTTCAGTATGGACATTCTTTCCTTATTAGGATTCCCCGTATGCAGCCAAATGTTTTCCCGTAGTATAAGTTTATATGTTTGATTTGCTTATGATTAATTTAGAATACCTATAGCCATATACATGCATGACCAGTTTCACCTAGTTATGGAGGTACCATAACCATAACATTAGAGGCACTGATGTTATGACTTCACCACGGCGGAGTGATTGCTCGTGGCGTCCCTTCAGCTTTTGGCAATATTATTATATTTATCATGTGCGGCGTATGGGTGCATCCTAGTTACATGTTTTTCAGTAGATTACTCAGTGTGAATGTGGTGTGTGCCTTGCATCCTTCAGAAGGAGCTGATCCCTCCTACCCAAACCAGTATATTAAATTAGAGGCAGCCCTTCTAATTTGCATGATGAGGTCACCCTTCCAAGTATTCATGCACGATGGATTTTCATGACATATATTGGCTAATGGTAGAATATGCTAAACAGTTTTATAAGATAAACATAAGGCTTTTCAAACTATAAAACCAGTTTTACCAAGACTTAATCAGGTTATTCGGGACATAGTTTCTTCCGCTGTTATATGTTATATGCTTATCCTATTCATGCTTTATTGTACATCCGTGCACTAAGCGTATTGCTCAGCCGTTTTCCTTTTCTATGTTCCCAAAACGGCAGGTACTCAGGGACGCTCGTAGACTTTAAGAGTACGTGCATATGGATTGGAAGCTTTCTAGCGTTTCTTTACATTATGCATTGTCTTTACTTTGATACACTTGCTATGGACATTGTTTAGTCCTTTCCTTTACAGTACTTATGTTTATGTGTGATGAGCTTTACTTTTGGAATACCGATGTTTGATTCCGGTATTTTCCTTTTATGGTCATGAAATGTTTAGACATTTTTCCTTGTATGCTTTGATGACACGCCATAATTACGTGTGACATTCTATTATCAAAATGGGGTGTTACAATTATGGTATCAGAGCCGAGGCTTCGACCTGTAGGCTCTCAAAATATGACCTGTGATTAGTGGGTAGTCACTATGGTCTTCCTAGAACTGACAGTCGTTTTCATGCATTCATCATTTTTATGCATACATATATATGTCATTGTCGCAGGTTTATGACTAAGTAATGGTTGGTACAGGAGTGGCCCTATTTAGTCGCATGTGTTTTATCAAAACTTTTAAATTTGGGACTGACCCATAGGCGTCCGCTTGCCATGTCTTTTATTTTGGGTGAATTGACCATAGGCGTTCACTCTCGAGCATACAAAAGTTTTCATAAAATTATATCATGCATTCATACACAAAATTTTCTTGCATAAAATTTTTCTCTAGAATTTTGGTATAAATTTTTTTTCTTCATGTATATATATATTTTATGTTTTGAGCTGTTTAATCATATGTTTTATGTTATACTGTCAGATGGTTCTCACACGCGAACAGGAACAACTCAATGCTGCAATCCAAGCTGCAATGCAAGCTTTGCTTCCTCAACTGAGGAACGACATCAGGGCTGAGGTTCAAGCTGCCAACAATCAGCAGCATAATCAGGCACCTCCTCCTCCTCCTCTAGTGACATTGGCAGTATGGCTGGAGAGATTCAACAAACTCCGTCCTCGAGCTTTTGAGAAAACAGATAGCCCTAGGGATGCTGAAAGCTGGTTGGCTCACATCGAGAAGATTTTCAATGCAATGGGTTGTGACCCTGCGTACAAGGCGAGGTTGGCATGCTAAAGGTTCGAAGGCGATGTGCTAAATTGGTGGTTAGCGTTGATGCAGTCTGAGGGAGGTGACGAGTGGGTTGCTGGTTTGACTTGGGCTCAGTTCAAGGACAGGGTGATCGAGCAGTTCTTTCCCAAGGCTGAGCAAGACAAGCTCAGGAGGGAGTACCATGGGATCTGACAGAGAGATGGGGAGAATACCAACGAGTTTATGCAGCGCTTTCTTCGCTTAGCTGGTTTCCTTGGTGCAGCAGCAGGTACTCCTTTAGGTGGGCTCTTCGCACATCGGTCGCAAACAATCTGGTGTGTGCTACATTCAACACTGTAGCACAAGTGGCCGATGCAGCACATAAACTGGAGATGCTGTAGGAGAGAGATGAGTTCGGAGAAGCTGAGAGACCCGACAAGCGGCAGAAAACTGGGGACCGGTCTCAGTCGGCTACTCAGCAGCAGCCTCATCAGCCCAAAGGAAACGGTCAGACTAACGACCGTTCTGCTACGGAAAGGCGTGGCGGTAATGATAATTACCGTAACAACGCTGGACACTCCAACAGCAGCAGGAACCATGGAAACGGTAGGGACCAGAACCAGAGAGGTTCACAGCCTAGTCGTCCAGCTATCATTGGTTCTCAGCCAGCCAGAGCACATGCTGGAGGGTATACTCATCCTCTTTGCTCTACTTGCCAACGTAGGCACCCAGGGCCATGTCGTCGTAACACTGACGCATGCTTCAAGTGTGGTCTTCTTGGCCATATCATGAAGGATTGCCGTAAGGGCGAGATGGAGGGCACATAAGGACATGCTGATTCCAAGCCGCCTCCTACCACCGGGCGTGTCTACACGACATCTCGAGACCAGGCCAACAAGTCTACAGGTACCATCACTGGAATCTTGTATATGTATGGTCAAGCTACGTGTGTTCTTTTCGATACGGGTGCTACTCACTCGGTCATTTCTACTGCTTATGCTAAGAACATTAGGATGCTCCCCATGCCACTAGAGAATAGGCTTACTATTTCCACGGCTTTGAGGGACTCTGTATTAATTACCCATGTATACAAGAGTCTTCCCCTAGAATTTAACGATAAGGTTCGACCTGTTGACGCACTTCCGCTGGAAATGAATGACTTCGACATGATTTTGGGCATGGATTGGCTATCCAAACATCATGCTACAATAGACTGCCATTCATATCGAGTTATCTTCGGTGATGTTAATGCACCAGAGTACATTCATAACGGTTTCGTACCCGGACGGTCTGTACAAATCATATCTACCTTGCAAGCGCGTGCACTACTGTCACATGGCTACGAGGGTTATCTAGCTACGGTTCACGACATGGATGCTGAATCTCCATCAATTCAAGATCAACCAATAGTGTCGGAATCCCAAGATGTATTTCCAGCAGAACTTCCGGGCATACCACCTGCACGAGAAGTGGAATTTAATATCGAGCTTATTCCAGGAGCTGAACCAATCTCCAAAGCTCCTTATCGCATGGCTCCCATAGAGCCGAAGGAGCTGAAGGATCAACTACAAGAACTTCTAGAACGAGGTTTCATTCGACCGAGCGCATCTCCATGGGGCGCACCGGTCTTATTTGTTAAGAAGAAGAACGACAGTATGCGTCTTTGCATAGACTATCGCGAGCTCAACAAGATTACCATCCGGAATAGGTATCCACTGCCGCGTATAGACGATCTGTATGACCAACTCCAAGGGGCCAAACACTTCTCCAAGATTGATCTTAGGTCAGGCTACCATCAGCTACGGGTTAAGGAGCAGGACATCGCCAAGACTGCTTTTCGTACCCGCTATGGCCACTACGAGTTTGTAGTTATGACTTTTAGCCTGACAAATGCTCCAGCAGTGTTCATGGACTTGATGAACATAATCTTCCATGAATTTCTGGACAAGTTCGTCATTGTCTTCATCGACGACATCCTGATTTTCTTAAAGTCCAAGGAGGAACACGAAGACCATCTTCGTAAGTACTACAGATTCTTCGCCAGAAGCAGCTGTATGCTAAATTCTACAAGTGTGAGTTCTGGTTAGACAAGGTGGCATTCTTAGGTCACATTGTATCCGCAGAAGGAATCACTATGGATCCAACGAAGGTTGAGGCCATTACTAAGTGGCCAAGGCCGACATCAGCGACGGAAGTCCGTAGTTTCTTAGGCTTAGCTGGCTATTACCGTAGGTTCGTGGAGAACTTTTCCCGCTTAGCACTACCATTGACCAAACTGATGCGGAAAGGGGAGAATTCGTCTAGACTAAAGAACGAGAGAAGAGCTTTGAAGACCTGGAGCAGAAGCTAGTATCTACACCTATTCTTACTCTCCCATCTGGTACGTGTGGATTTCAAATATACAGTGATGCATCGGGGAAGGGACTTGGCTGTGTTCTCATGCAACATGGAAAGTGATCACGTACGCTTCATGGCAGCTTAAGCCTTATAAAGAAAATTGCCCCACGCATGACTTGGAACTTGCTGCAGTCGTGTTTGCATTGAAGATATGGAGGCACTACTTATATGGAGAATCATGTGACATATTCACGAACCACAAGGGCTTGAAGTATATCTTCACTCAACGTGAATTGAACATGAGGTAGAGGAGATGGTTAGAGTTGTTGAAGGATTATGACATTAATCTACAGTATCATCCCGGAAAGGCAAATGTAGTAATAAATGCTCTTAGCAGGAAATCCGGAATGATCAACGGCATTAAAATTGAGGCGGAAAACATAAGAGACTTAGAGCGACTAGACATCGAGATCATGGTACGTGGACAACATGGTTATTGGGCTAATCTTAGAGTAGAACCCGAGTTACTCTCTAAGATCAAGGAAGCTCAAAAAGATGATGGAGAAATATGGGCGATAGTACAGAATTTGGAGAAACAGACGGAATTCAGAGTAGATGCAAATGGTATCGTATGGCAGGGCACGAGACTTTGTGTTCTTGATTATCTGGAACTCCGGGAAGCCTTGTTAGCTGAAGCTCATAGCTCCCCATTCTCTATAAATCATGGTTCGACTAAGATGTACCATGACATCAAGCAATACTTTTGGTGGAGTGGTATGAAACAGGATGTGGCCACTTACGTCTCCAAATGTCTTACCTGCCAGCAGGTTAAGATCGAGCATCAGCGATCTGGCGGTCTCCTTCAACCGTTAGATATTCGAGTGGAAGTGGGACAAAATCACCATGGATTTTGTTACTGGTGTTCCGCCTACAAAGAGGAAGCACGATGCAATTTGGGTTATTGTACATCGACTTACCAAATCAGCTCATTTCTTACCGATCCACAAGGAAGATCCGGTAAGTAAACTCGCCGATACGTATAAAAGAGAGATCATGAGACTCCACGGTGCTCCATCCAGCATCGTCTCAGACAGAGATCCTCGTTTCACTTCACGATTTTGGAAGAGTCTGCAGAAAGCTTGGGGTACACAACTTAAGCTTAGCACGGCTTTTCATCCTCAAACGGACGGACAGTCGGAGCGAACGACTCAGACATTGGAAGACATGTTGAGGTCATGTGCATTGGAATGGACGGGTGATTGGGACGATTACATCTGTTTGGTGGAGTTTGCATACAACAACAGTTGGCACGCAAGTATCAAGTGTGCTCCTTTCGAGATGTTGTATGGCAAAAAGTGTCGCGCCCCAATCTGTTGGGATCAGGTTGGCGAGCGAACACTTGAAGGACCAGAAATCATAGAGATGACCAATGAAAAGATCGCAGTAGCTAAGAAGAAACATCAGGAAGCACGGTCACGTCAGAAGAGTTACGCCGATAAGCATCGTAGGGACATACATTTTAATGTAGGAGATCACGTCTTCCTTAAGGTTTCGCCGGCACGTGGTGTTAGACGCTTCGGGATTAAAGGTAAGCTCAGTCCTCGGTTCATCGGACCGTGTGATATCATTGGACGAGTCGGTGAAGTATCTTACCGGTTAGCGTTACCTCCGCAGCTTTCGCATGTACACAATGTGTTTCATGTGTCCTTACTCAGAGGGTACCAGTATCATCCCCTTCACATGGTTCAGTATCCACTGGAACAGATAAGTGAAGATCTCACTTTTATAGAAGAACCCGAACGATTTCTTGACAGGCAAGAACGAGTCATGAGAAGGAAGACGATTACATTCGTCAAAATCCTTTGGAGGGATCATACCTAGCGGGAAGCCACTTGGGAAACAAAGGAGTTTATCCGGCTTCTTACCCTCATTTCATACTTTGAATTCGGGTATGTTATTCTTTTTCAGTTTACTTTATCTATAATTCGGGGACGAATTATTCTTTTTAGGGGGGAAGAGTTGTAAAACCCGCATGCTTTTACCATGAATAGTACCCTTAAGATCGTACTTACTAGATTAAAACTTTCCTATTATAGCATGATTACGTTTACGTGTTAGGATTTTACGTATTACGTACGTGTTAGAACACGATAAGTATTTATTACGTACAAACACACAATAATTATTTAATAATAATTAATCACGAGTATGTGATCTTGAAATCATGAACGTTATTAAATCACGAACTAATATTAATTATGTATATATATTTATTACGAGCACGAATAAATATATTAAGTCACGGTTAATATTTAACGAGAACACATAAAACACGAACACAAATAAACACGAACGAACACTTAAATATCGAGACACGGAAAACGATACGGGTACCCCATGTGGGTCCCCCTTAACCGTGGCTACACCAAAAGATGGGCCAAGCCCATCTAAAATTTTAACTAACAAGGGTTAATGTGAAATCTTGTTTTCATTTTTCACTTTACAGTTAAAACATTAAAAACCGTAAAAAGATTTTTGGCTTCTTCCTTCTTGTCCTCTTTGGCTGCCGCATACAACACAAGAAACGGTGGTGTTCGTTTGATTTTGATCTTGAATCTTGTACGTGTGTTCGTGTGTATTCATCCTCGTTATTCGCTATACCTTTTTAATCCTTTTTCTTTTGATTTGATATAATAAAATTAAATAAGAACATGATGTTTTTAAAAACCAAATTAAAAATATAAATCAAACATGTAAATGGTTTTTAGGTAAATCAAAAAGGAGGTTTTTAGGGGTGTTTGTTTGGCCGGCGCCTAAACCGAACCCCAAGGGGGGTCTCGGTTTGGCTTATAGACCACCACCGAGACCATATGGTCCCGGTTTAGTGGTGTGGGTCCCACGGCAGCAGCAAACAAAAGGGAACCCCGAAGTGGTTCGGGGTATGGTGTCGATTTCAGGTCCGGTTCATGGTTTCTAGTCACGATCCGGTTTATGGTTTATGTTAAGATTATTTTTTGTTATAATCATATGTTATAAATTAAATTAATAAAATATGACATGATTAAGTTAATAAAACATGACTTAGGTTATAATTTAGTTATTAAATCATGGAATTATTAACCTAAGTAGTTATATTTTTCTATACTTATAATTAATTAATTATTTAAAAACCATGGTTATAATTAATTAATTAACATGACTTAGGTTATATTATTAATAACTAATAATACATGTTTTAACATAAGTATTTAACTTTAGTTAATTAAAAACATGATATATTTAATTAAATACTTTTAACCTATAGTTTATTTAAATTACATGTAATAATTAATAAACTATACATTATATCATTATGACTTAGAATAATACTCAGAAAACACTTAAGCTTATATACTTAGCTTATTTAACCAGCTTATATCTAATTATGGAAACTTTCTATTTTTAGAAACTTATTTAATTAAGGCAGCTAATCTATTTATGGAAACTTTCTATTTTAAAAAACTTATTTAATTAAGGCAGCTAATCTATTTATGGAAACTTTCTATTTTTAAAAACTTATCTATTTTAAGCAGTAATTCTATTTTTGGAAACTTTCTATTTTTGGAAACTTTCTATTTTTAGAAACTTTCTATTTTTGGTAACTTTCTATTTTCAGAAACTTTCTATTTTAGGAAACCTGCTATTTTTAGAAAGTTACTTATTATTACACAGTAAGTATAATAATACATGAAATACCAGAAATACTTAATCAGAATAGACATAATATAAGATAAACACAGTTTAAGGCTTAAACAGTAAAACATGATATGAACATATAAAATAAGCTAAGACATGATATAAAACCAGTTACGTATTTAGTAATCATATACTTATTCACGTATGTATTTATGTAGCATTAGTGATACCGAAGTAGGATTCTCCTTAGTTCGTCTTCTTCGTTCACTGGACATAAGGTACGGATTCCCGTCCTTTCAGTATGGACATTCTTTCCTTATTAGGATTCCCCGTATGTAGCCAAATATTTTCCTGTAGTATAAGTTTATGTGTTTGATTTGCTTATGTTTAATTTAGAATACCTATAGCCATATACATGCATGACCAGTTTCACCTAGTTATGGAGGTACCATAACCATAACATTAGAGGCACTGATGTTATGACTTCACCACGGCGGAGTGATTGCTCGTGGCGTCCCTTCAGCTTTTGGCCATATTATTATATTTATCATGTGGGGCGTATGGGTGCATCCTAGTTACATGTTTTTTAGCAGATTACTCAGTGTGAATGTGGTGTGTGCCTTGCATCCTTCACAAGGAGCTGATCCCTCCTACCCAAACCAGTATATTAAATTAGAGGCAGCCCCTCTAATTTGCATGATGAGGTCACCCCTCCAAGTATTCATGCACGGTGGATTTTCATGACCGATATTGGCTAATGGTATAATATGCTAAACAGTTTTATAAGATAAACATAAGGCTTTTCAAACTATAAAACCAGTTTTACCAAGACTTAATCAGGTTATTCGGGACTTAGTTTCTTCCGCTGTTATAAGTTATATGCTTATCCTATTCATGCTTTATTATACATCCGTGCACTGAGCGTATTGCTCAGCCGTTTTCCTTTTCTATGTTCCCAAAACGGCAGTTACTCAGGGACGCTCGTAGACTTTAAGAGTACGTGCATATGGATTGGAAGTTTTCTAGCCTTTCTTTACTTTATGAATTGTCTTTACTTTGATGCACTTGCTATGGACATTGTTTAGTCCTTTCCTTTACAGTACTTATGTTTCTGTGTGATGAGCTTTACTCTTGGACTACTGATGTTTGATTCCGGTATTTTCCTTTTATGGTCATGAAATGTTTAGACATTTTTCCTTGTATGCTTTGATGACACGCCATAATTACGCGTGACATTCCATTATCAAAATGGGGTGTTACATACCAAAAGTACACGCTGTTTTCCCCCACCTAGACAACTCCGTTTTTGATGAAACTTGGTGACAACCTCACTTATAATCTGTATAAGACTCATTTTAAATTTAATTCAATGATTCATATTTTAGAACCACCTGCTCGACACATCTTTAGACTTTAAAATCCAGACAGTTTTGCACACTTGCATCGTAAAACCATTTTGACCTTGTTAAACATTTCCATTTACAAAATCGCCACTTGAATTTGAAAATATACTCCAAATGCTAAGTTTAGAAACCAACAACAGCCTTTGATCAGTTTTAAAACTCAATTTATAGTCCCCGAGATTTGATCCAAATATCGACAACAATTTCGTATTGTGTCAATACTCGTCTCCCGGTACACGAATAATCAAACTAGCATAACTTTTGATTCGTTTGGAGTTAGAAGCTCTATCTTATATCGAAACGAGCGTCTCGACGACTGCTACAACAATATCCTATCATACCAACACTTAACCAACAGCCACTGTACGAAAACTGGCCTTAAACCCACTGATCTAAAATGACTCTTTTAAATCACACCAAGACTTATTTTGACCCATTGTTATCATCATCAACACTTTAAATAACATATACCAACCATCCATAACAACACCTAGCATCTCTAAATCACTTGCATGTCCACTCATGTTACCAAAAATAAATATATACTTGCATGCACTCAAATTAAAATTGTTATAATAATAATAACATATAACTGGAACCTTACCAATAGTAATTTAGATCAAAACACTCAAGAACTCCAAGAAACCTAAAAATTTCGTGGTTTTTGGTCAAGGAAACCCCAAGAAGATGTTTTCCAAGCTATGTTTGATTGATTAGACTTGATCCTAACAACAAAAACAACACATGCAATAGATTAATATGGATCAAATCAACACCTCTATAAAAATCTTACAAGAATTAAATCTTGAAAATAAAATGTATTGCATGTTGGATTTTTGAGTGGGGATATACTCACAATGATGTTTTAAGCAATGGGTATTGATTAGATTTCTTCAAAAATTAAATTTAATGGTGAATTTGGGTGGTGATGGCTTGGCCGTGACGTAGAGAGAGCAAGGGAGGAAGAACATATTTTTTTGTAGGTGAAAAATGAGGTTATGTGTGTTAGTGGAAGTTTATATATAGTGGAGTGAGGGTAGGAAGTGTAAATAAGGCTATCTTTTGGCCTTTGTTGCAAAATAACTTTTAAAGAGCGGGAATGGTACCTAGTCGGTTTTTAAAAATTTACGGGAGTCGGGTGTCGTCCCAGAATCATAAAATATAAATATCATTCGTTAAATTGATCGGTTAAATAATTAAACGCACACGAAACGAAATAGTAAGGTTCCGACTCGACTTAATACCTAATGAAATAAAAATTTCAAAAATCTTAAATATCGAAAGAATCGATACTAAAATATAATATTTGGGCATCATTGGCATCGCGATCACTATTAGTACTCTTCAAACGTCACAACAATTAAATATAGTCACACATTATCGGTTTCAACTAAAACCGTCAAATATAATAATACTCATCATACTTAGAAATTAAAAATCCGTTACATAAGTATGATAAAATAATTACGTTAAGCTCGGGGTATTACATTACCACATCCTTAAAGGAGCAACGTCCTGGCGCTCACCTCGCCTCATACTCGTATTAGGTACCACTAGGAAAGATAAGGGCACTTCCTCTTAAAGAAGTACTCACGATCCCACGTGAATTTCGATCCACATCTCGGATTACATTGAACTATCGCAATGGGAATCTAAATACACTTCAAACGCTTAACCTCTCGATCGAAGATCTCCAATGGTTATTTTGCAAAACGCAACTTGTCGTCAATTTGTATCCCACCTAAAGGGATGAATAAATCCTTATCCACCAAACACCCCTTCAAGCTTGACACACGAATTTTATTTTTGAATTACACGAAGCTCATTTGACGACGAGAACGGATGATAGGACTTTCGGGTAAGTCCAGTAAAAAGGAAGGTTGCAAATTAAAGGATATCCACTGGCCGGATAGCCATGGACGCACATCAAAAAGAACTAACAAGAAAAATATTTTCGTCATCGGAAGGTGCTCACACGCGGATCCTTACTCAAAAGATAATACAAAGACACCATCTCACTTCCGCCCACGCGCATTAGAGTCTCAATAAACATCGTCGTTGAAAGTCAAAAAGATATTACATGGTACACGTTCTCTATGATCGGACGTCATTGGACAATGCCGTCTCAAGTTCGCACAACTTACGATCATTTGACTAGATCACGTACCATATAAGTATATAAAAAGAAAAGGTCGAACATAAACGTTAGATATAAATCTCCACCATTGGTCATCGAGAAAACCTTGAACGAAGCCTTGATAATACAACTTGATCTCCAAAATCTTTCCACTTGCGGTGTCGGCTACAACATACTCCTTGAGATGATAACAAATTTATTAATTCCAATCATTAAGAAATTCGGTCCATTGACAAAGATTCACAACATATCGGGCATATCAACAACTTCTGCTCTAATGCTCAACATACCAAATGTGTCCCACTAACTTCTGTTCCAGTGCTTCAGGTGATGCATCACATTCTTTGTTTACTCTTCATACTAGTCCCACGGGTTCGTCGTCAAGAAAAGACTTCGGTGACCCTTCAATAGTAGTAATTAAAATCCCAAAATCCTTTATCCAAGACAAATTTTCGGTGATACCTTGATCCTTAGTCAATCCACAAGTACATGCATAAATACTAGTGACGCTTAAAAAAGTCGCCTATACTCAGAACGATCAACGGTTCTTAACAATCTACTTATAAAGCTCGCGATCATCGAGACACATTAGAAATGCTCCATCAAATAAAATCATAACTCGAGAGAAGTCCAACGGGTTACTCGTACATAGATGATAATCAACAATCATCATAACGACGATGACACTAAACGATTCATATTAACGAAACATGATTCGAAGGAAGACGTACGCACACCAAACATCCACAAATCGAGCCAGACATACTTGGGACCACTCATTTATAACTCCCTGTCTACATTAAAAGGCGTCCCCTTTCATGTATACAAGAGTTTATAAATTTACGGTTCGGGAACTTATAACTTTCTTGTTCAAATGAGAAGGCGTCCCAATCCATTTCAACAAAATGATTATAAGTCATCCTACTCAAGTATTACTACCTCTCAACACGATATCATATCAAAATACCATAGTAAATATAAGGTGTCAGTAAACTTATATCATGATTTCCGTATTCAAATGTCACATTCCATCTGAATAAGGAAAACAAAACAATCTAAGGTCCAGTGTTTAAAATTTTCTTATTCACATGTCCCAATCCTTTTAAATAAGACAACCTTAAACGACTCCTAGTTGGGCGAGTTAAAATCTCTATATCTAAATGTCCCATTCCATTTAGATACATAATATTAAGTAACTCAACCGAATGACTACTACGAGCATATCATTGTTGTACGCAAACTATATATATTTAATTAGGATATATATATCTTAGGTCCAACATTGGCATCCTCCTTTTCTCCAACAAAACGTAGTCATATGAAATTAAATCACACGTCGCATTACATAGAAGATGTCGCCTTAGATAAATGATTCTTCAAAATCATAAGTAGTATCGAAAACACGAACATCGCATTTATCAATTACGTTTCGAAAGGAGATGTCTAAAAATGGCACGTCACGATACGATGATAACAATCGAACATAAACAAGTCGATATGCGATAGGTTACGAAACCATATACATACTCAAAGTATCAAACGAGTTTCATACTCGTATTCAGATAATACATAATTATCAAGATTGGTGATTGGCAGGCAGACCAAATCAGATACAAAACCGCATTATAAAATGAACGACAATCATTCAAGGAACATTGCTTCACGTGCAATGCCTTTAAATACCATAGTATATTCATACATATACATATTACCATTCCTACATACACATGGGTTCTCAATATCACAATAAATCATAACGTAATACAAGAATAGCCTTACCGGAGCCATGCAGAGTAGTTGCGTGCTTAAAACTTTTTAGAAAACACCAAAATTTATAGTTTAGGACATTTTCAAAATCGGCCTAGTTCTCTATAACTTGTGGCTCTGATACCAATTTGCAACACCCCTAAATTACCACGCAGCAGAATACCACATTGGGGCGCTACAAATAGCTCATCGCACGCAATCATAGAAAACGACCTCAAAAGAGACGTTAAAAATAATATACAATCTTGTCCAAAAAGTTTCCCATCTCAATATATATAAAATCAGAGTAGCGTTGGTCCCAAAAACCGTTACCAATTACAATAAATTAAATACTTAAAAGCAGTTTATTCATTTCAAGGGATGGAAAAGTAAACAAAGATATAGACAAGTAAGCAACAACTTCTTCCTCGCATGCTCCACTGCTATCCATCTTGATTACCTGAAATACATATGTAAAATTATCAACACAAAGGTTGAGCAAGTCTATAGGTTTTACGAATCATTTTGAACACAAGCAAAGATTATAAGTTTGTGGCATACTTGAAGGCAACAAACATCGAATAATTTGCATCAACAATAATAATTGTATATAGCATAAATTGCATCAAGCTCATGGAACCGAGCCCTTAGACACTCCCAAATCAGTCTAATAAGACGAGATATTTATTAATTTTCGTTACCTCCAGATTATTGGTAGATTGCTGTATACCTGACTTCTCAATACAATATGTTCAAACAGTGTAGAGGTAGGGCCTAAGCTTCTATGACAAGTCCACACAAACTGAACCGGGGCGGCTTCCCCCATAGAGATATTAAATGTACTAGCGGCAAACCCATCATAGGTTAATTAACGGTCCATAATTGAGGCTTTAACAAAGGCAATTACTTAATGCAATTCAAAGGCAACCATGGGTCCATTCATAGAGGGACAAGCATACCATAAAAGACTTGTGTTCCAAGTTTTTAAAAACATGTATTCCCCCTCGCGGGTTAAAACCATTTACAAGATAGTATAAAATCGAGGCTATAGACTTACCTTAGATAATACAGAAAGCTAGTAGTGGTAGTGATCGCCGAAGTGAAGATGCCTCCCAAATATATACACATCAAAAGCCACCACCTAACAAATAAGGTGCGCGCTTAGCAACATACTTAAGTATTTCAAATCATAATTTGTATAATAAAATCAATGACTCAAAATAGTACGTACATAGACATGACCAATCAATGCAAGTGATTCCATTCTAAACCCCACAACAAGTACTAGCTTTCCAAGACTAGCACCTTCGATATTGATCCATCTCAAGATGCCAAATCAATATGGTTCAAGTACCCTAAATGGGTCTCCAGTCTCAGAATATACACCCACACATAAGACTTATATCCTTTTAGAACTTTGAGAAGCTAATAGATTAGCCTCTCGTCTTAAACTATGAAGCGAGGTTAAGTGCCTCCCAAAAAGTACCGATACTTACCAAAAGTACACGCTGTTTTCCCCTACCTAGACAAATCCGTTTTTGACGAAACTTGGTGAAAACCTCACTTATAATCTGTATAAGACTTAATTTAAATTTCATTCAATGATTCATATTTTAGAATCACCTGCTCGACACATCTTTAGACTTTAAAAACCGGACAGTTTTGCACACTTGCATCGTAAAACCATTTTGACCTTGTTAAACATTTCCATTTACAAAATCGCCACTTGACTTTGAAAATAGCCTCCAAATGATAAGTTTAGAACCCAAAAAAATCCTTTGATCAGTTTTAAAACTCAACTTATAGTCCCCGAGATTCGATTTAAATATCGATAACAATTTCGTGTTGTGTCAATACTCGTCTCCCGGTACACGAATAATCAAACTAGCATAACTTTTGACTCGTTTGGAGTTAAAAGCTCTATCTTATATCGAAACGAGAGTCTCGACGACTACTACAACAATATCCTATCATACCAACACTTAATCAACAGCCACAGTACGAAAAATGGCCTTAAACCCACTGATCTAAAATGACTCTTTTAAAATCACACCAAAACTTATTTGACCCATTTTTATCATCATCAACACTTCAAATAAACTATACCAATCATCTGTAACAACACCTATCACCTCGAAATCACTTGCATGTCCACTCATGTTACCAAAAATAAATATATACTTGCATGCACTCAAATAAAAATTGTTATAATAATAATAACATATAAGTGGAACCTTACTAATAGTAGTTTAGATCAAAACACTCAAGAACTCCAAGAACCCCAAAAATTTCGTAGGTTTTGGTCAAGGAAACCCCAAGAAGATGTTTTTCAAGCTATGTTTGATTGATTAGAATTGAACCTAACAACAAAAACAACACCTGCAATAGATTAAATGGATCAAATCAACACTTTTATAAAAATCTTACAAGAATTAAATCTTGAAAATAAAATGTATTGCATGTTGGATTTTTGAGTCGAGATATACTCACAATGATTTTTTTTTTCTTAACGGTAAATTTATAAAGAAAAGGCCACAAAGGCAGTAGTACAAAGCTAAAGCTTGACAAAAATTAGATGGGACACATCCCCAACTAACAAGCAATAGCAACAAAAAAGGTATGGACAACATCCCATACTCTATAATACTACAAGTAATGGCAATGGACAAACCCCATGCTCATTACATAAAGAAACAAACTAAGCGACTAAAAGAATGACAAATAGTTGCTCCCCATAACACAATCTTTATCCCAATAGAAAAGACCAAGCTTCTGCAATCCATGGCACACCTAATACACGGCAAGTTCTTAGCATGTGATGAGGAAATCACTTCGGAATCCATGATTGATCTTGATTCAACCACAAAGGGAAGCAACCAAAACCAACCAATCCATCCCAATGGAAAACCCCACTACAACTAAGAAACAAGCAGAGTAGATAAAAAGAGACCTACTCATAAAAATTTCTATAAAAATCTTACAATGATGTTTTAAGCAATGCGTATTGATTAGATTTCTTCAAAAATGAAATTTGATGGTGAATTTGGGTGGTGGTGGCTTAGCCGTGACCTATAGAGAGCAAGGGAGGAAGAATACATTTTTTTGTAGGTGAAATGAGGTTATGTGTGTTAGTGGAAGTTTAAATATAGTGGAGTGAGGTTAGGAAGTGTAAATAAGGCTATCTTGTGGCCTGTGTTGCAAAAAAACTTTTAAAGAGCGGGAATGGTACCTAGTCGGTTTTTAAAAATTTACGGGAGTCGGGTTTCGTTGCGAATTCATAAAATATAAATCTCATTTGTTAAATTGATTGGTTAAATAATTAAACGCACACAAAACGAAATAGTAAGGTTCCGACTCGACTTAATACGTAATGAAATAAAAATTTCAAAAATCTTAAATATCGAAATAATCGATACTAAAATATAATATTTGGGCATCCATTGGCATCACGATCACTATTAGTACTCTTCAATTGTCACAACAATTAAATATAGTCACACATTATCGTTTCAACTAAAACCGTGAAATATAATAATACTCATCATACTTAGAAATTAAAAATCTGTTACATAAGTATGATAAAATAATGACGTTAAGCTCGGGTTATTACAGTCTGAATTAGAGGATGATGAGGATGATGATGCACCTGATGGTACTGATGGGATTGCTACCCGTAGGCATTTGATAGGAGAGTCGTCAAGGGTTCGAGAGGCTACTCATATTGATGGACTTTCACCTTGGGCCTTGAGACGTTGTGATACCCGTGAATGTGACATATGATGCTAAGCTATTGTCTCAAGAGCTGTTCAGTATGAGCATCCCTCTTAAGTTGCGACTCACTTGAGGATGTGATATCCCGAGCCCAACGTCATTTATTTAATCCTATTTTACGAATATTTTTGAAATTTTTAAGAAATTTTGCTATATATTTGACGGTTCAAGTTGAAACCAATGTTTACGGTCGTAATTTAACGTTTGACGATTTAAGAAGAACCGATAACGACTACGATACCGACGGATGCCCAAAACTTACATTTTGTTATCGATTGATCGATATTTGAGTTTTTCGAGATTTTTATTTTATTACGTGTTAAGTCGAGTCGGAACCATATGTATATTTGTTTTGTGTGCGTTTGAACCATTTAAAAGTATTTTGAAGTAGCCGGGACTAAACCCGACTCCCGTAAATTTTCAAAACCGACTACTAGTCGAATCCCACTCTTTATTAGTGTCGTTTAAACTTTAGGCCAAAAGATTTGACAAGTTGTCAAAAGAAACCCTCCCATTTTATTTTATTTTTCTTACAAAATACACAAACACTAAAACACACACACAAACACAATCAAAGATCGAAACCTCTCCCCCCTCCTTCTTTGAAACCCACGGCCAAACACAAGGCCACCACCATCACCATTTTTTTTAGGTTTTGCTAAAATCTAATCAAAGACCACCTCCTATTTCTTCATCGTAAGTCTTTTGATCCATTAAAATCAAACATGCAATGACTTGATTTTTCCAAAAATTAAAACCTTATGAACAAATGGGTTTTGATAAATTTTTCTTGAATAAATGTTTGATTAAAGTGTTTATAAGCATGGGGTAATGATTAATTAAGCTTGAATTAAATTTTCTTGGGTGTTTTTGTTCTTGAAACCCACGGCCCAAAAGGGGGTGTTTGGTTTCTTTGATTTCAATCTTAATTGGTTATGGGTTTATGTTTGTAGTCATGTTTATGATGTTTTTAAATGAGTTAATTGAATTGCATGTTGTTTTCATCAAATGGGTTTTTGAAACTTATGATCATACAAGTGCTTAGGAGTAGTTAGGTGATGTTTTATTGGATGAATGATGTTGGTATAGGTCTAGGATGGATGGGGAAGTGTTGGAATGATGATTTTTACGGTTTTGAAAGAGGTATTTTTAGATCAGAAACTTTAGGGGTATTTTCGTTGGTTTAAGTGTAAGTCCAGGTCTAGATGATGATATATTGTTGTAGAGATTTGTCTTAGCATCGTTTTGGTATAAGGTAGAGCTTACGACTCCAAACGAATCAAAAGTTATGATATTTTGAAAGTTCGTGTACCGGGAGATGAGAATCAACACAATCCGAATTTGTGTTTGGTTTTGGGTCAAATCCCGGGGACCATAGATAGAGTTTGGTAAATGATTGAAAGTTGATTTTTGGTTTCAAACCTGCAATTGTGAGTCTATTTTTAGACTTAGGTGTTGGATTGGTCGATGGTGTATTTTAAATGGGTCAAACAAGTCCAACATGGTCAACGTGCAAAATCAGTCCTAAAAGTGTATGTTTAGAAATGTGATGTGTAACGAGTCATAGAAGTGAAAACTTTTCATGGGAATAAATATGGGTTTTATACAGGTCATGAGGTATTTTTGTGAATTTTCTTGAATTTTATACAAGTGCTTAAGTCGTAGAAAACAGCCCGTACTTTTGGTAAGTACCGGCAAATTTATAAAATGAGAATCACTTTAAATACGTAGGTAAATGGTATAAGTCTAGTAAATATCACTTGTATGTATTTTTGGCGTGAGTTTATATGAACCTTTGAGTGTTCTTAATTTCGTACATACAGTACTTGAAGGTGCTTGAATGTGTTGATTCATTACGTGTTTGTTCGTTAGGTGTTGTATTTGATTTCCCGGGGCAACCTCATCGTCGGTGATCGATTTCGTTTACGCCGTAGTTACTAATACTACCACTACTACTTAAGGTGAGTCTATAGCCTCGCTCTTTACTTATTTCAAATGTTTTTACCCGCGAGGGGGATACATGCTATTTAAATGAAAATGAACATAAGTCATGAATGATTGTTGGACCCGAATGTTGCCTTAGAAATTGTGTTGAGTACCTAGTTGCAAAAGGCCCTAATTTCATGAACTATTAACTATTGTCTTGCCCTTGCGAAGGGGGAAATAGCCGCTTATACAAAGTGATAGTACTATGGGGTTGACGACCCTATCCGAGACGAGGGCTAGTACGTTGGGTACCCCCTGCGGACGGATAATTTGTGATAAGAGATAAGGTATAATTGCAACTGATGCCTTTAGTAGGGGCACTGGTTTCATCTGAATCACGCCGGTAATTATTACGCGGGTGATTGAGTTAACGGATTAGTGTCATGAGCTTAAACACAATTGTCATATCCTTGAATAATAGATTGTGAGTACGACAATGCTATTGAACGGTCATGATTGGTTTTAATACTTATGTTCAACTTATGATTTGATAAACCTATAGATTCGCTCAACCTTTGTGTTGACGGTTTTAAGCATGTGTTTCAGGTAACCAAGATTGATAGCAGCGGAGCATGCGAGGATGGAAGTTGTTGTGGCTTGGCGGTCTACTTTTTTTTTCTTCCCTTTTAGCACTTAAATATTTTTTATTATGTCATGTGAACGAAAATGTACTTTTGGGTTGAGATTCAGTGGGGACCTAAACGCAAACTCTGTTTTGTATCATCTTGGGAATTGGAAAACTGTAGACTTTGATGATTTAATCAATCTTTAATTTATGTTTAAACTTTTACGTCTCTTTGAGTCGTTTAATATAGCTTATGTGTGATGATAACTACGTAGCACCCAAATGTTGTAGTTCCGCTGCGCATAGCATTTGTGGGGGTGTTATAGATTGGTAATCAGAGCCATGAGTTATAGAGAACTAGGTCATTTTGAAAAATCCTAAACTATAACTTTTGGTGTCGTAAGAAATTGTACAAGCACATAACTATCCTTCATGGCTCCGGTAAGATTTCTTTAGCGTTGCTTTATATTTTAGATGTATCCCTCAAAATTGACATGAATTCTCTAGTATTTAGTAAGTAAATACTTTGATATATATTAAGATATATTGTTTTGTACGTTGAGTACTTATTATCGTAATTTACAAATTCTCGTAAGATTATCTTATATGTTGCATGTATTTGGCATAACGGGCTACATTGCATTACATGGCAACACTGTGTTGTAATCCTACGTGTATGTAGGAATGATTGTATGTATAAGTATGTATATACTATGACATTTAAAGGCATTGCACACGAAGCAATGGTCCTTGCGTGATTATTGAATATTTAAAATGCGGTTTTGTTGAGAATTCGGCCTCACCGCAAATTATCAATCTTGATAATTAATTTATTGTTCGGATAACCGAATATGAACCTCGTTTGATACTCTAGATACGTAAATAACGCTTCGTAACATATTTTATATCGACTAGAGTGATCTCGATGGTCGTTATCGCACTGTGATGTGTCATTTTGGGACATCTTCTTTTTGGAACGTAAATTATTAACGTGCTATTTTTAATTCCCTTATTCTTATGAATTTGATATATTAGTTCGTGTAACTATAACATAACCGAAGTATAATCAATGATGCGTACGTTTTAGCGGCGATTACGTGTGTATATTATGAAACGTGGTTGAGGGGTGTTGCCATTTAATCGTTGTTTACTATTCTACTTGAACTTAAATATGCGTTTTAAAAATATACTAGCGTTGTGATCAAGCGTGATAGCTTGAAATTTGGTTGGGTTGTGTTAATTTTGTGGTGTACGATTTCGAGACTCATCCGAGGCCGATAACAACATTTAGTTGACATACGTATTCTCGCTTCGTTTATTTCATTTTGTTTTGTTGTTTCATTATTTTGAATTCGATATTATACATGACGAGGTCCGGCATTTGTGTGAGTTAAATAAGCATTGAACTTTGTTGATCGAATGATTTAAACATAAAGTGTTTTACATATTAAATAAATGGTGAATGAAATTTTTGGATAAAAATGACCTATGATATGGCTTGTAACAAGTAAAACTCTTATAGAGAGTAAAGTGACAATGTGAAATTATTTTTCCTTCAACCTTGGTTCGTAAATCGTAATAAGTAATTTGTATTACTCGTAAAATTCTTGTTTTCATATATTAATAATTTGATACTAGAAGCTAGTGATGGATTTGTTAAGAATTTGTTTAATATAATTTGAAAAAGGAGTTTATAATAAAAATTTACGATATGACTGTTGAGTATATGTAACTTGGATTTAGTATAAATTAATTTTCGGGTCAATGTAGCAAACTTTTGGCGTATCTTGTAATATAAAACATGAGTAGAAGAATTGGTCATGTATTTTGGAGCTAAAAACTTTGTAAAATTTGTTTTATTTTAAACATAAGTTTATGTTTACGTATGCATTGGTGTAAACTAGAACACGTTACTTGTTGTAGTGAATTAACTGGGATAAAATCGGAATATACACTTTAAATGAGAAATTCTAACGCTTGAAACGAATTTTTTAAATGTTGATGGAACGTCCTTTTATTCCGCTGTGAGATGTGTTAATTTTAAAACCGTTTGATAATGGGCTAAGGATTAAAAGTCGAATTTTCTAAATTTTAGAATTATTGAAATAAGCATTTCTGATTAATTATTATATTATTATATTATTATTATTTTTGAGATTCAAGTCTCGACTAAAATCAGTAATTTATCCGAGATAATACTACGTGAAACGTCTTTGACGCCTGACTCGAGTCGCGTGAATAAAATATAGCATACAAATTCTAAGGAAGACATGTGTATAATAAAAAGTCAAGGTTAATTTTAAGAGTCAGTTGGACTAATTTGAGTTGCGTTGGTTACTTGTATATATGTGATAAGGTAAGTCATAATAATAATAACGTAAAACATTGAAAATTCTTACTATGTACGTTTTTGGTACTTAAGATATGAATATTAATGGGATTTTGACACAAGTATTGAGATTTTCAAACCTAATGATTTTATCAATTATAATAACCGAGTCACCGCATTTACTAATGTTAATAATTACCTAGAGATTGTAATTTTTCCAGAAATAAAAACTTTGTAAAGATTGAGAAATGAAAGGTATAAATTATTTAATGGTGTAACACAAATTAAAAATGTGCAAATATTCGGTTTTACAATGTACAAGGTAACATTAACTAGAAAATGCAAATGGATTACTCAACAAACGCATATTTGTATTATTTTCTTAAGACGTAATATTTTGAGTCACGATGGTTCGATCGTATAGCATCACTTCTCTGATTTTGCAAGTCTATATCTAAGCTTGAGTAGTCATGTGATTGTTTAGTTTAATATTGTCTATGGTATGAAACCATTATTATTATATTTATTTTAAAACTACTATTTCGCTAGTACTTGATAATGAGGGTATGTTACCCAGTGTATTTTTGTCATGTTCATGGACGCCGTAACTTTTCTTCTTTCGGTTAATGGAACCTAAAATTTTGTACTTACTTGAATGATGCTATAAATCTTCATTAAATTGATTATTTATTTATATTGAACAAAAGAAAGGAGACGAAGCCGCTTTGTCAAATTCTAGAGGTGAAAGAACTCCATCTTCCTGGTGAAATTGTTTCTATTTAACCAAGTGATTATTTTTCTCTCCCCGTATACCCTTGGTGGAATGTGTGTGCAACTCGAGACGATGGGAATTATGAGCGTTGTTTTATTTTTGACGCTTGTGTTGATATTCAATTTTTACTCCATGTATTCGTAGATCGCTGTTGTTATCCCGAGATTTTTGTCATATATTTGAAGTATTTTCGTTTCTGATGTAGTTAATTTTAGCTGGCAATTATATTGCTTGTTTACCTAGTTCGATCTCATTGATTTTTGGATTTTATTGCTTTTTGTGCTTGCAATGATCTTTAATCCTGAACCACCTTACCATTGATTGGTGAGTAGTCTATTTTGAAAATATGTATGAGTGTGAAATGTTTCCGTTAACCAAATGTAAATGGTGTCGATTTATTTACTTAATTATTTATTTACTTTCCTCATGAAAAAGGGCAAAGCAAAAGTATGTTTCCAAAGTGGACGAAAAATGTTTGATGTGTTTCTTAAAACGATGGTAGCAATATTTTCCCATTTCGAATTTCATTTCAAATAATTTAAATCATTTTGAAAGTATAGGTCGAAAACTTTTATAGTCATACTTGGTATGTAATAATAATGTTTGTGTCGTCACTCGATCCTCAATTATGCACAGCTTAGCTAACTAGGCATAATTCGGGAAGAGTCCTGTTTTGTTGGTTGTTGTTGCTTGATCATTAAGTATGCATGATCTAGCTAATTATGCATAGTTTAGGAAGGGCACGATCGTGTCAAACAAATTGGTCATCTTGAAACTTGTAGTGTTTTGATAAATGTTTGGGTGAGAACGTTTTAAAAATGGTGGATTCTTATACAAGTAATTGTATTTTCTTTGATTCCTAAAGAAAATTTTTGAGTTTTCTTGTATTCCTTGAAATCTCTTCTTTCATTTGGCGTCGACTTAGCAAGACACCTTGACCGAGTAATTTTGGAAAATGTTTTTTTTATGTGTTGAATGTAACATGCGGATTTCATCAGAATCACGAGGGTGTTGATAAATTACCAAAGGGGCTCGTACAGACACTAAGAAGAAATTTTAACAAAAATAGAAGAATTCCAAAGAAGAGGAAATCAGATTCGAGTGACTCCGAGGGGAATGACGACTTCTCCTACATCAAACGTATCGTACCTTATTTATTTTCTTCTCTCATTCTTTTGATATGTTTAACGACACGCGATAAACTGTTGAAGTTTACCAACCGTGCATCGGTAGTTGGAAGACAATTCCATTTGCCCCCTTCGTTTATTCAAAGTAAGGAATCCTCTTTGCTTGACTCGATTTTCTTTGATCATCGATGGTTAAACGATAGATAGCCATAGTTGATGTTTTTGTGGTAAACCCTTGCCTTTTATGTATTTATGTTGTATGTGATTTAGTCGAGTGATCGAAAGTTGTGAGAACTTGATACGACCTTGTCCAATGGTGTCCGATCATGGAAAACATGTGCCTTGTAATATATTTTTAACTGTGAACGATGATGATTATTAAGATTTTGACTACGCTTGGGACGAAAGTGAGATGGTGTTCTTGTAATATCTTTTGGGTATGGATCCGTGTGTGAGCACCCTACGATGACATATGTATGTATTTTATTTTATTTTATTTTCTTTTTGGATATGCATCCTTAGCTAGCAAGCTTGTGAACTTTCTTTAACTTGCAATTTTCTTTTGACTGGACTCATCCGAGAATCATGTCAAATATTCTTATTTTATCATGGCTCGGCTGATTAGCAAGCGTGGGTTAACTTGATTGAACAGATTGATTTGGCATGGTTTGGCTATGTTGCAAACATGTCGTAATGTGATTGTATGTGTTTCATAATGGCTTTTATGTTTGATTGGATGATGATGTCATCGAGAGAGTTATGTATACGTCGAATGATTAACGTATCGATGAATTCGTTTTTGACGAAATAGTTTTGTGTGTACATCATATTGCGATTAAGGTGATTTTGTATGATTAGTATTAATTACTCCGCCTTGTTTATTATGAACATTTTCGATGGGGTTATGTGTGACCCGTGCGATTTTATTTTGTGAGTAATTGTTTTTATGAGATGATGGACAAGTGAAAGGACAACTCGAACGTTGGAAGACATGCTCCGAGTGTGTGTGTTTGATTTTGGTAATAGTTGAGATCGACATGTGTCCTTGATAGAATTCTTGTACACCAACATTTACCGTGCTAGTGTGGAAGCTGCACCAATGGAAGCATTTTGTGGATGAAAATGTAGATCGCCAGTTGGATAGAATGAAGTAAGGAAAAGTCAGTTGAATGGACTTGGAAGGATTCGAGAGGCTACGGAAGAGATGGTGTAGACTAAGAATCACTTGTTGACCACGAGAGGCTGGGAGAAGAGATGTGTTGATAACCGTAGGAAGAAATCGGGAAATTGAAGTGGAGACCATGGATCGAGATGTTAAGAGATTGAAGCATGGTATAATACTCATTGTGAAGGTGTGATGGAACCCGAGACGTGAACCGAAGTCCACAACAGAACATGAAGACTCCTTTAGGAAGAAGTACACTTATCTTTCTAGTAGTACAAAATGCGAGTATAAGAACCGGAGAGCGCCGGGACGTCGCTCCCTTAAGGAGGGGAGGATGTGATACCCGTGAATGTGTCATATGATGCTAAGCTATTGTCTCAAGAGCTGTTCAGTATGAGCATCCCTCTTAAGTTGTGACTCACTTGAGGATGTGATATCCCGAGCCCAACGTCATTTATTTAATCCTATTTTACGAATATTTTTGAAATTTTTAAGAAATTTCGTTTGCTATATATTTGACGGTTCAAGTTGAAACCAACGTTTACGGTCGTAATTTAACGTTTGACGATTTAAGAAGAACCGATAACGACTACGATACCGACGGATGCCCAAAACTTACATTTTATTATCGATTGATCGATATTTGAGTTTTTCGAGATTTTTATTTTATTACGTGTTAAGTCGAGTCGGAACCATATGTATATTCGTTTTGTGTGCGTTTGAACCATTTAAAAGTATTTTGAGGTAGCCGGGACTAAACCCGACTCTCGTAAATTTTCAAAACCGACTACTAGTCGAATCCCACTCTTTATTAGTGTCGTTTATACTTTAGGCCAAAAGATTTGACAAGTTGTCAAAAGAAACCCTCCCATTTTATTTTATTTTTCTTACAAAATACACAAACACTAAAACATACACACAAACACACACTCAAAGATCAAAACCTCTCCCCCTCCCTCTTTGAAACCCACGGCCAAACACAAGGCCACCACCATCACCATTTTTTTTAGGTTTTGCTAAAATCAAATCAAAGACCACCTCCTATTTCTTCATCTTAAGTCTTTTGATCCATTAAAATCAAACATGCAATGACTTGATTTTTCCAAAAATTAAAACCTTATGAACAAATGGGTTTTGATAAATTTTTCTTGAATAAATGTTTGATTAAAGTGTTTATAAACATGGGGTATTGATTAATTAAGCTTGAATTAAATTTTCTTGGGTGTTTTTGTTCTTGAAACCCACGGCCCAAAAGGGGGTGTTTGGTTTCTTTGATTTCAATCTTAATTGGTTATGGGTTTATGTTTGTAGTCATATTTATGATGTTTTTAAATGGGTTAATTGAATTGCATGTTGTTTTCATCAAATGGGTTTTTGAAACTTATGATCATACAAGTGATTAGGAGTAGTTAGGTGATGTTATATTGGATGAATGATGTTGGTATAGGTCTAGGATGGATGGGGAAGTGTTGGAATGATGATTTTTACGGTTTTGAAAGAGGTATTTTTAGATCAGAAACTTTAGGGGTATTTTTGTGGGTTTAAGTGTAAGTACAGGTCTATATGATGATATATTGTTGTAGAGCTTTGTCTTAGTTTCGTTTTGGTATAAGGTAGAGCTTACGACTCCAAACGAGTCAAAAGTTATGATATTTTGAAAGTTCGTGTACCGGGAGATGAGAATCAACACAATCCGAATTTGTGTTTGGTTTTGGGTCAAATCCCGGGGACCATAGATAGAGTTTGGTAAATGATTGAAAGTTGATTTTTGGTTTCAAACCTGCAATTTTGAGTCTATTTTTAGACTTAGGTGTTGGATTGGTCGATGGTGTATTTTAAATGGGTCAAACAAGTCCAACATGGTCAACGTGCAAAATCAGTCCTAAAAGTGTATGTTTAGAAATGTGATGTGTAACGAGTCATAGAAGTGAAAAATTTTCATGGGAATAAATATGGGTTTTATACAGGTCATGAGGTATTTTTGTGAATTTTCTTAAATTTTATACAAGCGCTTAAGTCGTAGAAAACAGCCCGTACTTTTGGTAAGTACCGGCAAATTTATAAAATAAGAATCACTTTAAATACGTAGGTAAATGGTATAAGTCTAGTAAATATCACTTGTATGGATTTTTGGCGTGAGTTTATATGAACCTTTAGTGTTCTTAATTACGTACATACAGTACTTGAAGGTGCTTGAATGTGTTGATTCATTACGTGTTTGTTCGTTAGGTGTTGTATTTGATTTCCCGGGGCAACCTCATCGTCGGTGATCGATTTCGTTTACGCCGTAGTTACTAATACTACCACTACTACTTAAGGTGAGTCTAATTAGCCTCGCTCTTTACTTATTTCAAATGTTTTTACCCGCGAGGGGGATACATGCTATTTAAATGAAAATGAACATAAGTCATGAATGATTGTTGGACCCGAATGTTGCCTTAGAAATTGTGTTGAGTACCTAGTTGCAAAAGGCCCTAATTTCATGAACTATTAACTATTGTCTTGCCCTTGCGAAGGGGGAAATAGCCGCTTATACAAAGTGATAGTACTATGGGGTTGACGACCCTATCCGAGACGAGGGCTAGTACGTTGGGTACCCATGCGGACGGATAATTTGTGATAAGAGATAAGGTATAATTGCAACTAATGCCTTTAGTAGGAGCACTGGTTTCATCTGAATCACGCCGGTAATTATTACGCGGGTGATTGAGTTAACGAATTAGTGTCATGAGCTTAAACACAATTGTCATATCCTTGAATAATAGATTGTGAGTACGACAATGCTATTGAACGGTCATGATTGGTTTTAATACTTATTTTCAACTTATGATTTGATAAACCTATAGATTCGCTCAACCTTTGTGTTGACGGTTTTAAGCATGTGTTTCAGGTAACCAAGATTGATAGCAGCGGAGCATGCGAGGATGGAAGTTGTTGTGTAATAAGTGTGTAAACACTTATCCTTTTGCCACTAAAATCAAGGAAAAACAAGACCTAATCATGTGTTTTATATCGTAAAAGTCGGAATTACGCGTGGTTTTGTGTTTTTGTGTTTAAATAGGTACAAATGATCAAAAGAAGAGAAAACACGGAATTTCACGGTCAAATGTTGAAGAAAAGTCCAAGAAGAGACAAAGACAAAGTCAAAAGACCAAAAGTGTACCCAAGTTCATGAAAACCGGCTAAACCGACTCGAGTTTTGAAGAAAAGATCGACAAATCTGAAATCGAGCTCGTTCTTAGTGGATTTAATATTATTCGAGTTTAATGGGTCTTGTGGGTCCCACATTTGCTTATTGGGCCCACAAAGCCCATTTGAAAAATTAAACCTTGTGCTTAAGTTGATAAAACCCAAAAGCCCATTTTAGGTTTAGATTAAAACAAATGTAACAAATTTGGGCCTAGCCCAATTAATCAAATGGAAGATCAGATGGAGTAAAATTTCTTGTTCTTTTGCTTGGAATACTCGGTCAAAGTCAACAACCCCAACCTTACTTTACACCTTACCCCATACGATCCAAGCCTACACCCTCACACAATTTAAATATCATCAACATCACCCCATTCGTCCTTACCGTGCACCCTCCCACATACAACCAACTTTCCCCCAACCGACACCCTCACCCACTCACACAATTAATAAAACGTTTTTTATTTTACCCTTCCCCACAACCTTTCGATAAAAACAAGAACAAGTGAAAACCTACTTTCACTATTCCCATTTCTTTCCTCTCCCAAAATTTAACAGTCACCACCATCTCAAAAACCCTAATTACCCTAAACCAAATTAACCCAATGTAAATTGGGGCTTTTACCCTCAATGGGTAATTAACACCCAATGGAATTAAATCCCCCAAATAATCGGAAGCCCCATTACCTGTGGTCCTCTCTCTCTCCACCGTGGCACTTTTCTTCTATTGTGATTGGCCAAAACATCCACGCTGGCAATCCGAGACTCAAGGCTTTTCTCCACCGTTTGATCAAAAGAGAAGAAAGATAAGGAAGATATGCGGCCAAGATCCTTCACCTTGGGCACCAAGGAAAGGTTTTAGGGTTTTCTCCTATAAAAACCCCCATTTCTCACAATGTATTCAAGCTTTTCTTTATTTTTAATTTTCAGTTTTTTTAATTAGGAGTAGATTAGATTTAATTTTCTGAAAAATTAGATTAGGTTTTATTGTATTTTTTTAATTCCCAGTTATGTAATCTTTTATGAATATTAATGAAAAAGTTTAAGTTTAATTTAATTTCGTCTTATTTAAATTTCGAGAATCTGTTTATTCCAATTTAAGTTACTGAGTTTTTGTTTTAAATATATTACTGTTCTTGTTAAAAATTATTATTATAAAAAAAAAAAAAAAGAAGTAGAATCTGTCGATGGTGATTGCTCTTGTTCGAGGATATTGTTTTGATTCGGTTCAAGATAAAGCCGTTGGTGTTGATGAAGATGATGTTCGGTGGGGTTCGAGTCGGCTTTCGGTAAGTACGCTCAGCGCATCACTTCATCTCAACGGAATCATCTCGAGGTGTTTTTCTCTTTCTTAATTTTCTTGCTCTAGTTTACTTTAATTGAGTTATCTACCAGTTTGCCTTTATTTGCTTACTAAGTTACTGCTTATTTTTAGTTTGACTGTTAAGTAATAATAAGTTCGTTAGGACGAGGTTTGTTTTGCTTATTATTCATTAGTGACTGCTAATTTGTTCTAGTCTATTTTGATTTGTTTAGAATTTGCTTAGTTTATCTTGAATCGGGTATATTTAGATCTGCTATAGTTTATGATTTAGTTAGTTGCTTATTAGGATTTGTTTGTTATTTCTTCTTCGTTGCTGAATCGTTGCGTAATGTCAAGTTACAGATGAGTCTGCTTATTGTTTGGTTTAATCTAGGTTTTCTATATTTGCTTATTTTGTTTTAGTTTATTGCTTTGTTTGAATCTGCTTGGTTGATTTAAATTTCTGTTTAATCTGCTCGTTTGGATCCGCTATTGTCTTGTAATCTGCTTATTCAAATACTGATCGAGTTTATGCTTATTTTTGGATTATATTAGTGATAGGATCGTTTGGTTTTAATTGCTTTTATTTTAAGTAGTCTCGGTTTAGGCTTATTTGCGTCTTCAGGATGTCTTGTTAGCTTATTTAATTTCAGCTTTTTAATTAGCTTAGTTTACTTATTATTGCTTTTCAGTTATCTTTGGTAATTAACTTTTGTCCAGTTTTATTTGCTTCTACTTTTTGTTTACACACTTGCTATTTGACTGCTTATATTGGTAGATTTCACTCGTTTGTTTTTTTTTGGTTCTTTTACTGATTTCAGCTGGTACTACAGACCCAATTGGTCTGTGGTTCAAAATTCCAAAAATTCTACATTAAACAAAAATATTAGATAAAATTTGGTCTGGGGTGGGATTCGACCCCCAGACCTTTCGTTCACCAGCCAAGCACCCCAACCATTAGACTAGGCATCTTTTTGTGTTATGTTTCCTTTCGATTAATTATTATAGTCTTTTCTTTTAGTGGCAGTTTTTAATAGCTTAAACAAGTTTTATGTTGATTTAAATTTTAAATAGTTTTTAAAATCAATTCTGTTTTTATAAAATAATAAAAAGATAAAAAATACATTTTAATTTTTTAATTACTTTTAAAAATTAGTTTAAATTTTATTAGTTTTAAATTTAGTTTAATTAAAGTTTTTAGTTTAAAATTAATTAGGTGTAAAGTTTTAATTTAAAATTGTTTTATTTAAAAGTTTATTCTTAGTCTTAAAATTAAATTAGATTTATTGCAAATAGTTTTTAAGTAATTAGATTAAAAGTTTTATTTTTATATAGTATTTATTTAAAAAGTTTTTATTAGATTAATTTTTAAATTAGATTAGTTTTATTTAAATTGTTTTATTAGTTTTTAATATTTAATAGATAAAACTCCAAAAATATTATTTACCAAAAACAAATTAAGTCGATACGTTAAATTGAAAATCAATTCGGGTGAGTCGAGGAACGATAAATAGAATATAAAAAGAGTAACAAAAACTTAGTTTCAAAATGGCGCCGCTGCCGCTTCGCTCGTACGATTGACGATTTGTCGTGAAGACGTTTGGATTTTGGGATCCGTTCTTTTTGAACGTTACGTTTCTTGTTAACAAAATCAAAAATACAAAAAAAATCAAAAACTTAAAAATACAAAAAACTTAAAAATCACAAAAGCAATTTCTTTCCTAAGAATTGCACCAAAAAAAAAAAATTAAAAAAAAATCCAAAAGTAATACTTTTTCCTAAAAGTATTACACCAAAAATATTACGTATTAGTGTTAATTTTTATTTCGATTTCTTTCGATTTTTCTTGTATATATATATTTTTCTAAAAAAAAATACAAAAATATTCTTCTTTATCCTCTTTTGTGTTTAATTCTTTTCTCTACCCCTCTTATTTTTAATTCTTCATGGATTCGTCTTGCGTTCGGTGTGGGAGACCATGGCATGGTTTTCAAACATGTCAATGGTGTACTTGTGAGCGGTGTGGTTTTGATATTGACGATACACAATTTGGATTTTGTCCATTTTGCAATTCAACAAACTCGTACTTCTCCTCTTACAATACTTTCTCCCCCCCTCCCGTCTATGACAATCCCTATCCGCAACATGAACCGGGTTTTTCTCAATACCCGTGTTGCAATCATTGTGGGGGCCCTCACGATACTTCTTATTGTCAACCAATGAATTATGAGCCACATCCGTGCTATAATTCCGGTTTTCAAAATTTTGAACCCCCACATCCCATCCTCAATCATCAATCCTCTCATAGAATTCAACAAATCAATGCTTTGAATGACGAAAGAAAAGCCCTTCTTTGGGAACTTCATGACGGCTTAATTCGACTGACCGAGACATTGGAGGAGCAACAACGACAACGACATGAGCAAGTATCTAATCTTAGTGATTATACTCCTCCTCCTGTGCGTTCTTACTATTATGATGATGATGATGACGATGAGAATACAATTTCTTGGAATGATCTTTGTGCTCAATGTCCTAGTGCAATTGTAATTCCTTCTCTCGACTTGCCGGCTCTCGAGCCTAAGGATTCTACCACTCCTATTCTCGATTCTTCTACTACGGAGCCCGATGCCTCTCTCATCATGGGGGATGAGGGTCTTATCACTACTCCTTGTGATGAGACTCTTATTCCAATCCAAAGTGAGCCTACGGTTGCTTCCGATAGTGATGATGAGTGCGAATCTCTTTATAGTGATGATTCATTACCTCCCACCGACATCTTGGGAGACGATTCTTTGGCTTTCTCTAATCCCATTTTTGATCATGATGATGATTTTACTTCTAGTGATGACGAGTCACTATCCGATGAAGACGTTCCGAAGGAAAATTTCAAGATTTATTCGAACCCTTTATTTGATTTTGATGACGCCTACATCTCTAGTGACGTGAATCCTCTCTTTGAAGAGGGGATTGAGGACATTGATAGCTCCGACTCTATTGATGAGCATCCTTTGTTAGCCATGCCACCTCCCATCATAGAGGAGGTGGAGAGATTTGACCCTAGTTTCCGTTTGATTCGGTCTGGTGAGGTGACGCGGGTGGTAGATATGTCCTCTGATATTTCTCATATTATGTTGCCACCACGTCCTACCGCGTGCACACCCAAGCAAGTGATGTATCGCTTTTACTCTCCTCATTTCATACCGGGAAATGAGGATGAGTGTTTTGACCCGGGAGGTGACATTGACCGTTCTACGGTTGACACCTTTACGGTTTTGCCGAATAGTGACCATCCTATGTCTTTGGGGGATGACACTTTGTCTCCTTTACCCATACCACCTCCCGTGGATCAAGATTTCACTTACTTTTCTTATATCGAGAGGACTTTTCTACCTTTCATGACTTATCCTCCTGCCTCTCATTTGTTATGTTCCTCCGGGACCGAGGATAAGATTTTTGATCCCGGTATAACATTCGAGGCTTCCCCATGGACCATTTAATTCGGGGTCGAGTCAGGCTCGTGACTCGGTTAACAAAAACAAGCGCTTCTCGGGAGGCAACCCGATTATCTATCTTTTATTTATTTATTTTCTACAATAAGTGTAGGGGGAGCCGTGTAGGTTGTTTGTTTTGTGTGTTGTGATTGTGTAGGTACATGTGCTTTGATGATCCACTTTTGGTACTTTTGACGAGACCCGTGTTTCCGTGTTACCCGTGTACCCGGTTCCTTCGATAAGTTTTTGCTATTGTGATTCATCATTTTAAATAACACAAATAAATGTAATCACTTTAGTTGTCCCTTCCTTAGCTCGATTTTAAACAACGTACTCAATGTCCTAAGTGTAGGGGAGTTTATTCGCCCACATGCTTAAACATTGAGGACAATGTTTATGTTAAGTGTAGGGGGGCCTTCTATCGAATTTTAGTGGCCTTTTCCATGAATTTGACCCCATTTAACCGGAAAATTTTTAAAATTTTCAACGTTTTTCAAATTTTTGATCTATTTTGGCCTTGTAGTATTTTTTTTCTTTTATTTTCCTTTCTTTGCATCATATTTATATTTTCTATTTTCAAGAATAAAATAAATAAATAAATAAAATGGTTTTAATAAGTTTAGATATCTTTGATATATTAGGCCCGTTGTGAATATTTTGACTCAACCCGAGTTTACTTATCTAAGTTTACTCTAGCTAGTATCCTTAACCATATGTAACTTAATTGGTTTATTAGGCTAAGCATCCACGAGTCTCATTCCTTGAGATTTTAAATTGTGGAGAACAAGAAATGATAGAGTTAATTATAAGTTCGGTATTCTTTCATTAACTTATGTGAGTTAGTTATGAGCTTTTTCTCCCATCACTTGTTAATAAATATATTTGCAATAAATAAGGTTGTACGATTTAAAAGGTTACTTAGCTTCTAGCACAAGATCGTTTAAAAGTTGCTCGGTATTAATTAGAGTTCATAGCCAAGGCATAACTTATTGAAACGGGACGCGAAGATTGGCTTATCCAAAAAGGCCCTAACAAGGCATGAGGATACCCGAGTCCAAAAAGGCCCTAACAAGACATGAGGATTCACTTTTTTTTGCTAAAGATCCAAAGATGACGTGAAGATCATTAATCCAAATCAATATGATGGATCAAGACACACGACGAGAAGCAATTACTCCCCTAAAGATCATGGAGAAGTCTATCCAAAAAGACCCTAACAAGGTATGAGGATAAATAGATCCAAGTCCGAAAAGGAGGCGGATCGTTGTATATCAAAATCCTAAATAAAGAAGAGGATAAATGAAGAAGTCGTGGTCAACATTTGAAGCATCTTTCACTCCTTATGAAGATGTATACCAAAGTGAAGAGAAGACCATAATTTCAAGATCGTCTCTCAAGATTTGAAGTTTGAAGTACAAGCCAAATATCGGTCCGAGAAAGGTCTCAAATCGTGAAACGAGTTATGCCAAGATATGAACTTTTTGAGGTTTCGAGAAGCAGTTTTAAAAGATTTTGTCCTTTAGCTAACTATTGATTCAATCGTCCTACCTTGTTTTCGGCCTAAATAAATTATCGAAATAAGTCAAAAATGCATCCTCGTGATCATTCAAGACAAAAATAAAATATAAGAGATACACCGTAGGAATAAGGGGGTCCAAGTGATTAACTAAACCACATGAGTAAGTGTTAGTAGTGCTAACTTGTAATAACAATGATCTCGTTTTTGAGCTTGGTATGGGGAACGTGAAACTTGAGGGTGATTAATATTCATGACACCAAAGCCCTAATCTAAGTCTTAGATTTCTTTACGAGTTTCTTCCATCTAATAATTTCAAAATTTATAAATTATTTTAACTTTTGTTTCCTTTTAAGTTTTTATCTTTCCGTCATAGTAGTAATAGCATATTTTAATAAAGGCCGAGATGGATTAATTATGAGAAAAACGTAACTTTGTGCTTTGAAATAATGCATTGCATGGGGTCATTGCAATGGTCAAGTGTAGGAGATTTAATAAGTGTGTAAACACTTATCCTTTTGCCACTAAAATCATGGAAAAACAAGACCTAATCATGTGTTTTATATCGTAAAAGTCGGAATTACGCGTGGTTTTGTGTTTTTGTGTTTAAATAGGTACAAATGATCAAAAGAAGAGAAAACACGGAATTTCACGGTCAAATGTTGAAGAAAAGTCCAAGAAGAGACAAAGACAAAGTCAAAAGACCAAAAGTGTACCCAAGTTCACGAAAACCGGCTAAACCGACTCGAGTTTTGAAGAAAAGATCGACAAATCTAAAATCGAGCTCGTTCTTAGTGGATTTAATATTATTCGAGTTTAATGGGTCTTGTGGGTCCCACATTTGCTTATTGGGCCCACAAAGCCCATTTGAAAAATTAAACCTTGTGCTTAAGTTGATAAAACCCAAAAGCCCATTTTAGGTTTAGATTAAAACAAATGTAACAAATTTGGGCCTAGCCCAATTAATCAAATGGAAGATCAGATGGAGTAAAATTTCTTGTTCTTTTGCTTGGAATACTCGGTCAAAGTCAACAACCCCAACCTTACTTTACACCTTACCCCATACGATCCAAGCCTACACCCTCACACAATTTAAATATCATCAACATCACCCCATTCGTCCTTACCGTGCACCCTCCCACATACAACCAACTTTCCCCCAACCGACACCCTCACCCACTCACACAATTAATAAAACGTTTTTTATTTTACCCTTCCCCACAACCTTTCGATAAAAACAAGAACAAGTGAAAACCTACTTTCACTATTCCCATTTCTTTCCTCTCCCAAAATTTAACAGTCACCACCATCTCAAAAACCCTAATTACCCTAAACCAAATTAACCCAATGTAAATTGGGGCTTTTACCCTCAATGGGTAATTAACACCCAATGGAATTAAATCCCCCAAATAATCGGAAGCCCCATTACCTGTGGTCCTCTCTCTCTCCACCGTGACACTTTTCTTCTATTGTGATTGGCCAAAACATCCACGCTGGCAATCCGAGACTCAAGGCTTTTCTCCACCGTTTGATCAAAAGAGAAGAAAGATAAGGAAGATATGCGGCCAAGATCCTTCACCTTGGGAACCAAGGAAAGGTTTGAGGGTTTTCTCCTATAAAAACCCCCATTTCTCACAATGTATTCAAGCTTTTCTTTATTTTTAATTTTCAGTTTTTTTAATTAGGAGTAGATTAGATTTAATTTTCTGAAAAATTAGATTAGGTTTTATTGTATTTTTTTAATTCCCAGTTATGTAATCTTTTATGAATATTAATGAAAAAGTTTAAGTTTAATTTAATTTCGTCTTATTTAAATTTCGAGAATCTGTTTATTCCAATTTAAGTTACTGAGTTTTTGTTTTAAATATATTACTGTTCTTGTTAAAAATTATTATTATAAAAAAAAAAAAAAAAAAAAAAAAGAAGTAGAATCTGTCGATGGTGATTGCTCTTGTTCGAGGATATTGTTTTGATTCGGTTCAAGATAAAGCCGTTGGTGTTGATGAAGATGATGTTCGGTGGGGTTCGAGTCGGCTTTCGGTAAGTACGCTCAGCGCGTCACTTCATCTCAACGGAATCATCTCGAGGTGTTTTTATCTTTCTTAATTTTGTTGCTCTAGTTTACTTTAATTGAGTTATCTACCAGTTTGCCTTTATTTGGTTACTAAGTTACTGCTTATTTTTAGTTTGACTGTTAAGTAATAATAAGTTCGTTAGGACGAGGTTTGTTTTGCTTATTATTCATTAGTGACTGCTAATTTGTTCTAGTCTATTTTGATTTGTTTAGAATTTGCTTAGTTTATCTTGAATCGTGTATATTTAGATCTGCTATAGTTTATGATTTAGTTAGTTGCTTATTAGGATTTGTTTGTTATTTCTTCTTCGTTGCTGAATCGTTGCGTAATGTCAAGTTAGAGATGAGTCTGCTTATTGTTTGGTTTAATCTAGGTTTTCTATATTTGCTTATTTTGTTTTAGTTTATTGCTTTGTTTGAATTTGCTTGGTTGATTTAAATTTCTGTTTAATCTGCTCGTTTGGATCCGCTATTGTCTTGTAATCTGCTTATTCAAATACTGATCGAGTTTATGCTTATTTTTGGATTATATTAGTGATAGGATCGTTTGGTTTTAATTGCTTTTATTTTAAGTAGTCTCGGTTTAGGCTTATTTGCGTCTTCAGGATGTCTTGTTAGCTTATTTAATTTCAGCTTTTTAATTAGCTTAGTTTACTTATTATTGCTTTTCAGTTATCTTTGGTAATTAACTTTTGTCCAGTTTTATTTGCTTCTACTTTTTGTTTACACACTTGCTATTTGACTGCTTATATTGGTAGATTTCACTCGTTTGTTTTTTTTTGGTTTTACTGATTTCAGCTGGTACTACAGACCCAATTGGTCTGTGGTTCAAAATTCCAAAAATTCTACATTAAACAAAAATATTAGATAAAATTTGGTCTGGGGTGGGATTCGACCCCCAGACCTTTCGTTCACCAGCCAAGCACCCCAACCATTAGACTAGGCATCTTTTTGTGTTATGTTTCCTTTCGATTAATTATTATAGTCTTTTCTTTTAGTGGCAGTTTTTAATAGCTTAAACAAGTTTTATGTTGATTTAAATTTTAAATAGTTTTTAAAATCAATTCTGTTTTTATAAAATAATAAAAAGATAAAAAATACATTTTAATTTTTTAATTACTTTTAAAAATTAGTTTAAATTTTATTAGTTTTAAATTTAGTTTAATTAAAGTTTTTAGTTTAAAATTAATTAGGTGTAAAGTTTTAATTTAAAATTGTTTTATTTAAAAGTTTATTCTTAGTCTTAAAATTAAATTAGATTTATTGCAAATAGTTTTTAAGTAATTAGATTAAAAGTTTTATTTTTATATAGTATTTATTTAAAAAGTTTTTATTAGATTAATTTTTAAATTAGATTAGTTTTATTTAAATTGTTTTATTAGTTTTTAATATTTAATAGATAAAACTCCAAAAATATTATTTACCAAAAACAAATTAAGTCGATACGTTAAATTGAAAATCAATTCGGGTGAGTCGAGGAACGATAAATAGAATATAAAAAGAGTAACAAAAACTCAGTTTCATTGTGGCTTGGCGGTCTACTTTATTTTTCTTCCCTTTTAGCACTTAAATATTTTTATTATGTCATGTGAACGAAAATGTACTTTTGGGTTGAGATTCAGTGGGGACCTAAACGCAAACTCTGTTTTGTATCATCTTGGGAATTGGAAAACTGTAGACTTTGATGATTTAATCAATCTTTAATTTATGTTTAAACTTTTACGTCTCTTTGAGTCGTTTAATATAGCTTATGTGTGATGATAACTACGTAGCACCCAAATGTTGTAGTTCCGCTGCGCATAGCATTTGTAGGGGTGTTATAGACGTGATTTAGATGCTTCTCGTGTTCAAGATAGTATGACAGAGATTGGTTTATGTTTTATTCAGACTCATGTTGCTTTATTGGAGTCGAAGACTAAGATTGGTTAGAAAGAGCGAGAGTTGCTTGATTTGGGTTTGAATGATGTGGAGCGTGGTTTGAATGAGGCGTTTAGGAGGTTATCTGTGTTGGAAAGTGGTGAGTATGCCGAGATGAAGAAAACGGTGAATACGATGGAGATTCAGTTGAGTGTGGCTCGTGCAATGCGTGAGAAGGCAGAAAAAGAGTTGAATATATTATTGTTGGTTGGAATAGTAGGTTTTATACTGAGATGGTCGAGAAAGGAGTGATTCGTAAGCGCCCAGCTGAAGATGTGTCTTGTGATCGTCCGAGGAAGATAACAAAGACGATGGATGATGGAACTTCTAGCAGTTCTCAGTAGACCAGTCTATCTTTAGTAGTATCTTTTGTATCTTTTGTAAACATTAACTAAACCGACATATTGGTTAGTAGATCTGGCACGAATTTTGGGCCTGTATAGTGCTAGGAATTTTGATGTGGAATGTTAACTAAGACAATGTGGTTGTTATAATCTAATGAATATGTACCTTTTGTCTTGAATTCTATATCGTGACTTATTTGTATCTTGGTTCCTTGGTTATCAATTCAATCCATCTTATATGAATCCCTCATTGAGTGAATGCTTAATATACTTTGAAATTGTGCAATAATAGAACAATGCCGCCCAAGAGAGCTGTGACTGAAGATGATGTGCGTAGGATCATTGCGGAGCAAGTTGCCGCATCTATGACTGAATTTATGGCAAATTCTAGAAATGGAGCAGCCGGTATTGGAGCTGGCGGTAGTGGAGCTGGCGGTAGTGGAGCTGGCGGTAGTGGAATTGGTGGTACTAAAGTGAGTGTGAATGCTAATGCTGGAGGAAATATAGGAGGACATGGACCTAATGCACCTGAAGTCGGTGGTTGTACTTATGTGACGTTCATGAAGTGTGAACCACTCCCTTTTAATGGAACTGAAGGTGCTGTAGGATTAAGCCGGTGGATTGAGAAGATTGAGTCGGTGTTTCGAATTAGTAAGTGTAAGGATTAGGATAAGGTGACTTTCGCTATGGCTACTCTTAGCGGTCGTGCATTGACTTGGTGGAATGGGAGAATTGCTTTTATGGGCATTGATGTTGTTAATACTACTCCTTGGGCTGAAATTAAAAAGTGGATGACTCTGGAGTTCTGTCCCCGTAGTGTGATTATACGGTTGGAACAAGAGTTGATTCATCTGAGAATGAAAGGTGTGGACATTGATAGCTACACAAACCAATTCCATGAGTTGGCCTTGTTGTGTCCTCGATTGGTGGAACCCGAAGAGATCCGAATTGAGCAATACATTAAAGGGTTGACCAAGAATATCCGACGGGATGTAACATCATCAAAAACATTGACCATTGATGATGCGGTCCGAATGGCTTACCAACTCATTGGGCAAATAATCCAGGACAAGGAGGATGAAGCACATGTTGGTGAGAAAAGAAAGGGTGAAGGCGATCGTGGAGGTCGAGGTGATAATAGGCAGAATTTTAATCATCGTCAAAACCAAAGAAGGGGAAATGCAAATGCTCTTACAAACAACACACCGCGTAATGATCAAAAGTGTCCTAAGTGTGGTAATAAGAGGCATGCTAGCGACTGCTGGAAGTGCCGAACTTGCGGAAAGCTAGGACAAAAAGTGGAAAATTGTAAGAGGGGAGTCATTTGCTTCAACTGTAGTGAAGAAGGTCATAAGAAATCGGATTTCCCCATGTTGAAAAGGATTGGACCTGGAAGAAACTACCAGGATGGTGCTTATCAACTTGGAACGGTTGAGGTTAAGAAAGAGGATTTGAATGTCGTTACTGGTACGTTTTTACTCAATAATCATTATGCTGTTGCTTTATTTGATTCGGGTGCTGATAGGAGCTTTGTATCTACTAAATTTGGTGCCCTTATTGACATTGAACCTGTTGAGATAAATACCAGTTACGAGGTGGAATTGGCTTATGATAAATTAGTAAAAACTAATAAGCTGTTAAAAGGATGCTCTCTAAATCTCTTAAACCATTCCTTTCCGATTGATTTGATGTTGATAGAACTATGTAGTTTTGATATTATTATTGGTATGGATTGGTTATCCTTGAATAATGCTACAATTTTATGTGGAGAAAAGAAGGTTAAGATTCCACTTAGGAATAGGACGTTAGTAATTGATGGTAATCGAGGTGAATCCCGTTTGAAAATCGTTTCATGTATTAAAGTCCAAAAGTACATCAGGAACGGTTGCGGGCTATTCTTAGCTCAAGTGACTGGGAATGAGTCTAAGGAGAAACAATTGGAAGATGTACCTATTACCTGTGATTTTCTAGAGGTATTTCCTAACGATTTACCCGGACTTCCGCCGATAAGGCATGTCGAGTTTCGAATCGATCTAATTCCTGGTGCTACACCGGTGGCACGTGCGCCTTACCAATTAGCACCTTCTGAATTAAAGGAATTATCCAAACAACTTAAGGAGTTGTCTGATAAAGGTTTTATTCGACCGAGCTCGTCATCTTGGGGAGCTCCAGTCTTGTTCGTTAAGAAGAAGAATGGATCTTTCTGTATGTGCATCGATTACCGTAAGTTGAATAAGTTGACAATCAAAAATCGATATCCTTTACCAAGGATTGCTGATTTATTTGATCAATTACAAGGCTCTAGTGTGTATTCTAAGATAGATTTGCGTTCTGGATATCACCAACTTCGCGTCCATGAAGAAGATATTCCTATAACTGCATTTAGAACTCGTAATGAACACTATGAATTTCAAGTGATGCCATTTGGGTTAACTAACGCACCTGCGGTTTTCATGGATCTTATGAATCGAGTGTGCAAACCCTATTTGGATAAATTTGTGATCGTGTTTATTGACGATATTCTAATCTATTCTAAGAATAAAGAGGAACATGAAGAACACTTAAGGAGTATCTTAAGGTTGTTAAAGGATGAAAAGTTGTATGCTAAGTTTTCGAAATGTTATTTTTGTTTGGACTCTGTGCAATTTCTTGGTCATGTGATTAACAAAGATGGAATTCATGTTGATCTAGCAAAGGTTGAAGCCATTAAGAGTTGGTCTGCACCGACAACGCCAGCGGAGGTGCGACAATTTTTAGGATTGGCTGGCTATTATAGACGATTCATTAAATAATTTTCTCTAATAGCTAAACCCCTGACCAAGCTAACTCAGAAAAATAAACCTTTCGTTTGGAGAAGTGAAGAAGATGGAGCATTTCAGATATTGAAGCAAAAATTATGTAGTGCACCAATTCTATCATTACCCGACGGAAATGAAGATTTTTTAGTATTTTGTGACGCATCACTTAGAGGTTATGGAGTTGTCTTGATGAAGCGAGAAAAGGTGATAGCTTATGCTTCTAGGAAATTAAGGAAAAATGAGGAGAATTATACTACTCATGATCTTGAGTTAGGAGCTGTAGTCTTTGCTCTTAGGTTGTGAAGACATTATCTGTATGGCACCAAGTGTACGGTATTCACCGATCATAAAAGCCTACAGTATATTCTCGATCAAAAGGAATTAAATATGAGGCAACGAAGATGGATAGAACTGTTAAGTGATTATGATTGTGATATAAAATATCACCCAGGAAAAGCAAATGTTGTTCCCGATGCATTAAGTAGAAAAGATAGAGAGCCTATTAGGGTACGTTCTCTAGTCTTGACTGTGCATAATAATTTGCCTGAGCAAATTAGAAATGCGCAAATGGAAGCCTTTAAGAAAGAAAATTTTCTTAATGAAGGGTTTCGAGGTGAAGGAGATCCTTTAGAGGTTAGAGCTGATGGAGTGAAATGCTTAAGAGGTCGTATGTGGATACCAAAGTTTGGAGGCTTAAGAGATTTAATCATGTTGGAATCGCATAAATCTAAATATTCCATTCATCCTAGATCTGATAAAATGTATCATGATTTGAAGAAGTTGTACTGGTGGCCGAATATGAAAGCTGATATTGCTATGTATGTTCTTTGATGTTTGACTTGTGCAAGAGTCAAAGTTGAACATCAAAAGCCGTCAGGACTACTTCAACAACCAGAAATTCCTGAATGGAAGTGGGAGCGAATCACGATGGACTTTATCACTAAGCTTCCCAGAACATTTCTGGAAATAACTCGATTAAGGTCATTGTCGACGGACTGACCAAATCAGCTCACTTTATTCTTGTTAAAGAGCAGTTCTCATTGGAGAAGCTGACTCGTATTTATCTTGAGAATGTTGTATGTAAGCATGGAGTGCCTGTATCGATCATTTCGGATCGAGATCCTAGATTCGCATCTAATTTTTGGAAATCCCTCCAAAGATCTTTGGGAACGAATCTCGACATGAGCACTGCTTATCACCCACAAACTGATGGGCAGAGTGAAAGGACAATACAAACACTAGAAGATATGTTGAGAGCTTGTGTGATAGATTTTGGTAAGAATTGGGATAAACATTTTCCTTTAGCAGAATTTTCATATAACAATAGTTATCATGCTAGTATTAAGGCTACACCGTTTGAAGCTTTGTATGGTAGGAAGTGTAGATCTCCTGTATGTTGGAGTGAAGTTGGGGATACCCAGCTCATAGGACCGGAATTGATCCGGGAGACTAAAAAGATGATAGTTCAGATTAAAACACGGTTGTTGACTTCCCGAAGTAGACAGAAAAGTTACGCGGATGTGCGGCAGAAACCGATGGAGTTTGAGGTGGGTGACTGTGTGATGTTGAAAGTGTCTCCATGGAAAGGCGTCATAAGATTTGGAAAGCGAGGGAAATTGAATCCCCGCTATATTGGACCATTTAAGATTTTATCTAGAGTAGGTCCGGTGGCTTACAAATTAGAGTTACCCCAAGAACTTCATGGTGTTCACAACACATTAAATGTATCTAATCTGAAGAAGTGTTTAGCAGTGTGTGATGATAAAATCTAGTTGGATAAGGTCCGAATTAATGAGAAGTTGCATTTTATCGGAGAACCCGGAGAAGTTATGGATCGTGAGGTAAAGCAACTTAAACAAAGTCGAATACCTATCGCTAAGATCTGGTGGAATTCAAAACATGGACCAGAATATACTTGGGAACGAGAGGATGAAATGTGGAAGAAGTACCCACACCTCTTTGATATCAATAAGAAACGGGCATCAAAATGAAAAGGATCACGAGGACGTTGATCCCTTTTAAGAGGAAATGCTGTGACAATCTGACATTTTCAGGTAGTAATTATTTTCTCATATATTATTTTGAAACTTATTTTTTTGTTGGTTGATGAACTCACAATTTACGGGTTGAAATTAGGGCTTACGTGCATAATTTAACGTCCTTTACGACTAAACGAGAAACTCTAGGTTTACGTATTTACGTTTTTGAACTCCGTTTTTTATGAGACAATTTTTATTAGATTCGTTTTGTGCCGTTGATTCATAATTTATAAAAATGTTTTTCGTAAAACGACCCGAGAGCACGCAAATTGAGGAAACTAGAATCGAGGAGTACCCATAAATTAGTGGGGATGAAACAAGTTTATACTTGCCTCACCCCCACTAGGGGCGGCCAAGGCTTATCCAACATATCAAAGATGTGTCAACTTTACATACACACTAAGGACACATGTCCTTAGTGCTTAACCAAAACCACCAAACTCTAAAACTAGCCAAGTTAAACCGTTTGCATACATGCAAACTAGAAACTCACACACAAACTCTCTCTACTCTCTCCCTCTTTCCGTCCCATTTACCACCACCAAACACCACCATTGATAAAATTTCTACCATAAATCTTATGTGTAACTTGCATAAGATGAAAACCCTTTGAAGACATGGTGATTTGTCGTGATCCTAACAACTAAAAAGAAGTTTTCCTTGGAGTCTAGGGCTGATTTTCTCAAGGTGTTTCATATACTTGGTGATCTTGAAGGTGATCTTGATATTTCATAAGATTGGTTACCAAAAACCAAGTCTTGTTCTTAACCTTTCACTATATTGGTTGGTAACAAGATCATTTCTTCTATCATCTTGTTATTTTGTAAATGTAATCATGTATTTTCTTTATAAATGTATATGTATATGATGATAAATGATGATCAAAGTATTATGTGGGGATTTTGTGTTAATAGATTTGGTTAAAAAGACTAAAATCAACAAGTAAAAATGTTAAAATCTTGCTTAGATTCATAGGCTGTATAAAACAGTAAGTATCAATATGATCACTTGGTAAAATGGCTTGGATTATTGAATATAAAGTTAGATATATGATTTTTACATACCTGGAGAGTTGGCCACTCAATGGGCAAGATATGATCAAAATACTATTGAGGTACAAATCTGTATAGTCTGTTTTGGACGAATTATTTAAAATACTTATAGGATGATTGAGCAGTAGCTATAAGAGAGTTAATTGTAGAACATATTATGTAGTTTGTTCTTCCAAAATTTGAGCTTCTATCTCCTTGTAGAACTCAAGATATGGCTAAAATGGTGGACATGACTTTTATAATCAGATTTGTAAATAAAACTATATAATATAATAAGAGCACTCAAGTAATATTATTATAAAATAAATATATAAAACCCACAAACTAATAATAATATTTATAAAATGAGTTGTATACTATGATAAATAAGTATGGCATTTTATAAAAGTACAAACACAAATGTTTTCTAAAGTTATAAAACTATATATAAGTTTTATGTTTTTTCAGCTAAAACCGAAAGATTAACGTTTTCGCCAAACAAAACTTTATAACTTATGGACATTAACGGGCCAAAGTAGCTTTATTGGACCATTAGGCCCAACTAGTCTGGCTAAACACTAATGGACTTACTCATGGGCTTAACCCACTTGGGCCCAACATATGAGTATAGGCCGGGTATTAAAAGTATAAATGGGCTAATATAATGAATTGAACTCTTAATGGGCTTATTGGGCCTTAATATGTAAATAAGTTAAAACTAGTGTAACTAGTCTAAAATTTACAAACGCATAACAACTATAATGTTGTACGAAGAGATAAAATCCCACTTGATCATCATCATACTTATAATATCATCACATATACATAACCATTATTTTTTTAAAGTCATTTGACGAAAGTCTAAGGCCGTGTATTATTTGTCTAGGTTTCCGTGATTGAATCACGCACCATCACCGATAACCCGCCTTTCTTAATCAACGTGAGTTCATAGCCTCGAACTCTTATAAATGTTTTATGAAATGTGTTGTAATCCCTCGAGGGAGATAACATGCTAGTTTTGATAAAAATAGAACACAAGTAGTCCTGATGGTATGCTTATTGATATGGACCCGAATGATGTTATGACCCAATGAATGAGATAAAAAGGGATTATTATTGGTTAGGTTATGTCACTTAAAGTCCCATTAGCATGAATTGTGAACTACCGGGATTTGGTAGATGCTTATGCATATAATAGTACTATTTAGGGAAGATCACCCAGTTCGCGCTTTGACGGTTGATCCCCGTCGTGCCACATTGATTGGTAAGAGAATTTATGTATGAGAAGATTTACATAGCGTGATTTTTATGACGACACGCCAATTTAGATGTGTAGGATATTGTAAATCTTGCTTATGTTTAGAGAGAGAAAGAGATAGAAAGATGGTAAGAACACACACACTTTAGAGAGAGAAAGTAGAAGAAAACACTTTCTTACTATGTGAAAATATGTGAACCAACACCTCTCCAACTAAGGAGAGGGTTTATATACCCAAGCCCATGAGATGGGCATGGGCTTACAATGGGCCGCCGGCCTACACATGTTGTAGGATTGGCTTGGCCTTGTTTTCTTAATATTAAGTTAACTAAACTATGAGCTACTACTTAGAATATTGTTGGAGTGACCGATCCTTTCTAATACGTAAAACGTATTTACAACAATAACCCCCCAAGGGAGGTCACTCCAAACAAGGGTGTTACCCAAGTTACAATAATAAAATAAACCTAGCATACTATGCTTGTCTTGAGCTCGTAGTCTTCGTCTTTCTTTTCTTTTTCTTTTCTGGTGAACATGCTGATGTGATCATTGATATCAATCTTGAGCATTAATCTCTTGCCTTTATCTTGTGCATCCTTCACTTGTGATATCCGCCTCCTCGTGACATCATGTCCCACATACTTATACGTTCGTAATTCTTGAAAGCTTCAGAGTTTGATACAGCGGAAGACTTGACTTTTAGGCTTTCTAGAATTAAATGAAGTATTAAGTGCATAAACTATAAGCATGTGGGGACGACTTCTTCTCGGATTCCGCAATGCCACCGTCTTCAAATGCAGCAACATAAGTAGAAACGAACGGAATGGCTTTGAACATTTCATTCTAATTCGGTAGCATTTTACCTCCGGTCGGTGAAGACCGTTGGGCGATATAAAATATCGTACTTGTGGCAGGTAGATTTAATTAAAAATCTCATTGACAAGATTTCGCGGGCAACCCGTTCTCATTACTCGACCGTCCAAAGCTGACTGCGAGCGTAAAGAGTGAATCATTTGGATTAAATTATCCGCATGATTGAATCCGTCAATTCTGATTCCTGGAACAAGTTTGATTAATTAAAGAATCGCACCATCGTTGTTTTCCAGTTGTCACGATCTTGATTCGTATAGAATCTTGCAAGTTACCTACCAAGTGCTGTTTGATGTTAACACTAGAAGGATTTCCACTCATCACTGTGAACACTATGGAATGTCACTCTGAGTGTTCTGGCAAGATCACTGAGATATTGCGTAGAAGCCTGGAACGTGTTTAAGTTCAGTTAAGAATTAAACCATTGTTGCTTTCCAGTTATCACAAGATTGATTCATAAAGAATCGCACAAGTCACCTACCATGAGCTTTTGAATGTTTGCTCAAGAAGGATTTCCATCTTCATTGTAAATACTTTCGTATTACTCGGATGTTCAGGCAAGATCAAGAAGATATTGCGTAGGACTCTTAAAATGTCTCTTACTTTTCACAGAGTGTGAAGAAGCAAGGAAATATGGAAGTGTGTCCTAATGAGATATTTTATGATCTCAAATGGCTCTAGACTCGATCGTTCACTTTTGGTTTTAGTAATTGGAGGCTGGAGAGGAGTGACACCTTTTCAATACCAATTTATTCAGAGTGAATAAATCAATAGATAATGCGTTGTCTCTGTGTGATTAAAAAATATCTTTTAAAAGATATCTGAGTTAGCTGGGATGGGTTATGCATTGCATCACTGGGTCCATGATGTCTATCATCAATATCAAGAATCATTAAAAATGATCTCAATAGCATATTTATTGACCCGGTTTCTCCCTAAGGTTGTAAGGAGGGCTTCTTTCTTTACACCCTTTATATTTACAATTCTTTTTCATTCTTCAACCCCTTCAATGCTTACTAATATGTCATAACTAGCACCTTGTTGTGATTGTTCCAGTGCTAACTTAAGTACTTGGTCGGCATTCATCTACGTTCACAATCTTTCCCCATCTTTCCTAAGGACTACTATTTCTAGCTATGGAATGTCCTTGGGAAGATTCCTCCGGTTTTGGAAGAATCATTGGACTTAACCTATACCACCATCCTTATGTCACCACAATCTTCATCGTCGTGAAATAAATGGGTTTAAGGTAAGTATATGTCACCATGATATCCATTTTGATATAACAAATCCATTTGCTCCCCCTTAACATTGGCCACGATATTCGAAAACATTTCGCACATGTTGGGATGAGCTATCACGTTAAGTCAAACCATTTGTGATAATTTCCCATATTAAATCACTTTTTCTCCCCCATATTATAAATATTAACCCAATCGATGTTTTTAATATCAACTGATTAAATGAAGTTTTAACAAAGGTTTGGGAAGAAAAATGCAAGTCCTTTTAATCTTCATGAGACCAATTTGTGAGATATGATACCGATTTGTAACATGATCACATATTCACCATATAATAATGAATTGACAAGGTTGGACCTGATTGATGAGAACATCATATGATAAGATCAAATGGTTTTTTGTTGGCAAATGTTGGTCGCCTCGTCACGTCTGAAGTCATCTCTTGACACCACATGTACGATTGGTATTGTTGCCTTGAAACCAATTAGTGAGTTTGGCACTTTCGGCATCGAAGATTCTGATTGCTTGACAATTGCTCCCCCTCAATTGTTGACCCGTGTTCTATTGAAAGAGCTGTAGTCGTCGTTTGAGTAGTCACATCATCGAGTATGTAGATACCAATTGTAGATTGCAATGGTTGTAGAGATGATAACTTCATAAAAACAAGACTTCTCTTGTTTTAGCAAATAAATGCACTGAATCGTACATAGACTTGTGTTAGACCAAGTTACAACGTAAACTTCATCCCTTACAAGGTTTTAAAGTAAACCTTGCCCGAGAAAATTAATTCCTGTTGTGAGCCAAAGCTTTCATAAGAAATACTTGACTTTAATGTGAAAACCGGGTTGCAGTGAGAAATAACTACAAACCATATAGGCATGTTTTATGAAATATTTACAACTTTTGTACGAACTCTATTTATGGAGTCGTGTCAATATTAATCAACATTTCTATGGTCGTAAATATTATCGTACCAAAAGACATGCATTTGAAAATAAAGTAAAAATATTATTGGATTTTTATGAAATTTTTCAAATTTTTATGGTTTTTATATGGTTTTATATTTTTGTATTTTGCTTTTGTGGATAAAAAATATATACAATATATACAGATGATCACCAAGGATACGGAGAATAGTTTACCACCATAATAACTGAATTTTATTAACTGAAAATGTTCTTTGAATATGTCTAAACGAATTGATTACTGGTTATTAGTGTGACTCAGTCGTCTTTTGGTGAAAAGAATGAATTGGTTGTCGTTGTTAAAAATAAAATTGCAAACTTTAACGTAAATGACAAGGTAAATAAAGCTAACAATGATTAAAAATAAATGACGAATGATTAAAGCTCGACAAAAAGTAAATTAGTCAACTTAATAAAAATGCAAACTTAAAATAAATCTAAGTAAAAATAGCGGGAAAAGTTAAATTTGAAATTAAAATAAAATTAGAAAATAAAAACCAAAACTCTATCAGAATATCTTCGTCGGAATACCATCGGAATACCCCTATCGGAATAAAATAGAGAACCCTGTCGGAATAACTAAAAATGTATCGGAATATCAAACAATGAAAACTATCGGAATGTAAGTCGGAATCACCTGTTGGAATCACGGTCAGAATATCTGATCACCAATCCTATCGGAATGATGATCAGAATAACAATCGGAATATCAAAACCCTATTCCAATGGCATGCAATCGAAATCACAGTCAGAAAGGAAAACCCTTTTCCGACGGCAAGCTATCGGAATCTCAGTCGGAAAAGTAAACCCTTTTCCGATGCAAATAAAATGGAAATAAGCAAAACCGAATAAGCTATGTTTTAATAAGCACTAATCGAAACTTGACCAAATGAATAATAAAAAGAACTAAATAAGCACAAATTAAAGATTTTCAAGATGCTAAATAAACAAGATTTATAAAATAAACTTTAAGAAAGATTAAACTTTTAAAAACTTTTAAATCAAAATAAGCAAAAATCTCAATAAGCTACAAACTTAATTCGTATAAAAACATTCATAAGAACAACAAGATGAAAACTTTTATCAAAATAAGCATAAAGATTAAAACTTGATGACTAAACGAATCAAACAATAGATTTTAAAACAAGAGGAGAAGAATGAGAATGATTATAAACTTGAATTTAAAAGATTAAAGATCAAAGATTTAAAACAAGATTAGAGCACTTACATGAATTCTTCAAAGAAAGACAATAAAGTAAATGAAAATATGAAAGGTGCATGAAAAATAAAGTGGAAAGACTAATTTGGCAAATTAGCTAAGACCTCCTAATGTGTCATTAAGAGGGTATTTATAGGAGTGGAGTGTATGGTTGGTTGGAAGCTTCCTTCCTTCTTTCTTTCTTTCTCGTCTTTCCGTCATATAAATTCTTCGACTTTCTCGACTTCGTCTCGGGATGTGTCGATGGATAAATTGAACTTGTTTTATAATTTCTTCATTTATTAGACTTGAGTTCTTCGACTTTTATTAAACTTCCGTCATTAGACTTTTTCTTCGATAAATCTTCAGAATAGGCCTTGGACTTCCGTTCTTTTTGCACTCTTGATCTTTTGACTTCGTATTTTGTCTTTTTCTTCAATAAAAGCCCATGAAAGCCCATGTTTTCTTCCCTTTCACATTTTGGTCCTAAAACACAATAAAAAAACAAACCACGCATAATTCCGACATTTACGAAATAAAATACACGTTTGGCTTGGTTATTATTATAATTAAGTGGTAAAAGGATAAGTGTTTTCACACTTATTAAATCCCCTACACTTTACCATTGCAATGTCCTCATGCAATGCATTAATTACAAAGCAAGTTTTACATTTTCCATCATAATCAGTCCACCTTGACCTTTATTAAACACAAGACATTAAAGAGATAGAAAATTATAAAATATTCAAAGGAAGAAAACAAGTAAAGAGATAAAAGTCTTACATTAGGATTTTAGATGTCATGTATGTTTATCACCGTCAAGTTTCACATTCCCCATACCAAGCTTAAAAACGAGATCATTGTTATTAAAAGTTAGCAAACTAACACAAACTCATGTCGCCCAACTATTCACTTAGACTCCCTTATTCCTAGGTGTATCTCTTATATTTTATTGTTGTCTTGAATGATCACGAGGATGCATTGTTGACTTATTTAGATAGTTTATTTATGCTGAAAATAACGTGGAACGATTTAATCAATAGTTAGCTAAAGGAAAAAATCTTTTAAAAGTGCTTCTCGGGACCTCATAAAGTTCATATCTTGGCATAACTCGCTTCACGATTTGAGACCTTTCTCGGATCGATATTTGGCATTGACTTCATACTTCAATCTTGAGAGACGTTCATGAAATAATGGTCTTGTCTTTATAATAGGAATTTCTTCACTTGAAGTTTTGAGAGATTCTTCATACTTGGACCACGACTTCTTCATTTTTCTCCAATCTTTATTTTGGATTTTGATATACAATGATCCGCCTCCTTTTAGGACTTGGATCTATTTATCCTCATACCTTGCTAGGGTCTTTTCGGATAGACTTCTCCATGATCTTTACAGGAGTATTTTCTTTTCGTCGTGTGTCTCGATCCTTCATATTGATTTTTGACAAATGATTTTTCACATCACTTTTGGATCTTTAGCAACAAAATGTAGCCCTCATGCCTTGTTAGGACCTTTTCGGACTCGCCAATCTTCGCATCCTGCTTCAATAAGCTATGACTTGGCTATGAACTCTAATTAATATCGAGCAACTTTTAAACGATCTTGGCTAGAAGCTAAGTAACTTTTCAAATCGTACAACCTTACTTATTGCAAATATATTTATTAACAATCGATGGAAGAAAAGGCTTATAATCAACTCACATAAATTCATGAAAGAATACCAAACTTATAATTGACTCTATCATCTCTCGTTCTCCACAATTTAAAATCTCAAGGAACGAGACTCGTGGATGCTTAGCCAATTAAATCAAAGTTTTGGGTTTTCAAGTCATCTATAGGATCTTGCAACTTCTTAGACTTTTTCAAGTTTAGAATTTGCATTTTAAAGTTCCCTTGATAAACAACTTTCTAGGATCAATTATAGGAATGATACAAGGCTTTTACCTAGTAAGAAAATTAAAGTTCTCGTGGTCTAATCGAATTGATCTAGGTTCTCTATGTGACTCTATTGTTCTTTGGTGAAACAAAAAGGTTGTCGTTGTAGTATATGAAAATGTGCAAAACAATTAAAGTAAAAGTGCGTTAAAATAAATCTAAGTCTAATTAAAGGAAGGTGCAATATTTAAAAACGTGACAGAAAGTAAATTAATTAAAATGACTAGAAAATTAAAACATGACGAGAATTAAAAATGGACAAAGTATTAAAATGTAAGCTTAGAAAAATAAACTAGACAAAACATGAAAAATACCCCAATCGGAATATATTCCGATCGGGCTCACCGTCGGAATATGCTTACCACTCCGTTCGGAATATGAGTTGACCCTGGTCGGAATGCGGATCGGAACCCAATGATCGGAATAACTGTCACTTACCTGATCGGAAAACCAAACGAGCACCTCAATCGGAATGTTGAATGGACCACCAATCGGAATCTTGTCACTAGTTCCAATCGGAATGTCCAGAAATCAAACTTATCGGAATACCAAAGCTCCCTCAATCGGAATGTGTAATGAGGTCCAGATCGAAATGATAGCCAAAAGCCCAGATCGGAATAATAGCCAAAAGCCCAGATCGGAATAATAGCCAAAAGCCCAGATCGGAATACCAAAGACACCCCCCAATCGGAATGTTAAAACCCTTTTCCGACCTAGCAATGAGCTATGGTCGGAATGTAATTCCCCTTTCCGATTTGACCAATCGGAATACGGCAGAAAAAGCACAAATTAAGCTAATCTATTAAGCTATGATTCTAATAAGCACAAGACGAAATTCCTAAAGTAAACCGTATGAAAATAAGCTATCAAACAGAAATTTAAAGACTTTTAAGACACGAAAAAGATAAGCTTTAAGAAAAACAAACTTTTATATAAAAATAACTTTTATAAAAACTATATAAACTTGAAAATAAACAAAATAAGCTATGAAAACAAATGATTTAAAACAATCAAAAGCATAAAAATGAAATCTTTAAACAAATAAGCAAGATAAAAAGCATATAAATCAAATATTAAAGAAAGGTAGAATGAGATCAACAAGATAAAGTAAAGGTGCGAGAATTAAAAGAAACACTTACTTGAAATTAAAGATATTAAAGTGCAAGACAAGTATTTAAATTGACATGAAATGTAAAGGTGCAAGTAAATAAAGGTGGAAGAACTAATTGTCACGATTAGTCAACAAGAACAAATGAATGAAAATGGGAAGTATTTATAGGTGATTAGGAGGATGGTTAGAGGAAGTTTCCTCCCCTCCTTCCTTTCTTCTTAATTGCGCCCTTAAGTCCTTCCTTCTTAATCTCTTTGTTAATCTTGGAATTTGATGACTTTTGGCTCGGGATTTTGTTTGGACTCGTCTTTTAATTCTTCGATAAATAAGACTTGAGTTCCTCGGCTTTAAGTAAACTTCCGTCTTTTGACTTTTTCTTCGATAAATCTTCAGAATTGGTCTTGGACTTCATTTCTTTTTGCACTCTTGATTGCTTGACTTCGTCTTTCATCCTTTTCTCCAGTAAAAGTCTGTAAATGCCCGTGAATTCCCGTGTTTTCTCCACTTTTCACCTTTTCGTCCTAAATTACAACAAAAACACAAACCACACATAATTCCGACATAAAAGACATAAAATACACGTTTTGGTCCGGTTATTATTGTAGTTAAGTGGTAGAAAAGATGTGTGTTTACACACATATCAAATCCCCTACAATTGACCATTGCAATGTTATCATGCAATGCATTAGTTACAAAGCACGTTTACACTTTTCATCATAGTCAATCCATAGTGGCCTTTATTAAAGAGATAGAAAATTATAAACACTCAAAATAAAGAAATCAAAAGCATACCTTGGGTTTTGGAAATGTCATGAATAATCATCATTTTCAAGTTTTCACTTTCTCCAAACCAAGCTTAAAAACGAGATCATTGTTATTATAAGTCAGTAGACTAACACGAACTCATGTGGGCCAATTATTCACTTAGACTCCCTTATTCCTAGAGGTATCTCTTATATTTTATTGTTGTCTTGAATGATCACGAGGATGCATTGTTTGACTTATGCGATAGTTATTTAGTCTGAAAATAAAGTGAACGATTTAATCAATAGTTAGCTAAAGGACAAAATCTTTTAAAACTGCTTCTCGGGACCTCATAAAGTTCATATCTTGGCATAACTCGCTTCGCGATTTGAGACCTTTCTCGGACCGATATTTGGCAGCGACTTCATACTTCAAACCTTGAGAGACGTTCATGAAATAATGGCCTTTTCTTCATAATAGGAATTTCTTCACTTGAAGTTTTGAGAGATTCATACTTGGACCACGACTTCTTCATTTTTCTCCAATCTTTATTTTGGACTTTGATATACAACGATCCGCCTCCTTTTATTGACTTGGATCTATATATCCTCATACCTTGTTAGGGTCTTTTCGGATACACTTCTCCATGACTTTTGGGAGTTTTTGCTTTTCGTCTTGTGTCTCGATCCTTCATATTGATTTTCGATAAATGATTCTTCACATCACTTTGGATCTTTAGCAACAAAATATAGCCCTCATGCCTTGTTAGGGCCTTTTCGGACTCGCCAATCTTCGCATCCCGCTTCAATAAGTTATGCCTTGGCTATGAACTCTAATCCATACCGAGCAACTTTTAAACGATCTTGGGCTAGAAGCTAAGTAACTTTTCAAATCGTACAACCTTATTTATTAGCAGATAAATTATTTAGCAAGCGATGGGAGAATAGGCTCATAATTAACTCACATAAATTCACGAAAGAATACCGGACTTATAATTGGCTCTATCATCTCTCGTTCTCCACAGTTTAAAATCTCAAGGAATGAGACTCGTGGATGCTTAGCCTATTAAATCAAAGTTTTGGGTTTTCGAGTCTCCTATAGGATCTTGCAAAATCTTAGACTCTTTCAAGTTTAGAAATCGCGTTTTAAAGTTCCCTTGATAAACGACTCTCTAGGATCAATTATAGGAACTTGCGAAAAGTTCTTGTTCTTAACCCGTGAGAGTTAAGACTTTCGCGTTTTATAGCTCCCTATATAAAAGCCTAGCAAAACATGACTTAAACACGTTAAGGATACTAGCTAGAGTAAACTTAGGTAAGTAAACTCGGGTTGAGTCAAAATATTCACAACTTTGAAAATTAAAACCACTTAATTAAAGATTTATTCTAATAAGGAAAGAAAATAACTATGCAAAGGGAAAAACTAATAGGCCAAAATAGATCAAAAATTTTGAAAAATGTCGAAAAATTGATTTTCCGGTTAAAATGAGGACAAATACAAGGAAAAGGCCACTTAACTTCGATAGAAGTCCCCCCTACACTTAAGATAAACATTGTCCTCAATGTTTAAGCATGTGGGAGTAAACTCCCCTACACTTAGGACATTGTGCACGATGTTTAAATCTCGTTAAGGAAAAGACAACTAAAGAGATTCCTATTTTAATATTGAGAAAATATAAAATAGTGAATCGAAAAGAGTTTAGGATAGAACCGGGAAGAAGTAGAACACGGAATCACGGGTCGTCAAGAATCATCATGAGTGGATCAGTGAAGCTCGAATCCCTGATTGTAAGAAGTGAGGAGAGGAAATAGCAAACCAACGGGTCTCCCCTACACTTATGATAAAGAAAGCGAAAAGATAGATGCATGGGTTGCCTCCCAAGAAGCGCTTGGTTTTTGATTACCGAGTCGTGAGCCTAACTCGACCTTGATCATCAACGGAAAAAGCATGAAACATATCCACCAGGATCAAAGACATAGTTTTCGTCCATCAAATAACACAAGCTTAAGGCGAACAAGGCAAGCCAAAAAAGAGTAGGCAAGGTTCCCTTAAGCAGTGATGGAGCACGGTGGAAGCAGAGATGAAGTGGTGCAAGCATGTCTTCAATAATTCCAAAGATTTTTCCTTTTATTTCATCAGGTGGATACTGAGATGGCTGCAGAATATCAATACCGGGATCGAACACCTTTTCCTTTAGGGGAAAATAGCACTCAGGCTCAGCAGAATGGGAAGAAGATCCGCGAAGAAGCACAACCTCGTCCTCAGAAGGGGGACAAAGAGGTGTTAACTCATACGTGCTGCGGATATTGGTGTCGACTGGTTTCTTCTCCTTTGAAAGAATGTGCTTCAAATCCAAAGTAGGATCAAGACGATAATCTTCAAAGTCCAAAGGAGGAGCATCACTCTCATGAGGGAAGTAAGTTTTAAGAAATGCAGAGAAGTCTTCCTCAAATGAGTAATCGTCCAAAGTAGGATCGAGTGATGGCGGAGGATCTTCATCATGTGAAGAATCGCTCGAAAGAGTATCAGCCTCATCGAAATCATCATACGTGGGCAGGCCAGGATACTCAGAAATAAGGTACTCATAATCATCCTAATCTGAGCTAGAATCATCATCATCATAAGCATCAAAGATCGGTGGAGAATCATAAATGGGAGAAGCGTCCAAAGTGGGGCGAGAATCATCCACATCATCTTGAAAAAGTGGATTATCGATGCAAGAGTCGAATAGAGGATTGTCGTAGACGGTAAAGTCATCGAGCACATTAATCATATTCACTGATTCTCGTCCTCCAAAGGTTGTACTGGTAAGCTTCCCCATTTTGAAAACTTGTGCGTCATCCCCGACTCTTAAGATTAACTCACCTTCGGCTACATCCACTAAGGCTCGTCCGATTCTCAAGAATGGCCGACCAAGTATTAATGGAATACGAGGGTCCATTTCATAATCAACTACGACAAAATCGACCGGGAAAGTAAATGCGCCAACTTTAATGAACACGTCTTCGGCTATACCAACAGGGTAAGCGAGAGTGCGATTTGCAAGTTCAAGAGTCATCTTTGTTGGAGTGAGGTCGGGTAATGATAGTGTTTTCCAAACACTCAGTGGCATCAAATTAATACTAGCCCCGAGATCAGCAAGGGCAGTAAATTCTTCAGTTTTGTTGAACACGCAAGGCAACACAAAACGACCGGTATCTCCAAGTTTTTCCGGAAGTTCTTTAAGAATAACTGCAGAGCAGTTTTCATTTAATCGTGTGTTGGCGAGCTCAATCAGCTTCTCCTTCTTGTTAAGCAATTCCCTAAATGCTTTAACAAATTTGGGCATGTGGACAAGTGCCTCAAGAAAGCTAATGTTAAAGTTCATTTGAGAAATCATCTTCACATAGCGGGACACTTCAGAGTCCTCCTTGGTTAGCATTTTGGTCTTGCCTAAACGAGAGGGATAAGGGATGTTGGGTTTGGGTGGTGAAGGTGCAGGTGTAGGTAAAGGCTGAGTTGTTGAAAGGTCATTCGTGGGAACTTCATCACGTCGAGGCGGAGACGGTAATGGTGCACTAATACTAGGTGTAGGAGGAGTAGGGATACATGGTGGTGGAGGAGGTGTAGATGATGGGGGTGGGATTGGTGGTCCTACTATGGTGACTCCACTACGAGTAGTAATAGCACTCACATTGGCTCGCGGATTAGTGACGGTGTTTGAAGGTAGAGAACTCGAAGAAGAAGGTTGAGCGGCGGGCAAGAAACTAGCAAGCATATTCTTCAAATCATTGGTTTGATTGCTGAAGGAGGATTGAATATTATCTCGAAGCTCGGATCTTATCTCATTTCCTTGCTTGGTAATATCTCCTTTAAGATTGATAATTTGGCTCTGCAAATTCTTGATTTGCTCACCTTGGGTTCTCATGATGGCCTCAACATCCTGATTACTGGGTGGGGTTTGTTGAGCGGGTGGGTGATAAGGATTAGAAGCTCTTGGTGGGATTTGGTTGCTTCTATTGTAGTTGTTGGCGGAGTTTTTTTTCTGAGGAGAAAAATCGGGTGAAAGTTTTGTTGGACCGGTAACTCAGCAAATTTCTATCCCCTTGAGGTCGAGCTTGGTAATTTTCCGGTGAATAATTACCATAAGCTGCATACACATTTTCCGGATTTCCTTGAGTCGAAGGACAATCGGTGTATGGGTGTGGACCGCCGCATGTTTCACAAGGAGTAGCAACAGCTTTAACTTGTTGTTGTTGTTGGTTTGAAGCTAAGAGTTGCATACTTCTGCTCATTTCAGTTAGCACACGGGTGAGTTCGGTCATATCAGGGTTTGCTGAAGTGGAGGAAACATTGACTCTCGGATTGTTCCTTGAAGAAGCAAAGGAATCCCAGTTTTTGTGGTGAGTAGTCATGTTCTCAATAAGCTCTCTACACTCCTCGGGTCTCCTTTTCATGAATGTGCCACCGACGGCTGCATTAATTGTATCACGATCTCGAAAAGTCAATCCGTTGTAGAAAGTATCGATTAAGGTCACAGGGAGCATGTTGTGGTTTGGACATCTATCGATCAAGACATTATATCTCTCCCAAGCATCAAAAAGAGATTCATCAGGATCTTGCATGAAACCGCTGATTTGATTGCGAATACTCGTGACCATGGATGGTGGAAAGTAGCGCGACAAAAAGCGTTAAGTCATGTCATCCCATGTGTGAATAGAATTCTTCGGGAGACGATCAAACCATTTCTCGGCATGATGTAATAAAGTATGTGGAAAGAGTTGTAGGCGAAGTTCATCCATTGTGGCACCAGCCAACTTCATGCTTTGGGTGATTGTAATGAACTTGTCGAGGTGTTTGTTGGCATCATCATCAGGCATTCCTCTAAAAGGATTTGTTTGCACTTACTGAATCATGTGGTGCTTCAACGAAAACTCAGGAGCGTTGATTTGCATCGGCGCAATCGGTCCTCCTCGTCCAAACATGGTAGGTTGACAAAGCTCCTCCATGGTCCGAAGATCGGGCTGTGGAAGAACATTGTTGTTATCCTTGAGGTGCGGTGGATTATTATTGTTGTTAACACCTGACATACTTAAATCTTCTTGAGTCTCGGGCTCATGATAATTAGAAGATCTAGTACGCATACACCTGAAAATGCAAAAGAAAAAGAAACCAAACACAAAGACAATATATATACACAATAAAGATAAAATCTTTTAGGATTTTTGAAATTTTTTAATTTTATGGATTTTTAGCAATTTTTTAATTTTTATGATTTTTCTGAATAATTTTTAGGCAAGAAAAATAACGCTCACAAGTGAACGGATCCCAAAAAACAACGCGTCTCTCACGGAAAGCCGTTAATCTTTACGAAAAGAGCCGGCAGCGGCGCCATTTAATAACTCGATTTTACTCAGGTTAAAAAGATTCGTTGTACCAATCTCTTCGAATTGAAAAACTTGTGTTTAATGTGTGACTCAGTTTCTTTTTGGTGGAACAAAAAGGTTGTCGTTGTAGTATATGAAAATGTGCAAAACAATTAAAGTAAAAGTGCGTTAAAGTAAATCTAAGTCTAATTAAAGGAAGGTGCAATATTTAAAAACGTGACAAAAAGTAAATTAATTAAAATGACTAGAAAATTAAAACGTGACGAGAATTAAAAACGGACAAAGTATTAAAATGTAAGCTTAGAAAAATAAACTAGACAAAACATGAAAAATACCCCAATCGGAATATATTCCGATCGGGCTCACCGTCGAAATATGCTTTGATCCTGGTCGGAATGCTAATCGGAACCCAATGATCGGAATAACTGTCACTTACCTGATCGGAAAACCAAACGAGCACCTCAATCGGAATGTTGAATGGACCACCAATCAGAATCTTGTCACTAGTTCCAATCGGAATGTCCAGAAATCAAACTGATCAGAATACCAAAGCTCCCTCAATCGGAATGTGTAATGAGGTCCAGATTGGAATGATAGCCAAAAGCCCAAATCGGAATAATAGCCAAAAGCCCAGATCGGAATAATAGCCAAAAGCCCAGATCGGAATACCAAAGACACCCCTCAATCGGAATGTTAACACCCTTTTCCGACCTAGCAATAAGCTATGGTCGGAATGTAATTCCCCTTTCCGATTTGACCAATCGGAATACGGCAGAAAAAGCACAAATTAAGCTAATCTAATAAGCTATGATTCTAATAAGCACAAGACGAAATTCCTAAAGTAAACCGTATGAAAATAAGCTATCAAACAGAAATTTAAAGACTTTTAAGACACGAAAAAGATAAGCTTTAAGAAAAACAAACTTTCATATAAAAATAACTTTTATAAAAACTATATAAACTTGAAAATAAACAAAATAAGCTATGAAAACAAATGATTTAAAACAATCAAAAGCATAAAAATGAAATCTTTAAACAAATAAGCAAGATAAAAAGCATATAAATCAAAGATTAAAGAAAGGTAGAATGAGATCAACAAGATAAAGTAAAGGTGCGAGAATTAAAAGAAACACTTACTTGAAATTAAAGATATTAAAGGTGCAAGACAAGTATTTAAATTGACATGAAAAGTAAAGGTGCAAGTAAATAAAGGTGGAAGAACTAATTGTCACGATTAGTCAACAAGAACAAATGAATGAAAATGGGAAGTATTTATAGGTGATTAGGAGGATGGTTAGAGGAAGTTTCCTCCCCTCCTTCCTTTCTTCTTAATTGCGCCCTTAAGTCCTTCCTTCTTAATCTCTTTGTTAATCTTGGAATTTGATGACTTTTGGCTCGGGATTTCTTTGGACTCGTCTTTTAATTCTTCGATAAATAAGACTTGAGTTCCTCGGCTTTAAGTAAACTTCCGTCTTTTGACTTTTTCTTCGATAAATCTTCAGAATTGGTCTTGGACATCCGTTCTTTTTGCCCTCTTGATTGCTTGACTTCGTCTTTCATCCTTTTCTCCAGTAAAAGTCCGTAAATGCCCGTGAATTCCCGTGTTTTCTCCACTTTTCACCTTTTCGTCCTAAATCACAAAAAAACACAAACCACGCATAATTCCGACATAAAAGACATAAAATACACGTTTTGGTCCGGTTATTATTGTAGTTAAGTGGTAGAAAAGATGTGTGTTTACACACATATCAAGGAACTTGCGAAAAGTTCTTGTTCTTAACCCGTAAGAGTTAATACTTTCGCGTTTTAAAGTTCCCTATATAAAAGCCTAGCAAAACTTGACTTAATCACGTTAAGGATACTATTTAGAGTAAACTTAGATAAGTAAACTCGGATTGAGTCAAAATATTTACAAAGTTTAAAAATTAAAACCACTTTATTAAAATTTATTCTAGCAAAGAGAGAAAATAACTATACAGAGGTAACTACAACTAGGCCAAAATAGATCAAAAATTTTGAAAAATGTCGAAAAATCAATTTTCCGGTTAAAATGAGGACAAATACAAGGAAAAGACCACTTAACTTTGATAGAAATCCCCCCTACACTTAATATAAACATTGTCCTCAATGTTTAAGCATGTGGGAGTAAACTCCCCTACACTTAGGACATTGTGCACGTTGTTTAAATCTTGCTAAGGAAAGGACAACTAAAGTAATTCCTATTTAATATTGAAGAATATAAAGTAGTGAATCAAAAGAGTTTAGGATAAAAACAGGAAGACGGGTACACGGAATCATGGTTCGTCAAAAGTCATCAAGAATGGATCTTTGAAAGCTCGAATCCCTGCACATGAGAAGAAAGAAAACAAGAAATACATACTAGGGTCTCCCCCTACACTTATTATAAAAACGGATAAAAAGGATAGATATTGCGGGTTGCCTCCCGAGAAGCGCTTGTTTTTGTTAACCGAGTCGTGAGCCTGACTCGACCTTGATTAGCATGGTAAGAAGCTTGAAGAACATCCACCGGGATCAAATACATGGTTTTCATCCACCAAGTAGCACAAGTTTTAGGCGAACAAGGCAAGCCAAAGAAGAGTAGGTAAGGTTCCCTTAAGCAAAGATCGAGCACGGTGGTAGAAAGTACGATGAAGTGCAAGCATATCTCCATTGTTTCCAAAAATCTTTCCTTTTATTTCATCAAATAGATACTGAGATGGATTAAAAATTGTGATACCGAGATCGAACACCTTTTCCTTTAGGGGAAAATAACACTCAGTTTCAGTAGACCTTGAAGAAGATCCGCTCATAAATCTCACAATCTCATCCTCAGAAGGTGGATAAAGAGGTGTCAAGACATCGGTGCTATGAATATCAGTGTCTTCCGGCTTCTTCTTCTTTGTAACATGTTTCTTCATATCCGAAGGAGGATAAAGACCATAATCAAAGTCCAAAGAAGGAGAATCATTCTCATTGGGGAAGTAGGTGTTAAGGAAAGTGGCAAAATCTTCCTCAAATGAGTAGTCATCCAAAGTAGGATCAAGCGTTGTTGGTGGAGGATCTTCATCAATAGTAGGAACAAGGTCATCATGTGAAGAATTACTCGAAAGAGTATCAACATCATCAAAATCATCATATGTTGGCATTTATTTATACTCTAAAGCAAAATTATTATAATCATCCCCATCAGAACTAGAATCATCATCATAATCATCATAGATTGGTGGAGAATCATAAATTGGTGGGGGATACAAATTGGAGAGAGAATCATCCATATCATAGCAAGAATCAAAAATAGGATTGTTAGACGACAAAATCATCAAGGTTTGTACTTTCACAAGTAGTTGTATCAAGCTCGTCTTGAAGTACATTAATCATATTCGCCGATTCTCTTCCATTGGATTTGTTTGTGATCTTCCCCATTTTAAACACTTGTGCATCATTCCCGACTCTTAGAATGAGTTCACCTTCGGCAAGATCGACTAAAGCTTTTCCGGTTCTCAAGAATGGCCGTCCAATTATTAACGGAATACGAGGGTCCATTTAATAATCAACAACAACAAAATCGACCGAAAAAGTGAAGGTACCAACTTTAACAAACACCTCTTCGGCAATACCAACGGGGTAAGTGAGAGTTCGATTTGCTAGCTCAAGAGTCATCTTTGTTGGTGTAAGATCGGGTAATGATAACGTTTTCCAAGCACTTAAAGGAATCAAATTTATACTTTCCCCGAGATCGGCTAAGGCAGTAAATTCTTCGGTTTGGTTAAAAGTACATGGTAGCACAAAACGACCGGGATCTCCAAGTTTCTCCAGAAGTTCTTTAAGATGGACTGCAGAACAGTTTTCATTTAAGCGTGTGTTAACAAACTCAACCATCTTTTCCTTCTTACTAAGAAATTCCTTGAATGCTTTCACAAATTTCGACATCTGGACAAGTGCTTCAACGAGGGTAATGTTAAAGTTCATTTGTGTAATCATCTTCAAAAAGGAAGTAACTTGAGCATCCTCTTTAGTGAGCAATTTGTACTTGTCTAACCGAGAAGGATAAGGAATATTAGGTTTAGGCGGTGTATGTGTAGAAGATGAAGGTTGAGAATTAGAAGGTTTAGAGGTGGAAGGTGGGGTTGGTGAAGGGTTTTTCTTGGGTGCTTCTTCATTAAAAGGTGGAGACGATAATGGAGAACTAGTACTAGGCGTGGAAGTAGGCGGAATAAATGGTGGTGGTGGAGGTGTAGATGGAGTAACTGGGGAGGGGTAGAAGGTCCTACAAAAGTTGCTCCACTGCGTGTAGTAATAGCACTCACATTCGCTCTTGGGTTGGTGATGGTATTTTAAGGAAGATCGCCCGAAGTAGAGGGTTGAGTGGTTTGGAAGAAACTAGCCATCAGAATCTTTAAATCATTCGTTTGATTGCTCAAAGAAGTTTGCATATCATGTCGAATCTCGGTTCGAATATCATTCCCTTGTTTAGTGATATCACCTTTCAAGTTAATGATTTGGCTTTGAAGATTCTTAACTACCTCTCCTTGGGTTTTCATGAAAGCTTTAACATTATTGTTATATGAAGTGGGTGGAGTGATGGGTGGTGCTTGTTGAGTGGGTGGGTGATATGTATTAGAAGCTCGAAGTGGGTTTGGATTGCTTCTATTAAAGTTGTTGGGATTTTTGTTTTGAGGAGAAAAACTGGGTGAAAGAAAGTTGTTACAACGGTAACTTAGCAAGTTACGATCACCTTGAGGTCGAGCTTGATATCTTTCCATTGAATAGTTACCATGAGCCGCATACACGTTTTCCGGATTGTCATGAGTAGAAGGACAATCAGTGTATGAATGAGGACCGCCGCAAATCTCACAAGAAAGTGCTACAGCTTTAACTTGTTGTTGTTGATTCGTAATTATGAGTAGGATATTTTTGTTCATTTCGGCCATCATGCGGGTGAATTCGGTCATCTTGGTGTGTGATAGAGTAGAAGCAACATTGACTCTCGGGTTATTCCTTGAAGATGCGGATGAATCCTAATTTTTGTAATGAGTAGTCATGTTCTCTATAAGCTCTCTACACTCCTCGGGTCTTCTTTTCATAAATGTGCCACCGGCGGCTGCATTAATCGTTTCACGATCACGAAAAGTTAAACCGTTGTATAAAGTATCACTTAAGGTGACGGGGAGCATATTATGATTAGGACATCGATCGATCAAAACATTATAACGTTCCCAAGCATCAAAAAGTGATTCATCAGGTTCTTGTGTGAAACCGTTGATTTGATTCCGAAGGCTCGTGACCATGGATGGTGGAAAGTAGCGCGACAAAAATCGTTGAGTCATCTCGTCCCATGTATGAATTGAATTCTTTGGAAGACGATCAAACCATTTTTCGGCATGGTCGGATAAGGTGTGTGGAAATAGATGAAGGCGAAGAAAATCCATAGTAACAACGGGCAACTTCATGCTTTGAGTAACAGTAATGAATTTGTCGAGGTGTTTGTTGGCATCATCATCCGGTAAATCCGCGAAATGGACAAGTGTTTTGAACTTGTTAGATCATGTGATGCTTCAACGAAAACTCTGGAGCCGTGATTTGAATCGGCGCAATCGGTCCTCCTCGTCCATTCATTGTTGGTTGACAAAGCTCCTCCATCGTGTGAAGGTCGGGTTGAGGAAGATTGTTGTTATTATTCATGTTGGGGTGAGGTGGATTATTATTGTTGTGCACACCAGCCATATGTAAGTCTTCAAGAGTCTCGGGCTCAGAATAAGACGAAGATCTAGTACGCATACACCTGCAAAAGAAAAAGACAAAGATACCAAAGAAATAGAGAATATATATGTACTTGTAAAAATAAAAAAAAATTTGGTTTAAAACTTTTGAAAAAAAATTACTTTTTATGAGTTTTTTTAATGTTTTTGGCTTTTTGAAATTTTTAATTTTTATGGATTTTTTTTGAAAATTTTAGAGCAAGAAAAACAACGTTCACGAGTGGACGGATCCTAAAATCCAACGCGTCTCTCACAGAAAACCGTTAATCTTCACGAAAAGAGCCGGCAGCGGCGCCATTTTAATAACTGAATTTTATTAACTGAAAATGTTCTGTGAATATGTCTAATCGAATTGATTACTGGTTATCAGTGTGACTCAGTCGTCTTTTGGTGAAAAGAATGAATTGGTTGTCTTTGTTCAAAATAAAATTGCAAACTTTAACGTAAATGACAAGGTAAATAAAGCTAAGAATGATTCAAAATAAATGACGAAATATTAAAGCTCGACTAAAAGTAAATTAGACAACTTAATAAAAACGCAAACTTAAAATAAATCTAAGTAAAAATAGCGGGAAAAGTTAAATTTGAGATTAAAATAAAATTAGAAAATAAAAACCAAAACTGTATCGGAATACCTTCGTCGGAATACCCCTATCGGAATAAAATAGAGAACCCTGTCGGAATAACTAAAAATGTATCAGAATATCAAAAAATGAAAACTATCGGAATGTAAGTCGGAATCACCTGTCGGAATCACGGTCGAAATGTCTAATCACCAATCCTATCGGAATGATGATCGGAATAACAATCGGAATATCAAAACCCTATTCCGATGGCATGCAATCGGAATCACAGTCGGAAAGGAAAACCCTTTTCCGATGGCAAGCTATCGGAATCTCAGTCGAAAAAGTAAACCCTTTTCCGATGCAAATAAAATGGAAATAAGCAAAACCGAATAAGCTATGTTTTAATAAGCACTAATCGAAACTTGACCAAATGAATAATTAAAAGAACTAAATAAGCACAAATTAAATATTTCAAGATGCTAAATAAACAAGATTTATAAAATAAACTTTAAGAAAGATTAAATTTTTAAAAACTTTTAAATCAAAATAAGCAAAAATCTCGATAAGCTAAAAACATAATTCGTATAAAAACATTGATAAGAACAACAAGATGAAAACTTTTATCAAAATAAGCCTAAAGGTTAAAACTTGAAGACTAAACGAATCAAACAAGAGATTTTAAAAAAAGAAGAGAAGAATAAGAATGATTATAAACTTGAATTAAAAAGATTAAAGATCAAAGATTTAAAACAAGAATAGAGCACTTACATGAATTCTTCAAAGGAAGACAATAAAGTAAATGACAATATGAAAGGTGCATGAAAAATAAAGTGGGAAGAATAATTTGTCAAATTAGCTAACACCTCATAATGTGTCATTAGGAGGGTATTTGTAGGAGTGGAGTGTATGGTTGGTTGGAAGCTTCCTTCCTTCTTTCTTTCTTTCTCGTCTTTCCGTCATATAAATTCTTCGACTTTCTCGACTTCGTCTCGGGATTTGTCCATGGATAAATTGAACTTGTCTTATAATTTCTTCATTTATTAGACTTGAGTTCTTCGACTTTAATTAAACTTCCGTCTTTAGACTTTTTCTTCGATAAATCTTCAGAATAGGCCTTGGACTTCCGTTCTTTTTGCACTCTTGATCTTTTGACTTCGTCTTTTGTCTTTTTCTTCAATAAAAGCCCATGAAAGCCCATGTTTTCTTCCCTTTTCACATTTTGGTCCTAAAACACAATAAAACACAAACTATGCATAATTCCGACATTTACGACATAAAATACACGTTTGGCTTGGTTATTATTATAATTAAGTGGTAAAAGGATAAGTGTTCTCACACTTATTACACCACTATTCTTTCGCTTCATCTGCCAGTTCCTTAAGTGTCTCAGGCGAGAAGGTTCTCATTCCTAGCTTGTCGGCCAAAAATTCAATTCGAACGCGATCTAAAGCCTTTGTGAAAATATTCGCCAATTGATACTCAGATCGGACAAAGTAAAGCTTGATTACTCCATTTTCCACTTGATCCTTGATGAAATGGTAGCGAATGTCAATATGCCTCGTCCGGGAGAATTGAACATTGTTGAAGCATAAGGCAATTGCACTCTTGTTGTCACAGTACATCGGAATTTTGTTGAAACCTAGACCATAGTTGGTTAATTGCGATCTCATCCAAAGAATTTGAGCATAGCAACCGGACGTAGCTATGTATTCTGCTTCCGTACTTGAAATTGGAGCGCTTTTCTGCCTTTTAGATGCCCAACTGATTAGTCGATCTCCTAGTAGTTGCAAAGTTCCACTCGTGCTACGCCTTGTATCTTGACAACCCGTGTGATCCGCATCTGCATATGCCATTAGTGCAATAGAAGAGTCATTCGAATACCAAAGTCCCTGATTAATGGTTCCTTTAAGATATCGAAAGATCCGTTTAACCGTAGCTAAGTGTAACTCAGTAGCCCTAGTTTGATACCGAGCACACATGCATATAGCAAACTGCAGATCAGGTCGACTAGCTGTGATATACAGAAGGGTACCGATAATTCCACGATAAAGTGTGGGATCAACGGCAACTCCATGTGGATCTGCATCAAGTTTAGTTCGTTCCACCATTGGAGTATCCACGGGGTCGCAAGATTCCATCTTATACTTCTTTAGCAATACAAGGGCATACTTGGATTGATTGATAAAGATGTCTCTGGGACACTTAGATATCTGAAGACCTAAGTAGAATGATACCTTGCCCATTATTCACATCTTAAACTTGGAAGACATGAGTTTCCCAAACTCGTCGGATAAGGTTTGGGTCGAGGATGCAAATATAATATCATCAACATATATTTGTACCATAATCATATCTTTACCTCGTTTCTGAATGAACATCATGGGATCCACCTTGCCTTTAGCGAAGCCTTGCGTAATGAGGAATTGTGATAATAGGTCATACCATGCGCGCGGAGCTTTCTTCAACCCATAGAGAGCCTTCTTAAGCTTGTACACATGATTAGGATAATTAGGATTCACAAAACCATCTGGCTATTGAACATAGACCTCTTCCTTGATTTCACAATTAAGAAATGTCGTCTTCACATCCATCTGATAGACGATCATATTCATATGGGCTGCATAAGCAGAATAGTCTAATAGCTTCCAAACGGGAAACAGGTGCAAAGGATTCCATAAAGTCGATGCCCAATAATTTCTTGTATCCACGAGCTACTAGTCTAGCTTTGTTCTTCAATATTCCGCCTAACTCATCGAGTTTCATCTTGTAAACCCATTTCAAAGTGAGTAACTGCACTTGATCCGGGCATGGGACAAGTTCCCATACCTCACGACGTATAAATTCATTAAGTTCTTCTTGCATAGCTTCTGTCCAACAGGATTGATTAAAAGCTTCTTGCCATGTCTTAGCTTCAACTTCAAGTAGAAAAGCATCAAAATGACAAAACATTGCATTTTCTTGTAATTGACTTCTTGTGGATACCGGACGATTAGGGTCACCAATAATAGAATCTATAGGATGATCCTTTGTCCACTTGCTGTCATGTTCACGAATCCGTGGATTGGAGTAAACCGTAGTAGGAGCTTCCTCTGAGGTGGATGACCCGACTTGATTATGGTCGGGAATTGGTGCACCAAGAATGGAAGTTCACGCATTTGAGCGAATTCCAAATCGTGATCATCATCATCCTCTTCATCATCAATAGGTATGAAATGGGTAGTTGAAACATGTGTTGGTTGAGAATTACTCGTTGAAGGTATATCTTGACCAATTGTAGGTGCAGATGTGTCTGATTGTGCTTCGGTTGCTGGAGCGACAACTTTGGTTACCGGAGCAATTACCTCAGGTTCTGGAGCAACAACACTTGTAGGAGTAAAGAATTCATCAAATAACGGTTGAAACAACGTATCCCATTCATTCCTAGAAGGTGGTGTAAATGATGATGAAGTAGGGTTGTTTGGGACAAGACCAGAACTAATGTTACTGGGTCCCATTTCATGAAGTACGGGTTCAGAGCTGCTTTGCTCAGAAGCCATTGCTGTCAGCTCATAAAAATCAACATTCATAGTTTCGAGGATCTTGCGAGAGTTACGGTTGTAGATTCGGTATGCCTTCTTTGTGGGTGCATAACCAATGAAGATACCAGTATTAGCCTTGGGTTGAAGTTTTCCCAAATTGTCACCATCATTATTTAGATAGCAAAGAGAACCAAATACATGAAGATATGATAAATCTGGTACTTTTCCATAGAGAAGCTCATAAGGTGTTTTAACATGGCGTTTACGAATTAGTGACCGGTTTTGGGTGTACACTGCTGTAGATACTGCTTCTGCCCATAAACACAATGGAGCCTTTGCGTAAATTAACGTTGTTCGAGCAACTTCCATAAGTGTGCGATTTCGCCTTTCAATAAAACTGTTTTGTTTTGGAGTACGAGCAACAGATGCTTCATGAGAAATGACAACTTCTTCATAGTAATCACGCAAGATTTGATTCACAAATTCAGTTCCATTATCTGTACGAATGCGTCGGACAGTAGTGTTGAGACGCACTTGAATCATCTTGATAAATCCCATGATGAATTTAGGTTCGTCATTTTTTGTAGTAAGAAATTTCACCCATGTAAACCTAGAGTAATCATCGACAGTGACGAGGATGTACTTTTTACCACTAAGAATTTCAACACGCATTGGCCCACAAAGATCCATATGCAACAAATAAAGTTTCTCTTGGTTGGTGTCTTGAGTCTTGGGTTTGTATGATTTCTTAGTGCTTTTCCCCATTGTACACGTGGAACACAAATGATCCTTGTGAAATGTAAGTTTAGGAAGACCACAAACAAGTTCGTTTTTCGCCAAATGATTAATAGCGTCAAAGTTAAGATGAGATAACCGTCGATGTCATAACCATGACTTAGTCTTTGATGCTTTGGAGAGAAGACATACGGGAGAAGCGGCCATCATGTCTTGTAGAGAAAAAGTGTACAAATTATTCCCTCGAGTACCTTTCAATAAATCAACCCCTTCCAAATTACGAATGAAGCAGGTATGCTCTCGAAAAGCAACTTCTAGGTTTGCATCACAAAATTGTCCCACAGAAAATAAATTGTGACCGAGACCTTCCACATAATACACTCTTGAAATTTTAACATTCCCAATAGGATATTCACCGTAACCCATTATCTTTGCAATATGATCATTTCCAAATCGAACCGTACCAAGAAACTTGCTGACGAAATTTCTGAGTTGAGAGCGATCTCCGGTCATATGCTTGGAGCAACCAGAGTCCAAATACCAGAGAACAATTTGGACCACCTGTGTTCAACAACAACAGTAGACAATGCATTGGAAACTATTGGTTCCGAAGTGTTAGCAGATACATATATAATATTATCATAATTGCTAACATTTTTGTGACCCTTAGATTTCCTGCGTTTTCTAATGTGAGTGGTATCACTAACAGGTTTTATTGTTCCAACTTTCTGAGGTTTTGGATTATTAGCGGGCACTGCAGTGTGAGTAGACCTATTTAAAGGGCACTTTGTTCCTACAGTAGTGTCGGTGTTCCTAGTTAAAGGACACGCTTGTGTTTTGGTAGCCTTGGTACTCCTAGTTAAAGGGCACGCTTTCTTCGCTTTAGTGGGAGTGATCCTAGTTAAAGAGCACTTATTTCCTACTATGGTGAAAGTTCTAACAGTGGGGCGCCACAACCAACTAACTTGGGTTAACACTTTCCCAGTCGGTTTCCATTCTAAACCATTTTTCCGGGCATTCATCTCATTCACATGGTCAATAAGGCAAGAATCATGACGACTAGAGAACATACATTCATTGCAATTCCAACATTTCAAATTAGAATTCACAGTAGGCTTAGAACGCTGCACAACCGCAAATCCTTTAGGTTTAGCTACATGATTCTTTTTATTCAAAACAGAAATAACATTCCTAGGATGGGCTTCTACTTTCATCTTCACTTGACTACTAGATGGGGGCAAGAGCCTATCATTCTTCGTGTTTCTTTTAAGCTTAGATCTTTGAGCCTTAGTAGTGGTGCTTACTCCTATAGAAGGCAACACGAGAATATTAGAAACGGGTTTTGATTTTTCCTTATCTTTAGTGACCGAAGTTTGAGATGGTTTAGTCCTAGGGCCCTTGTTAAATGGTGAGACGTCGATGAGGTTCGTTTTGATGGCTCTAGAAGACGGTGCTGAGACAGTGGCTGCGTTATCCACAACATTCTTACCTTTTAGGGTACGAAGTGTTTCCTTTAACTCAGTCAAAGCCATATTTTTATCACAAATTTGTTCCCTTAAATCAGATATTTCCACCGAATTTCGATTCAATTATTCAATCAATGATTGATTCTGTGCAGTGGTATTAGCACATGCGGGCTTTACTGAATCGAAGAGTTGTATATTTTTCTGTTTTAAGTTATCAACTTTGGACAAAATCTTGGAAACTCGATTATCTAGATCAAGTTTAAAATTCTCAGCGGCCTCAAGTACGTTCACACAGTTAATCTCCTTAGATTTCTCTATGTCTATCGGCAAAGATTTAGCAACCTTGTCACTTGGCTGATGCTGTTTTGATTGTAAATTCAATCGAAAATTCTTTTGAAAATTTGCATCATCGATATTAATACCTTCAAATGACGTTTCAAAGATTTCTTGAATAAATTGTTGCTTGCATTCAAACGAAATACAATGTGTTTGAATCTCATCAAAACTTTTTGAAAGCAAAGTATAAGAATATTAAAGCTTTAAAAATTCAGCGTCAGATTTGTGACAAGTACTATCTACCACATTATCCGCATATTCAACATTATGCAGAATAGAATCATTATCAACACTTTTATTCACACAGGCGGAAACTATATCATGAGACATCACTTGCTTCAGAAGTTGATCATTTTGGCGTGAAACTCGTTCTATTTCAAATAAACTGTTTTCATAAGCATCATCTATTTCATTGAAAACACGCCTAACTTGTTCTATTTCCAAAAGCAAATCTTGATCAATATTACTAAGATAATCTTTAACATTGTTTACAAATGGAGCAATTTCGTCTCGGAACGCAGCTCTAGTGTGCTCAAAATTCCATTCACCTTCCGTTATGGCCGTGGCCGTCGTACGTTCCGTAATGACCTTGTCAAAATCGGCCAAGTGTTGGTGCACAACATTTAAGCTATCTGACACCTTACTTACCGGTGGAATTAACTTAGTTAAATCCTTTTTGACAAGTGTAGGAGACGAACTAGGAAGGTTATCACTTGACAAACTTTGAGGCACAAAAACTGTTAATTGAGCTAATTCCTTTTGTAAGCGAATGCGGGTCTTTTTAGAAAATTGATCTTTATTATGCTTATCATAATCAAGCTTATGGAATTTTGAAAACATTTTAGATTGAGTTTCTTCCACAAGTGACTGTGTCTCCTCAGTACTACGAACATAAGGTGCTTCTTTCGATTTACCAATTAGGGTCACATCATAAAGACAAGGAATATATTCTTGAGCTTGTTTTGCATAACCGGGATTAGGTGGTAAATCTTGAAGACGCTTAAGTTCGAGTTCTTTAAACGATTTAGTTAAAAGATGAACCTTTTTTGTGGAAGCGTATTGTTTTAAAAGCTGTTGTTCTTTGAATTTAAGAAGTTTGGTAGCATTAATTTCCAATTCAAACTTTTTAGACTCGAGAGTTTTGAAATCCATTTTAAGTGTCTGAAAATTATTGACAATCGACTCTTTTGCTTTTAATTCATTGGAAAGATTAGCTTTTAATGATTTTATTTCTTTTAAGTGTTCAATATTTCTAAAACAAAATTGGTCAAATTCAGAACACGTTATTTTCTCTGCTTGAGGGACCATTTCAAAAGTTTTGACCTTTTCTTTAAGCGACGCGAGCTCAGCAGTTAGGGTGGAATTCGTATCTACGGATTGTCTGAGAGCCATATGCATTTGATCAATAATATGTTTAGGCACCATGACCAAATCATGTTGAGCATAAGATTCCATACCCGTCGTAGCATTTGGTTGAGGTTCAATAAAATGTTTAGGATTGGGTACCACATCATTTGAGTTACTAGTTCCTGAATGCTGTTCAAGGTTGTTATTTTCATGCCCAACTTGATGTGGGTTAACATCATTACCAAGATTAGTTGGTGTGGCTACCTTACTGACGACATCAGAACCGTAGTAAGAAAGATTAGCAACGAGAGCAGCTGAGGCTAAGTGAATGTCATCACAATCTGAATCATATGCATCAAGATCGTTCGCTTGATATGTTGCATTAGAAGTAGAAACGACTGCAATGCTTTCATTATCTGTTGCACCTTGGTCTACAAGAAATACTAACTCTTCTGAATCCAAAATCATTCCCTTAGACTGAGCATCAACCAAATACATCTTCTCACGAAATCATGTTTCATCCCTTATTCTTTTTGGCTGAGTGCATTCCCTATCCATATGACCTTGTCCTCGGCAATTGTAGCAAGTCCTAACCTTTTGAGGGCCAATAGGGCTTCCATTTCCATTAGCTTGAGAATTCACAGCTTGAGCATTCATAGTCCTTGTAGGAGGTCCATATGAAGTTTGCCTTCCCTGAATAGGTTGCACCGTCACTTGACCATCTTGAACAGTGGCTTGTTGTCGATGATTTGAAGAGGTGCGGAGCTGATTGTTTGTTGGTGGAAATCCTCTAATTGCAACAAGTTTTGACAAGTAGGCAGTGAGATGGTTTAGAACATCAGCTGGCGTATCATTTGGAGTAAAGACCGTGCTTGGATTGGTGGAAGTTCATTGGAGTAGAACGCTTGTGCTGGTTGTGCTTCAATTGGAAAATATCCTTTATGAGGAGTATAACCCCTTGGAGAAGTGTTGGCTTGTGATGGTGATATCTGATGTGTTGGTTGCTGTGGAAAAGATTGTTGATGAACATTTTGTTGAAATGCTTGTTGTGGCATCATTAGTGGTTGATAAGATGGTTGTCGTGGTTGCTGATAGGTGTGTGGTGGTGGCTGCTGCAAGTATGATGGTTGTTGATAAGTATAAGCCATGTTTTGTTGAGAAGCATACATGGCAAGTGGATCATGAACTTGAGGTGTAGACAACCGAGCCTCGATCACATGGCATTCGTGTTGTTGAAGAAAAGCTTGAAGTTGATCCACATTGGTGTTATGTAAGTCCTTAGCCAATTTAACATCCGTCACGTACTTACGCCATTCTGAAGGAAGGGTGTTCAAATACATGGTGTTTAATTGAAACGTAGGAATTGCCATGCCATAGATATTAAGCTCATTTAACAATAGGGTAAATCTCAAATAGTAGTCATTGAGAGTCTCCCCGGGGACATAGGCAAACTTATCAAAAGTATCATAAAGCTTACACTCTCGTTCTTGTTTAGTTAACGAGGTGACTTGCATTAGAACACGAATTATATCCCATAACTCTTTGGCAACATTATGTTTGCTGACGAGTTTGTAGACATCTGGAGGAACGGCTTGGAGAATGATGTTTGTAGCATACTTATCACATTTGTCTTGAATCTTCATATCTCCAGTCAATTCACCCGTTGTGCGAGGACGAGTAACTGTACCTTCCGTCACAGTACCATAATCTAATGGTCCATTGAGCACCGATGCCCAAATGAGATGTACATTCTCTTTGTTCAACATGTAAAGTTCCATTCGGGAAGTCTAATCCTCGTACATAGATTTCTCCAACATTGGTGGACGATTATCTGTACCCGAGAGGATGGACTTATTCGTAAGAGATGTGTACTCCATTTCGTTAAGTTAAGATTTACAAACGTTGATCGAACAATGAAAGAAAGTAAATGTATTTGTTGTTGTGAGTTGAAGTCGAGAAAAAATGTTGAAATCCCCTAAAATATGTTCTCGATGACCAAAAATTCCAAGACGAACAAAACTGTCGGAAGACAATCGGAATATTGATCGGAATAAACTATCAGAATACAATCGGAAAACTGTCGGAATGACCTGTCGGAATCACTATCGGAATACCCGTCAGAATGACCTGTTGGAATACCTCTATCGGAATACCGTCAGAATAACCTGTCGGAATAATCAATCGGAATAACCAATCAGAAAACCTGTCGGAATATCACTATCGGAATACCGTCAGAATGACCTTTGTCCGAATACCACTATCAGAAAGTCCGTCGGAATAATGGTCGGAATGATAAACCCTTTACCGATGGGAACTGTCGGAATACCTAAACCCTTTTCCGATGGTTTCTGTCATAATATTACCCACTTTTCTCGGACAAAACTCAACCAATTCGAGATTTTAAGCCAAAAAATGATCAAAACACCCAAAATTTTTGTGTTTTTAGCCAAAGTAAATATACCAAATCTCTACCACAACTATGTAGAAGATTTATATCAAGAAAGAACCAAAATAGGCGTATGAATCAAGAACACAAACAAATAAACCAAACAATCATCCCATGGCTCTTCATACCATTTGTAGGATATCGTAAATCTTGCTTATGTTTAGAGAGACAAAGAGATAGAAATAGGGTAAGAACACACACACTTTAGAGAGAGAAAGTAGAAGAAAACACTTTCTTACTATGTGAAAATATGTGAACCAACACCCTCTCTAACTAAGGAGAGGGTTTATATACCTAAGTCCATGAGATGGGCATGGGCTTACAATGGGCCGCCGGCCTACACATGTTGTAGGATTGGCTTGGCCTTGTTTGCTTAATATTAAGTTAACTAAACTACGAGCTACTACTTAGACTATTGTTGGAGTGACCGATCCTTTCTAATACGTAAAACGTATTTCCAACAAGATGGGCAATTGTTTGTCGGGTTCGCGACCCGTTGTTTGTTATAGTCTGGTAGCATTGTCATGCGGCTAGTAATAATCCAATGTAATCCAAATACCAATGCAATGCAAATACAAATAACGATAATATTGAGACTACGGTCTCATGGACGGTTTAAGATGTATTACTTGATTTATATATATTGCCTGACTAGCAATATGTGGACTCACTTCTGATATTATACTTGTGTTCTGCTTTCTATAACTGTTTTATGTAACGGTTTTATTAAACTCTATGAATTCACTCGACATTCACTGATAAAATTTTCGCATGTTTTATCTCAGGTGCTTGAAGGTAACTTGGATAGAGATCGACTCTGATGGCCCACATAAAAATAACATTCATTCGATCTATGTTTTGTAAACTTTATGACTGTGAAACAGGGGGACCTTGTGTAAACTTAAAACTTTTATTCGAATGAATGTATGTTAAACCTTGTACAACCATTTTTATGCGTTGTCTATGATTTGAGTTATTGTGTTATCCCGTAACACTCTATTGACCCTTCCACTGTACTGATAAGAAATTTGAGAGTGTTACATGAACTTATACTATAAACATGTTAAAACTCCAAAACTAGTAAAACTATACCCATAATAGGTCACGGCTATATTGTGTCTTTCACAAGAATTGATAAAAATATTATATCACTATGAAAAACATGAACATGTAACCATGCTAAACCTAGAAAAATCATGAAAACAATCCCACATGTATATAAAGTCGTGGGCTATATAGAGTATTTTGGAGTTTATGGATAACTTGGTTAACTTGTTGAAACTTCTAGCAAACCTAGATTTCATCTTGAAACCTTCCAAATAATTATGGACGTAGGTTTTGTTCTCCGTTTGGAGATCTTAGTTAATTTGTTAAGTTATACTAAACCTAGCCAAATCCTTAGATCCATGTTAAATACCTAGTTTTCTTAGTGGACTTATAGGACCAATGAATAGTAACCAAGTTTAAGTTAGGCCCATTAGGCCCAAAATATAAGCCGAGCACTCCTAGAAGCCCACTAGGCCCATTTATGCTTTATAATCCCATTTAGTATTTTTATAGTTAAAATAAACGTTATGTGCCAAAAATATAGTTTATAAAACTTTCAGACCAAAAATATAATTTACAAAACTTTCAGACCAAAAATCTGATTTATAAAACTTTCGGACTAAAAATGTAACTTCTAGCGTGTCTAAGGTTCAAAATGTGACCTTTGTAACCTATTTTGGCAACACATCAAATAAAAGGACTAATATTGTAATTTACCGAAAATATAGGGGTTGAAATAATTCTATTTGAGACTTAACAAACCCTAAGGACCATTTTTGTAATTTCCCATAAGTTAAATACACATTTTATAACCCTAATAATACCCTATGGACTAGTTTTACACTTTTCCTAATCGTATTAGAGCCCTAGGGGGTTGTTTTGCCAAAGTATAATAGTTATAAACCTTAATACTAAACCTAGGGACTAAAACTGTAACAGGCCAAAAGATATTCAAGTCCTAGGGGACTGTTTTGTAAATTTATATATACTATAACCCTAATTCGCAACTTAAGGGACTAAATGTGACAATACACAAAAGTATTACAAGCCCTAACCCTATATAAACTTGAAGGACTTGTTTTGCCATAAATCGAAACTTATAGAAACCCTAGGCGTTGTTATTGTAAATACCAAGGGTATAATTAATATGGAGGGACTAAATTGCAAATTTATGAAACTAATTTAAACCCTAATTCTATATATAATTTTAATATTAAAAATTTGTAATTTAAATCTAATCTATAAGGACTAAAACTGTCATTTTCTCACACTTATAACTTAAGGAATATTTAGTAAATTATAGAAACTTCGAGGACTTTAGTTTTAATTAAATAAAAGGATATACATTTTATGAACGTCATTTATATAAGTTATATAAATTAAATACGAATAAATTATAAAAGTAAATATACCAATTATATTTATTATTTTTCCTATCCTTTTAAATATATATAAAACATTCTTTTATAAATATTTAAACCAATTTACGAAAGTAAAAGTACGAGAATATTAAGCAATGAATTAATTACTTAAACGATATTATTAACAACGTACTTAAAAATGAATACTCTTATTACTTGTACAACGATTAATTAAAATACAAAGATCGTAATAAAATGCTTAAAACCAGTATAAGCATGCACAGATTTATTCAGTGACTTTTATGTATTATTTTATGCATTTACTGAGACTGTATAATTATTTAGGCTTTTGAGTGTATCGTGAGCATTACGATGGATTACTTGTGATTTATTGATGTACTACTACTAAGGTGAGTTCATGGCCCCACATTATATATTGACAAACTTTTAAACCTTTTATGGGGAAGAAAACATGCAACATATTTTTATGGACATAAACTGAACTAAGTTAACTTTTGATTACATTTTCCTATTATAGAATGCCTCCCTTACCCGGGAACTGAAACTTTTAAAATTATTGAATTGCTTGAATTTATAAATAGATCTATTTGGGATTGACCATCCCATCTAGGTGAGTAGCTCTCACAGTGCCTGGGCCAGGACAACAGATGTTTATCATGTCAGAACAGATTATTGGGTGCATTTTTATTAATGCGAAGGGTCCTCAATTGCCGTGGGCTTAGCGTGTCAAGTGTCAGTTTCGGGCAATAGGAAATGTAGTTACCTTTAGGTATTGATGTTATGTGCATTACTACTTTAGTGAATGTTTATTGTCTAAACTTATTTTATTAAACTTGTGAATTCACCAACTTTATATTGACTCTCTAAGCATGTTTTTCTCAGGAAACTAAAGTAGGTATTTGATGTGCATGGAGTCAAGCATCATGATAGGCTGCATTTATAGAGCTCATCTGGGGTTTTATAAATGGGGAAATAATCAAACTATTGAATAATGTTTAAGATAATTTTTATAACATTTGCAATCCGGTTCATGTAATCATTGTATTGATAATCTTTTATTTGTTGCTCTACATACTATCTGCTGTTGATCCACCTACGTGACACCCAATTATTATTTTCGTTGCATTTGACCTATTTGGAGGTGTCACACGTGTGCTCTAGAATGGACCGAAAGCTTCGACAATTATATCTATCTAGTGGAGTTTGCATACAACAACAGTTGGCACGCTAGCATCAAGTGTGCACCGTTTGAGATGTTGTATGGTAGGAAGCGTCGCGCCCCAATCTGATGGGATCAGGTGGGAGAACGACTGATTGAGGATCCAGAGATGATTGAGGTGACTAATGAGAAGATCGTTGTCGCCAAGGTGAAGCTTCAGGAAGCTCGTGCTCGCCAGAAGATCTACGCTGATAAGCATCGTAGAGATATATCTTTCAACGTAGGTGATTACGTTTTCCTCAAGGTATCACCTGTACGAGGAGTTAAGCGTTTTGGAATCAGAGGGAAGCTCAGTCCTCGCTTCATCGGACCGTCGACATCATAAAACGTGTTGGTGAAGTGGCCTATCGTTTAGCGTTACCGCCTCAGCTATCACACGTTCGCAACGTGTTCCATGTGTCCTTACTCAGAGGATATAACTATCATTCCCTTAATGTTTTTCAGTATCCGCTTGATCAAATTCGAGAGGATCTTTCATATGTCGAAGAACCCGAGAGAGTTCTTGAACGACAAGATCGTGTCATGCGGAGGAAGACGATCCCATTCGTCAAAATCCTCTGGAGGGATCATCCTGAGCGGGAAGCCACTTGGGAGACGGAGGAGTCTATACGTACTTCTTACCCTCATTTCCAGTTCTGATTCGGGTATGTTTTCTTTTAGTTTACGTTTTCTCTAATTCAAGGACGAATTATTCTTTTAGAGGGGAAGCGTTGTAAAATCCGCATTAAAATACCATGAACAGTAAATGTGAACAGTAAATACACGAAAATACGATAAATTAAAAACATTCCATTTATAATATATTACATGTGTCACGACATTAAATAACAAGTATTTATACATATTATAAATGTGACTTGAACACGACATTTAAAACACGACTATTAAAAACGAACACACACGAATATTTAATTAACTTAGAAAAGTTACGGGGTTTCCCTTTGGGGGCCTTATAGCCGCGAACACAAAGAGCAAGGAAGGGCCCAAGCCCAAGTTGATTTTAGCTAATATAAAACAAAAGGGAAAAATACTTTTCATTCTACAGAGTTTTTCTAAATAATTAAAAACCCTAGCCTCCCTTTGCCTCTCCTCATTGCCGCCGGCTACACAAGACCACCACCAAGGTGTGGTTGATTTTTGGTTATTGAACTTCGGGGTGATTAGTGTTTGTGTTATTAGACTCATTTGATTCACATATTCGGTAACCTTTTTAATCCTTTTCTTTTTATTCTTGTTGTCCCTTATTTTTGTGATGATTAAGCAAAGAAGAAAGAAAGAAAATAGATGAATAAGAGATGGATTCCTAGAGAGAGAAAGTAGTGAGAGAAAGTAGAGAGGAGGAGAGGATTAACTTTTGGAATATTAGATTAGAAGTGAGAAAAATGAACAACCAACCCTCCTAACATGCTAGGAGGGTAGTATATATAGTCGACCCACATGCGGGCTTTAATGGACTATATATTGGGCCGGGCTTGTCTTTAGGACTTTAATTAGTTTAAATCCAAGCCCGTAAACCACGACTAATTAACTACCTATTACAACGCTCTAACTAATGTTAAAATAATAACCTATGACCGAGCATTCTTGTTTGACTCAATATTTTGAGGCTAACAATCTCCCCCAATGTGAGGTAACACCCTTTTGATATTTGGAGATCAAAGGAGATTATGAATCTCATCATAAATGAGCCTTGATCGTGTAACAGTAGTTTTGTTCCTTCATGCTATGATCTTTGAGGCTTTGTCATTGTCTTTCGACTTTGTCTTTTAGTCTTGAGATCTTCAAATCATTCTTTACTTGTCTTTGCCATCTTGCGATCTTGTGTCTTTATCCACATGCTCACACTATTAATTGTCGAATAAGTCTTTGGGCATGAATATGTGGTTTTGAATCTTTGAGTTTGCTGAGTACACCGTGACGCCACCTTCTCGAGACAAAACATGGACACAGACTGAATGGCTTTGACATTCGTCCTAAATCGGTAGAGTTTTACCTCCGGTCGATGAAGACCATTATACGATATTAAATATCGTACCTGTGATTAGGTAGATTCAATTAAGAATCTCCTTGAAAGGGTTTCGTGGTTGTACTAGCCGTTCTCTTTACTCGACCGTCTCAAAGCAAGACTGCGAACATAAAGAGTGAATCAATTGGATAAATATCCGCTTAATTAAAGTCATCAATTCAAATTCCTGGAACAAGTTTGATTCATTAAGAATCTTACCATTGTTGCTTTCCAGTTGACACAAGTTTGATTCATAAGAATCTCACAAGTCACCTACCGTAGCGCTGTTTGATGTTGACGCTAGAAGGATTTCCATTCGTCACCGTGAATATTAATGAATATCACTCTGAATGTTCTGGCAAGACCATAAAGATATTGCGTAGAAACCTGAAACGAGTTTGAATCAATTCAGAATCAAACCACTGTTGCTTTTCAGTTTTACATATGTTTAATTCATAAAGAATCTTGCATATGACCTACCGCAGTGCTTTTTGATGTTAACACTGGAAGGATTTCCACTCATCATTGTGAATACTAAGTAGTATCACTCTGAGTGTTCTAGCAATATCGCAAGGATATAGCGTAGGACTCTCTTTATCTTCATCTGTGTGTCCTAACGAGATTTGATTGATCTCTTGGCTCTAGACTCGATTTTTGCACTTTTAGTGATCGAAGGCTGGAGCAGATGCCACCTATTCAATATCAACTATCTCGGAGTGAGAAAGTCAATAGAAGTCGTGTTGATCTCCGTGACAATAAAACAAACTTCTTTTGAGAGAAGCCTGAGTAGCTAGGAAAGGGTTGTGCTTCACATCACTGGGTCCATGATGAGTTGTCTTCATGATGTGTTGACCCGGTTTCTGCCTAAGTTGTATGGAGGGCTTCTTTCTTTACACCCTTTATCCTTACATTTCTTTTTCATTCTTCAACCCCTTCAATGCTTACCAAGACATCATTAATACCACCTTGTTGTGATTGTTCTAGTGCTATCATCAGTACTTAGTCGGCATTCAGCTACGTTTACATTCTACTCCATCTTTCCTAAGGACTTCTAATCATCTATTGGATTGTCCCTTGGAAGATCCCTCCGGTTCTGGTTGGATCATAGGACTTAAACCTAACCACCCTTTTGACACCAATAACTTCGTGAATTAAAGATGTTGTGGGTATTTGATCGTAACCATGAAAACCACTTTAAATTCTAACAAAGTGTTTGAAAAACATTTAACACCTTGCTAGTTTTGTCGTTTTCAGAAATGCCCCCCCTTCACATGTGCATCGATAATCGAAAGTGTTTCGCACATGTAGGTAAGAGTTAAAGTGCTTAAGTCTTATATAAGATCACATTTTAATCACACTTTCTCCCCCTATCTCTAATATATAAAATATTTTGATATTAGAGATACCAAATTTGATTAAAATATATTTTGAAAAATAGTCTTGAAAATCTTCGGGAGAAAGATGTGTTAATCTTTTGCATGAAGTTGAATTGCTCCCCCTCAAAAATTGATCCAATGGAATTGTCATTACGAGGATTTGATCCACATTAAACTTTTGAGGATAGGAGTTGTTGAACACACAATTTTTGAAAGATTTTGAATATCATTGAAAAAAAATTGTGCTCAACGCTTTTTGAAAAATCAATTCTTTTTGATGAAAAGGTTTTTCTAGAGCATAAACTTGAGTTCATAGACTTTGAATGTCTTGACGAATCCACTCAAGTGTAAGAAGATTTAACTTCTTTTGCTAAGGGTAAGAGTACAAAAGCGTACACTCCCCCGTGAATTTAGATTCGGGTTGCAATCTGAAAGTGATTACAAGCCATTGTGTTGAGCTCAAAACGTGGAATGTTTTGTGACAAGCTCAACCCAAGATAGATTGCTCTACCCGTTTTTGGAAATATTGTCCAAAATAGACAATTTCCTTTAAAAAAGATAGAAATGACATGTTTTGAAGAATATTTACAACTTTCATTCGAGCTTTATGTACACACCCGTGTCGTTATTGAGCGACATTTCTAGGTACATCCATATTATCGATACTGAAAGACATGTCGAGAAGAATATTTTTGGATTATCAAAGATTTTTTAATTTTGTATTTTTCTTTTTGATTAATATTTACAGGTAGATGTTTGATAGATGAATCAAGCAGGCTTTTTTGCCAGAACCTCCAGTTCTGCTGGAGTCAAACATCTCATACCAATTTGCCTAACTAGATACGCAAACCTCTCTTTAGAAAGAGCTTTTGTAAACAAGTCAGCTAATTGGTAATCAGTTCCAACAAAGTATAATTCAACAATACCCTTTTCAACGTGTTCGTTAATGAAGTGATATCTGACATCGATGTGCTTCGTGCGGGAATGTTGTACCGGGTTGCAGGAGATGGCTATGGCTGACTTTGAGTCACAGTACATAGGTACTTTATCAAAGTGGAATCCATAATCCGTGAGTTGTGTTATCATCCAAAGAACTTGAGCACAACACGCGGATAAAGACACATACTCCGCTTCGGCTGATGACAGTGACGTGCAATCCTGCTTCTTGGAAGACCATCCCACAAGCTTATCTTGTCCTAGAAATTATGCACCACCAGAAGTACTTTTACGTGTATCAAGACACCCTGCATGATCAGAATCTAAATAGGCCGTTAGAAAGAAACCGGTTTCCCTCGGATACCAGAGTCCCATGTGAATGGTATTCTTAAGGTATCGAAAGATCCGTTTAACCTCCTTGAGGTGCTTTTCAGTGGGTCGTGCTTGATATCGTGCACAATAACACGTAGCATGATGAATATCAGGTCTGCTTGCTGTCAAGTACATGAGGGACCCGATCATGGAACGATATCTCGTTTGATCTATGGGTAATCCCTCCAAATCAGCATCTAGGGATGTGGTTGATAATGGTGTCCCAACGGGGTCACATGATGTCATACCATGCTTTTTTATTATCTCTTGACAATACTTAGCTTGGTTAATGAAGATACCACTTGGGGATTGGTGAACTTGAATTCCTAGAAAGAATTTTAGTTTGCCCATCATAGACATTTCAACTCTGTTGTGCATTACTTTTTCAAACCATTTTGAAAGTTTTGAGTTTGTAGACCCGAAAATAATGTCATCAACATAAATCTGCACAAGCAAAATGTCATCCCCATATTTATAAGTGAACAAAGTTAGATCAATGGAACCTTTTGAGAAACCTTTGGAGACCAGAAATTTCGAGAGCTCGTCGCACCACGCCCTTGGAGCTTGCTTGAGTCCATAAAGTGCTTTGTGGAGACGATACACCTTGTCAGGATAATGAGGATTGACGAATCCTTCCGGCTGTGTGACATAGACTTCTTCCTTCAAAGGACCGTTAATAAACGCCGTCTTTACGTCCATTTGATAGACAATGAATCCCTTATGTGCAGCATAAGCAAGAAAAATCCTGACCGCTTCCATTCGAGCTACTGGTTCAAATGATTCTTCAAAATCAATATCCTCTTTCTGTCCATACCCTTTAGCAACTAGCCTAGATTTATTCTTGATGATCGTGTTCTCTTCATCCATCTTGTTTTTCCAGATCCATCGAAGATTTAATGGTGTTACATCATATGGTCTGTCAACAAGTTCCCAGACTTTAAGTCTTTCAAACTGTTGAAGTTCATCCGTCATCGATTCAATCCAAGCATGATCAGCCATGGCTTCTTTGATGTTTTTCGGTTCGGCTGAACTCACGGCGAGTGCGAACATACAAACATCACCATCGGTGTGAAGTTGTCGTCTTGTACGAACAGGCTGTGAAGGGTTTCCAATTACCTGAACCAAAGGATGTTCTCGGGTCCAATGAGCGTTGATAGAACGTATGCATATTTGACGGATCAACATGGCGAGTAGAAGACTCCCCAGTTTCGTGTACCGGTGCACCGAATGGGTTGATAAATTCGTCTTCGTCAGATAAAGCATTGTCTGCTTGATTTGTGTTCTATGGAGCAATGACAGTAGTTGTGGATGTTGTAGGATCGATTGTTGAAGTGATATTCTGAGGAGGTAAATCTGCAGCAACCCGAGTTGAAGTAGATGAAGTTGTATCCATTTGTTGACGATGATCGGTATCATCATTCATATCATGAGTGACAGCGGAAGACTTTGATACAACTTGTTTCTCCCCCGTGAAATATTCATCATACATTGGTCCATATAACATTTCCAACTCTTCAATTGTCGTGTCGACTGTCATATCAGCTCTAGGAACATTTTCTGGAACCAGTGTTGAACGTGGCGGTTCATTGTTGTAGTCTTGCGTTCGAGTTCCGTGCGGTTGTGAACGGAAGTCATTTGTCGTTGTGGATCAGGACTTAAACTGTTTTGTTCAAGTGCCATTTCTTGTAATTCATCAAATCAGATGTGAATAGTCTCGACTATCAATTTTGTTCTCTTGTTGTACACTCTATATCCCTTAGACTGAGTTGCATATCCCACAAGAATACATGCATCACCTTTTTCTTTCATCTTATCCAAATTTTCACCATCTCGAATGATGTAACAAGTACATCCAAAAACATGAAGGTGTTTGAGTGAAGGTTTTCGATCATGAATTATGTGATATGGTGTCTTTTCGTGTCTTGGGATAATTAAGGATCAGTTTTGTATGTAGCATGCGGTTGACACGGCTTCGGGCCAAAAATATAGTGGAAGTTTTGAAGCGGATAATAATGTTCGAGCATCTTCAACCAAAGTACGGTTTCGTCTTTCAACAACGCCGTTTTGTTCGGGTGTTCGAGCAATAGATGTTTCATGTTCAATCCCTTCGGCTTCAAATACTTTCTCAGATTTGAATTCAAAAATTCTGTACCTCTGTCCGTACGAACCACTTTAACTTGAGCTTGAAGACCACGTTGTATCAGTTTAAGAAAGCTGATGAGAACTTCGGGTGTTTCATCCTTGGACCTCAAGAAGTGAGTCCATGTGTACCCTGAGTAATCATCGACAATTACACGAATATATTTCTTTCCATTGATACTATGAACACGCATGGGACCACACAGATCCATATGAAGAAGATCTAACCGTCCTTTTGAGCTTGGTTTAGTCTTTGTTTTGAAGCTACTTCGTTTAGCTTTACAAAGCTCACAAGAAGAACAAAGATGATCTTTGATGAATTTCAAACTTGGAAGGCCTCTCACAATATCTTTCTTGGAAAGCAAGTTAATGGTATCAAAGTTTAGATGAGAAAGTCGTTGATGCCATAACCATGCCTGAGTCGTTGAAGCTTTAGCCATGAAGCAAACTGGAGTAGATGAAGTTGTGTCTTGAGGTGAAATTGTGTAAAGATTAGTACCCCGTGTACCGGTAAGTAAGTCATTCCCATCATAATCACGAACAAAACATGTCTTCTTTCTAAAAGCAACCTCCAAATCCGCATCACAGAATTGACCAACCGAGAAAAGATTGTGATTGAGCCCTTCGACGTAGTATACCCTTTTAATCGTGATATTCCCCTGAACCAAATCTCCATATCCTAGGATCGGTGCAAATTGATCATTTCCGAATCGAACCGTACCCAGGAACTTCTCCACGAAGTTAATTAGAAGCTTGAGATTCCCCGTCATGTGCTTCGTGCATCCGGAGTCCAGTATGAAGAGAATTATTTGTATCACCTGCAAAAGAGTTAGAACACGATGGAGCATTTGCTAAATTGGATACCACGGTATTTGTGATTATAAAATCATTAGTGTCCTTAGAAACATTTAAAGGCATACTAACACTCGTAGTCACATTTTATGTCCTAATTTTAGGCATCCATTTATATCCGGGAGGAAACTGATTAGCAAACTGTGACAATCCGTCAATTTATGGTTGATATTTTATTCTCAAGTATTATTTAAAAACATTATTTTAATGTTATATTATGAACTCACTTATTTTTGGGAAGTAATTTGGATTTACGTCTTGAAGTAGCATCGACTATGTCTAAATCGGAGGATTCTACGTTACGTGCTTACGTTTACATACACCGGCTTTGGTGACAGTCCGACATTTCAGGAAATAAATTTATCCGTGAATATTATTTTGGAGTTTTAAATTTGTGTTGGTTCATAAACTCACAAATTTACGAGAAGAGATTAGGACTTACGATTATAATTTAACGTCCTTTACGACTAAACCGGAAACCTTAGGATTACGTATTTACGTTTTCGAACTACGTTTTTGATGAGACAATTTTTATTAGATTCGTTTTGTGCCGTTGATTCATAATTTATAAAAACGTTTTTCGTAAAACGACCCGAGGGCACGCGAATCGAGGAAACTATAATCGAGGAGTACCCGTAAATTAGTCGGAAGAGACAAGTTTACACTTGCCTCACCCCACAAATGGGAGGCTTTGCGTTATTCACTTTTAAGTGCCCTTAAATTTCAGTCACGTTTTTAAATACTTGCACTTACTTTAATTAGACATAGATTTAATTTTAACGTCTTTAATTTTCTTGCACTTAATTTTCAACGCCCTTTAAATTAACGTACTTTACTTTAATTGTTTCGCACTTTTATTTTAAAATACTATAACGACACATTTTTGTTCCACCAAAATAAAACTGAGTCACACATTAAACACAAGTTTTTCAATTCGAAGAGATTGGTACAACGAATCTTTTTAACCTGAGTAAAATCGAGTTATCAGATATCCTTGATTTGGGAAGGGTGGAAGTGGTGCATTAAATCCTTGATTTGGTGGATAAAAGTTATTTCCTTGATTTTGAAAATTATTAGGTGCCTTGTAGTTATTCCCTTGGTATTGTGGTCTTGGACCTTGGTTTCTTTGTAACAATTGAGGGGGATTTTGTTGAGGTTGGGTGGGTGGTTGGGGTGGGAATCCCGGTGAAGTAAGGTAATTTTGAGACTTTTAAGAAAGGTTGTTTGGATTGATGTTTGGCTTGAAATGTTCATGATGTTCCTCTTGGTAAGCATAACATTCCCTTGATAACCTTGCACCTTATCACATTGTTGATAGGAATGAGGACCTCCACAAGTCTCACATGAAAGAGTAATAGCATGCACATCATTTGTGGAATGATTGCCCATAGAAAGTTTCATAAAGTCATTCATCATGGTTTCTTGCATCTTTTGAGTGTTTTGCATGATTGTTTGATTTTCCTTTTGAGATTGATTCAATGCTTGAATGCATGAAATGAGTTGAGTCTCCAATGGTTTAGAACCTCCTTCTTGAATGACATGTACTCTTTCATCAAATTGTGTGTTAGTTTGCACCGTTGCTTTGGTCTCAATAATATCCCAAGCCTCTTGAATGGATTTAAGAAGAATATTTCCTCCCGTGGAAGCATTGAGTGAGTCTTGGTGATGAGGTTTAAGGCCATTGTAGAAGGTATTGATTTGGTGAACTTCATCCATGTCACACCCCACCAATGGCGGAATATGGGGCGCGACGTATGGATATCATCACAACAAATGGTGTCTCTATAGAGAAGACTAAAATGCAAATATAATGTCATAAATGGCGACATAAATGTCATGACAATATCTCAACAATGCAGGAGTCTAGGTAAGTAGGTAACAGTCCTACCACTTACCCAAGACAAACAATAAACATAAACCAAACAAACATATAGGTGCCAACATGTATCACTTATCAAAAAAACATAAAGGTAAACTAAGAAGGAACGGGGATCTCCTCCTATATGCAATCCTAAGGCATCCAAGTCTATCCACTTCTATCCTCAAGCTTAACCTGAAAGAGACACTAAAACACGTCAACATAAAGTTGGTGAGAGTCATAGGTTTAGAATCCAACACAAGACAAGTCATAAGCTGTGAATACCATAAACCAATAAACATATGGACAATGCGCAACAATCATGTACTAACAACTAGTATTCAAGTTAAATCAATCATTACAATTCCAAGGCATCACGCCTTACCAACAATCACAATTTCCAAGGCATCACGCCTTACCAACAATCTCAATTTCCAAGGCATCACGCCTTACCAATAATCACGATTTCCAAGGCATCACGCCTTATCATTAACCATAGGTCCCATAGGCGCCCATACACCTATGTACCTTTCCAATCCAAATCACACACAAACAAGAATCACATAGCAGTTAATCACATAAATGTACACACAAGTCCATCTCAAACCTTAAACATTCACAGCATTAATTTAGAAAATAATTCAACACAGTGTCTCTTCCATCCCATCTGGAAGTCAAAATCAAAAGTAAACATGGGACTATGAAACTCACCTGATAGCTTCTTCACAAGTCCTCGCACTAGCAACGAGCTAACAAACCAAAAACACGAAATCAATACACGAACCAATCACTAAGATGGCTCATCAACCTATTATGGACATCTAGCCTATTCCCACATATTTGCCTCATTGATAAGCTCTAATCACCCCATTACCCTTCCTTAACAAGTCCTCAACTTGGTTAAGTTTAATAACAAACCCGTTCATATTTTACCCAAAACAGCCCCAGTTTTTAGGTCTCAAAACTTTAAGTCAAACGTCCACTTAAACATACCCATGGTTTCTGTAAAAGGAATATTCGTACCCTTACAGATGTTGGCTAACATCTTCCACTTGCCCTAACCTTAAAGCTACTGTTAAGGCCCCGATATACATATATCTACTTTTGTCATTCCAGATTTCCTGATTTTAAACGTACTAAAAGTTTGTTACCATTAAGGGGTCTTAACCTAAACCACCACCTTAGCCCAAGTGCAGATACTTACTACAATATATAAACCATCTCTCACGTTCGTGAGAAGATCCCAATGCAATCCTAAGTACCCCAAACAACCCAAAACTTAAAAAGAAAACAGACTGAATTCAAAACTGTTTTGACCTGCGACTGTTGTAACCTGTTTTTGACCCACTTCCCGACCTCCAATTTAGTTCTCGTTTCTTGCATTAGAAAGCCACTTCAAATATCTTTCCAGGGGTACTTGGATCGTAAAATAAGAGTTTATAGAACTCCCGATATAATCAAAAAAATTGACTCAAAATCTGCCCAGTTTTTAAAAACGGGTTTAACAAAATCAACCTCATTAATTAACCCTAATCCATCCAATCATTATGAACTCATTAAAATACAGATTTTTATTAAAACCCTAACCTAAATCCATCATATGTTGATGTATACATGTTTAATTAAATAAGAACAACATTAAACAAGATTATACCTTCAGTTGATCAAAAATCAAGATTTTGAAACCCTAATTTTTCTTCTTCTCTTTTTTTTTCCTCCATGGCTGCGTTTTTTTTATGATGAATCGTATTTTTTTTTCTAATATTGTTTTAATACACTGCACTAGTCCAAGCCCAATACAACTTTCCTTTTTTCCCTTTTCTTCCCTTTTTTTTTCTTTTTTTCTTCCTGCGTCCAAAACAAACCGACCCAAACCCCTTGAAATTCGTTTTTTTCTTCTTTTTATTATTAATATATGTATTAATAATATTACCTTAAATTTCCTTAATTTATTTCAGCTCCTAAAGCCTCCAAAACCTCAAAACCGTAAAACTAGTCAAATTTACGCGTTTTACCGTAAAAGTCGTAAAATATACACTTTTATAAAAAATCTCGAATTTTGAAATAAACTTTATATTTAAGTCCTAAATGACTTAAAACCATCCCGAAAAATATTGATATGACTAATTACCTCTTCCGAGACCTCTAAATGCTTAACCGTAAATCCTAAAAAAATACACTATTACTATAAAACTTATACGTATACGTAACCACCAAAATATCACCATTTCATTTCATAGTCACTAATTGGGATCTCATGAACATGAATTAACCGTTCCTCGATTTACTTATGAGTACTCTATACTCATAAACGATAATCACACCAACCTCGTTCACACAAAATAAACACGTAAGCACAAAAATCAAGTAGTCACACATAAAATAACCTAAAAGTAAGACCAAGTGACGAACCTCAAAACCACGGTTGTCACAATCCAATCCATGGTTAGGGCATCTCCTCAATAACTCTCTATACTCCTCCCAAGCATCACTAAATGTTTGACTAGGCTTTTGTTGAAAGCCTATAATTAAGTTCCTCAAAGTCGTGGTCTTAGATGGGGGAAAGAACTTGTTCAAAAACTTCTTAGTGAAACCATCCCATGTGGTAATGCTCTCGGGTGGTTGTGTATCTAACCAATGCTTAGCCAGACCCTCTAGTGAAAATTACACCAATATCAACTTAATGGCATCATGGGGAACTCCATTGTACTTAATGGTGTTGCAAAGAGCAAGAAATTTCTTAAGGTGATCATGTGGATTATCATTCTTGTTCCCATAAAATGGTGTATTTGAAACCAAGTTAATCATGGATGTTTTTAGCTCAAATGTGTTTGCGAGAATATCGGGTATCTTGATAGCATCGGCATATCCTTGCACATTAGATTGCAGTGCTCCATCAAAGGTCGCGTATCAACTCCGGCCATGGCTTCTTGTTGTGGATGGATCAAAGCAAGATTCTCGGGATCGGCTTGATGGACGGTGGTGTTCCTACTCTTTCTCTTTTTCTTCCTTTTCGGAGGAAGGGGTTGTACACCAATCGGTATTTGTGCACGCCCACGAGTGAGCATTCAACTCAATATGAGGAATGAGAGAGAAGCTCTCGTGTGACTTGGAAGAAAAAAGGATTATCCTCTTCGAGTTTCAATATGAAATATCCACAAGAAAGTAATAATATACGTATGTACTACATGGGTGCAAGACCCCCAATGAATCCTTCCTTCTTAGAATACTCACTAGTGAACGGGGGGTTAGGTGGCGCGAAGCACTTAAGTACCTATTGACCCTTAGATGGCATTTTATAGCACATCGCCTTTCTATTCACTTTGTAGTTTGTATTCTTCGAATTATTGCTTATTGGAAGTATTTATCTATTCTTGCTTTATTGAGTTTGATCGATACACATGTCAAGGACTGGAACGCCCCTCAACACGGTGTATTGCCTTGGCAATACTTATGGAGAATATGTGTATTGATTGTTCTTATACGTATACGTATTTACTTTTAATAATATATGGAAAATATTTTTGTATTTATGGGTTTTTAAGAGAAAATACTATATGCACATAAAAACCGAGGGAATCCAACAATATATATTTTTGGGTGCAATCTCTTAGGAAAAAGATTGCTTTTTGGATTTTTTAATTTGCTTGGTCAATTCTTTAGGAAAAGAATTGTTTTTGTTATTTTTTAGTTTTTTTTATATTTTTATATTTGTGATTTTTTTATTGTTTTGATTTATGATACGTAAAAATAACGTTCACTAGGTGAACGGATCCCAAAAGCCAATGAAAACCGTCAATCGATAGTCTCTCGTAAAGTCAAAGAACCGGCAGCGGCGCCATTTTAATTGTGTATAATTGAAGTTCGTTTTCTCGATTCTTAACCAATTGAAAGTCCTAACAAAATCTGGTTTATGATCGTTTTTGGTTGGTAGGGTTATTTGGATTTTCTATGTCTAATTGAACAATCAAGTAAAAATGTGTAAAATATTAACTACGTATCCGTAAAACAATTAGAAAATACCAAATTTTTATTCAAATAAGGACAAAAATGTAAATCTACGGAATTAAAGTGCTAAAAATGTAAATGCTTGAAAGTATAATGCTTGAAATGTAAAAATCAGAAACTTCAAGGACCAATTATGGAATTAGTAACAAACTACTAACTAAATGTAACAAATTTTAAAACTAACTAACTGAATATGAAAAGTTGTGAAAATATTAGGACTAATCCAATGCAAACCCTAAAAACAAGTAATTATAGCCATCAATACCAACAGTAACAAAATAGGAGGACTAAAGTGCAATTAAAGTTGAACTTTTGACAAAAACGGGCTAGGTGAATGATTGAGCTCGTTTTAGCTCTACAATGGACCAAATAAGCTCAAATCAATTGCAAACAGCTTAAAATCCAAATTTACCTAGGCTAGTAAAAGGAATAAGCTTGAAACTAAGTAAAAATCAAATAAGCCAATATTGATAAGCCACAAATAAGCTATCTAATAAGCCAGACTTGCACAAACTGATTTTATTGTTAAATCTTGTTTATCAATCCATTTAGAGTCTGGAATGTCTTTTGAAAATTAAAATGATCAAGTAATGAATTAGAAAAATGAAAATAAGCTAAAACTAGCTTATTTGACCAAAGTTGACCAACTTTTTGAAAAACTTGAAAACATCCAGATCTACTCAAGAGCACATTCTAAACAGGATTATGAAAGAAAATTAGGAGTTTTATGAAGTAGATTTGCTGGAATAAGAAATCAGTAAGCACTCATATTACAGAAACTGTCACTTGCTATATAGCTTATGAAAATGCTTGTTTCTCACTAGAATCTTAGAATTGTATTATTTCCTCTTGAGCACTTAATTTTCAGATGTTAATGGACAAATGTGAGCTGGTTTGAAACAATTTCATCAAGTAATGAATAAATGCCAAGCAATTGAAATCAGTAACTTGTATGAACTTTTAAAGGCTAAAACTGACCCATACTTTTTCACAACCAATTGCCTTTTTGACTTGTTATTTGACTTTAAAACTACCAAAATCTGTTTATTATGACTAGAGAAATGTAAATGAGCAATGTTTATCCACTAATCAACACTTAACTACAATGTGACAACTAGAACCAAACACTAGTTACTGAACTTTTATCAAATTTTGTGAAGGAAATTTGAGCAATTGGTTGATCAGAACTAAATGTGATATTAAACTAAGCTTTTCATGTTTGAAGTGTTCCATGAGATGCAGTAGAACTTAAAATCATTCCTGGGTTCTTTGTTGATGAAGAATGCCACGTGGCAGATCTTTGTTGGGTAGGAGAAGGTCACACGGATCATGATCCAATTTTGGATATATTGAATATGGGTTGGCGTCCTCTGATTGGTTGAAAGTAAGATAGTGGTTTTTAACTATTGCTTTGCGGCGCATTGAATTGTTTGGTGATGTGGCAGCACTAGTTGGCAATCCGTGTGCCACATTTCTTGCAATTTCATTGGCTCTTTAACCATTCACACGGATTAAGCTTATTTTCACTTTGAAAAATGGCAAGTTAAGCCCTTGAACTTAGGCATATTCAAAATTTAAGCTTAGCACTTCATTCCTTTGGCATAATTGGTCCTTCCACTTGCATTCTTGATAAGTTTGACCCTTTGACTTAGTTGACTGAAGAGTTGACCATGTTTGACTTTTATCTTGACTTTGGAAAATTTACACTTTGAGTACTTCAGCTTTGGTGTGTTGTCAAGATAGGTCCCTTATCTTCAAAGTCTTGTCATCTTTGACCCTTCTTTGTCTTTTTCATCCAAATAAGCTTGATTTTCTTCTTGTTTGCTTGAAAATGTATCCTTCTTACCTATTTATACACAAACACAAAACATACCACATAATTCTGCTTTATAGCACAAAAGTTAGGTATTTTCCTTGTGTTTTAGGGTGATTTGTTAATTAATTGATATGAGTTTTTGCTCATATCAGGTGCCGGCCGGCAAAATCAAAGCTTTTAAGCAGTTTCCGGCGACAACTATGGGGTGCTGGCCGACAACTTTGCTTCTGATGAGCAGTTGTTGGCGGCAACTTGGCTGCTGCTGAAAAATTGATTTTTTTTAAAAAATTTTTTTTTGATTTTGGCAACTAAAAACTAAGAACACTTAAAAAAAATTGTGGGGTTGATAAAATAAGGACTAAAAAGCTTAATCTAAACACACTTTAATTTTAAACCAAATAAGCCAAAAAGAAATAAGCACAAAAGAAATAAGCACTAAAGAGATTAAACGATACACGATATGCAACAAAGATTCAAAACATGAAAAGCACAAAATACAAATCCCCGGCAGAGGCGCCAAAAACTTGATGCGTTCTTTGTGAGTATACACAAGTTTTAAATTTATACAAGGATTACCGAATTAGCTAAGAACACACGGGCAAGTATGACCCTTTCATTTGTAGCTAGCTTGTTGTGGTAAGCCGAGGTCGTTTACTAGGATTTGGGTGTTTCCGGTTGTAAAGAATCTTAGTAACAATGTAACGTTTGTGGTAAAGATGGTTGTCACTCCCAAAGTTACCATACAAGTAACAATAAGCTAATAAGCAACAAGTAACAAGTAACACGAATATGATGATTAAGCAACCAAAATGAGATAACAATAATAATAAAGATACTTGTTTGGAACTAGTAATCATTTCAATGGAGTGAATAGATTATCGGATAGATAGTTAAGCAATAGCACACAAATTATATGTATACAATTCCAAGTCAATGGGTAATATCATGGAATTGCACATGACACGGTTTAGAGTAAAGAACCCTTTCGACCTATGATCAATATTACAAACCGGTAATTAAATCCATTTGTGAGAAGTATGATTTTAGCAAACTTGTTCATTAGAGCCCTTTCGACCTATACTCTAGATTAAACCTTTACAAATCCATTTAACTTGTTTACTCATGGTTGTCAATCATGACGCACCAAACATATATGCCCATTAACATTTGGAACAAAACATAACAAGGAATCCTTTCGACCTTTAGACCCGATTATGGTTTACCAACAAGTTATCAAGACTCGTATCAATTCAAACCAACTCATTAACAAAATCATAATTCAACATTGCATAGGTAATAAACACTCCATATCCATGTTTACATTATTCCAAACAAGTATAAGAAAACTACTCCATGATCATATTAATAAAGAACAAACATTCAACATATGACATAGAGTTTAACATAATAAAAATAACAAGAATTTACCCAAAGTATGAATACAATAAGTAAATGGAAGGAATTAGAGCAATCCTTAGGCCTCCAATTGACTACAAGTTTTGTGGTCTTTCGGGTTATGCAAATGAAATTCGTATTCGAGATTTGAGGCAGGTTTTGGAGAGGTTTGGTGAAGGTTGGTGGTGATTTAGGTATCAAGAAACACTACCAATGATAAGGGTAATGATCCCTTAGAGTTTGGTAATGTTATTTTGATCATTGGAGCTTCAAAAGGATGAGTTTTTGGCACACTTGGACCAAATCCGGGATTTTCACCAAGGAGAGAGTTTCCTTGATGAATAATGAAGGTAATGTGGTAAGTGTTATGTTACAATAACCCCAAGGGTCTTATTTATAATGAAATTAAGGCCTTTGTCATCAATGTATGAACTTGGAGCCAAAGAAATGTACTTGGAGCCAAAGTCTTTTACTTCGTGGCAAAGTAGTTCTAGAATGCTCCAAAGAAGCTTCTTGAAGGCTTGGAGTGCATGTATGTAGACAAAATTCTGCCTATACAAAAGTAGGTGGCAACTTTGCATGTTGATCAGCTTGTACACTTCATGAAAACACTTGTTGTTGCACTCGAAATGGATCTTCAAATGCTTGTACTTGTCGGGATTCCTTCGTATATGCATGAATCGTCATTTATTCTTTCTTTCTTTGTCTCTTCTTGTTCTTGTCTAACTAACAACACAAAACACAACTTCACACATATATAAGCTAAATAGCTCGTTAGTATAACCAAAAACCATGCAAAATATATGGATAACGCTCAAGAAAACATGTTCGATTTGAGCGTTATCAATGATGGAAACGGTTGATAGCAATACCACACTCGATTCCTCAGACATGTGCAATTATGAGTCTGAGGATGATCAACATGCAAACGAGTATGATGCTGATGAGGAGTGTATTGTGCTTGCTAACTTAATTGCTTCTTTAAAAAAAGATGTCAAAGAAACTAAAAAGAGTCAAAAGCAATTAAAGAAGGAAAACACTACACTCACTCAAAATTTGGAAGAAAGCAAAGCTGCAGTTATAAAATCTAGTGAGCTTCTTGCAAGCTGCAGAGCTGAGCTTATTCAAAAAGACAAAGAGCTGGTTAGGTACAAAGGGGGTGTCATTACTACTGTTAAGGATGTGTTTGAAACTAAATACAACGAAACTCTTAAGCTTTTAGAACAAGGGAAACGTAATTATAACACCTCTTTAAGTACTGAACGACACAAAACGTATCTTGCTACCACTAAAGTAAATGAGTTAACTCAAAAGATTGGTTTTCTTCAAGAGGATAAAACTAAACTAGTCACTGCGAAGACGGAAGAGGTTGCTAACTTGCAAAAATCTTTCAAAATTAAACAAGCAAAAGACATCGACAAAGTCATGGAACTTGAAGTTCAAATTGATTTTTATAATAAAATTGTTTATAAAACAAATCAATCTATTCAAACCATGCGAATGTTGGCACCTCGTTCAATTTTCAAGGGTAAAGCTAGTTTTGCTGGTCCTAAGTACCTCGAGCAAGCTCAATCTGATAACCCGCGACTCTATCTTGAGGAGTCCCAATGGACCAACCTTGATTGTCTTCTTGTTAGGCCCGATAGTGATGAGTCACTATGTTTTGAAGAGGAGAGTAGATCACCAGTGAATAAAGACTTTCTGAAACCATATAATTATGCTTATGAAAATAGTCTTTATGAAATTTTCAAACCACAAAATCAGAAGTCTCGTGAGCAAATATTTTACGAATGTGCACAAATAAGACAAGTTTTTTCCACAAAGAAAACTAATGTTTCCAAATATATCGGGTACTTGCCGCATCAAGCTTCAATAAGCAAGAGTAAGCAAGCACTTAGTATTCTTAAGAGTAACATTGAAAATTTCAAAAAGGTTGTTGATGATGACTGGAAAAAACGTGAACTTTTAAAAGGTGATAAAGAAATTCCTCACGATATAACTGTTCTTGTGAAAACTATTTTATTCCTCTTGCGGAAAGAACAAAGAAACATGCTTTGGAATTTGAAAAGTTAATAGAGCAAGAAATGTTTGACGACTTGAAATATGTGTAATCGCTTGAAAAAGAAATTGACGACCATCAACCTGAAAGAGACGATTTTTCTATAGCATATGATCTACTCTTGCAAGAATGCCTCTCAAAACATATTATGTGTGTCTATGTTACATCTTGTGCTGATATTGATGAATATTCTGATGTTGCATGCAAATATCTTGATCAAGTCAAAGAGTGTGAACGTCTTAAAAATGAGCTTTCGAATAAAATTGACCAAAAAGAGTTTTCGTTACTTCAACATAGATACGATTTTCTTCAAAAACATTGTCATTCACTTGAACTTGATTTGCAAAACAAAGTTGGCAGTATTTCAAATGATACACCTTTGGAAGTGAAATTATCTGAGTCATGTCGATTACTAAACGAAAAAAGTCTTGATATTGCGGATTTGAATGCTCAATTACAAGAAAAAGACATAGCAATAGCAGAGTTGAAGAAACTCGTTGCTAAGATGGGTGGTAAAGTTGTGGAACCTAGCGTTAAGAAATCTGTTGTGAGACAACCCAATGCGTATAAAGTGAATAAATCCTCTGTCTTGGGAAAACCATCTGTTTTCTCAAATTCTTCATTTGCAACATCTGGGTTTGCCCCCAAAACGGATAGGAAGCATAGGTTACCACAGACTCGTCCCAAAACGGTTATTCAAGCACAAAACACAAATGTGCTCAAACCAGGGATGTATCGATTAGCCACTAAACCCACACAAAACAAAGATAGTCACTCACCTCAGACTTCTAGAAACACTAATAGACGTGTGTCTTTTACTACAGGAGTAGTCCCCACTGCTAGTGTTAGCCGGCCTCAACTCAAGAGCACTCGAATGAATGAAAAGGTTTTGCAAAACAAAAGTCAAGGGACGATGAAGAAAGTAGAAGACCACCCTAGAAATTTGAATGTTTCTAAGAATAAAACGTTTGTAGTCGCTTGTAATGACGATTTGAATGACTCGACTGCTTTAAATGCTTTAAATGCTAAGTTTGTTTGTGTGAAATGTGGAAAATGTGCTGATGCTAATCATTCTCTGTGTGCTATGAATAATGTGAAAGGCATAGATACTAGAACTAAGAAGCAAGTTGCGATGCCTATAGTGCTAGCAAACCCAAACGCCAAGTGAAACATTCTGGTGCAACCCCCACTAAGAAAAGTATTGCATCAGACTCCGCCACTAAGAACCCTAGAAGCAGAATTAGGGAATTATATGAGTCTGCTAGCAAGTCTTGGAAATGGTGGTTTGCTAACAATGTCTTCCAGGATATAAATGGATGCCTAAGGTTAGGAAAGAAAACGTGACAACGAGCGTTAGTGTGACTTTAAGTGCTGAAACTAGGGAAACTAATAAATCGGAAATCACAACTAACATGGAATCCAATTTATCAAATGCTCCATCGTGTTCTAATTCTTCTACAGGTGATCGAAATAATTCTTTTCATACTGGACTCTGGATGCACGAAGCACATGACGGGGAATCTCAAGCTTCTAATTCACTTCGTAGAGAAGTTCCTGGGTACGGTCCGATTCGGAAATGATCAATTTGCACTGATCCTAGGATATGGAGATTTGGTTCAGGGGGATATAACGATAAAAAAGGTATACTACGTCGAAGGGCTCAATCATAATCTTTTCTCGGTTGGTCAATTCTGTGATGTAGATTTGGAGGTTGTTTTCAGAAAGAAGACATGTTTTGTTCGTGATTATGATGGGAATGACTTACTTACCGATTCACAGGATACTGACCTCTACACTATTTCACTTCAAGACACAACTTCTACAACTCCAATTTGCTTCATGGCTAAAGCTTCAACGACGCAGGCATGGTTATGGCATCAACATCTATCTCATCTTAATTTTGATACCATCAACTTGCTTTCCAAGAAAGATATTGTGAGTGGCCTTCCAAGCTTGAAATTCATCAGCGATCATCTTTGTTCTTCTTGTGAGCTTTGTAAAGCTAAAAGGAGTAGGTTCAAGACAAAGACTACACCAAGCTCTAAAGGACGGTTATATCTTCTTCATATCGATTTGTGTGGACCCATGCGTGTTTAAAGCATCAATAGGAAGAAATATGTTATGGTAATTGTCGACGACTACTCAAGGTACACGTGGACTCACTTCTTGAGGTCTAAGGATGAAACACCCGAAGTTGTCATCAACTTCCTTAATTTGATACAACATGGTCTTCAAGCTCAAGTAAAAGTGGTACGTACTGACAGAGGCACAAAATTCTTGAATTCAACTCTAAAGAATTAATTTGAAGCCGAAGGGATTGAACATGAAACATCTATTCCTCGAACACCCGAACAAAACGGCGTTGTTGAAAGACGAAACCGTACTTTAGTAGAGGCTGCTCGAACATTATTATCTGTTGGAAATACGTTTTACGTATTAAGAAGGATCAGTCACTCCAACAATAGTCCATGTAATAGCTCGTAGTTTAGTTAATTATCTTTATTTAACAAACAAAAACAAGCCTATCCTACAACATGTGTAGGCCGGCCCAAACATGTAAGCCCAAGCCTATGACAAGGGCTTGGGTATATAAACCCTCTCCTTAGATGGAGAGGGTGTGTGGTTATTCATTTTTTCACATACTTCTCTTTGTTTTCTCTCTCTAGAATTGTGTGTAATCCACCATCTTTCTATCTCTTTCTCTCTCTAAAACATAAGCAAGATTTACATATCCTACAAATGGTATCAGAGCACCATGGGATTATTGTATTGTTTATGTGTTTGTGTTCTTGATTTTTGTAGCCTTTTGATCTATATAAACACACGTCCAAATTTTTTTTTGTGTTTTTTATGGTTTTTTCTTGATACAAATCATCTACATAGTTGTGGTAGTGATTTGGTATTGTTACTTTGGCTAAAAACACAAAATTTTTGGGTGTTTTGATCATTTTTTGGCTTAAAATCACAAATTGGTTGAGTTTTGTCCGAGAAAAGTGGGATTTTTTCCGATCAGGTCATCGGAAAAGGGTTTATAGGACATTCCGATCAGTGTAATCAGAATAGGGTTTAGGGATTCCGATTTTGGTACATTCCGATTAGGTATTCCGATTTGGTATTCCGATTTAGCACATTCCGAAAAGGGACATTCCGATTTGGCACATTCCGAAAAGGGACATTCCGATTTGGTACATTCCGATTTAGGAATTTCCGATCTTTGACATTTCGATTAGGGTTTATTCCGATTAGGGACATTCCGATCAAGGTTATTCCGATAGGGCTTATTCCGACGACTTTTCGACTGATATTCCGATCACTATTCCGATCAACATTCCGATAACCAAAAATTATTCCTTAAAAAATTGACTTGGAATTTTTGGTTTATTGAGAACATATTTTAGGGGATTTTAACATTGTTTCTCGACTTTAACTCACAACAACAAACACATTTACTTTCTTTCATTGATCGATCAACTTTGTAAATCTTAACTTATCGAAATGGAGTACACATCTCTTACGGATAAGTCCATCCTCTCGGGTACGGATAATCGTCCACCAATGTTGGAGAAGTCTATGTACGAGGATTGGACTTCCCGAATGGAACTTTACATGTTGAACAAAGAGAATGGACATCTCATTTGGGCATCGGTGCTCAATGGACCATTAGATTATGGTACAGTGACGGAAGGTACAACTACTCGTCCTCGCACAACGGGTGAATTGACTGGAGATATGAAGATTCAAGACAAATGTGATAAGTATGCTACAAACATAATTCTCCAAGACCTTCCTCCAGATGTCTACAAACTCGTCAGCAAACATAAAGTTGCCAAAGAGTTATGGGATAGAATTCGTGTTCTCATGCAAGGCACCTCGTTAACTAAACAAGAATGAGAGTGTAAGCTTTATGATACTTTTGATAAGTTTGCCTATGTGCCAGGGGAGACTCTCAATGACTAGTATCTGAGATTTACCCTATTGTTGAATGAGCTCAATATCTATGGCATGGCAATTCCTACGTTCCAATTGAACACCAAGTATCTGAACACTCTTCCTCCAGAATGGAAAAAATACGTGACGGATGTTAAATTGGCTAAGGACTTGCATAACACCAATGTGGATCAACTTCAAGCCTTTCTTCAACAAAACGAATGCCATGTGGTCGAGGCTCGGTTGTCTACACCACAAGTTCATGATCCACTTGCAATGTATGCTTCTCAACAAAACATGGCTTATACTTACCAACAACCATCATACTTGCAGCAGCCACCAGCACACACTTATCAACAACCACAACAACCATTTTATCAACCACCGATGATGCAACAACAAGCATTTCAACAAAGTGTTCATCAACAATCTTTTCTACAACAACCAACATATCAAACATCATCATCACAAGCCAACACTTCTCCAGTGGGCTATACTCCTCAGCAAGGATATTTTCCAATAGAAGCACAACCAGCACAAGCTTTCTACTCTAATGAACTTCCGCCAATCCAAGCATCAGTCTTTACTCCAAATGATACGCCAGCTGATGTACTAAACCATCTCACTGCCTACTTGTCAAAACTTGTTGCAACTAGAGGATTTCCACCAACAAACAATCAGCTCCGCACCTCTTCAAATCCTCGACAACAAGCCACTGTTCAAGATGGTCAAGTGACGGTGCAACCTATTCAGGGGGAAGGCAAAATTCATATGGACCTCCTACAAGGACTGGGAACAATCAAGTTGTGAATTCTCAAGCTAGTGGAAATGGAAGTCCTATTGGTCCAAAAAAGGTTGTGACTTGCTACAATTTCCGAGGACAAGGTCATATGGCTAGGGAATGAACTCAGCCGAAAAGGAGGAGGGATGATGCATGGTTTCGTGAGAAGATGTATTTGGTTGATGCTCAGTCTAAGGGGAAGATTTTAGATTCAGAGGAGTTAGCATTTCTTGCAGACCCAGGGGCAGCAGATACAGAAGGCATTGCAGTCGTTTCTACTTCTAAAGCAGCTTATCAAGCAGATGATCTTGACGCATATGATTTGGGTTGTGATGACATTCACTCTGCCCAAGCTGCTCTCGTTACTAATCTCTCTCACTACGGTTCTGATGTCGTCAGTGAGGTACCAACCACATCTAATAATATTGATGATAACCAACATCAAGTTGGGCATGAAAATGACAACCTCGAACAGCATTCGGGAACTAGTAACTCAAATGATGTGGTACCCAATCCTACACATTTGAGTGAACCTCAACCAAATGCTACAACGGGTATGGAATCTTATGCTCAACATGATTTGGTAATGGTGCCTAAACATATTATTGATCAAATGCATATGGCACTCATACAATCCGTAGATACGAATTCCACCCTAACTGCTGAGCTTGCGTTGCATAAAGAAAAGGTCAAAACTTTTGAAATGGTCCCTCAAGCAGAGAAAATAACATGTTCTAAATTTGACCAATTTCGTTTTGAAAAGATTGAACACTTGAAAGAAATAAAATCATTAAAAGCTAATCTTTCCAATGAATTAAAAGCAAAAGAGTCGGTTGTCAATGATTTTCAGAAACTTAAAATGGATTTCGAAACTCTCGAGTCTAAAAAGTTTGAATCGGAAATTAATGCTACCAAACTTCTTAAATTCAAAGAAAAACAGCTTTTAAAACAATACGCTTCCACAGAAAAGGTTCATCTTTTAACTAAATCATTTAAAGAACTCGAACTTAAACGTGTTCAAGATTTACCACCTAATCCCGGTTATGCAAAACAAGCTCAGGAATATATTCCGTGTCTTTATGATATGACCCTAATTGGCAAATCGAAAGAAGCACCTTTTGTTCGTTGTTCTGAGGAGACACAGTCACTTGCGGATGAAACTCATTCTAAAATGTTTTCAAAATTCCATACAATTGATTATGATCAATATAACAAAGATCAATTGTCTAAAAAGACCCGCATTCGCTTACAAAAGGAATTAGATGAATTGACAGTTCTTGTGCCCCAAAGTTTGTCAAATGAAAACCCTCCTAGTACGTCTCCTACACTTGTCAAAACGGATTTAACAAAGGTAATTCCACCGGTAAGTAAGGCGTCCGTTAACTTAAATGCGGTACACCAACACTTAGCCGATTTTGACAAGGTCATTTTGGAACGTACGACGGCTTCGGCCATAACGGAAGGTGAATGGAACTTTGACCACACTAGAGCTGCGTTTCGAGATGAAATTGTTCCGTTTGTAAAGAATGTTAAGGCTTGTCTTAGTAATCTTGATCAAGATTTTCTTTTGGAAATAGAAGAAGTTAGACGTGTTTTCAATGAAATGGATGATGCTTATGAAAAAAGTTTACTTGAAATAGAACAGGTTTCACGCAAAAATGATCAGCTTCTGAAGCAAGTGATGTCTCATGATATAGTTTCCGTCTGTGTGAATAAAAGTGTTGATAATTATTCTATTGTGCATAATGTTGAATCTGTGGATACTGTGGTAGATAGTACTTGTCACGAATCTGACGCTGAATTTTTAAAGCTTCAAGATTCATATTCTTCGCTTTCAAAATGTTTTGATGAGATTGAAACACATTGTATTTCGCGTGAATGCAACCAACAATTTATTCAAGAAATATTTGAAACGTCATTCGAAGGTGTTAATATCGATGATGCAAACTTTGAAAAGAATTTTCGATTGAATTTAAAATCAAAACAACGTCAACCAAGTGACAAAGTTGCTAAATCTTTGCCGATAGAAATAGAGAAATCTAAGGAGCTTAACCGTGTGAACGTACTTGAGGCCACTGAGAATTTTAAACTTGATCTAGATAATCGAGTTTCCAAGATTTTGTCCAAAGTTGATAACTTAAAACAGAAAGATACACGACTCTTCGATTCAGTAAAGTCCGCATGTGCTAATACCACTGCACAGAATCAATCCTTGATTGAACAATTGAATCAAAAGTCGGTGGAAATATCTGATTTGAGGGAACAAATTTGTGATAAAAATCTGATCTTGGCTGAGTTATAGGAATCACTTCGTACTCTAAAAGGTAAGAATGTTGTAGATAACGCGGCCACTATCTCAGCATCGTCCTCTAGTGCAATAAAAAGGAACCTTATTGCCGTCACACCATTTAATAAGGGCCCTAGGACTAAACCATCTCAAACTTTGGTCACTAAAGATAAGGCAGAATCAAAACCAGCTTCTAATATTCCCGTGTTGCCTTCTACAGGAGTAAGCACCACTACTAAGGCTCAAAGATCTAAGCTTAAAAGACACAAGAATAATGATAGAATCTTGCCCCCATCTAGTAGTCAAGTGAAGAAGAAAGTAGAAGCCCATCCTAGGAATGTTATTTCTGTTTTGAATAAAAAGAATCATGTAGCTAAACCTAAAGGCTCTACGGTTGTGCAGCGTTCTAAGCCTATTGTGAATTCTAATTTGAAGTGTTGGAATTGCAATGAATGTATGTTTTCTAGTCGTCATGATTCTTGCCTTATTGACCATGTGAACGAGATGTATGCCCAGAAAAATGGATTAGAATGGAAACCGACTGGGAAAGTGTTAACCCAAGTTGGTTGGGTGTGGCGCCCCACTGGTAGAACTTTCACTATAGTAGGAAATATGTGCCCTTTAACTAGGATCACTCCCACTAAAGCAAAGAAAGCGTGCCCTTTAACTAGGAGTACCAAGGCTACCAAAACACAAGCGTGTCCTTTAACTAGGAACACTGACACTACTGTAGGAACCAAGTGCCCTTTAAATAGGTCTACTCCCACTATAGTGCCCTCGAATAATCCAAAACCTATGAAAGTTGGAACAGTAAAACCTGTTAGTGCTAAGACTCACATTAGAAAACGCAGGAAATCTAAGGGTCACAAAAATGTTAGCAATTCTGATAATATTTTATCTGTATCTGCTAACACTCCGGAACCAATAGTTTCCAATGCATTGTCTACTGTTGTTATTGACAACAGGTGGTCCAAGTTGTTCTCTGGTATTTGGACTCTGGTTGCTCCAAGCATATGACCGGAGATCGCTCTCAGCTCAGAAATTTTGTCAGCAAGTTTCTTGGTACGGTTAGATTTGGAAATGATCATATTTCAAAGATAATAGGTTATGGTGAATATCATATTGGGAATGTTATAATTTCAAGAGTGTATTATGTGGAAGGTCTCGGTCACAAGTTATTTTCTGTGGGACAATTTTGTGATGCAAACCTAGAAGTTGCTTTTCGCAAGCATACCTGCTTCATTCGTAATTTGGAAGGGGTTGATTTATTGAAAGGTACTCGAGGGAATAATTTGTATACTTTGTCTCTACAAGACATGATGGCCGCTTCTCCTGTATGTCTTCTCTCCAAAGCATCGAAGACTAAGTCATGGTTATGGCATCGACGGTTATCTCATCTTAACTTTGACGCTATTAATCATTTGGCAAAAAACGAACTTGTTCGTGGTCTTCCTAAACTTTCATTTCACAAGGATCATTTGTGTTCTACATGTACAATGGGGAAAAGCACTAAGAAATCATACAAACCCAAGACTGAAGACACCAACCAAGAGAAACTTTATCTGTTACATATGGATCTTTGTGGCCCAATGCGTGTTGAAAGTCTTAGTGGTAAAAGGTACATCCTGGTCATTGTCGATGATTACTCTCGGTTTACATGGGTGAAATTTCTTAAAACAAAAAATGAGGCACCTAAATTCATCCTCCGATTTCTCAAGATGATTCAAGTGCGTCTCAACACTACTGTCTGACGCATTCGTACAGATAATGGAACCGAATTTGTGAATCAAATCTTGCGTGATTATTATGAAGAAGTTGGCATATCTCATGAAACATCCGTTGCACGCACTCCACAACAAAACGGTGTCGTTGAAAGGCGAAATTGCACACTTATGGAAGCTGCTCGAACGATGTTAATTTACGCAAAGGCTCCTTTGTTTTTATGGGCAGAAGCAGTATCTACAGCAGTGTACACCCAAAACCGGTCACTAATTCGTAAACGCCATGGTAAAGCACCTTATGAGCTTCTCCATGGAAAAGTACCAGATTTATCATATCTTCATGTATTTGGTTCTCTTTGCTATCCAAATAATGATGGTGACAATTTGGGAAAACTTCAACCAAAGGCTGATATTGGTATTTTCATTGGTTACGCCCCCGCAAAGAAGGCATACCGAATCTACAACCATAACTCTCGCAAGATCCTCAAAACTATGAATGTTGATTTTGATGAGCTGACAGCAATGGCTTCTGAGAAAAGCAGCTCTGAACCCGTACTTCATGAAATGGGACCCAGTAACATTAGTTCTGGTCTTGTCCCAAACAACCCTACTTCATCATCATTTACACCACCTTCTAGGACTGAATGGGATACGTTGTTTCAACCGTTCTTTGATGAATTCTTTACTCCTCCAAGTATTGTTGCTCCAGAACCTGAGGTAATAGGTCCGGTAACCGAAGTTGTCGCTCCAGCAACCGAAGCACAATCAGACACATCTACACTTACAATTGGTCAAGATATACCATCAACTAGTAATTCTCAACCAACACCCGAATCAACTACCCATGTCATGCCTATTGATGATGAAGAGGATGATGATGATCACGATTTGGAATTCGCTCAAATGCGTGAACTTCCATTCTTTGGTGTACCAATTCCCGACCCTAATCAAGCTGGGTCGTCCACCTCAGAGGAAGCTCCTAGTACGGTCTACTCCAATCCACGGGTTCGTGAACATGACAGCAAGTGGACAAAGGATCATCCTATAGATTCTATTATTGGTGACCCTAATCGTCCGGTATCCACACGAAGTCAGTTACAAGAAAGTGCATTGTTTTGTCACTTTGATGCTTTTCTCACTGAAGTTGAACCTAAGACATGGCAACAAACTTTTACTCAATCATGTTGGATAGAAGCTATGCAAGAAGAACTTTATGAATTTATACGTCTTGAAGTATGGGAACTTGTCCCATACCCTGATCAAGTGCAGTTACTCACTTTGAAATGGGTTTACAAGGTGACACTCGATGAGTTAAGTGGAATATTGAAGAACAAAGCTCGTCTAGTAGCTCGTAGATACAAGCAATTATTAGGCATTGACTTTATGGAATCCTTTGCGCCCGTTGCCCGTTTGGAAGCTATTAGACTATTCCTCACTTATGCAGCCCATATGAATATGATTGTCTATCAGATGGATGTGAAGACGGCATTTCTTAATGGTGAAATCAAGGAAGAGGTCTATGTTCAACAGCCGGATGGTTTTGTGAATCCTAAATATTCTAATCATGTGTACAAGCTTAAGAAGGCTCTCTATGGATTGAAGCAAGTTCCACGCGCATGGTATGATCTACTGTCACAATTCCTCATTTCACAAGGCTTCGCTAAAGGCAAGGTGGATCCTACGCTGTTCATTCAAAAACGAGGTAAAGATATGATTATGGTAAAAATATATGTTGATGATATTATATTTGCAGCCTCGACCCAAACCTTATCCGACGAGTTTGGGAAACTCATGTCTTCCAAGTTTAAGATGTCAATGATGGGCAAGGTATTGTTCTTCTTAGGTCTTCAGATATCTCAGAGTCCCAGAGGCATCTTTATCAATCAATCCAAGTATGCCCTTGAATCGCTAAAGAAGTATAAGATGGAATCTTGCGACCCCGTGGATACTCCAATGGTGGAACGAACTAAGCTTGATGCAGATCCACATGGAGTTGCCGTTGATTCGACACTTTATCGTGGAATGATCGGTACTCTTCTGTATATCACAGCTAGTCGACCTGATCTTCAATTTGCTATATGTATGTGTGCTCGGTATCAAACTAGGCCTACTGAGTTACACTTAGCTACTGTTAAACGGATCTTTCGATATCTCAAAGGAACCATTAATCGGGGACTTTGGTATTCGAAGGACTCTTCGATTGCACTTATGGCATATGCAGATGTGGATTACGCGGGTTGTCAAGATACCAGGCGTAGCACGAGTGGAACTTTGCAACTACTAGGAGATCGACTAATCAGTTGGGCATCGAAAAGGCAGAAAAGCGCTGCAATTTCAAGTACGGAGGCAGAATACATAGCTATGTCCGGTTGCTGTGATCAAATTCTTTGGTTGAGATCGCAATTAACCGACTATGGTCTAGGTTTCAACAGAATTCCGATGTACTGCGACAACAAGAGTGCAATTGCCTTATGCTACAACAATGTTCAATTCTCCCGGTCGAAGCACATTGACATTCGTTACCATTTCATCAAGGAGCAAGTGAAAAATGGAGTAATAGAGCTTTACTTTGTCCGATCTGAGTATCAATTGGCGGATATTTTCACGGAGGCTTTAGATCACGCTCGAATTGAATTTTTGGCCGACAAGCTAGGAATGAGAACCTTCTCGCCTGAGACTCTTAAGGAATTGGAAAACGAAGCGAAGGATAGTGATGGTAAACTATTCTCCGTATCCTTGGTGATCATCTGTATATATTGTTTATATTTTTATCCACAAAAGCAAAATACAAAAATATAAAACCATATAAAAACCATAAAAATTGAAAAACTCATAAAAATCCAAAAATATTTTTAATTTATTTTTCAAAGGCATGTCTTTTGGTACGATAATATTTATAGCCTTAGAAATGTTGATTAATATCCACACGGCGCCATAAATAGAGTTCGTACAAAAGTTGTAAATATTTCATAAAACATGCCTAAATGGCTTGTAGTTATTTCAGACTGCAACCCGGTTTTCATATTAAAGTCAAGTATTTCTTATGAAAGCTTTGGCTCACAATGGGAATTATTTTTCTTGGGCAAGGTTTACTTTAAAACCTTGTAAGGGATCAAGTTTACTTTATAACTTGGTCTAACACAAATCTATGTACGTCTCAGTGCATTTATTTGTTATAACACGAGAAGTCTTGTTTTTATGAAGCTATCATCTCTACAACCATAGCAATCTACAATTAGTATCTACATATTTGACGATGCGACTACTCAAACAACGACTACAGCTCTTTCGATAGAACACGGGTCAACAATTGAGGGGGAGCAATTGTCAAGCATTCAGAATCTTTGATGCCGAAAGTGCCAAGCTCACTAATTGGTGTCAAGACAACAATACCAATCGTACAAGTGGTGACAAGAGATGACTTCAGACGTGACGAGGTGACCAACATATGCTGACAAGAACCATTTGATCTTATCATATGATGTTCTCATCTATCAGGTCCAACCTTGTCATTCTTTTCTAATATGGTGAATATGTGATCATGTTTCAAATCGGTATCATATCTCATAGTTTGATATCATGAAGATAAAATGGACTTGCATTTTTCTTCCTAAAACCTTTGTTAAAACTTCATTAAATCAATTGATATTAAAAACATCGATTGGGTTAATATTTTTAATATGAGGGAGAAAATGTGATTTAATATGGGAAATTATCACAAATGGTTTGACTTAATGTGCTGGCTCATCCCGACATATGCGAAATGTTTTCGAATATCGTGGCATATGTTAAGGGGGAGCAAAATGGATTTGCATATCAAAAATGGATTTCATGGTGATTTATACTTACACAAAACCCATTTATTTCACGACGATGAAGATTGTGGTGACATAAGGATGGTAGGATAGGTTAAGTCCTATGATTCTTCCAGAACCGGAGGAATCTTCCCAAGGACATTCCATAGCTAGAAATAGTAGTCCTTAGGAAAGTTGGAGAAAGATTGTGAACGTAGCTGAATGCCGACCAAGTACTTAAGTTAGCAATGGAACAATCACAACAAGGTGCTAGTTATGACGTATTGGTAAGCATTGAAGGGGTTGAAGAATGAAAAAGAATTGTAAAGATAAAGGGTGTAAAGAAAGAAGCCCTCCTTACAACCTTAGGCAAAAACCGGGTCAACACATATGCTATTGAGATCATTAAATGATGCTCGATATTGAAGATAGACATCATGGACCCAGTGATGCAATGCACAACCCATCCCAGCTAACTCAGATATCTCTCAAAAGGTAATCACACGGAGACAACACATTATCTATTTATTTATTCACTCCGAATAAATTGGTATTGAAATGGTGGCACTCCTCTCCAGCCTCTGATCACTAAAATCCAAAATGCACGATCGAGTCTAGAGCCATTTGAGATCATCAAATATCTCATTAGGACACACTTTCATATTTCCTTGCTTCTTCACACACTGTGAAAAGTAAGAAAGATTTTAAGAGTCCTACGCAAAATCTTCATGATCTTGCCTGAACATCCGAGTAATATGAAAGTATTTACAATGAAGATGGAAATCCTTCTTGAGCGAATATCAAAAAGCTCATGGTAGGTGACTTGTGCGATTCTTTATGAATCAAACTTGTGATAACTGGAAAGCAACACTGGTTTAATTCTTAACTGAATTTAAACACGTTCCAGGCCTCTACGCAATATCTTAGTGATCTTGCCAGAACATCTCAGAGTGATACCTGAGTGTTCACAGTGATGAGTGGAAATCCTTCTAGTGTTAACCTCAAACACCACTTGGTAGGTAACTTACAAGATTCTATACGAATCAAGCTCATGACAACTGGAAAGCAACGATGATGCGATTCTTTAATGAATCAAACTTGTTCCAGGAATCAGAATTGACGGCTTCAATCATGCGGATAATTTTATCCAAATGATTCACTCTTTACGTTCGCAGTCAGCTTTGGACGGTCGGGTAAAGAGAACGGGTTTATCCGCGAAATCTTGTCAAGGAGATTTTTAATTAAATCTACATGTCACAAGTACGATATTTTATATCGTCCAACGGTCTTCACCGACCGGAGGTAAAATGCTACCGAATTAGAATGAAATGTTCAAAGCCATTTTGTTCGTGTCTACTTATGTTGAGTCATTTGAAGACGGTGGCATTGCGGAATCCAAGAAGAAGTCATCTCCACATGCTTATACTTTATGCATTTAATACCTCATCTAATTCAAGAAAGCCTAAAAGTTAAGTCTTCCACTGTATCAAACTTTGAAGCTTTCACGAATTACAAAGGTATAAGTATGTGGGACATGATGTCACGAGGAGGCGAAGATCACAAGTTATGGATGAACAAGAACAAGGCAAGAGATTAATGCTAAAGATTGATATCAAAGATCACATCAGCATGTTCACCAGAAAAGAAAAAGAAAAGAAAGACGAAGACTACGTGCTCAAGACAAGCATAGTATGCTAGGTTTATTTTATTATTGTAACTTGGGTAACGCCCTTGTTTGGAGTGACCTCTCTTAGGGGGAGATTGTTGGAAATACGTTTTACATATTAAGAAGGATCGGTCACTCCAACAATAGTCCATGTAATAGCTCGTAGTTTAGTAAATTATCTTTATTTAACAAACAAAAACAAGCCTAGCCTACAACATGTGTAGGCCGGCCCAAACATGTAAGCCCAAGCCCATGACAAGGGCTTGGGTATATAAACCCTCTCCTTAGATGGAGAGGGTGTGTGGTTATTCATTTTTTCACATACTTCTCTTTGTTTTCTCTCTCTAGAATTGTGTGTCATCGACCATCTTTCTATCTCTTTGTCTCTCTAAAACATAAGCAAGATTTACATATCCTACATTATCCGCTTCAAAACTACCACTTTTCTTTTGGGCCGAAGTCGTGTCAACCACATGCTACACACAAAGCCGATCCTTAATTATCCCAAGACACGAAAAGACACCATATCACATAATTCATGATCGAAAAACTTCACTCAAACACCTTCATGTTTTTTTATGTACGTGTTACATTATTCGAGATAGTCAAAATCTGGACAAGATGAAAGAGAAAGGTGATACATGCATTCTAGTGGGATATGCAACTCAATCTAAGGGATATAGAGTGTACAACAAGAGAACAAAATCGATAGCTAAGACTATTCATATCAGATTTGATGAAATACAAGAGATGGCACTTAAACAAAATAGTTTAAGTCCTGATCCACAACGACAAAAGACTTCTGTGCACAACCGCACGGAACTCGGAACTCAAGACCACATCAATGAACCGTCAAGTTCAAAGCTGGTTCCTGAACATGTTCCAAGAGCAGATATGACAGTGGACACGACACTTGAAGAGTTGGAAATGTTATATGGACCAATGATTGATGAATATTTCACGGGGGAGAAACATGTTGTATCGAAGTCTTCCGCTGTCACTCATGATAAGAATGATGATACCGATCATCAACAACAAAAGGATACAACTTCATCTACTTCAACACGCGTTGCTGCATATTTACCTCCTCAGAATATTACTTCAATAATCGACACTACAACATCCACAACGACTTTCATTGCTCCAGAAAACACAAATCAAGCCGACAATGCATTATCTGACGATGGCGATTTTCACAACCCATTCGGTACATCGGTACATGAAACTGGAGAGTCTTCTACTCGTCATGTTGATCCATCAAAAATGCATACGATCTACCAACGACATCCGTCAACACATCATTGGATCCGAGATCATCCTTTGGTTCAAGTAATTGGAAACCCTTCACAACCTATTCATACAAGACGACAAGTAGAAACTGATGGCGATGTTTGTATGTTCGCACTCGCCGTGAGTACAGCTGAACCGAAAAACATCAAAGAAGCCATGGCTGATCATGCCTGGATTGAATCGATGCAAGATGAAATTCTTCAATTTGAAAGACATAAATGTTGGGAATAAAATGAAGCCAAGACACTTAGACACTGACAAGAGGAAATTGGACGTTGATCGGAAGAAATGAAGCGTTGTCAGATCAAGCGTTGACAAGAAGAAGTCAAGCGTTGATGAGAAGAAGTCAAGCACTAATAGGATACTTAGTCTACACGTTTTATGTTTCTATTAAAGATATGTTCGACAATGTATTTCTTATCTTTATCTTTACCTAAAATAGCTGATACGTAGACTCTTGTACAAGGTTCCTTAATCTATAAAAGGAGGCCTTTAGGTTTTAGTTCAATACATGTTTTACACTTTCATTGTATGCAAGTTCGATTATCAATCAAAGTGAAAGTTTGGTTTATTCTGTTTGTGTGTTCTTGTTCTAAGTATTAATTCCGCATAATACTTAGATTGTTTAACATACAACAAAGTTTCTCTAAGTGTTTAACTTGATTCATTCTCGTTTACACAAAGATAAATCAATCTAAGTTTGGGATCAACAAGTGGTATCAGAGCCTGTTGAGGAACTTTAATCTAAAGAACATAAAACCCTAAAAACCTAAATCACCAAAAACCCTAGTTTTTCAAGAAACCCTAAAAACCAGACAATATATGTACTCTAGAGTTGACCTCCTCCTCAAGCCATAACCTAAAAATCCCAATGCTAGACCCTGACAACTTTGAACTATGGAAGTTTAATTTTGAGTAGTATCTTCAAATCTATGACCACACCCTATGGGAAATTATTGAATATGGAAACACATTCGATAAGGCTGCGAAGATTCAAGCTGCTATTACTTTAAGATCAACTCCAGGCTCAACTGAAGAGGATCGAAAAGAACAACCTACAGATGGCAGAGCTGTCTCAACTGAAGACATTGCAAAGAGAAGGAACGACATGAAAACTCTAATCATTCTCAAACTTTCTTTGGGGCTAGCCAATCAACACAAGTATAGAGGATTTGAGTCTGCCAAAGAGCTTTGGGTAGCCCTTCAAGTCAATTATGGTGGTAATGATGATACTGCCTCAGAGAAGAAGAAGCAACTCTTGCATGACTATGTTGTGTTCAAAGCCCTTCCCAATGAAAAGCTAAGTGGGGTGAGAAGCAGACTTCTTGACATCACAAGCAAATTGTCCTATATGGGAACAGTGCATAATGATGTTGATATCATTACCACTTTCCTTAAAAGTCTTGGTGATGAATGGAAGATTGAAGCAAGGTCTATTATTGCTACCAATGCTCACAAAAGTTCCACTTTTGATGACGTCTACAATAAACTGAAGATTGTAGAGAAGGAAATCCTTTTGGATCAAGGAAGCAAAACTACCAATGGAAACATGTCCTTCTTCTCATAGAGTAAAGGCCAATTTGATCAAAGGGAGTCATACGTACACCCCGTTACTGGATCACCTTCTGTAAACATTGGATCAAGCTTTGTCAGCGCCCCACATTTAGACACTGACACATACAATGTTGACTCACCAAGGATTAGACCTACTGGTATTTATCTAGATACTGTGTGTGCATACATTGTTGCATTGCCTAATGGTTTAGTGATTACATATGAGGACCTTGAGCAAATCAATGATGAGCATTTGGAGGATATGGACATAAAGTGGAATATGGAACTTGCAAGCATAAGGGCCAATAGATGGAATAGGAGATTCTGGAAGAAGATAACCTTTAATGCTAAAGACACTGCTGGGTTTGATAAATCCAAGGTTGAGTGTTACAATTGCCATAGAATGGGTAATTTTATGAGAGAATGCAGATCTACAAGAAGATCTGATGCTGGAAAACCTTCAAGCCAAATCATCAAGGTTGAAGAAACAAAGGCTATGGTTGCCATGCAAGAAATTGGTGGTGTTAGCTGGGATTGGAGATTTATGGCCAAAGGTGTGGAAGAGAACAAAGCCTTGGTTGCAGAAAAGAAGGAATAGGAGCATGTTCACTATGCTCTCATGGCACATTCCTTGTCTTCATCAGACAATGAGGTATATGATGATGCATTTTGTAGTAAAGGTTGTCGTTTAAATACTAAAAAACTTAACAAAGAAATTTTAAAGTTAAAATCAAATGTTTTAATGAAAAAAGCAAATGATGGAATTATCAATTTGAACTTGTTCAAACTAAAAGACTGTGTCTGAATACAAGAAAATGACTTGACCTAAAAGATCAAATCAATGTTTTGACTCATGACCTCAATGCTAGTATTGACCTTAGGGACATCTTGGAGAGATCCAAAGGTGTTATACAAGCTAAGTTAGATGAGGCCATTAAAACCAAAGATAATATAGGGCTTAAAATTCAAAGATTGATAAAGCTTCTCAAACCCTAGAAAAATGTGTTAGTGAACAAACAGACTCTAGGGATACGACTGGGATTGGGATGAAAGAGTATGCTTATGTTCCACCACCTGCTGGGAACTTCTATGGTGTCCTTAGAAAGGATTTGTCTTGGACTGGTATACCAGAACTCCAAGAAAAGGAATTTATTCCTCCATCAAGAGTTCTTACTCCAGTAGAGGAATATAAGCAGAAACTGACTGATTTGGACCAATAGAAGAAAGCCAATCCCACTTTGTTTGTTAAAGGTGGCATGCTTAGTGAAAGACCAAATGAGTCCACACCCATAAAAGTGACCAACCCCACTACTGGAAAGACTGTTGACCTCGGATTAAACGTTGATAGAAAACCTAGTATTAAATATGCAGAAATGTATAAAAAACCTAGGTCACCAAAAAGTCAAGTTAGTGATAATGGGACAGGTTTCTTTTCATCTAGACCTAGAGTTATGTCTAGAAAAGCTTGTTATACTTGTGGGAATTTTTCACATTTGGCTTATAAGTGTGTCAATGCTTCAAAATTGAACACTAATAAAAAGTCAACCATGGTCAAACCCAGACCTTTTGTCCAGCAAAGTCCACAAGTCATTAGACCAGCTCCATTCTTTACTAAAAGGTCTAATACTTATGGACAAAGATCTTTTCAAAAGACTAATATATGGTCTAACAGACAATGGGTTCCTGTAGCAAACCCTAGTTTTGGCACTGACAAGTGCAATTTCAGCGTTGTCAAGAACAATTTTAACGTTGACAGGAATGTTTCCAACGCTGTTAGACCAAGTAATGACAAGTACTGGCAACCAAATGGAAAGGGGTCTAAAGCTTCTTCTAGCTTAACTTGGAGACCCAAACAAGACCAAAACCCTAATTCAGTTGGGATTTCTATGACCTGTAACAGATTTCATTATATTTCAAAGGTAATAACTAAACCAATTGGGGTTAACTGGGTGTTCAATCCTAAAAGGGATGAACAAGGGGTTGTTATAAGGACTAAGTATGTTCTTGTTGAACAACCAAATGAATCCAAGTCTGCTCAGGCTTGGGTTCCCAAAGAAAACTAATTTGTTTTCTTTATGTGCAGGGCATTCAAAAGCAGGTAAATGATCATGGCTATTGGGATAGTGGATGCTCTAGGCACATGACGGGGAAGGAAGATTATTTGACAAACTTTATCCCCATTAAAGATGGTGACAAAGTGTACTTTGGAGGAGGATATGGAACTATTATTGGCAAAGGCACTCTTATCACCAACAATTTGCATTCTGAAAACGTATTTCTGGTAAAAGAACTTGATTATAATATGTTTAGTGTATCACAAGTTTGTGATAACAAAAATAAGGTTCTTTTACTGATACTGAATGCTTGGTGTTAAGCAAAGATTTAAAAATACATGATGAGAAATTCATTGATTATAGAACACCTCGTCATAAGGACATTTATAATGTGAATCTTAATGGAATTAGGATGAATAATAATTTGTCATGCCTATATGCTAAGGCTTCAATTGATGAAAGTAATCTTTGGCACAGAAGGTTAGGGCACATAAAATTTAAGATCATAAATAGACTTGTGAGACATGGTTTAGTTAATGGTTTGCCTGAAAAGGCTTTCCACAATGACCACTCTTGTGTTGCATGCCTTAAAGGCAAGTAGCACAAAGTCTCCTTTAAGTCGAAACTTGTGCATTCTAGTTCTAAACCACTTTACTTACTACATATGGACTTGTTTGGTCCAACTAATATAGAAAGCTTAAATGGTAAATCTTTTTGTTTTGTCAAAACTGATGTTTTTTCTAGATTTACTTGGACTTTCTTTTTAGCTTTGAAAAGTGAAACTACTACTGTTTTGATTAACTTTATTACCCAAATTGAAAAGAAAACAGGGAATGAGGTTAAAATTCTTAGGAGTGATAATGGTGGTGAGTTTAAAAATAAGTTCTTAGATGACTTATGTGTCATTAAAGGGATTACTAGGCAATTTAGTGTAGCTAGAACCCCACAACAAAATGGGGTGGCTGAAAGGAAGACTAGAACACTCATAGAAGCAGCTAGGACGATGTTGGCTGATGCTCACTTTCTCATTGCATTTTGGGCTGAGGCTGTGAATACAGCCTGCTATGTTCAGAATAGGGCATTGATCAACAAAATCCACAATAAGACACCTTATGAGCTATTTTGGAATAGGAAACCTAATATTGGTTTTCTTAAACCCTTTGGATGTCATGTAGTTGTACTGGATACTAGTGATACCTTAGGGAAGTTTAGTGCTAAAGGTGATGAAGGCTATCTTATGGGCTATTCAGTGCAAAGTATAGGATATAGGGTTTACATTAAGAAAGAAAAATGTATACTTGAAAAGGTACATGTTAGGTTTTTAGAAAGTAAACCTAGTGATCCTGAGAGTGGACCAAATTGGCTCTTTGATTTAGAACCTTTATCTAGAACCTTGAATTATATGCCTGTTACTAATCCAGACATTGTGAAGGTGAATTGAAATGTTGTGGAAGAACCAGTTGTTGAAATTTCAGGTATACAGGTTGATAAGGAGGTAGGATCACATGCAGACAAATCAGCTCCCATACTTGAGTATGTCACCATTCCTATTTTGACAGATGGTTTTGCTGCTGCTGGAAAAGAAAAAAATGTTCCACAAGAAAAACCTATTGATGAAAACATGCATGAATCTTCAAGCGTTGACAAAGGAAAATCTGGCGCTAACAGCCCAAATTCAGACGTTGATGGCTCAAACGTTGACAGACCCAGTTCAGGCGTTGACAACTCTTTTGACCATTTATTATCTTCCAATGTTTTTGAACAAGGTGAGCCTTCAGCAGTGCATGGAGAGGTTCATTCAGGTGATGATAGAGGAGAATTTGAAGATGATATTGGCAACTTGGAGACTGAAAATGATGACAACACAATTATTGAAGGAGGAATACTTACATCTACTATCAATAATTATCATTCTTCTCTAATTATTGGTGATGTGATGTCTCTTGTTCAAACAAGAAGATCTCATCAGAATCAAGGATGTTTTATTGCCAATATCCACAAGAAGGTTGATACCCCTCTTGTTCAGGCATGTTTGTTTGCTTGTTTTCTGTCACAACAGGAACCCAAGAAGATATTTGATGCTCTCAAAGAACCAAGTTGGGTGGAAGCAATGCAGGATGAGCTTCACAATTTTCTATCCAAGATGTTTGGGAGTTAGTAGATTCTCCCAGATAAGTCAGACCTATAGGGACAAGATGGGTTCTTGGAAACAAAAAGGATGAGAGAGGTATTGTGGTCAGAAACAAGGCATGTTTAGTTGCTCAAGTCTATACACAAGAGGAAGGGAAAGACTATGAAGAGGTTTTTGCATCTGTTGCAAGGATTAAAGCAATAAGGATTTTCCTAGCCTATGCTTATTGCATGGGCTTCACAGTTTATCAAATGGATGTGAAGAGTGCTTTTCTTTATGGCACAATTGCAGAGGAGGTTTATGTTATGCAACCTCCTGGTTTTTGAAGATTCAGAACATCCAGACAAGGTGTATAGAGTGAAGAAAGCAATGTATGGACTTCATCAAGCCCCAAGAGCATGGTATGGCACATTGTCCACCTATCTGGTGGAAAATAGATTCAAGAGGGGCACCATAGATCAGACTTTGTTTACCAAGAAGACTGGTAAGGACTTTTTAGTTGTTTAGGTCTATGTGGATGATATCATTTTTGGCTCTTCAAGTCCAAAGAGGAGTGAAGACTTTTCCAAGCTCATGACAGACAAATTCAAGATGAGTGTAATGGGAGAGATGAACTTCTTTCTAGGTTTACAAGTTCAGCAGAAAGAATATGGTATCTTCATCTCTCAACATAAATATGTTTCAGAGATCTTGAAGAAGTTTGGTTTTTCTCCACATGAAAAATGGGCTAGCACACCCATGGATAGGGAACACCCTTGGGGAAAGATTGGATATGGAAAAGAGGTAGATGTCAGGCATTATAGGTAAATGATTGGATCATTGATGTATCTTACAGCTTCTAGACCTGACAATATGTTTGATGTGTGTGCATGTGCACGCCATCAAGTGACTCCCAAAGAGTGTCATCTTCAAGCTGTTAAGAGGATTTTTAGATACCTTAGGTGCTATCCCGCCTTGGGATTGTGGTATCCAAAGGATTCTCCATTGGAGCTTATTACTTATTCAGACAGTGTTTATGGAGGTGACAAGTTTGATAGAAAATCCACAACTGGTGGATGCCAATTTCTTGGGAGTAGGTTGATATCTTGGCAATGAAAGAAACAAACAGTGGTGGCCAACTCTACAACTGAAGCAGAATATGTAGCTGCAGCTTCTTGTTGTAGACAAGTCTTATGGATTCAGAACCAACTGTTGGATTATGGGTATAATTTTATGCATACCAAGATTTTTGTAGACAATAACAACACTTTATGCATTATTAAAAATCCTGTACATCATTCTAAAACAAAACACATAGAAATTCCACATCATTTTATAAGAGATTGTTTTGAAAAAGGTTTTATACAACCAGATATGGTTGACACAGAAGAAAATGTGGCAGATTTATTAACTAAACCTTTTGATACTGGGAGATTTAAATACTTGGTAACAAGTATTGGAATGATCAATCTTACCTAATATGCGTTTTTGGAACTAATTGTAAAAGTATGTACAGGATATGCATTGTTATTGGTCTTTGTACAAAATTAAGTTTTCCACTTTATTTGTCTAACGCTGACAAAGGTTATTTTAACACTGACAAGTGTTAAAATGACGTTGACAACAATATGTTAGTTTTGTGGTTTTTGATCTAATTATGCATGCATTATGTGCATTGTACAAATAGATAAAGAGTTGCTTATGGATCTTTGGAGCTTACTTGGAGTGTGTTCAAGTTTATGGATGATGGTTGGAATGTTTACATTCCTATCTTGACATAAATTTTTATTGCATATATTTTGTTTGGCAACTTGTGTATCATATTTTAAAGGGAGGTTTAGGAAACCTTTAGGACTTTTTGGGTATTCATATAATACTCTTATCACAAATCTAGATTGTGTCCACCGGTGAGTACGAGTTAGTTTACTAAATCGTGAGGCACTGTAGCATCCAAAGTTGATATACTTTGCACGCTACCAAGAGAATTTGACCTAGAATTGGATGTGGTCTGTTGGGAGACTTGGGTATGATTTTTATTGGGCTTACCTGGGAGGTTACAAAGGATTTTATAAGATAAATTCATTGTTAAGAATTTTGGTTAGCAAGGGACACTTGAGGACAATTATGTCTATCTTACTTAAGCAAGTGTGCATGATTGGACAGTGCTTGCCACCCTATGGTGATTTTCAGTCTATAAGTTATCTTCAATAGGATAAATTACTTTGTTAAGGTCCTTTTTTGTTTAAATTATTTTTATTTTTGGACACTGATAGTTTTCTTTCCAAGCGTTGTTAAGACCAATTTTGACGTTGACATGGCAAAATCCAACGTTGACAAGAATATAGCCGTTGGGCGTTGATAAGTTATTTTTGACCGTTGATAAACATTGGGTCCTACCCATTTGTTATTTTTGACGAAAAATTGGGCCGTAATTTTAGGAGTTTATTAAATTTTTATTAATGCAAGAGATAAGTTATATCTTTTTCAAGATTTTCATCATTATACTTTGAATATAACTGCCGCATGCATTGACCAATCACATGTTTTCACCTCTCCTATATATTTGGCTCATTCCTTTGAAACAGGGTAACTGCTTATTCTTGTCTAACTAAATTTTCACAAACCTTCATCTTTCATGACATTTATCACAGCTTTCTACATCAATGGCGCCTAAGTTTAAACCAAGAGATTTGGAATTGGGATTCAAAAGTCAGCATAACATGGTTGCTTATTTAGAAGCTGATGATGCTCTGTTTCCCCAATATACTCAGATGGTGGAGTATTTGAATGCATCCCCTATTAGGTATGCTCTTTCTCATGCTCCTCTTATCCCTGTCACACATATTAAATAGTTTTGGAATACCGTCACTTCCTCAACCGTTAATAATGTGACTACATTGACTACTACTGTCCATGGGCTTCCATGGGTGGTTACTGAAGCTTTGGTTCGCCAAGCTTTGCATCTTAATGATGCATATGGTATAATCACCCTACCCATTGGTGAGCTAGAACAAGGACTCCAAGCTTTGGGATATCCTTTGCCAGAAGATGGCAATTTAAACAAATATACAAAACATGAATTTCCCCCAGCTTGGAAGTACTTGATACATGTCATTCTTCAATGTTTGAGTCCCAAATGTACTGCACACAATCAAATTAACTGTTCAATTGGGAGTGCCATTGTGTGTATTGCTATTGGGAAAAAATATAATTTTTCAAAGATGATTTTTGATGGCATGTGTCATAACAAGGGTAGCAAGATGACTCTTACTTACCCAAGGTTCTTACAAATGGTGTTTGATGAACAAAGATACTGCAATAGGTATCACAATGATTTTTATAAGATCCTTGTTCAAAAGCAAGCAATTTTTGGAAAGATAAATTCACCACCTCATAGAGACTTACCCCTTACCCAAGCCATGCTTGCTGTTAATGTAGCATCACAACCACAACAAGACCCTCAACCACAACCAGACCCATTGCCTGAACAATCACCATCACCCCAACAAATGGAAGTTGACTAAGAACCCTTCAACACTGACACGTTACATGTTGGCGTTAACACTCCAAATCCAAACGCTAATACCCTCTTACAACAAACCCAAACACCCCTTAACCTTCAAACAGACACCCAATCCACATCATCTTCTACACCCCCTAAATTTAGGTTGGAAAAACGCCAAAGGACTACTGGAGTGTTCTCCTCTAGTGGTCCTAGCCATGTTGCAGAGAGAACCACCACCACAAGTGTGGTTGGTGCTATAGGTGGGGCTGGGACTATTGTTTTTAGCTTAGAAGCAGGCCAAGCCAGTCCTAACATACTTAAGACCCCATCCATGCCCCATGACTCTACTTTGGGAGGTCAAATTCCCATTCTAGAGGAGGGATGATTGGAACCTTACACATTATTGGAATTGACGGTTGTCTGCATTAGCTTGCAAAAGCAAAATGCAGACCTTGTACATACTGTCTCTACACAAGTCCTTGAACTCAAGTAATTGCGGGAGAGTATTTTTGTTTTGGAAACTGCTGAGGCTAGGAGACGACAGACAAGAGTCCTTTCATTAGGGGAGGATTCTTACAAAGGGGAGGAAGCTACTACTGAGCCATTTAGTGTAAGTGACAAAGGCTCAGGTGGTTCTATTGGTGTGGAGATGGCTGAAGCTTTGACCAGTTTGAAGGAGAGGCCAGTCATTGATGTTTCCCTGGTAACTCCGACGAAGATATCATTTATGGAGATGCTGGAACAGGTTTCTAAGCCAGGCGTTGACACATAGAGCTTAAGCGTTTATAGGAGTAAGTTAGGCGTTGACAAGCAGGTTTTTGACGCTGAAGCTTTGACCAGTTTGAAGGAGAGGCCAATTATTGATGTTTCCCTGGTAACTCCAGCGAAGATATCATTTATGGAGATACTGGAACAGGTTTCTAAGCCAGGCGTTGACACACAGAGTTTAAGCGTTGATAGGAGTAAGTTAGGCGTTGACAAGCAGGTTTTTGACGCTGATAGACCTGCAGGTGTGGTTGATGTATCCCAGTCATCAGCTATCATCAAGGATGTGTCTACACAGGTACCATCAACTTCTTTACCTACCATTGATGTATTAGATAAATGTAAAGGGATTTTGGTAGAAACAACAGTTCCCAAGGATGCAACCCAAGTAAAGTTTGATTATATGTTGGCTGCACAACTTGAGGAAAAAGAGAAGAAGATTGCTGATATTGAGTCACCATTTGTGGATACTTCTGAGAGTAATAAGGGAGGCAGTGATGATGAGAGTACATATTCAAGTGTGATGATTACTGAAGATCCAGAAAGGCTTGAATATGGTGATGAGTTGGCAAAGGAAAGGATTGTAGAGTTGAAAAATCACGTAGATTATGAGATGCCTAAAGTAGCTCAGATGTACTTTGCAAGGGAGAATAAGGTAATAGAGAATCCAGACATGACATTATCAGATCAAAGTTCGGGTTTGGAGATTCTACTAAGAGTTCAAAGAGATTGCAAGGTGATTCTAAAGTATAAGGGTAGCAAGGTTCTTTCACAGTCTAAAAAGGATAGAAGGGAGCTCTACTACATGCTTCTCAAATGTCATCAAGGAGGTTGGACTTTTAAGAAGTTGCAGGGATTGTCCTTTGATGAGTTGAAGTTTAGGGCTTCTCCTATATGGGCAAGTGTTCAAGAGCAAAACACTATCAGACTTCTTTCAGATGAAAGAAAGGAAGAACTTGCAGAAGAGATGCAAATTCAACAGGCTTTAATTGCACCCAGGCCTTTGAAGAAGGGAGTTCCACTTGAGTTCCCAAAGAATTTGGATAGAGTAAATCCTAGTGAAGCAGTTATTAGAAGGAGTATTAAGCTCTCACCCTTGGAAGCTTCACATATGGTAGAGTTGTTACCTCATGATTCCAGAAACCCTATAGTTCACTATGAGGAAGATTCAAGTGGGTTTTGGATGATTGGCAGATATAGGAAGGAGGTACATACTTTTACTACTCTTATATCTTTGTTTGCAAGCCTGGATAGGGAAGACTTGGCAGATCTTTGGAGATTGATGAAGGCCAAGTATGAGACTGAAGCACCTACTTTAGTCAATGGAATAAAGATTGGTCAACATTCAAGAGAATGTATGAGCCAAATGATGAAGATCCAGTATTGAAGGATCTTGATGATGATATCAATGGAATTCAGTGGGGTTTACATTCAGCAGCTGGTGTGTATCATTTGAGTACTACAAAGTTTTCTAAATATCTTCTTGTGGATGTCGAATATCCCATGTCCAAGGAAGTTTTGAAGAAAATGGTGTCAACACAGCTGGAGATGGATTATACAAGTGATGTTGGCAAAGATTTAATTAGGTTTATTTATTTCCAACTTAATAAGTAATTTGTATTTGTAAGAATCCTCCTTGTACTTACTTCTTTTATTTAGAAACTTGATTACTAGAGTAGATATCAAGTTTAGGGGATAATTGTTGGGAATAAAATGAAGCCAAGACACTTAGACGCTGACAAGAGGAAACTGGACGTTGATATGAATAAATCAAGAGTTGTCAGATCAAGCGTTAACAAGAAGATTTCAAGCGTTAATGAGAAGAAGTCAAGCACTGATAGGATACTTAGTCTACACGTTTTATGTTTCTAGTAAAGATATGTTCGACAATGTATTTCTTATGTTTATCTTTACCTAAAATAGCTGATATGTAGACTCTTGTACAAGGTTCCTTAATCTATAAAAGGAGGCCTTTAGGTTTTAGTTCAATACATGTTTTACACTTTCATTGTACGCAAGTTCGATTATAAATCAAAGTGAAAGTTTGGTTTATTCTGTTTGTGTGTTCTTGTTCTAAGTATTAATTCCGCATAATACTTAGATTGTTTAACAAACAACAAAGTTTCTCTAAGTGTTTAACTTGATTCATTCTCGTTTACACAAAGCTAAATCGATCTATGTTTGGGATCAACATTAAAGTCTGGGAACTTGTTGACAGACCATACGGTGTAATTACATTAAATCTTTGATGGGTCTAGAAAAACAAGATGGATGAAGCAATTACAATCATCAAGAACAAGGCTAGGCTTGTGGCTAAAGGGTATGGACAGAAAGATGTTGAATCCAAGATCGTTAGACTCAAACAGTAAAAATCGTTTTATCTAGGTTGATCATTATTCATATGATAACATAGCGGAATAAGAATAATGATCGTGAATAAGATGTTTAACAAGACGAATGATTCCCAAAGAGTTTGTATTATTTGATTTAACATAAACTACTCTAGATGTGTGTACATTAAATCCCACACCTAGAGATCAATGTTTACAGTAGGTTACATTGTGAATATGAAAGTGATAAACAAAACCGACGTATGGTTCCTTTTATAACATAAGGAAACCATGATACATGGAAACTAAATAATATATTAATGAATAAATCAAAACAGACTTATTCATTCTTATCACTACTTTGACCAAATCTTTTCTTCTTATCACATATGGAAGGGGAAACTTACAGCAGGGCAATGTTTCACTAGCAGGGGAAACTTTGTAGTATTTTGTCCACTAGCTTAAAGTTTCACATAATGTCTTATTTGGTCCTTCTTGTTTCTATGGTGATTTGACTCATCAAATTTTGACCCAACAAAAGAGGGTATTGATTTTGAAGAATCATTTACACAAGTAGCTCGTATGGAAGCGGTCATGATTTTCCTTGCTTATGCTGCACATAAGGGATTCATCGTTTCTAAAATGGACCTAAATACGGCTTTTCTTAATGGTCCTTTGAAGGAAGAAGTCTATGTCACACAGCCGGAAGGATTCGTTAATCCTCATTATCCTGACAAGGTGTATCGTCTCCACAACGCACTTTATGGACTCAAGCAAACTCCAAGGGCGTGGTACGATGAGCTCTCGAAATTGGTATCCAAAGGTTTCTCAAAAGGTTCCATTGATCTAACTCTGTTCACTTATAAATATGAGGATGACATTTTTCTTGTGCATATTTATGTTGATGACATTATTTTCGGGTCTACAAACCCAAAACTTTCAAAATGGTTTGAAAAGGTAATGCACATCAAATTTGAAATGTCAATGATGGGCGAACTAAAATTCTATCTAGGAATCCAAGTTCACCAATCCCCAAGTGGTATCTTCATTAACCAAGCTAACTATTGTCAAGAGATAATCAAAAAGCATGGTATGACCTCATGTGACCCCGTTGGGACACCATTATCAACCACATCCCTAGATGCTGATTTGGAGGGAGATGCCATAGATCAAACAAAATATCGTTCCATGATCGGCTCCCTCATGTACTTAACAGTAAGCCGACCAGATATATCACATGTTACATGTTATTGTGCACGATATCAAGCATGACCCACTGAAAAGCACCTCAAGGAGGTTAAACGGATCTTTCGGTACCTCAAGGATACCATTCATTTGGGACTCTGGTATCCGAGGGAAACCGGTTTCTTTCTAACGGCCTATTTAGATTCTGATCATGCAGGGTGTCTTGATACACGAAAAATTACTTCTGGTGGTGCACAATTTCTAGGTCAAGATAAGTAATAAGTGTAAAAACACTTATCCTTTTACCACTTATTTCCAATAATAACAAGACCAAAACATGTATTTTATGTCGTAAAAGTCGGAATTATGCGTGGTTTGTGTTTTTATTGTGTCTTAGGACCAAAAGATGAAAAAGGAAGAAAACACGGGCTTTCACGGGCTTTTATCGAAGAAAACGAGAAAAGACGAAGTCAAGAGATCAAGAGTGCTTAAAGAACGGATGTCCAAGACCTATTCTAAAGATTTATCGAAGAAAAAGTCTAAAGACGAAAGTTTAATGAAGTCAAAGAACTCAAGTCTAAATTAGAGAAGAAAAATTATTAAGACAAGTTCAAATCCCGAGACGACGTCTAGAAAAGATAAAGAATTAAATCGAGTCGAGAAGAAAAGAAATAAAGAAGCACACCACACATGCATGCACTTCCCATTTCCCTATGAATACCCTCCTAATCACATTAGGAGGGTGGTTAGATAGTTGCACTTTTAATTTTTCCCTTTCTAGTTTTTTAGAGAGAGAAAGTTCTAAACTTTCTCTCACCAAGTTTTTCATCTTTCCTTTCTTTTAAGCTTTCATTAATCTTTGTATTTGAGTCTCTTTAATCAAAAGTTTAAGTTTAAGTTTGTGTTCTTTAATCTCCTTCTACATTTCTTGGTTTACTTTATCTTTTGATCCGAATTGCATACTTCATTCGTTTGATTTGATGTTTTCGTGATAAAAGGTTAATCTTACTTGTTTACACATAAGCTCTTACACGTATAAGTTGTAAGCTCTTAATGCTTATTGGATTATTTCAAGTTTTAGCTTATTGGTTCTCAGATTTCTCGAAGGTTTTAGTCATTTTAAGGTTCCTTTCATAAAGTTTATGATCTTGTATGTTTTGAAAGTTGCAAAATTTAAGCTTTTGAGTTATTTAAAATTTGATAAAGTAGCTTATTATACGTGCTTATTGAGTTTTCAGCTTACTATCAATTTCGGATTAATATTGCATTCCATCGCTATACTAGGGATTCAGACATTCCGACGGCTGCTTGTGCTTATCGCAATAACCCTTTGTGGTTTTACTTTGCGATAGTTGGTCATTCCCCCTTATTCTGATCTGGGATTGCGATCGCTCATTGCGATCGCATATTCCGATGGGACTAAGGTCCTTGTTAAGACGAAACTCTGCCCAATTTTCGTTTACAACTTTCCGATCTGCACACTGCGACAAAGGTATTTGGATTATTCCGATCTGACATTGCGATCTAGGACATTCCGATTGTGATTATTGCGATAGAACCATATTCCGACAGAATTGTATTTGACATTCCGACAACTTTACATTTGGTTATTCCGATGGGTATTCAGATGGATATTCCGATGGTTTGTTTTGATATTTATTCCGATGGTTATGACTTTGGTGCATTCCGATAGAGATGATTTGCAACATTCCGATAGAACATGTTTTTAAGTTTTAAAGTTTTACCAAGAGTTTTTCTAAATAGCTTCTAGTTTAAATTCTTAAAACATTCTAATTTCACTCAACGACATTTTCATACTTGCTTGTAGTTTAAATTAGATAACCAAACCAAACCATTCTCTTGTTCACCAAAAGATAATTGAGTCGCACTTTAGACTGGAAATCAATTCGAAGAGATCGGACGATAAATATTTTATACTTGGTGTAAATAGCTTAGTATTAAATGGCGCCACTGCCGGCTCTTTTCGTTAAGATTAACGGTTTCTAGTGAGAGACGCATTGAATTTTGGGACCCGTTCTTTCGGGAACGTTATTTTCAAGTACAAATTTTCAAAAACCCATAAAAATTTAAAAACCTTTCAAAAATACAAAAACATTGAAAAAATCATAAAAAGCAATTCTTTTCCAAAGGTTTGCACCAAAAAGATTATACAGATATTCTCTCTGTATATTTTTCTTCTGTAGGTGTATGCGTACTAGATCTTCAAACTATTCTGAGCCCGAGACTCGTGAAGATTTAGATATGGCTGGTGTGCATAACAACAATAATAACCCACCTCTACCCAATTTGAATAACAATAACAACAACAATGTTCCCCTACCTGATTTACGAACAATGGAGGAATTGTGTCAACCCACCATGAACGGACGCGGAGGCCCGATTGCGCCGATGCAAATCACGGCTCAGGAGTTTTCGTTGAAGCATCACATGATCCAACAAGTGCAAACTAATCCATTTCGCGGAATTCCGGATGATGATGCCAACAAACACCTCGACAAATTCATTACCATCACCCAAAGCATGAAGTCACCCGGTGTTTCTATGGATGAACTTCGCCTTCAACTATTTCCCCACTCGCTTTCTCATCATGCCAAAAAATGATTTGACCGTCTCCCAAAGAATTCTATTCATACTTGGAAAGACATGAATCAACGCTTTTTGTCGCGGTACTTCCCACCATCCATGGTCACAAGCCTTCGTAACCAAATTAGTGGATTCATGCAAGACAATGATGAATCGCTCTTTGATGCTTGGGAACGTTACAATGATTTGATCGACCGTTGTCCAAACCATAACATGCTCCCCGTCACTCTCATTGATACTTTCTAAAATGGTCTCACTTTTCGTGATCGTGACACGATCAACGCCGCCGCCGGTGGTACTTTTATGAAAAGGAGACCGGAGGAGTGTAGAGAGTTGATTGAAAACATGACTACTCACCACAAGAATTGGGATTCATCTGCATCCTCAAGATCTAATCCGAGAGTCAATGTTTCATCTACTTCTTCCACCACCGACATGTCCGCCGTGGAACGAGCCATTATCGAATTGAGCAAAAATATGCAAATTTTAGCTAGTAACCATCCTCAACAAGCTAAAGCCGTTGCTATTTCTTGTGACACATGTGGTGGTCCTCATTCTTACAATGATTGTCCTTCTACTCAAGGAAATTTTTTTGAAAACGTTAACGCGACATACGGTACTTATCCCACGGGCGGCTATCAAGCTCGTCCTCAAGGAGACCGTAACTTGCTAAGTTATCGTTCAAACAACTATCTTGCTCCACCCGGTTTTACTCCTCCAAACCAAAACCAACAAAAAAGCTACAACCGAAATAACCAATCCCAACCTCGTGCTAACAATCAATATCAATCCCAAAGAAACCCATACCCACCTCAAGGAAATTCTCAAGCTTACCAAGCTCCACCTCTCAATCAACCGATGGCATTGAATCAAGACGTCGAGACGTTCATGAGGACTAATAGAGAGATGGTGACGAATCTTCAGAGTCAATTCATCAACTTGAAGGGAGAAATGACGAAACAAGGGAGCGATATTCGAGCCGAGCTAAGGAATGACATGGCAAAACAAAGCAATGATATTCGCGCAGACATGAGAGACTCTTTCAGCACTCAAGCAGATAATTTACGTGATATGTTAGGTTCGCTCTTCCAAGGTAATCAACCCTCTTCTTCAGGTACTCTTTCGAGTAACACCGTTGCGAATCCAAGAGGGGAGATGAAAGCAATCACCACTCGTAGTGGAAAAGGTTATACGGAACCCGAGCTTCCTACACCTCCACCTGTGATTGTGAACAAGGAAAAAGAGCAACTTTCTTCACCTCCTTTACCTTCTACCCCCATTCCCCCCCCCCACCCGCGGTTGTGAGTGATCCTACTCCCCTAAAGCCTTCCTCTTCATCCGATATACCTTATCCTTCAAGGTTGAGGAAAGAGAAGCAAAAGAGCAAGGATGATATTCAAGTTTCAAACTTTCTCAAAATGTTTAAACAATTGAATTTTAACATCTCCTTTGCCGAGGCTCTCGCTCACATGCCTAAATACGCGAAGATGTTTAAAGATCTTCATAGTGACATGGAGAAGCTTCTTGACATTGCTCAGACCCAACTTAATAAGAATTGCTCCGCCGTTCTCTTAAGGAAATTGCCCACCAAACTTGGTGATCCGGGTTGCTTCTTGATCCCTTGCAACTTCTCGGGAGTAGAGAACTGCATGGCCCTAGCCGATCTAGGTGCTAGTATAAACTTAATGCCTTTAAGTGTTTGGAAGCAATTATCTCTCCCCGAGCTAGTCCCCACCAAAATGACTTTGGAATTAGCTAACCGTACGGTTGCTTATCCAGTAGGGATAGCCGAAGACGTCTTTGTTGGCGTTGACAAATTCACCTTTCCGGTGGATTTTGTTGTCGTTGACTACGAGATGGATCCTCATGTTCCATTAATCGTCGGACGTCCCTTCTTGAGGACATGTCACACTCTCATTGATGTAGCCATGGGCGAAATAATCATGAGAGTTGGTGACGACAAAATTGTCTTTAACATGGGTAAGATTTCGAAGCAACCTTATTCATATGAGAGTGTAAATGCTATTGATGTTCTCGATGAGGCTTGTGAAGAACACTTTCATGATGCTTGCAAAAGTAATCTCTCTTCTCTACCCAATGTTGAGACTGTTGCCTCAATTGCTCGGTCATTAACTCCATTTGTAGAAAGTGACTTGGGTCCTCTCGATCTTAAGTATGATAATTCTCCCACCAATTAGGATGAAGACATTCGTACCATTGAGAAACTTCTCAATGAGGACCATATTTCTCCACAGTCTCCTAAGGCTATCTCTACCGATGATCTAAAGTTGACTACGCCGTCCATCGAAAATCCCCCGGATTTAGAGCTTAAGGATCTTCCGTCTCATCTCAAGTACGTTTTCCTTGAAGACAACAAGAAGTTACCGGTCATCATCACAAAGGACCTGAAAGAAGAAGAAAAATCCCAACTTATCGCCGTGCTGAAGAATCATAAGAACGCGATTGCTTGTAAAATCTCCAATATTGGTGGAATTGATCCTCACTTTTGCACACATAAAATTCTCATGGAGGACGACTTTAAACCCACTATTCAAAGCCAACGAAGGGTGAATCCTAAGATCCATGACGTTATCAAAAAAGAGGTTATCAAACTTCTTGATGCGGGCATGATTTACCCTATCTCGGATTCACCATGGGTTAGTCCAGTCCATTGTGTGCCTAAGAAAGGCGGAATCACCGTTGTTCCCAACGAAAACAACGAGTTGATTCCTACTCGTCTCGTTACAGGGTGGAGAGTTTGTATAGACTATCGCAAACTCAATGATGCTACGAGAAAGGATCATTTTCCCTTTCCTTTCATGGACCAAATGCTTGAACGTCTAGCGGGTAATGATTATTACTGCTTCTTAGACGGTTTCTCCGGGTATTTTCAAATACCCATCGATCCCCATGACCAAGAGAAAACCACATTCACTTGTCCTTATGGAACATTTGCTTACAAAAGAATGCCTTTCGGCTTGTGCAATGCTCCTGGGACATTCTAATGGTTTATGATGGATATCTTCCATGACATGGTTGAAGAAACTATGGAAGTCTTCATGGATGATTTCTCGGTTTATGGTGATTCATTCTCTTCTTGCCTTGCCAATTTAGAACGTATGCTTAAGCGGTGCGAAGACACTCGCCTTGTTCAAAATTGGGAAAAATGCCATTTTATGGTAAAAGAAGGCATTATGCTGGGACATAAAATCTCTAAAGCCGGTCTCGAAGTAGATCGTGCTAAAGTGGATGTCATAGCCAAATTACCTGCCCCTTCAACCGTGAAGGGTGTGAGAAGTTTTCTGGGTCACGCGGGCTTCTATCGTCGTTTCATTCAGGATTTCTCTAAAATCGCTCGCCCGATGACCCACCTCTTGGAAAAAGATACTCCTTTTATCTTTTCCAAAGAGTGTATTAAAGCCTTCAATCTTCTCAAGGATAAGCTAACTAAGTCACCGGTCTTGGTCACCCCTAATTGGGAGCTACCTTTTGAATTGATGTGCGATGCTAGCGACTTTGCTATTGGAGCGGTTTTGGGCCAAAGAGTGAACAAACACTTCCAACCAATCCATTATGCTAGCAAGACAATGACGGGGGCTCAATTGCATTATACCACTACCGAAAAAGAGCTTTTAGCTGTAGTGTATGATTTTGAAAAATTTCGCCCCTATCTTGTCCTTTCCACCACTATCGTGTATACCGACCATTCCGCGTTGAAGTACTTGTTGATTAAGCAAGATTCTAAGCCAAGACTTCTTCGTTGGGTTTTTCTCCTTCAAGAATTCAACATTAAAATTCGTGACAAAAAGGGAGTCAAAAACCTAGCAGCGGATCATCTGAGTAGACTTGAGGATCCATATCAAGGGGATCATCCAAACCAAGAGATCAATGACTCTTTTCCCCTTGAGACCTTAATGTCTATTCAGTCCAATCTTAATGACACCCCGTGGTTTGCGGACATTGCAAATTACTTAGCGGGTGGTATTCTCATCAAAGGGTTAACATCCCAAGAAAAGAAATAGTTCTTTAAAGATGTTAAGACTTACTTCTGGGATGACCCTTATCTCTTCAAACAATGTGCTGATCTGATCATTCGTCGATGTGTTGATGGGCCGACAGCTTTACAAATCCTTGATGCTTGCTATAAAGGACCCACCGGTGGTCACTTTGGTCCCAACTACACCGCTAAAAAAGTGTTTGACTCCAGATTCTATTGGCCCACCATTTATCGTGACGCTCACGAAATGGTTAAGCATTGTGATGCTTGCCAACGCCAAGGCAAGATCACACATAAAGATGAGATGCCTCAAAATTTCATACAAGAATGTGAAATCTTTGACGTATGGGGCATCGACTTTATGGGGCCATTTCTATCATCCAAAGGGAACAAGTACATCCTCGTAGCCGTTGACTACGTTTCTAAATGGGTTGAAGCTAAGGCTCTCCCAACGAACGATGCGAGGGTGGTTGTGAACTTTTTGAAGCAGCTGTTTGCTCGATTCGGTGTTCCTCGTGCTATAATCAGTGACCGCGGGACTCATTTTTGCAATGATCAATTTGAAAGAGTCATGGCTAAGTATGGTGTTAATCATCGTCTTTCCAACGCCTATCATCCCCATACCAATGGGCAAGCCGATATTTCCAACCATGGATTGAAGCGAATTCTGGAACGTACTGTGGGAGAGCATCGTGCCGCGTGGGCCGATATGTTAGATGATGCTCTGTGGGCTTTCCGTACAGCTTATAAGACCCCGATTGGTTGTACACCTTATCGTCTTGTGTACGGGAAAGCATGCCACCTCCCCATCGAGCTGGAACATAAGGCATACTGGGCCTTGAAGTGGGCTACCTTCGACATCAACAAAGCCGGTGATCGTCGCAAGATTCAACTCAACGAGCTTAAAGAACTGAGGAATGAAGCTTACGAGAACTAACTGATCTACAAGGAGAAGACCAAGATCATTCATGACGCAAGGATTAAGAACCGAGAGTTCCATGTTGGTGATCAAGTCTTACTTTTTAACTATCGGTTGAAGATCTTCTCTGGCAAGTTGAAGAGCCGCTGGTATGGTCCATTCACCATCGCCAAAGTCTTTCCATATAGCACCATTGAGCTTTCTCAACCAAATGGGCCCAATTTCAAGGTGAATGGCCAGCGTTTGAAGCTGTACTTTGGTGAGGAAATCTCTCATGAGATGATCCCATCCCTCACCACGTTTCCCATGAACAAAATTTGGGTCGAGTCAGGCTCATGAGTCGGTTATCAAAAACAAGCGCTTCTCGGGAGACAACCCGTGATCTATCCTTTACTGCTTTCATAATAAGTGTAGGGGGAGCCCCGTATGTGTTGGTTGTCTTGTTTCTTATTTTGTGCAGGGATCCAAGCTTCAAAGAGCACCTTGATGACTTTTGACGAACCGTGATCCCGTGTTTCCATCTTCCCGGTTCTATCCTAAACTCTCGTGATTTAATATTTAATATTTTATATGTTCACATTGAATTCACTATAGTTGTCCTTTCCTTAGCAAGATTTAAACAAAGTGCACAATGTCATAAGTGTAGGGGAGTTTACTCCCACATGCCTAAACATTGAGGACAATGTTTATATCAAGTGTAGGGGGACTTTTATCGAAGTAAGTGGTTTTTTCCATGAATTTGCCCTCATTTTAATCGGAAAATTTGATTTTTCGACATTTTTCAAAATTTTTAATCTATTTTGGCCTAGTTGTATAGTTGTATTTTCCTTTGTTATGGTTATTTTCCTTCCTTGCTAAAATAAAGTGGTTTCAAATTTTTCAAAGTCATGAATATTTTGACTCAACCCGAGTTTACTTATCTAAGTTTACTCTAGCTAATATCCTTAACGTGTTTAAGTCAAGTTTTGATAGGCTTTTATATAGGGAGCTTTAAAACGCGAAAGTCTTAACTCTCACGGGTTAAGAACAAGAACTTTTCGTAAGTTCCTATAATTGATCCTAGAGAGTTGTTTATCAAGGGAACTTTAAAATGCGATTTCTAAACATGAAAAAGTCTAAGAATTTGCAAGATCCTATAGATGACTCGAAAACCCAAAACTTTGATTTAATAGGCTAAGCATCCACGAGTCTCATTCCTTGAGATTTTAAACTGTGGAGGACGAGAGATGATAGAGTCAATTATAAGTTTGGTATTCTTTCGTGAATTTATGTGAGTTAATTATGAGCCTATTCTCCCATCGCTTGTTAATAAATTTATCTGCAATAAGTAAGGTTGTACGATTTGAAAAGTTACTTAGCTTTTAGCCCAAGATCGTTTAAAAGTTGCTCGGTATTAATTAGAGTTCATATCCAAGGCGTAACTTATTGAAGCGGGATGCGAAGATTGGCGAGTCCGAAAAGGCCCTAACAAGGCATGAGGGATACATTTTGTTGCTAAAGATCCAAAAGTGATGTGAAGAATCATTTATTGAAAATCAATATGAAGGATCGAGACACACGACGAAAAGCAAAAACTCCCCAAAAGATCATGGAGAAGTCTATCCGAAAAGGCCCTAACAAGGTATGAGGATAAATAGATCCAAGTCCTAAAAGGAGGCGGATCGTTGTATATCAAAGTCCAAAATAAAGATTGGAGAAAAATGAAGAAGTCGTGGTCCTAATATGAAGAATCTCTTAAAACTTCAAGTGAAGAAATCCTATTATGAAGAGAAGACCATAATTTCAAGAACGTCTCTCAAAGATTTGAAGTATGAAGTCGCTGCCAAATATCGGTCCGACAAATGTCTCAAATCGTGAAGTGAGTTATGCCAAGATATGAACTTTAAGAGGTCCCGAGAAGCAGTTTTAAAATATTTGTCCTTTAGCTAACTATTGATTAAATCGTTCACTTTATTTTTGGCCTAAATAACTATCGAAATAAGTCAAACAATGCATCCTCGTGATCATTCAAGACAAAAATAAAATATAAGAGATACACCTAGGAATAAAGGAGTCTAAGTGAATAATTGGCCCACATGAATTCGTGTTAGTTTGCTAACTTATAATAACAATGATCTCGTTTTTAAGCTTGGTATGGGGAACGTGAAACTTGAGGATGAAAAACGTTCATGGCCGCCTAAAACCAATTTAAGTCTTTGATTTCTTTACTTGTTTTCTATCTTCTTATTTTCCTTAAATGTTTAGTATTTAATAAAGGGCAAGGTGGGTTATTTATGATGAAGAATGTAAACCGTGCTTTAAAATTAATGCATTGCATGAGGGCATTGCAATGGTCAAGTGTAGGGGATTTAATAAGTGTAAAAACACTTATCCTTTTACCACTTATTTCCAATAATAACAAGACCAAAACGTGTATTTTATGTCGTAAAAGTCGGAATTATGCGTGGTTTGTTTTTTTTTTGTGTTTTAGGACCAAAAGATGAAAAAGGAAGAAAACACGGGCTTTCACGGGCTTTTATCGAAGAAAACGAGAAAAGACGAAGTCAAGAGATCAAGAGTGCTTAAAGAACGGATGTCCAATACCTATTCTAAATATTTATCGAAGAAAAAGTCTAAAGACGGATGTTTAATGAAGTCAAAGAACTCAAGTCTAAATTAAAGAAGAAAAAGTATTAAGACAAGTTCAAATCCCGAGACGACGTTGAGAAAAGACAAAGAATTAAATCGAGTCGAGAAGAAAAGAAAGAAAGAAGCACACCACACATGCATGCACTTCCCATTTCCCTATAAATACCCTCCTAATCACATTAGGAGGGTGGTTAGCTAGTTGCACTTTTAATTTTTACCTTTCTAGTTTTTTAGAGAGAGAAAGTTCTAAACTTTCTCTCACTAAGTTTTTCATCTTTCCTTTCTTTTAAGCTTTCATTAATCTTTGTATTTGAGTCTCTTTAATCAAAAGTTTAAGTTTAAGTTTGTGTTCTTTAATCTCCTTCTACATTTCTTGGTTTACTTTATCTTTTGATCCGAATTGCATACTTCATTCGTTTGATTTGATGTTTTCGTGATTAAAGGTTAATCTTCCTTGTTTACACATAAGCTCTTACACGTATAAGCTGTAAGCTCTTAATTCTTATTGGCTTATTTCAAGTTTTAGCTTATTGGTTCTCGGATTTCTCGAAGTTTTTAGTCATTATAAGGTTCCTTTCATAAAGTTTATGATCTTGTATGTTTTGAAAGTTGCAAAATTTAAGCTTTCTGAGTTATTTAAAATTCGGATAAAGTAGCTTATTATACGTGCTTATTGAGTTTTCAGCTTACCATCAATTTCGGATTAATATTGCATTCCATCGCAATACTAGGGATTCAGACATTCCGACGACTGCTTGTGCTTATCGCAATAACCCATTGTGGTTTTACTTTGCGATAGTTGGTCATTCCCCCTTATTCCGATCTGGGATTGCGATCGCTCATTGCGATCCCATATTCCGACGGGACTAAGGTCCTTGTTAAGACGAAACTCTGCCCAATTTTAGTTTACAACTTTCCGATCTGCACATTGCGACAAAGGTATTTGGATTATTCCGATCTGACATTGCGATCTAGGACATTCCGATTGTGATCATTGCGACAGAACCATATTCCGACAGAATTGTATTTGACATTCCGACAGCTTTACATTTGGTTATTCCGATGGGTATTCAGATTGATATTCCGATGGTTTGTTTTGATATTTATTCCGATGGTTATGACTTTGGTGTATTCCGATAGAGATGATTTGCAACATTCCGATAGAACATGTTTTTAAGTTTTAACGTTTTACCAAGAGTTTTTCTAAATAGCTTCTAGTTTAAATTCTTAAAACCTTCTAATTTCACTCAACGACATTTTCATACTTGCTTGTAGTTTAAATTAGATAACCAAACCAAACCATTCTCTTGTTCACCAAAAGACAATTGAGTCGCACTTTAGACTGGAAATCAATTCGAAGAGATCGGACGATAAATATTTTATACTTGGTGTAAAAAGCTTAGTATTAATAAGCTCGTGGGATGGTCTTCCAAGAAGTAGGATTGCACGTCATTGTCATCAGCCGAAGTGGAGTATGTGTCTCTATCTGCGTGTTGTGCTCAAGTTCTTTGGATGAGAACACAACTCACGGATTATGGCTTCCACTTTGATAAAGTACCTATGTACTGTGACTCAAAGTCCGCCATAGCCATCTCTATAAATCTGGTACAACATTCTCGCACGATGTACATTGATGTCAGATATCACTTCATTAAGGAATAAGTTTAAAGGGGTATTGTTGAACTTTACTTTGTTGGAACTGATTACCAATTAGTTGACTTGTTTACAAAAGCTCTTTCGAAAGAGAGGTTTACGTATCTAGTTAGGCAAATTGGTATGAGATGTTTGACTCCAGCGGAACTGGAGATTCTGGCAAAGAAGCCTACTTGATTCATCTATCAAACATCTACTTGTAAAGATTCATCGAAAATTCAAATTGGTGCATTGTTTTGATCATATCTAGAGTTCTACAAACTTTTAATTTTCGAATCTTATATCCTTGAAAAGGTAATTGAATTGGATTTCAAATGCAAGAAACTAGAATTGAATTGGAGGTCTGGAAGTGGGTCAAAAACAGGTTACAACAGTCGGAGGTCAAAGCAGTTTTGAAATCAGTCGAGTTTAAATTAATGTTTTAAGATGTTTAGGGTACTTAGAAGTATAGTTGGACCTTCAAACGAACATGAGACTTAGATTATATATTAAATAAAAGATTTGGAGGAGGGCTAAACAAATGGGTTAGGGTAAGACCCTCTGATCATAACAAACTTTGAAGGATGTTCAAAATAAGTAAATTCTGGATAGGTAAAAGTATATATATATATATATATATATATATATATATATATATATATATATATATATATATATATATATATATATATATATATATATATATATATATATATATATATATATATATATATATATATATATATATATATATATATATATATATATATATATATATATATATATATATATATATATATATATATATATATATATATATATATATATATATATATATATATATGGATGTCTTAACAGTATCTTTAAGGTTGCGGCCAAAAGGGAGAGTTAGCTAACTCATGTAAGGGCATAGGGCTTCTTTTACAGGGCATGTTATTTTGGTTAAGGGGTGTACAACCAATAGTTTGAAGTATAAAAAACGAGACTGTTTTGGGTTAAATGTTAACGACACGAGTTATGAACTAAACTAAGTTAAGGGCTTTATATAGGGGTGTAATGAGATTCATATGGCATATAAATAGGGTTAAGTTCTAGGATAAGGTTAGATATCCATCATAGATTGATGAGCCATTTTGGTATGTGGTTCACGTCTTGATTGTATACGTTTGTGTGTTTAGATTTGTGCTAGAGCACGGGTACTTGGAGAAGCTTGTTCAGGTGAGTTTCATAGTCCCATGTCTTTTTAATAATTTTGACTTCCAGATGGGATGGAAGAGACACTCATTATGGTTTTGTAAATTGTTGTTGTGAATGTTTTATGATTGGTGATGGACTTGTGTGTACTTATGTGATTAACTGCTAATTGATTCATGATTGTTTTGTGATTTGACTTGGTACCAAGGGGATGTTGACAAGGCGAGGCCTTGGGATTGGTTCATAGGTGTATGGGCGCTTATGGGACCATGGTGTTTAGAAAGGCTTGGAGTCTTGGAATTGGTTTGGTATGATTAATCTTGAATTGTTAGTTGTTAATGCACATTGGTAACACATTGTCCATATATTTTTGATTGTTGGTGGTTATTCACAGCTTATATTATAATTGATTTGGAGTTGGTTTCTAAACCTATGACTGTCAGCAGCATTATTGTTGACGTGTTTTAGTGTCTCTTTCAGGTGAGAATGTGGTTAAGCGTGAGAATAGGAGTGGCTAGCTGGAAGGCTTAGGATTGCCTTTGGAGGAACCCCCATTCCTCTTAGCCTTTATTTTATGTTTGAATAAGTGATACATTGTGGACACCTATATGTTGATGTGTGTATTTGTATGTCTTTGGTAAGGGGTAGACCTGTTACCTACTTACCTAGACGCCTGCATTGTTTGTGATATTGTGATGACATTGTGTCACATATTTATGATATTTCCATTTCATTTAGTTATCTCTATAAACACGCTATTGTTGTGATGATATCCATACGTCGCACCCCATATTCTGCCATGGTGGGGTGTGACAGAAGGAAGAGACACTCATTATGGTTTTCTAAATTGTTGTTGTGAATGTTTTATGATTGGTGATGGACTTGTGTGTACTTATGTGATTAACTGCTAATTGATTCATGATTGTTTTGTGATTTGACTTGATACCAAGGGGATGTTGACAAGGCGGGGCCTTGGGATTGGTTCATAGGTGTATGGGCACCTACGGGACCATCGTGTTTGGAAAGGCTTAGAGCCTTGGAATTGGTTTGGTATGATTAATCTTGAATTTTTAGTTGTTAATGCACATTTGTAACACATTGTCCATATATTTTTATTGTTGGTGGTTATTCCCAGCTTATATTATAATTTATTTGGAGTTGGAGTCTAAGCCTATGACTCTCACTAGTATTATTGTTGACGTATTTTAGTGTCTCTTTCAGGTGAGAATGTGGTTAAGCGTGAGAATAGGAGTGGCTAGCTGGAAGGCTTAGGATTGTATTTGTAGAAACCCCCATTCCTCTTAGCCTTTATTTTATGTTTGAATAAGTGATACATTGTGGACACCTATATGTTGATGTGTGTATTTGTATGTCTTTGGTAAGGGGTAGACCTGTTACCTACCTACCTAGACGCCTGCATTGTTTGTGATATTGTCATGACATTGTGTCACCCATTTATGATATTTCCATTTCATTTAGTTATCTCTATAGACACACTATTGTTGTGATGATACCATTCTGTTACACTCTTTGGAAAAGCAAAATATAAAAATATAAAACATATAAAAGCAAAACACAAAATTAAAAATCTTTCAAAATCCATAAAGATTTTTCTCGACATGTCTTTTAGTATCGATAATATGGACATACCTAGAAATTTCGCTCAATAACGACATGGGTGTGTACATAAAGCTCGAATGAAAGTTGTAAATATTTTTCAAAACATGCCATTTCTATTTTTAAAGGAAAATGTCTATGTTGGACAATTTTTCCAAACAACGGGTAGAGCAATCTATCACAGGTTGAGCTTGTCACAAAACATTCAACGTTTTGAGCTCTACACAATGGCTTGTAATCACTTTCAGGTTGCAACCCGTTTCTATATTCACAAGGGAGTGTACTATTTAGTGCCCTTACCCTCAGCAAAAGAAGTTAAATCTTCTTACACTTGAGTGGATTTGTCAAGACATTCAAAGTCTATGAACTCAAGTTTATGCTTTAGGAAAACCTTTTCGCCAAAAAGAAATAGAGTTTTTCAAAAAGCGTTGAACACAATTTTTCAAGAGTTTCTCAATGATTATTCAAAATATTTCAAAAATTGTGTGTTCAACAACTCCCATTCTCAAAAAGCGAAATGTGGATCACATACTCACAATGACAATTCAATTGGATCGATTTTTGAGGGGGATCTTTCCAAATTCATGCTAAGTTTGACACATTTTTCCTTCCAAAGTTTTTCAAGACTATTTTTCACAATATATTTTAATCAAATTTGGTATCTCTAATATCAAGAAATTTCATATATTAGAGATAGGGGAGAAAATGTGATTAAAATGTGATTTAAAGACACAAGCACTTATGGTTTCGATCAAATACCCATAACATCTTTAATCCACGATGTTATTGGTGTCAAAAGGGTGGTTAGGTTTAAGTCCTATGATCCAACCAGAACCGGAGGGATCTTCCTAGGGACAATCCAATAGATTATTAGAAGTCCTTAGGAAAGATGGAGTAGAATGTGAACGTAGCTGAATGCCGACTAAATACTGATGCTAGCACTAGAACAATTACAACAAGGTGCTAGTAATGATGTCTTGGTAAGCATTGAAAGGGTTGAAGAATGAAAAAGAAATGTATGGATAAAGGGTGTAAAGAAATTAACCCTCGATACAATTTAGGCAGAAGCCAGGTCAACACATCATGAAGACAATGCATCATGAACCCAGTGATGTTGTTGGGAATAAAATGTAGTCAAGACACTTGGACGCTGACAAGAGCAATTTGGACGTTGATAGGAGGAAATCAAGCGTTGATAGGACAAGCGTTGACAGGAAGAAGTCAAACGTTGATAAGAAGAAGTCAATCACTTATAGAAGACTTAGTCTACACGTTTTATGTTTCTAGTATGTTTCTAGTAAAGATATGTTTGACAATGTATTCCTTATGTTTATCTTTACCTGAATAGATGATACGCAGAATCTTGTACAAGTCTCTTTAATCTATAAAAGGAGGTCTTTAGGTTTTAGTTCAATATATGTTTTACACTTACATTGTACACAAGTTCGATTAATCAATCAAAGTGAAAGTTTGGTTATCTTGTTTGTGTGTTCTTGTTTAAGTATTAATTCAGCATAATACTTGAATTGTTAAATATACAACAAAGTTTCTCTACGTATTTAACTTGATTTAATCTCGTTTACACAAGCTAAACCGATCTATGTTTGGGATCAACAAGTGATATCAGAGCTTGTTGATAAACTTTGATCTAAAGAACACAAAAACCCTAAATCGCCAAAAACCCTAATTTTCAAAGAAACCCTAAAATTCAAACAACATGTCTACTCCTGAGTTAACCTCCTCCTCTTCCTCAAGCCCTAACATCAAGATTCCCATGCTAGACCCAGACAACTTTAAGCTGTGGAAGTTCAATTTTGAGTAGTATCTTCAAATCCATGACCACACCCTATGGGAAATTATTGAATATGGAAACACATTCAATAAGGCTGCCAAGATCCAGGTTCAAGTGCTGAGGATCGAAAAGAAAAACCTGAAGATGGAAGAGCTGTCTCAGCTGAGGATGTTGCAAAGAGAAGGAATGATATGAAAACCCTAAGCATCCTCAAACTTTCCTTGCGACAAGAAAATCAGCACAAGTAGAGGCTATGATTCTGCAAAAGATCTTTGGGCAGCCCTTCAAGTTGCTTATGGTGGTAATGATGATACTACCTCAGAGAAAAAGAAGAAACTCTTGCATGAGTATGTTGTATTTAAAGCCCTTCCCAATAAAAAGCTATGTGGAGTGAGAAGCAGATTCTGGACATTACAAGTAAGTTGTCATTTATGGGAACATTGCATGATGATGCTGATATCATCACCACTTTCCTTAAAAGTCTTGGTGAGGCATGGAAGATTGAAGCAAGGTCTATGATTGCTAATGATACTCACAAAAATTCCACCTTTGATGAGGTTTACAATAAACTGAGGCTTGTATAGAGTGAAATCCTTTTGGATCAAGGAAGCAAGTCTGCCAATGGAAATATGGCCTTCTTCTCACATAGTGAAGGTCAATTTGATCAAAGGGAGTCATACATGCACCCCGTTACTGGATCAACTTGTGTCAACGTTGGATCAAGCTTTGTCAGCGCCTCACATTCAGACGCTGACACATACAATGTTGACTCACCAAGAGTTAAGCCTGCTGGTATTGATCTAGATACAGTGTGTGCATACATTGCTTCATTGCCCAATGGTTCAGTGATTACATATGAGGACCTTGAGCAAATTAGTGATGAGCACTTAGAAGAGATGGACATAAAGTGTAATATGGCACATGCTAGCATAAGGGCCAATAGATGGAATAGAAGATTCAGGAAGAAGATGACTTTTAATGCTAAAGACACTGTTGGGTTTGATAAATCCAAGGTTGAGTGTTAAAATTGCCACAGAATGGGTCACTTTAGGAGAGAGTGTAGATCTCCTAGAAGATCTAATGCTGGATAGCCTTTAAGCCAAATCGTCAAGGTTGAAGATACAAAAGCTATGGTTGCCATGCAAGACATATATGGTGTTGGCTGGGATTGGCGCTTTTTGGCCAAGGATGAGGAAGAGAACAAGGCTTTGGTTGCAGAAAATGAAGAAGAGGAGCATGTTCACTATGCTCTCATGGCACATTCTTCATCTTCATCAGACAATGAGGTATATGATGATGCATTTTGTAGTAAAGGTTGTCGTCTAAACACTGAAAAGCTTAACAAAGAAGTTTTAAAATTAACAACAGATGTTTTTGATGAAAAATGCAAGTTATCTAATTATTAACTTGCTCTTACTCAAACTGAAAAGACTGTTTCTGAATATAAGAAAATGGAGTTTGACCTAAAAGATCAAATCAATATTTTAACTCACGATCTAAATGCTAGTGTTGAGGTTAGGAACATCTTGGAGAGATCCAATGGTGTTTTACAAGCTAAGTTAGATGAGGCTATAAAAAACAAAGATAATGTAGATCTTAAAATTCAAAAATTTGATAAAGCTTCTCAAACCCTAGAAAAATGTGTTAGTGAACAAAGGGATTCTAGGGATATGAGTGGGATTGGGATGAAAGAGTATGTTGGTGTTCCACCACCTGTTGGGAACTTTTATGGTGTCCTTAGAAAGGATCTGTCTTGGACTGGTATTCCAGAACTCTAAGAAGAGGAATTTATTCCTCCACCTAGAGTTCTTACCCCTGTAGAGGAATACAAGCAGAAATTAACAGATATAGACCAATGGAAGAAAGCCAACCCTACTTTGTTTGTTAAAGGTGGCATGCTTAGTGACAGTCCAAATGAGTCTACACCCATAAAAGTGACCAATCCTACTACTGGCAAGACTGTCGATTTTAGCTTAAACGTTGATAGAAAACCTAGGTCACCAAAAAGTCAAATTAGTGATAATGGGATAGGTTTCTTTTCATCTAGACCTAGAGTCATGTCTAGAAAAGCATGTTATACTTGTGGATGTTTTTTACATTTGGCTTATAAATGTGTCAATGCTTCAAAGGTCAACGCTGATAGAAAGTCAACCATGGTCAAACCCAAACCTTTTGTCCAGCAAAGTCCACAAGTCATTAGACCAGCCCTATTATTTACTAAAGGGTCTAATACTTATGGACAAAGGCCTTTTCAGAAGACCAATACGTGGTCTAACAGACAATGGGTTCATGTAGCAAACCCTAGGTTCAACGCTGATAAGGGTAACTTCAGCGTTGACAAGAATAAATTAAATGCTGACAGGAATGTTTCCAACACTGCTAGATCAAGTAATGCCAAATACTTGCAACCAAAGGGAAATGGGTCTAAAGCTTCTTCTATCTTATTTTGAAGACCTAAACAAGTTCAAAACCCTAATTCAGATGGGATTTCTATGACCTGTAACAGATTTCAGTATATTTCAAAGGTCATAACTAAACAAATTGGGGTTAACTGGGTGTTTAATCCAAAAAAGGGATGAACAAGGGGTTGTCATAAGGACTAAGTCTGTTCTTGTTGAACAACCAAATGAATCCAAGTCTGCTTAGGCTTGGGTTCCCAAAGAAAACTAATTTGTTTTCTTTATCTGTAGGGCATTCAAAAGCAGGTTAATGATTATGGCTATTGGGATACTGGATGCTCTAGGCACATGACGGGGAAGGAAGACTAATTGACAAACTTCACTCCCATTAAAGATGGTGACAAAGTGTACTTTGGAGGCGGATATGGGACTATCACTGGCAAAGGGACTCTTATCACCAACTATTTGCGTTTTGAGAACGTATTTTTGGTAAAAGAACTTGACTATAATCTGTTTTGTGTATCACAGGTGTGTGATAACAAAAATAAGGTTCTTTTCACTGATACTGAATACTTGGTGTTGAGCAAATATTTTAAAATACCAGATGAGAAATTCATTGATTATAGAACACCTAGGCATAAGGACATTTATAATGTGAATCTTAATGGAATTAGGATGAATAATAATTTGTCATGTCTATATGCTAAGTCTTCAGTTGATGAGAGTAACTTTGGCACAGAAGGTTAGGGCACATTAATTTTAAGAACATAAATAGACTTGTGAGACATGGTTTAGTTGATGGTTTGCCTGAAAAGGCTTTCCACAATGACCACTCTTGTGTTGCATGTCTTAAAGGCAAACAACACAAAGTCTCCTTTAAGTCTAAACCTGTGCATTCTAGTTCTAAACCACTTCACTTGCTGCATATGGACTTGTTTGGTCTAACTAATATAGAAAGCTTAAATGGTAAATCCTATTGTTTTGTCATCACTGATGATTTTTCTAGATTTACTTGGACTTTCTTTTTAGCTTTGAAAAGTGAAACTGCTGATATTTTGATTAACTTTATTACCTAGTTAGAGAAAAAGACTGGGAATGAGGTTAAGATACTTAGAAGTGATAATGGTGGTGAGTTTAGAAATAAGTTGTTAGATGAATTTTGTGCCAAGAAAGGGATTACTAGACAGTTTAGTATAGCTAAAACCCCACAACAAAATAGGGTAGCTGAGAGAAAGAATAGAACACTCATAGAAGCAGCTAGGACTATGTTGGCTGATGCTCACTTTCCCATTTCTTTTTGGGCTGAGGCTGTGAATACAGCTTGCTATGTTCAGAATAGGGCATTAATCAACAAGATCGATAACAAGACACCTTATGAGCTATTTTGGAGTAGGAAACCTAATATTGGTTTTCTTAAACCCTTTGGCTGTCATGTAGTTGTTTTAAACACTAGTGATGCCTTGGGAAAGTTTAGTGCTAAAGGTGATGAAGGCTACTTTATGGGTTATTCTATGCAGAGTAGAGGATATAAAGTTTACATAAAGAAAGAAAAACGTATACTTGAAAAGGTACATGTTAGGTTTCTAGAGACTAAACCTAGTGATCCTGAGAGTGGTCCAAATTGGTTATTTGACTTGGAACCTCTATCTAGAACATTGAATTATATGCCTGTTACTAATCTAGACATTGTGAAGGTGACTTCAAATGTTGTGGAAGACCCAGTTGTTAAAATTTCAAGTAAACAGGTTGATAAGGAGGTTGGGCCACAAGCAGACAAATCAGCACCCATACTTGAGTATGTTACCATTCCTATATGGACAGATGCATTTGCTGCTGCTGGAAAAGAAAAAGGTTGTCCACAAGTATCACCAGTTGAAAAAATGCATGATTCTTCAGGCGCTGACAAAGGAAAATCTGGTGCTGACAAGTCAAATTCAGGCGTTGATGGATCAAACCTTGACAACCCTAATTCAGGCGTTGACAACTCTTTTGATCATTTATTCTCTTCTAGTGTTTTTGAACAAGGTGTCCCTTCAAACAGGAATGGAGAGGTTCATTCAGATGATGATGGAAGAGCATTTGTATAAGATATTGGCAATTTGGAGACTGAAATTGATGATAACACAATCATTGAAGGAGGAGTACTTACATCTACCATGAAGAATCATCCTTCTTCTTTAATCATAGGTGATGTGATGAATCCTGTGCAAACTAGAAGGTCGCATCAGAATCATGGAGGATTTATTGCCAATATTCACAAGAAGGTTGATACCCCTCTTGTTCAAGCATGTTTGTTTGCCTGTTTTCTGTCACAACAGGAACCCAAGAAGATTTTTGATGCTCTCAAAGAACCAAGTTGGGTGGAAGCAATGCAAGATGAGCTTCACCAATTTGCTATTCAGGATGTTTGGGAGTTAGTTGATTGTCCCAGACATGTCAGACCTATTAGGACAAGATGGGTTCTTAGAAACAAAAAGGATGAGAGAGGAATTGTGGTCAGAAACAAGGCACGTTTAGTTGCTCAAGGATATACACAAGAGGAAGGGATAGACTATGAGGAGGTCTTTGCACATGTTGCAAGGAGTAAGGCAATAAGGATTTTTCCAGCCTATGCTTCCTGCATGGGATTTACAGTCTATCAAATGGATGTGAAGAGTTCTTTTATTTATGGCATAATTGTAGAGGAGGTTTATGTAATGCAGCCTCCTGGTTTTGAAGATTCAGAACATCCAGACAAGGTGTATAGAGTGAAGAAAGCTATGTATGGACTTCATCAATCCCCAAGAGCATGGTATGGCACATTGTCCACCTATCTGGTGGAAAATGGATTCAAAAGGGGCACCATAGACCAGACTTTGTTTACAAAGAAGACTGGTAAGGATTTCTTACTTGTACAAATCTATGTGGATGATATCATCTTTGGCTCTTCTAGTCCAAAGATGAGTGAAGACTTTTCCAAACTCATGACAGACAAGTTCAAGATGAGTGCTATAACACCCACAAATTTATACAACTCAATACAGCGGAAGACTAGTTGGTGTTACGGGTTAACACATTACTCACATCATAGACAATGCTTAAAAGTCGCGTCGTTTTAATAATAAAGCATTTCCATTCATAAACATCAAAGTTACATAGGTCCTAAGTCAATGTATTTCATACAGGTTTTACAAAATATTTGAATGGAAATTTGTTAATTAAGTGCGGGCCATGAATTCTTATTGTCTTCCCGAGAATTACCTTCAAGTACCTGAGACAAAACATGTTAAAAGAAAAGGTCAGCGATAACACCGAGTGAATTCATAGAGTTTAATAAACCATCAATATAACATCGGTATAAAATTATTACCGAAAATCATTTTGTACAAATCATTGTAATAGGCCATAAAATAGCCAAAATCATTTTATACAAATCTTTATCAAATCATACTATAGGCATTTGCCTTAAAAACCATTATACGAATCATTGTCGTTAAAAACACCATACAATACGTTTTGCAACGTTGTATAGATTAAATAAAAACCGTTATATGAATATGGTTATATAAAACCAAAACACGAACATAATATCAATTGTATGACCCCGTATTGCTAGTCAGGAAATACATCGTAATTCGGTGCGTATAGTAGTATTTCGTTAATTGGATTATTATAAGCCGCATAACATTGTTACCTTACTAAACCAAACAACGGGTAGCTAACCCGATACTCAATTTGCCCATCTAAATTAGCGTGTCGTCACAAAGGTCACCTATGGAAATCTTCTCATACATAAATTCGCTTACCAATCAATGTGGCACGACGGGGATCAACCGTCAAGGCGCGAACTGGGGTCATCGTCCCCAAATAGTACTATTATATGCATAAGCGTCTACCAAATCCCGGTAGTTCACAATTCATGCTAATGGGACTTTTAGTGACATAACCTAACTTTAATAATCCATTTCATTTCATCTATCGGGTCATTTAATCATTCATCGGGTCATACAATCATTCGGGTCCAAATCAATAAACAAACAATCGGGACAACTAGTGTCCTATTTCATAAAAACTAACATGTTATCCCCCTCGCGGGTTTATAAAACATTTTATAAAAACATTTAAAAGAGTGTGAGGCTATGAACTCACGTTGATGTGGGAAAGCGGGTTATCGGCAATTCGGACGTACGGTACGTGCTTCAATCACGGAAACCTAGAAAATAATGCTCGTCTTAGACTCATGTCCAATGACTTTATAAAAATAACAATTATGTATACATATGATGATTATATATATATATGATGATCAAGTGGGTTTACATATTCTCATTTACTCATTTTAGTGTTATGTGTTGATAACATTTATACTAGTTTACTAGTTTTAAGTCCAATAAGCCTATTATAAGTTTATTAACTTGTATTAATCCATTTCACACTTGTATTATCAGTATTTACACTTTACATGTTGGGCCCAAATGGGTTAAGCCCAATAAATAAGTTTATAAGTGTTTTAGTCCATTTTGTTGTATTATTAGTCCAATATCGTTAACTTAGCCCGTTAATGTCCGTATGTTATATAGTTCGGGTTTTATCGGTTTTTACTTGTTATACATGTTTATATATCAGTATATAAGTTTTATAAAGTTCACATTAGACGGGTCCAACCGTCTAAGTTTTATTTAACAAAAACGTTAATTTTACGGTAATAGCCGAAAAAGTCGTAAAAATCATGTTTATAGTTTTATAACTTATAAAACTTAACAAGTTACCATTTTTATAAAATGTCCTCTTATTTATCCTTATACATATTTATATAAATGTATTATATAAGTTAGTGGGTTTTAATATACATTTTATACTATTTTTATTTGAGTGCTTATATAATACTATTATACTTTAATTTCCAAAATCTGATTTTTATTTTCATCTTCACCAAAACTGCCATATCTAGAGTTCTATATGGAGATAGAAGCTCAAATTTTTATGACATAAACTATATGATATGTGATCCATTTAACTCTACTATAGCTACTGTTGAATCATCCTCTAAGTATTTTCTAAAAATCGTCCAAAATAGTGAACTCAGATTTGTACTTTAAACTTGTTTTGATCATATCTCACTCATTACAATGATTTCATTGCATGGACAACTCTCACATGTGTACAAGACCCATATCTTACTGTATATCAATTTATTCAAGTCATTTTACCAGTTTAACATATGATTATTTACTGTTTTACACAGCCATCTAAATTAATCAAGATTTTAACCTTGTTTCTTATAGTTTTTCATCTTTTTAAGCATGTTTATCAACACCAAATCCCCACACAATATTTTTAATCATCATTCATCATCATATACATATAAATAAGTAAAATAAATACAAGATTACATAATCAAAAATAACAAGAGGATGAGGAGGACAATCTTTATACCACCAAGTTGATGTAGGTTGTGATTTAGACATGGATTTTGATGGAAAAACTTGTGAATAACCAAGACAATCTTCAAGACCACCATTCTTCATGAACACCTTGTGGAAAATCAGCCCTAATACTCCATGGAAACTCCTCCTTGGATGTTAAAACTTGCACCAATCTTCCTCTTTTTGAATGGAGATTAACATATGTAAGTTATAACATATGTTTGTGGTTAAAAATTGTATGATGGTGCCAAGGGAGAGAAAGGAGTGGTTTTGCATGTGAGGGAAATGGTGGAAATGAGAAGCTAGTGGTTTTTGATGGATGTAGCTTACATTGTAAGCTTTCAAGGACAAGTGTTTAGCTTATTAGCTAAACTTTGACACCTAAGTGGTGTTGTGGCTAGTTAGGCCGGTTTTGAGTGGGGGTGGGACAAGTGTCCCACTTGTCTCATCCCCATTTATTTACGGGTACTCCTCGATTCTAGTTTCCTCGATTTGCGTGTCCTCGGGTCGTTTTACGAAAAACGTTTTTATAAATTATGAATCAACGGCACAAAACGAATCTAATATAAATTGTTTCATCAAAAACGGAGTTCGAAAACGTAAATACGTAATCCTAAGGTTTCCGGTTTAGTCGTAAAGGACGTTAAAATAAAATCGTAAGTCCTAATCTCTTCTCGTAAATTCGTGAGTTTATGAACCAACACAAATTTAAAACTCCAAAATAATATTCACGGATAAATTTATTTTCTGAAATGTCGGACTGTCACCAAAACGGTGTATGTAAACGTAAGCACGTAACATAGAATCCTCCGGTTTAAACGTAGTCGATGCTACTTCAAGACGTAAATCCAAATTTCGTCCCAAAAATATGTGAGTTCATATTGTAACATTAAAATAATGTTTTCAAATAAATATTGAGAATAAAATATCAAACATAAATTGACGGATTGTCACATCATTTACCCCTAAACAGGATCTTTGTCCTCAAAGATCATCTTACTACTCGCTTCTTATAGAGTTAAAGCCATGTGGGTATTTCCTCCACATTTGGTGTTTTCTCACAAGTGTAATTCATTACAATACGCGAGTTTCATCAAACATAACTACGGGAATAAGATCAGGCTTAATGTTGACTTACTTTCTGTATCCATGATGTTTACGGGTTTTTGATGAACGCAAATTTTCGCCGATCTATACATTACTAAGGAACAATCAGATTTTTCACTTAATAGACATTTTATCAAGTTCGATCTACGAAACATAATTCACGCAGCTTTTGAAGTCCTAGGGTAGATCCTGCTTATATGCCTTTCAAACCAATCTTTTACGTCATCTCAATGGTCCCATACAACGGGGACTTATATTCCATGATTTGTCAGATCATTAATTCATTTTTCCAAGGTTAAAATTTTTGGCATAACTTCGCTACCCATCTGGCACTTCAAGATCTACATTTCATATTCACATAACCTCCTGCCCACTATCGGCAGTCAATAATCAGATCCTAATTTCAACAATCATTTCAGGTCTCGCGGGTCGAGTATTTTGTAAGGTTAGGTTCGCCATCATAGGAAACCTTAAACCTAAAAGGCATGTCCAACTCACAATGGGTGTATGTCGGGTGTCTTCATCTCAACTTCTACTTACAGATGCTCTAATATAGAACCTAACAAGATTCAATCTCGATCCTAATACGATAATTATCAATGATAACCTCTCAAAGGAAAACGATTATACGGTCTATTACCAAAGGTCAATCATTCAAACATAAAACAACACTTATATTACTTTGCATCGTTACTTTACCTCGTCCCTTCGATTGGGGTGGTACATAGTACTCTCGTCAAGATTCGTTCTTAATGACTTCTGAGCAAATCTCTAGAAATTCAATGCGAAGCGAGGATCTTGATAAAGATGTTCGATACAGGCACACTATGTTTACATAACTCCTTTGCAATTATCATTAACGGGAATGATATTAGCAGATTTGGTCAGTCTGTCGACGATGACCCAAATCAAATCAAATTCAGATGATGACCTTTGCAATAGCTAGACGTTTACTAATGTATGAGGCGGTGTATGCGTTCATAGTCTGCCATTAGTACAACCTCTTCTGATAATGATACATTTAATCAGAAATGACAGGAATAGAATACTTATACTTACAAATTCCAACATAACTATATCTCACAGTCCTCCATATTTAGGCAACCATAAGTGGCCTTTTATACATTTAAAGCCATCGACTTCTTAATGCTAATGGTTCACATTAGCCACGAACCACTTTTTATTATCTATATTAACCTTCTTACAAGCATTGTTTATTTTTATATCGTTCTGCAATTTATTTTGCACCTTCATTATTAAGGAACATGTCCTAATTGGTTCTTTATCTTTTCTACATAATGCATCGGTATCTATATTCACCTCTTATGATGATATAATTATCATGTCCACAATTCACTCAGATATTCTTTCTATATTATGCGTCAGTAATTACGTTCACCTTTCTTCATATTTTCTAAGTTTCAGTTTCGTCTCATCTATCATTTTTATCAGTTTTTCTCAATCCGACGTTTAAAGCGTCGATAATTATTACAATTAATTAAATAATAATTATTAAATTTTTTTTGAAACGTAAACGTAAAAAATTTAAATTTCTTAGTTCGACTAATTATATAATATGTTCAAAATAAATTTGAATTTAATTAACAAGATTTTTGTTGATTTATCGAAAATGATTAATAAGGTTCGTAAATGTTCGAAATATCTTTGTTTATATTTTGGTCAAAAAATTTCTTAGTTGAAAAGCAAAAAGTATCGTTTCAAATTTCAAGTCATAAGTTATATAGTTTCCTCAATCCCTCTTAGGTTGTCTTGAGGTATACACAAACATTTACCCCTAATGTTTAGATTTTACTAGTTGAAAGTTCGTTTTCTCGGTATCTTCTCGAATTGATTTCCGGTTTAAAGTGCAACTCAATCGTCTTTTGGTGAATCGAGAGAATGGTTGGTTGATTTGTCTAATTTAAACTATAAGCAAGTAATTAAAGTGTCGTTGAGTAAAATGGAAGAATAAAGATTAATACTAAAATGACAAGTAAAAATAAATGCTTGTAAACTTAAAGGCTAGATTAGAAAAATGCTTTAACACTTAATAAAAACTAACACTTATAATTTAATGAAAATAATACACCAAACAAGCCAAATTGGAATAAGCCTAAAACAAGCCCAGCTCGGAATATATTCCGATCTGGTGGTCGGAATATGGGAAGGGTACTGATACATGCTATTTCAATGGGTTCAATTTAAGTTCTCTCGATATCCTCTCGAATTGATCTCGGCTTTAAGTGGAATGATTTGTTCTTGGTTATTAACAAGTGGTTGGTTTGTTTATCTTTTTTAAACTAATAACAATTAATTAAGTGTCGAAGAGTAAAATTAAAGACTTAAATGATTAAAGTGAAAAGACGAATTTAAAATTAAATGTTTGAAAACTTAAAAGATTATATTAGAAAAATAAATGGACATTAAATAAAAACTAACACTTGGAAAACTTTGTGAAAAATAAGAACTTAGATGAAAAGTACTAAAAGAAAGTAAGATCGTAATATAGCAAAACACTTCAAATCGGAATAACCATAAAAAGGGTGTAATCGGAATGTTATTCCGATCAAACGATCGGAATGTGGCAAGCTATGGTCGGAATGTGGGAAAGGACCCCAATCGGAATACTGAGAATCACTCAATCGGAATATTCGAAACTTGTTACAATCGGAATCCAGGAAAATGAAACGATCGGAATAATGGAGAAATGCCTAAATCGGAATATTGGAAAACACTTACCGTCGGAATATGTTAAAATCACCAATCAGAAAATATGAAACCCTTTTCCGATCACTGCGATCGGAAAGAGGGGGATGCTTGGTCGGAATGTAAGGTCGGAAAAGGGAGTTACCTTTTCTGAAAATAGTGCAAATTCGAGTAAAAAGCAAAGGTATTCAGCTATTGGAATAAGCTAAAACCCAAAACTAACTCGAATCTAACAATAAGCTGATCAAATAAGTACTAAGAACACCTTATCTAAACTTCAAATAAGCAAAAGCATAAATCAAATGATAAAGAGATGAACTTTTTATAAAAAACTTAAGAAAGTAAATAAGCTAAATCAACAAATAAGCCAATAAGAACAAGGATCTTAAAGCTTATTTATGTGTAAACTTATGGAAACATAAAAAGTAATCAACTTTTTAAGCACAAATCATTGATGAACAACACGGATCATACGAGATTTGTACCAAAATCAATAAAACTAAAAGAAAGGAAGGATGAGATTAAAGATTAAAAGATAAAAACTTGAACTTGATTAATGAAAAAGTAATACAAAGTTTTGATCTTGAATGGAAAAAGATGAACTCTAGTGAGAGAAAGTTTAAGACTTTCTCTCTCTAAACTAGAGAGAAATTAAAACTAAGCTAAAAACTAAGTGTGTGAAATTTGTGAAGTAAGGGCCTTTATATAGGCGTGTGTTGTGGTTATGGGCTTTTGATTGGGCTTTGATTTGGGCTTCTTTTTCTTCTTTCTTCTTAAGTCTTCATGCGTCTTTAAATAAACGTTTCCGGCTTGGATTTGAGAAGTGTCGGTGAATAATTCCAACTCGTCTTATAATCTTTTATTTAATAGACTCGAGTTCTTCGACATATATGAATCTTCCATCTTTGGCTCTATTCTTCGATAAATCTTCAAATAGGCACAATGACTTCAATTCTTTTGCATCTCTTGGACAATAGACTTTGTCTTGAGTCTTTTTCCACGATGAAACCCGTGCAATCCCATGTTTTCTTCATTATTTATCCGGTTGACTCTGAAAACGCAATAAACACAAAAACCACGCATAATTCCAAACAAATGATATTAAATACGTGTTTTGGTCTTGTTTTAGCCAGAATTAAGTGGTAAATGGATGGGTGTTTTCACACCTATCAAATCCCCTACACTTAACCATTGCCATGCCCTCATGCAATGCTCAGTGACAAAGAACAATTACACTTTTCTCATTATCAATCAACCTTGGCCTTATTAAAATACTACTAAACAAAAATTTAAAGTACTAAGAGAAATTAAAATTTTAATGTAAACAAGAGGATAGAAAATAGCTTGCGTGGAAATAACTTGTAAAGAGATCGAGGACTTACATTAGGGCTTTGGTGTTGCGAAGATTTATCACCCTCAAGTTTCACGTTCCCCAAACTAAGCTTAAAAACGAGATCATTGTTATTATAAGTTAGCAATTCAAACACTTACACACATGGCTTAATTAAATGCTTAAACTCCCTTATTCCTAGGTGTATCTCTTATATTTTATTTTTGTCTTAGAATGATCATGAAGATGCATTTTCGGACTTATTTTGATAGTTTATTAGGGCTGAAAGCAAGGTAGGACGATTTGATCAATAGTTAGCTAAAGGACAAAATCTTTTAAAACTGCTTCTCGGGATATCAAAAAGTTCATATCTTGGCCTAACTTGGTTCGCGATTTGAGACCTTTCTCGGGCCGATATTTGGCATGTACTTCATACTTCATATCTTTGAGAGACGTTTTTGAGATAATGGCCTTCTCATCGTAATAGAGTTTCTTCACTTGGAGACTTTTGAGGGGTACTCCAACTTTGTTGACCACGACTTCATGATTATTCTTCAATCTCTAATTGGGATTTTGAGATGCAACGATCCGCCTCCTTTTCGGACTTGGATCTATTTATCCTCATACCTTGTTAGGGTCTTTTCGGATAGACTTCTCCATGATCTTTGTGGGAGTTGATTGCTTTTCGTCGTGAGTCTTGATCCTTCATATTGATTTTGGGAATAATGCTTTTCACATCACTTTGGATCTTCAGCAATAAAATGGAATCCTCATGCCTTGTTAGGGCCTTTTCGGACTCGCCAATCTTCGCGCCCCGCTTCATAAGTTATGCCTTGGCTATGAACTCTTATCATTACCGAGCAACTTTTAAACGATCTTGGGCTAGAAGCTAAGTAACTTTTCAAATCGTACGACCTTACTTATTGCAGATAAATTATTAGCAAGTGATGGGAGAATAGGCAAATAATTACACCAAGTGAACTTGCGCAAGAACCCCGACTTATAATTGACTCTATCATTTCTCGTCCTCCACAATTTAAAATCTCAAGTAATAAGATTTGTGGACACTTAGCCTAATAAAACAATTAAGGTCTACATGGTTAAGGATACTAGCTAGAATAAACTTGGATAAGTCTATTCGGGTTGAGTCAAAATAAACGCAACGGGCATAATATGTCAAAGATTTCAAAACTAGCTACACCACTTTATTAAAATTTTTGACTTTATTGCGGGATATATACATATGAAAGCAATGATAAAAATTTAAAAATTACGACTAAATGGCCAAAGTTAATTAAAAATTTGAAAAATGTTGAAAAGGATGATTTTCCGGTTAAATGAAGGCATTTTCATGGAAAAGTCCACTTAAAACTTCGATAGAAGTCCCCCCTACACTTAAGATAAACATTGTCCTCAATGTTTAAGCATGTGGGAAAAGTCTCCCCTACACTTATGACATTGTGCACGTTGGTTAACTCGAGCTAAGGAAGAGACGACTAAAGTGATCAATTTCAAATGTGAGAATGAAGAAAATTGAATCACGATAGTTGACAGATAGAACCGGATTTCGGATAGCACGGGAGCACGGTTCTTCAAAGTTTCCAAGAGTGCACTTATCCCTGTAATCACATCACCACACAAAGACAAACACCCATACAGGTCCCCTACACTTAGGAGGTTAACACATAAAAAGATAGATACTCGGGCTGCCTCCCGAGGAGCGCTTGTTTTTGATAACCGAGTCATGAGCCTGACTCGACCCAAAATTAGTTCATGGGGAACGTGGTGAGGGATGGAATCATCTCCTGAGAGATGTCCTCACCAAAGTACAACTTCAGACGCTGGCCATTCACCTTGAAATTGGGCCCATTTGGCTGAGAAAGCTCAATGGTCCCATACGGAAAGACGTTGGCGACGGTGAATGGACCAGACCAGCGGCTCTTCAACTTGCCAGAGAAGATCTTCAACCGAGAGTTAAAAAGTAAGACTTGATCACCAACGTGGAACTCTCGGTTCTTGATTTTTGCGTCATGGAGGATCTTCGTCTTCTCTTTGTAGATCAGCGAGTTCTCATAAGCTTCATTCCTCAGTTCATTGAACTTGTTGAGTTGAATCTTATGATGATCACCGGCTTTGTTGATGTCGAAGTTAGCCCACTTTAAGGCCCAGTGCGCCTTATGCTCCAGCTCGATGGGAAGGTGGCATGCTTTCCCGTACACAAGACGATAAGGTGTACAACCGATCGGGGTCTTGTAAGCAGTACGGAAAGCCCACATAGCATCATCTAACTTATCGGCCCACGCGGCACGATGCTCTCCTACAGTACGTTCCAAAATTCGCTTCAATCCACGGTTGGATATCTCGGCTTGCCCATTGGTTTGGGGATGATAAGCGGTGGAAAGACGGTGATTGACACCATACTTTGCCAAGACTCTTGCAAATTGGTCGTTGCAAAAATGAGTCCCGCGGTCACTGATAATGGCACGAGGAACGCCGAATCGGGCGAACAGCGATTTCAAAAAGTTACAAACCACCCTTGCATCATTAGTAGGTAAAGCTTTGGCTTCAACCCACTTTGAAACATAGTCAACGGCTACAAGGATGTATTTGTTTCCTTTAGATGAAGGGAATGGTCCCATAAAGTCGATACCCCAAACATGAAAAATTTCACACTCTTGAATGAAATTCTGAGGCATCTCGTCTTTATGTGTGATCGTGCCTTGTTTTTGGCAAGCATCACATCGTTTAACCATCTCGTGAGCATCACGATAGATGGTGGGCCAATAAAATCCCGAATCAAACACTTTTTTGGCGGTGTAGTTGGGACCAAAGTGACCACCGGTGGGTCCTTTATGGAAAGCATCAAGGATTTCTAAAGCTACCGGTCCATCAACACATCGGCGAATAATCAAGTCAGCACATTGTTTGAAAAGATACTGGTCATCCCAGAAGTAAGTCTTTATGTCTTTGAAGAACTTCTTCTTTTGCTGGGATGTTAACCCGTCAACGAGAATTCCACCCGCCAAATAGTTTGCAATGTCCGCAAACCACGGGGTTTCATCAGCAGTCGAGTTGATAGACATTAAGGTCTCCAGGGGAAAAGAATCATTGTTTCTTTGTTCGGATGATCCCCCTGGTAAGGATCCTCAAGTCTGCTGAGATGATCCGCGGCTAGGTTTTCAGCTCCTTTTTTATCGTGAATTTCGATTTTAAATTCCTGGAGCAGCAAAACCCAGCGAAGAATTCTTGGTTTGGAATCTTGCTTTGTCAACAAGTACTTCAGCGCGGAATGATCGGTATACACAATTGTGGTTGAAAGGACAAGATAGGGGCGGAATTTTTCAAAGGCATAGACAACAGCTAAAAGCTCTTTTTCGGTTGTCGTATAATGCAATTGCGCCCCCGTCATTGTCTTGCTAGCGTAATGGATCGGTTGGAAGTGTTTGTTCACTCTTTGTCCCAGAACCGCTCCAATAGCAAAATCACTAGCATCGCACATCAACTCAAAAGGCAGCTCCCAATTAGGGGTAACCAAAACGGGTGCCTTAGTTAGCTTATCCTTAAGCGAGTTGAAGGCTTCAAGACACTCTTTGGAAAAGATAAAAGGAGTATCTTTTTCCAAGAGGTGGGTCATCGGGCGAGCAATATGAGAAAAATCATTGATGAATCGACGGTAGAAGCCCGCATGACCCAGGAAACTTCTCACACCCTTCACGGTTGAAGGTGGAGGCAACTTTGCGATAACATCGACTTTAGCACGGTCTACTTCAAGACCGGCTTTCGAGATCTTATGTCCAAGCACGATGCCTTCTTTTACCATAAAATGGCATTTTTCCCAATTCAGAACAAGGCGAGTGTCTTCGCACCGCTTGAGCATACGTTCTAAATTGGCAAGGCAAGAAGAGAATGAATCCCCGAAGACCGAGAAATCATCCATGAAGACTTCCATGGTTTGTTCAACCATGTCATGGAAGATAGCTAACATACACCTTTGGAAAGTCCCGGGCGCATTACATAAGCCAAAAGGCATTCTTTTGTAAGCAAAAGTGCCATAGGGACAAGTGAATGTAGTCTTCTCTTGATCTTGGGGATCGATGAGTATTTGAAAATAACCCGAAAAACCATCAAGAAAGCAGTAATATTCATTTCCTGCTAATCGTTCAAGCATTTGGTCCATAAAAGGTAGAGGGAAATGATCCTTTCTCGTGGCATCATTGAGTTTGCGGTAGTCTATACAAACTCTCCACCTAGTAACGAGACGAGTGGAAATCAACTCGTTGTGTTCATTGGGAACAACGGTTATTCCGCCCTTCTTGGGCACACAATGGATTGGACTAACCCATGGGGAATCCGAAATAGGGTAAATCATACCCGCATCAAGAAGTTTGATAACCTCTGTTTTGATGACTTCATGTATTTTTGGATTCACCCTTCGTTGGCTTTGAATTGTGGGCTTAAAGTCGTCCTCCATGAGAATTTTGTGTGTGCAGAAGTGAGGATCAATTCCACGAATGTCAGAAATCTTCCAAGCAATAGCTGTTTTATGCTTTTTCAACACGGCGACAAGTCGAGTTTTCTCTTCATCTTTCAAATCCTTAGCAATGATGACAGGCGATTTCTTTTCTTCGTCAAGGAATACATACTCGAGATGGGGCGGCAACTCCTTAAGTTCTAAATCCGGAGGATTTTCGACGGGAGGCGTATTCGAAGTCGGAGTATCGATAGCAATGACCGTGGGAGATGGAGGCGAAGGATTGTCTTTGGTGAGAAGATTGTCAAAGAAATTCATGTCTTCATCCCCATCGATAGGAGAATCATTAGTAGCTAAATTCACATCTCCCATGGTGTCTTCAAGATTGTTCCAAAATAAATCACTATCTCCAAATAGAGACAACGATGAATCAATAGAGGACACGGTCTCAACATTGGGAAGAGAGGTAGGAATACTTTTGCAAGCATCATTAAAGTGTTCTTCACAAGCCTCATCAAGAACGTCAATACAATTAACGCTCTCATATGAATAAGGCATTTTAGACAACTTTCCCATGTTGAAGACTACTTTATCGTCACCCACTCTCATGATAAGCTCACCGGCTTAAACATCAATAAGAGTGCGACCGGTCCTCAAGAATGGACGTCCAACAATTAGTGGCACACGGGGGTCCATCTCGTAGTCGACGACAACAAAATCAGCAGGGAAGGTGAATTTGTCGACTCCTACAATGACGTCTTCGGCTATCCCCACTGGATAAGCAACCGTACGGTTAGCTAATTCCAAAGTCATTTTGGTGGGGACTAGCTCTGGGAGAGATAATTGCTTCCAAACACTTAGAGGCATAAGATTAATATTGGCACCTAGATCGGCTAGGGCCATGCAATTCTCTACTCCCGGGAAATTGCAAGGGATAAGAAAACAACCCGGATCACCAAGCTTGATTGGCAATTTCCTTAAGAGCACTGCAGAGCAATTCTCATTAAGTTGGGTGTTGGCAATATCGAGGAGCTTTTCCTTGTCGCTCAGAAGATCTTTAAACATTTTCGCATATTTAGGCATGTGAGCGAGAGCCTCAGCGAAGGAGATGTTAAAATTCAATTGTTTGAACATTTTAAGGAAGTTCGAAACCTGAATATCGTCCTTGCTTTTGAGCTTCTCTTTCCTCAACCTAGATGGATAAGGTATATTGGAAGAAGAGGAAGACTTTGGAAGAATAGGATCACTCACATCCTTGGGTGGAGGAGGGGTAGAAGGAAGAGGTGGAGAAATTGGGGAAGGAGAAGGATGAGGAATAGGAGCAGGTAACTCGTTCTCCTTAGTCACAACCACCGGTGGAGGTATAGGAAGCTCGGGTTCCTTGGTACCTTTGCCACTTCGAGTGGTGATTGCTTTCATCTCCCCTCTTGGATTCGCAACGGTGTTACTCGGAAGAGTACCCGAAGAAGAGGGTTGATTACTATGGAAAAAACTAGCCATCATGTTCCTTAAATCATTTGTTTGACTATCCATAGTGTTCTTCATATCAGCTCTTAGATCATTCCCTTGTTTCATCAGATCTGCTTTCAAGTTGCGCACTTCCTGTTGGAGATTATCCACGATCACATCGTTAGTCCTCATGTAGGTTCCAGTGTCTTGATGTGATGCGGGGGTTTGGTTGGAAGGAGCAGTGTATGCGGGTGGTTGATAAGCAGGTTGCTGGTAAACTTGGGTGTTTCGTTGAGGTGGTTGTTGCTGCTTGTGAGGAGGGATGTATGGTGTACGAGTTTGTTGTTGTTGAGGAGGAGGGCGATAAAGGTTTTGTTGTTGGTTTGGGTTGTTTTGGGGAAAACCAGGTGGTGAAAGATAATTGTTGGAGCGGTAGCTAAGCAAATTACGGTCACCTTGAGGTCTAGCTTGATAAGCAGGTTGAGGATAGGTGCCATATGCCGCATTCACATTCTCAGCAGGGTAGTCTTGAGTGGCAGTACAAGTGGTGTAAGAGTGAGGACCACCGCATATCTCACAAGGTTGGCTAACAACGTTAACTTGGGCGTTTTTAGCGTTATTGTTGTTGTTGTTGCTGACGGTGTGGGTGACAAGCGATTCAAGAAGCGTAGTGATTTTGTCCAATCGCTTGTCGCTGTCATTAGTGCTAGCACTAGCGACATTGGTCCTAACACTCTTGGTTTGCACACGAGACTTATTCTCAATGATGTCCCAAACAGCATTGGAAGTCTTAGCCAATAGATTACCCCCCGAGGCACTGTTCAGTGAATCTTGGTCACTCATGCTTAAACCATTGTAAAAAGTATTAATTTGATGTACTTTGGTAAAACCATGTTGTGGGCATTTTCTTAAAAGATCTTTAAAACGATCCCAAGATTCACTGAACGACTCATCGTACTTTTGTTCAAAATTTATGATCTCATTCCGCAAAGCGGTAGTACGAGAGGGTGGGAAAAAGTAATTGATGAACTTTGTTTCCAAATCCGTCCACGAGAGAATACTCTGTGGCGGTTCCTTAGCAAGCCAATGCCGGGCTTGTCCCTCTAAAGAAAATGGAAAAAGTTGTAACCTTATAACCTCTTGTGGAACACCATTGAAATTGACCGTGTTGGTGAGTTGCAAAAATCTCTTGATGTGGTCGTGAGGGTCATCAATGGTTCGTCCCAAGAATGGTTGAGCGGAGACCATCTGGATAAAGCCTGACTTGAGCTCAAAGTTGTTGGCGGCAATTGGAGGTATGACAATTGGATCCGTGTTGCCATCTACATGAGCTTGCAGTAGTTCAATCATCGGGCGATTATCCGGAAGGGGCTCATTGTTGTTGTTATTGTTCATGTTGTTGAAAGGTGGGTTGTTGTTGTTATTATTGTTTGGAGGTGGTACACCGGCCATGTCTAAGTGATCGAGAGGCTCGGGCTCTTGATAAGACGTGGATCGAGTGCGCATACACCTGCAAAAGAACGAACAAAGAAAAACAAAGCAAAAATATTTTTGGTTTTTATGTTTTTTAAATTTTTTTTTTTTTTTTTTTTTTTTTTTTTTGAAAATTTAATATTTTTTAGGATTTTTTGAAAATTTTTGTGAAAAAGTAACGTTCACGGGGAACGGATCCCAAAATCCAAGTTCTCACAAAAAACTTTTGATCTTAACGAGAAGAGCCGGCAGCGGCGCCATTTGATACATGCTATTTCAATGGGTTCAATTTAAGTTCTCTCGATATCCTCTCGAATTGATCTCGGCTTTAAGTGGAATGATTTGTTCTTGGTTATTAACAAGTGGTTGGTTTGTTTATCTTTTTTAAACTAATAACAATTAATTAAGTGTCGAAGAGTAAAATTAAAGACTTAAATGATTAAAGTGAAAAGACGAATTTAAAATTAAATGTTTGAAAACTTAAAAGATTATATTAGAAAAATAAATGGACATTAAATAAAAACTAACACTTGGAAAACTTTGTGAAAAATAAGAACTTAGATGAAAAGTACTAAAAGAAAGTAAGATCGTAATATAGCAAAACACTTCAAATCGGAATAACCATAAAAAGGGTGTAATCGGAATGTTATTCCGATCAAACGATCGGAATGTGGCAAGCTATGGTCGGAATGTGGGAAAGGACCCCAATCGGAATACTGAGAATCACTCGATCGGAATATTCGAAACTTGTTACAATCGGAATCCAGGAAAATGAAACGATCGGAATAATGGAGAAATGCCTAAATCGGAATATTGGAAAACACTTACCGTCGGAATATGTTAAAATCACCAATCGGGAAATATGAAACCCTTTTCCGATCACTGCGATCGGAAAGAGGGGGATGCTTGGTCGGAATGTAAGGTCGGAAAAGGGAGTTACCTTTTCCAAAAATAGTGCAAATTCGAGTAAAAAGCAAAGGTATTAAGCTATTGGAATAAGCTAAAACCCAAAACTAACTCGAATCTAACAATAAGCTGATCAAATAAGTACTAAGAACACCTTATCTAAACTTCAAATAAGCAAAAGCATAAATCAAATGATAAAGAGATGAACTTTTTATAAAAAACTTAAGAAAGTAAATAAGCTAAATCAACAAATAAGCCAATAAGAACAAGGATCTTAAAGCTTATTTATGTGTAAACTTAAGGAAACATAAAAAGTAATCAACTTTTTAAGCACAAATCATTGATGAACAACACGGATCATACGAGATTTGTAGCAAAATCAATAAAATTAAAAGAAAGGAAGGATGAGATTAAAGATTAAAAGATAAAAACTTGAACTTGATTAATGAAAAAGTAATACAAAGTTTTGATCTTGAATGGAAAAAGATGAACTCTAGTGAGAGAAAGTTTAAGACTTTCTCTCTCTAAACTAGAGAGAAATTAAAACTAAGCTAAAAACTAAGTGTGTGAAATTTGTGAAGTAAGGGCCTTTATATAGGCGTGTGTTGTGGTTATGGGCTTTTGATTGGGCTTTGATTTGGGCTTCTTTTTCTTCTTTCTTCATAAGTCTTCATGCGTCTTTAAATAAACGTTTCCGGCTTGGATTTGAGAAGTGTCGGTGAATAATTCCAACTCGTCTTATAATCTTTTATTTAATAGACTCGAGTTCTTCGACATATATGAATCTTCCATCTTTGGCTCTATTCTTCGATAAATCTTCAAATAGGCACAATGACTTCAATTCTTTTGCATCTCTTGGACAATAGACTTTGTCTTGAGTCTTTTTCCTCGATAAAACCCGTGCAATCCCATGTTTTCTTCATTATTTATCCGGTTGACTCTGAAAACACAATAAACACAAAAACCACGCATAATTCCAAACAAATGATATTAAATACGTGTTTTGGTCTTGTTTTAGCCAGAATTAAGTGGTAAAAGGATGGGTGTTTTCACACCTATCAGGTACTGATCGGAATATCCACGACAGAAAGCAATCGGAATGTTGGGAACACACCCAATCGGAATATTCAAAATTTCACCTATCGGAATATCCAGAAACTTTACAATCAGAATACCAAACAAAGGACCAAATCGGAAAAACACAAAGACTACCACAATCGGAATATGCAAAGAAGGGGGTAATCGGAATATTTTAATACCTAATCCGATCTATTCGATCGGAATAACAAGGGATGCTGATCGGAAAATGAAAATCCTTTTCCGATTTGATCAATCGGAAAGAGGGATGGGGTTGGTCGGAATAGGTAGATCGGAAAAGGGTTTATAACCTTTTCCGATTTGGGTAGGATTCGGTTAAGCTAGGTAATAAGCTAAATTTATTAAGCTAATACCCGAAACTCAACAAACCAATAATAAACCGGATCAAATAAGCAATTATCACAACTTATTCAACTTCAAAATAAGTAACTTTTCAATCAAACAATCAAAAATATGAACTTTTAAAGAAAGCTTTTTATAAGAAAATAAGCTAATCATAAAAATAAGCCAATAAGCACAAGAGTCTTAAAGCTTAATCAAATGAAAACTTATGAAATGATCAAAATATTAACTTTTTAGGCACGAAATCATTAAGAACAACACGGATCATATGATAATCGCACCAAAATCAATCTAAAATCAAAGAAAAGTAGAATGAGATTAAGGATTTAAAAGCTTAAAATAGACCTTTGATTAATGAAAAATAAGCAATACAAATGTTTAATCTTGAAAGATTAAAAGAAAAGATGAAATTTAGTGAGAGAAAGTTTAAGACTTTCTCTCTCTAAAACTAGAAAGAAAATGAAAAAGTGAAAACTAACTAAAAGTTAACTAACTCCCTCCTAATGACTATTAGGAGGGTATTTATAGGGAAGGTGGAAGGAGTGCATGTGTTGCATCTTCTTTCTTGCTTTCTTCACGTCTTCTCGACTCGACTTTAATTCTTTGTCTTTTCTCGATGTCGTCTCGGGATTTGAACTTGTCTTTTAATTTTCTTCTTCTATTAGACTTAAGTTCTTCGACTTCGTTAAACTTCCGTCTTTAGACTTTTTCTTCGATAAATCTTCAGAATAGGCCTTGGACTTCCGTTCTTTTTGCACTCTTGATCTTTTGACTTCGTCTTTTCCCGTTTTCTTCGATAAAAGCCCGTGAAAAACCGTGTTTTCTTCCTTTTTCATATTTTGGTCCTAAAACACAATAAAAACACAAACCACGCATAATTCCGACTTTTACGACATAAATCACACGTTTTGGTCTTGTTATTATTGGAAATAAGTGGTAAAAGGATAAGTTTTTTCACACTTATTAACCCCTAATCAGGAGTTTAGTTAAATGATTTGTGTATAAGGGAATAATCCCTTAAAAATCCTTTGTTAAAACATTTGTCAAAACATATTTCCATTTTCTTTTTGGTAAAACCCAAAGTCTTAAAAGGGCTCTTAATTTTTGAAGAGTCAATATAGATTCCATTATCTTACTAATCACACAGTCAAATCATGTAAAGTATTAAGCCGTTAATCACATGTTAAATATTTAAAGTACAAGTTTTTATTGTTCGGCCAATTTAGGGCATTTTTAACTCCTTCCTATTCTTATAAACAAACAAATAGTTCTTAATGATCACACGCATGAATTTATCAAATTACAGCCTACACACGTGATTCACCAAATTTATGAATGTTACATGTGCATTGGTCAATCCAAACGACATCACGTGAAACTCATAATGTTTATTACAAGATCTGGACGTAATGATTGGAATAGATAATCTCTTTCGCGGATGCGAAGTTGATGATAACCATGCCGTGGATCAAATTGCTAGAACCTTGTAAATGATCGAACAAATCTTCCATTTCGAGTTATGGATATCGTTTTCGATTGTCAATTTACTCAGTCCACAGTAATATTATAAATATAAGGAATAATAACACCATAGCTCTTCATGATTACGAGCTTGGTAGAATAAAATCTTTCTCCGACAACTCTCTCAGTTGTACGGTAATTCCTTTAATTCAGATGGTGCTGACGTACAGTGCACAAGCCACAGGTGCAGCACTGGGAATATAATCAATACCAAATTCAACTTTCCTTAATGGCGAAAGTCGAGGTAATTCATCAACAAATACTTACTAAAGTTTCAGATAACATAAACATCTTTTATTACATTCACTTTTAAGTTCTTTCTAGATTATAATATCTATGACTAATTCACAACCATTCATGGTATAATTTTAAGTCTAAATGCAGGATATGGTCATCCATCAAGAATTATTTAGATCACTTTTGATAATCAACATCTTATCATTTAGGGGAATTCTACTCGAGTTCCCATCAATTAAGACAATGTTGTCATGTCATAATCAATCAATCCATTCTACGGGCACTATCAACTTTCCAGTTGCATTGCCGTCGATAAGATGTGAACTTCTCAAAAGACTAATAATAACTCATAATCCTTCACAAATTCAAGGATATCTGGATTCACAACTACTATTAAAAGAGTAAGGTCAACGCATAATCTAGGCGAGAGAATTTCAAATAAGATACAGATGAAAACATTTAACGAATATGAATATATCCCATGTTTTCATAATTTGAGTACGCATTCGAAATCTCCTCGGATCGTTACCCAGGTCATTCAAATGAAATCAAATCAAAAGAAACGATAAGAACGTCGATACATCCAGTCGGGTATCAACACTCGGTAATCAGATACTTTTCCTAAGAATCTCACTACGGGATAATTGGACAAGAAAGAATTGTCAATTGTCAAATAAGACAATTTCTACAGATGAGTAAATTCGATTCAGAAGAATAGATGCTATTGGCACATATGTAGGTGTCCCTAACACTATGTCCCTATTTTTCACTTCTTACAGATCTCATAAAATTTAACCCTTCACAATCTTCAAAGAAAATGTAGTGTTTATTCATTAGTTTTATGCTACTAATCAGTCTTGCATGGTCCATTCCAAATTGTATGTAGGCGCGCAACTATATACAATTTCAAGATTAACGATGCAATACTCAGTTCGTCAAAATTTTATCATCATGTTTATAATAAAAACATTTTCATGCTTAATTCTTAAATAAGAATCAAAAATAAATTTACAAAGATTTTCTTTGTTATGAAAACAAATAAGTTTTCCAAGGTATTTCATAATCAACTTTATTTCAATAATGATTATTTATAAGTCTCACTTTAAATAATCCATATAGTGATGAAAATTAAATTTTCTCAAAGGATACTGTTTTATCTTATAAAAACAATGAGTGATCTGCAAAAGAGTGATGAAAAGTTGTTCACCAAGAACTAACTACGATATGATAGGAAGTGAGCTTAGCCAAATAATCATGAGGTTCATGACCTCGATGGCACTCAAAATGAATAATCCACAACGTAACTCAATTCGAGATGAGTACTTGTTCAATGGTTGCATCACTAATGCGAACATTAGGATGAAGCAATAAAAGATAGATAACATCGATACATGTAGAATTTAGCAATCAAAGGTAGTCTTTTCATTAATCACAAACAAGTCTAAATTGTACCGTAACACATTACGTGTCACTATGTCATACAATTCCAAGAACTCATCCTAGCAACTGATATCTCAGTTAAGTTAGGGATTTTTAAAAGATACTACAATGAATACTAATCTACAAGAGTCATTAGGTGTTCCATATGTCCCGGAAGATCCATTGGTCCCAATTTAAAAGAAGATTTCTTCAATTTATTTCTTGGACACTGGGCATCCTCATTAGTGGACAATGGCCTAGGAACAACCCTTAACACGAACCTACAATCATTTAAAACCTCATAATTCAATCACAGAACTTAACGACTTCCTCTTAACAATCTCATATTCCATACAGGTTAAGTTTCACTTTATTCAAGTTTTAACCAATTTTATACTCAATTCGATATCCTACCTCATTATCCAATACTTCAACCTTATTCTTAGGCCTTAAAAGGGCAATAAAAGCTCAATATGAACAACACTTAATTTCCAATCCTATAGCTCTTACAACAACAATTATCAAATGAGTGACTAGCATGAGATGACTCACACATTCAATTAGACTTCTCGGAAAGGTACTAGTGGCATGAGGCTTTTGGGTAATGGTTCCAATGACAGCCTCAAGTGCAACATTCACCCTTTCGATTTCTATTTAAGAATTGGATGACAATGAATCAGATGACATCTTTCTAGGTGGTAACGTTTTGTGAAACTCGAGTCTATAAGAAAAGATCGTCATGACATCGATATCAGATTTAATCTCGCCAATTCTTTTTCAATATCACAATCAACTAATATCTAAATATCTACGAATATCAACCGTTTGTTGGGATCATAAATATCCACAACTTGGTTTAGATCTAGGATAGCTAGAATTCCTACGAGAATAGCTTCTATTAATTTACTAGGGGATTTAGGGTTCCTTGTGACAATCTACGTCGTATAAATACCTCGTATAAATATCAAAATAATCATCAAACAATCATGTAATAATTTTTCATCATATATATATATATATATATATATATATATATATATATATATATATAATCCAAGCTATATATATATATTAAAATAACACTTCTTAGTCTGGCCTTGTCGGTAACTCGGGAATTCTTCGACACCGTTATAGTCAAAAGATTTTAGACATTTTTAGAAAAATGTTTATAGTTAAAAGATTTTGAAATGTTTTATTCAAAACCTTAGTTTTAAAAATCTTTCGTTCTCTATAACGAGAGCTCTGGTACCAAACTATAACACCCCCAAATTTATACAACTCAATACAGCGGAAGACTAGTTGGTGTTACGGGTTAGCACATTACTCACATCATAGACAACGCTTAAAAGTCACGTCGTTTTAATATTAAATCATTTCCATTCATAAACATCAAAGTTACATAGGTCCCAAGTCAATGTATTTCATACAAGTTTTACAAAATATTTGAATGGAAATTTGTTAATTAAGTGCGGGCCATGAATTCTTGTTGTCTTCCCGAGAATTACCTTCAAGTACCTGAGACAAAACATGTTAAAAGAAAAGGTCAGCGATAACGCCGAGTGAATTCATAGAGTTTAATAAACCATCAATATAACATCGGTATAAAATTATTACCAAAAATCATTTTGTACAAATCATTCTAATAGGCCATAAAATAGCCAAAATCATTTTATACAAATCTTTATCAAATCATACTATAGGCATTTGCCTTAAAAACCATTATACGAATCATTGTCGTTAAAAACACCATACAATACGTTTTGCAACGTTGTATAGATTAAATAAAAACCGTTATATGAATATGGTTACATAAAACCAAAACACGAACATAATATCAATAGTATGACCCCATATTGCTAGTCAGGCAATACATCGTAATTCGGTGCGTATAAGAGTATTTTGTTAATTGGATTATTATAAGCCGCATGACGTTGTTACCTTACTAAACCAAACAACGGGTAGCTAATCCGATACTCAATTTGCCCATCTAAATTAGCGTGTCGTCACAAAGGTCACGCTATGGAAATCTTCTCATACATAAATTCGCTTACCAACCAATGTGGCACGACGGGGATCAACCGTCAAGGCGCGAACTGGGGTGATCGTCCCCAAATAGTACTATTATAAGCATAAGCGTCTACCAAATCCCGGTAGTTCACAATTCATGCTAATGGGACTTTTAGTGACATATCCTAACTTTAATAATCCATTTCATTTCATCTATCGGGTCATTTAATCATTCATCGGGTCATACAATCATTCGGGTCCAAATCAATAAACAAACAACCGGGACAACTAGTGTCCTATTTCATAAAAACTAACATGTTATCTCCCTCGCGGGTTTATAAAACATTTTATAAAAATATTTAAAAGAGTGCGAGGCTATGAACTCACGTTGATGTGGGAAAGCGGGTTATCGGCAATTCGGACGTACGGTACGTGCTTCAATCACGAAAACCTAGACAAATAATGCTCGTCTTAGACTCATGTCCAATGACTTTATAAAAATAACAATTATGTATACATATGATGATTATATATATATGATGATCAAGTGGGTTTACAAATTCTCATTTACTCATTTTAGTGTTATGTGTTGATAACTTTTATACTAGTTTACTTGTTTTAAGTCCAATAAGCCTATTATAAGTTTATTAACTTGTATTAATCCATTTCACACTTGTATTATCAGTATTTACACTTTACATGTTGGGCCCAAATGGGTTAAGCCCAATAAATAAGTTTATAAGTGTTTTAGTCCATTTTGTTGTATTATTAGTCCAATATCGTTAACTTAGCCCGTTAATGTCCGTATGTTATATAGTTCGGGTTTTATCGGTTTTTACTTGTTATACACGTTTATATATCAGTATATAAGTTTTATAAAGTTCACATTAGACGGGTCCAATCGTCTAAGTTTTATTTAACAAAAACGTTAATTTTACGGTAATAGCCGAAAAAGTCGTAAAAATCATGTTTATAGTTTTATAACTTATAAAACTTAAAAAATTACCATTTTTATAAAATTTCCTCTTATTTATCCTTATACATATTTATATAAATGTATTATATAATTTAGTGGGTTTTAATTTACATTTTATACTATTTTTATTTGAGTGCTTATATAATACTATTATACTTTAATTTCCAAAATCTGATTTTTATTTTCATCTTCACCAAAACTGCCATATCTAGAGTTCTATATGGAGATAGAAGCTCAAATTTTTATGACATAAACTACATGATATGTGCTCCATTTAACTTTCCTATAGCTACTGTTGAATCATCTTCTAAGTATTTTCTAAAAATCGTCCAAAACAGTGAACTCAGATTTGTACTTTAAACTTGTTTTGATCACATCTCACTCATTACAATGATTCCATTGCATGGCCAACTCTCACATGTGTACAAGACCCATAGCTTACTGTATATCAATTTATTCAAGTCATTTTACCAGTTTACCATATGATTCTCTACTGTTTTACACAGCCATCTAAATTAAGCAAGATTTTAACCTTGTTTCTTATAGTTTTTCATATTTTTAAGCATGTTTATCAACACCAAATCCCCACACAATATTTTTAATCATCATTCATCATCATATACATATACATAAGTAAAAGAAATACAAGATTACATAATCAAAAATAACAAGAGGATGAGGAGGACAATCTTTATACCACCAAGTTGATGTAGGTTGTGATTTGGACATGGATTTTGATGGAGAAACTTGTGAATAACCAAGACCATCTTCAAGACCACCATTCTTCATGAACACCTTGTGGAAAATCAGCCCTAATACTCCACGGAAACTCCTCCTTGGATGTTAAAACTTGCACCAATCTTCCTCTTTTTGAATGGAGATTAACATATGTAAGTTATAACATATGTTTGTGGTTAAAAATTGTATGATGGTGGTGTTCTGGTTGAGGTGGGATGGCAAGAAGAGGAGCCAAAGGAGAGAAAGGAGTGGTTTTGCATGTGAGGGAAATGGTGGAAATGAGAAGCTAGTGGTTTTTGATGGATGTAGCTTACATTGTAAGCTTTCAAGGACAAGTGTTTAGCTTATTAGCTAAACTTTGACACCTAAGTGGTGTTGTGGCTAGTTAGGCCGGTTTTGAGTGGGGATGGGACAAGTGTCCCACTTGTCTCCTCCCCATTTATTTATGGGTACTCCTCGATTCTAGTTTCCTCGATTTGCGTGTCCTCGGGTCGTTTTACGAAAAACGTTTTTATAAATTATGAATCAACGGCACAAAACGAATCTAATAAAAATTGTTTCATCAAAAACGGAGTTCGAAAACGTAAATACGTAATCCTAAGGTTTCCGGTTTAGTCGTAAAGGACGTTAAAATAAAATCGTAAGTCCTAATCTCTTCTCGTAAATTTGTGAGTTTATGAACCAACACAAATTTAAAACTCCAAAATAATATTCACGGATAAATTTATTTTCTGATATGTCGGACTGTCACCAAAACGGTGTATGTAAACGTAAGCGCGTAACGTAGAATACTCCGGTTTAAACGTAGTCGATGCTACTTCAAGACATAAATCCAAATTTCTTCCCAAAAATATGTGAGTTCATATTGTAACATTAAAATAATGTTTTCAAATAAATATTGAGAATAAAAATATCAACCATAAATTGACGGATTGTCACAAGTGCAATGGGGGAGATGATCTTCTTTCTAGGGTTACAAGTTCAACAGAAAGAAGATGGTATCTTCATCTCTCAAGACAAATATGTAGCAGAAATCTTGAAGAAGTTTGGCTTTTCTCCACATGAGAAACGGGCTAGCACACCCATGGATAGGGAACACCCTTGGGGAAAGGTTGGAGATGGAAAAGAGGTGGATGTCAGGCAATATAGGTCAATGATTGGATCATTGATGTATCTCACAACTTCAAGACCTAACATTATGTTTGCTGTTTGTGCATGTGCACGCCATCAAGTGACTCCCAAAGAGTGTCATCTTCATGCTGTCAAGAGGATTTTTAGGTATCTTAGGTGCTATCCCACATTGGGATTATGGTATCCAAAAGATTATTCTTTAGAGCTTATTGCATATTCAGACAGTGATTATGCGGGTGACAAGTTTGATAGAAAATCCACAACTGGTGGATGCCAATTTCTTGGGAGTAGGTTGATATCTTGGCAATGCAAGAAACAAACAATGGTGGCCAATTCTACAACTGAAGCAGAGTATGTAGTTGCAACTGCTTGTTGTTGACAAGTCTTATGGATTCAGAACCAGCTGTTGGATTATGGGTATAATTTCCTGCATACCAAGATTTTTGTAGAAAATAATAGTACTTTATGCATTATTAAAAATCCTGTACATCACTCTAAAACAAAACACATAGAAATTAGACATCATTTTATAAGAAATTGTTTTGAAAAAGTTTTAATACAACCAGATAGGGTTGACACAGAGGAAAATGTGGCTGATTTATTAACTAAACCTTTTGATACTGGGAGATTTCAATACTTGGTAACAAGTATTAGAATGATCAATCTTGCTTAATATGTGTTTTGGGGAATTATTGTATAAGTATGTACAGGATATGCATTGTTATTGGTCTTTGTACAAAATTAGATTTCCACTTTATTTGTCTAACGCTGACAAAGGTTATTTTAACGCTGACAAGTGTTAAATTGACGTTGTCAGCAACGTGTTAGTTTTGTGGTTTTTGATCTAATTATGCAGGCATTGTTAGCATTGTACAGATGGATACAGAGTTGCTTATGGATTCTTGGAGCATTATTGGAGCATGTTCAAGTTTATGGATGATGGTTGGAATAGTTATATTCCTATCTTGACATAAATTTTTATTGCATGCATTTTATTTGGCAACTTATGTATCATAGCTTAAGGGGAGGTTTAGGAAACCTTTAGGACTTTTTGGGTATTCATATAATACTCTTATCACAGTTCTAGATTGTGTCCACTGGTGTGTATGAATTAGTTTACTAACTCATGAGGCACTGTAGCATGCAAAGTTGATATACTATGCACGCTGCCAAGACTTTTTGGCCTAGAATTGGATGTGGTCGGTTGGGAGACTTGGGTATGATTTTTATTGGGCTTACCTGGGAAGTTACTAAGGATTTTATGAGATAACTTCACTGTTAAGAACTTTGGTTAGCAAGGGACACTTGAGGACTGTTATGTCTATCTTGCTTAAGCAAGTGTGCATGATTGGACAATGCTTGCCCACCCTATGGTAATTTTTAGTTTATAGGTTATCTTCACTAGGTTAAATCACTTTGTTAAGGTCCTTTTTCATTTTTATTATTTTTATTTTTGGATGTTGACAGCTTTATTTCCAAACGTTGTTAGGACCAATTTTGACATTGACATGGCATTTTCCAACGTTGACAAGAATATAGCCGTTGGGAGTTGATAGGTTATTTTTTACCGTTGACAACCATTGGGTCCTACCCAGTTGTTATTTTTGACGAAAATTTGGGCCGTAATTTTAGGAGTTGGTAACTTTTATTAATGCACAAGATAAGTTATAACTTTTCAAGATTTTTATCATTATATTTTGAAACATAAATCCCTCATTTTTTTACCAATCACATGTGCCTACCTCTCCTATATATTTGGCTCATTATTTTAAAACAGGGTAACTGCTTATTCTTGTCTAACTAAAATTTCATACACATTCATCTTTCATAACATATATCACAGCTTTCTACATCAATGGCGCCTAAGTTTAAACCGAGTGATTTGGTATTGGGGTTCAGAAGTCATCATAACATGGTTGCCTATTTGGAGGCTGACAACACTCTGTTTCCTCAATATACTCAGATGGTGGAGTATTTAAATGCATCCCCCTTAAGGTATGCACTTTCTCATGCTCCTCTTATCCATGTCACTCATATTAAGCAGTTTTGGAATACTGTTACTTCCTCAACCATTAATAATGTGACTACATTGACTGCTACAGTCCATGAGCGTTCATGGGTGGTTATTGAATCCTTGGATCGCCAGGTTTTGCATCTTAATGATGCAGATGGTATAACCACCCTACCCATTGGTGAGATAGAACAAGGACTTCAAGCTTTGGGTTATCCTTTCCCTAAAGAGGACACTTTAAATAAATATTCACAACAGGAATTTCCCCCAGCTTGGAAGTACTTAATACATGTCATACTTCAATGCTTGAGTCCCAAATGTACTGCACACAATGAAATTAACAGGTCTATTGGTAGTGCCATTGTGTGTATTGCTACTGGGCAAAAATATAATTTTTCTAAAATGATTTTTTATGGCATGTGTAAAAACATGGGTAGCAAGATGACTCTTGCTTACCCAAGATTTTTGCAAATGGTTTTTGATGAACAAAGGTATTGCACTAGGGATCGTGATGATTTTTATACGATCCCTGTGCAAAAGAAAGCAATTTTTGGAAAGATGAATTCACCCCCACACAGAGACTTACCCCTCACCCAAGCCATGCTTGCTATTATTGCATCAGCACAACCTCAACCTGACCCACAACTACAACCAGACCCATTACCTGAACCATCATCATCATCCCAGCATATGGAAATTGACCAAGATCCCTTCAACGCTGACACATTAAATGTTGGAGTTGACACTTCAAATCCAAACGCTGACACACTTTTACAACAAACCCAAACACCCCTTAACCTACAAACTGAAACCCAATCTACATCATCCTCTTCACCCCCAGACTTTAGGTTGGAAAAATGCCAAAGGACTATTGGAGTGTTCTCCCCTAGTGGTCCTAGCCATGTTGCAGAGATTACCACCACTACAAGTGTGGTTGGTGACATGGGTGGGGCTATGATTATTGGTACTCGCTTAGATGCAGGCCAAGCCAATCCTAACATCATTAAGACTTCATCCATGCCCCATGACTCTACTTTGGGAGGTCAAATTCCCATTCTAGAGGAGGGCATATTGGAACCCTATACAGTGTTGGAATTGACGGCTGTCTGCATTAGCTTGCAAAAGCAAAATGCAGACCTTGTACATACTGTCTCTACACAAGGCCTTGAACTCAAGAAATTGAGGGAGAGGATTGTTATTTTGGAAGGTGCTAACCTTAGACGTAGAGTAGAGGATTCTTCCAAAGAGGAGGATGAGCAGATACATGTGAGTGACAAAGGCTCACATGAAGGAGAATCTTTGGGTATAGCTGAAGCTCTAACAGATTTGAAGAGGCAACCAGGTTTTGATGTTTCATTGGTTACCCCTAAAAATTTGAATTTATCTTTTACTGAGATGATGGAGCAGTTCACAAGAAGCGCTGACAAGAGTAGATTGAGCGTTGAGAAGCAGATTTTGACGCTGACAAGCAGATTTTAACGCTGACAAGCCAAGCGCTGATAGGAGTAAGTTAAGTGTTGACACACATGTTTTGGACGTTGATAGACCTGCAAGTATGGTTGATGTATCCCAGTCATCAGCTATCATCAAAGATGTGTCTACACAGGTACCATCATTGATGACGTATAGTCCCCAGCCGGGTCATGAACCCGGCCCACGGGTACTACCCGCATCCAGCCCATTACTGATGAGTGGGATTAATGTCATTTAAAATTATGGGCTTAGATGAACAGTAACCGCACACGTGTGTGTGGCCCACGGCCCGTCAAGGCCGGTAAAGGGTTATACAGAATCATACTCTTACTATGATTAGGATTTACCCCAAAGAAGAGGATATTCACTCACCATAATTAGAAGATAACAATCAAACTAATTCTGGTACTTATCCTTTCCTTGGGGCCAAAGCATCGGTGACAGCCCATTAGGGTTTCACTGCCTATATAAGGAACCCCGAAGGGTTTCACAAAGGTATTATATTCTACACACTCACAACTCCTCCGATTCTTAAAACCCTAACCGATTACTTACTCTCACGCCGGAGTCTAATCGTGGGATACATTCCCACGGTAAGCCTAACGCGTGTTGTTTTAGTGTGCAGGATCCCAACCAGATATTTTACTTGGTGCAGGAGCCAGAGTCCAGCCAACCCGAATTAAGCCTAATTCGGGTCTAGCAAGGATCACCCAACTTTTGTATCAACAAGTTGGCGCCATCCGTGGGACCAATAAACTAAGCTAGAGCAAATCTCATCTCGATCTCTCAATGACGAAAGGACATCCGCAAGGAAACCTCAGGAACACAAATCCTGCGAATCAGAAGTCCACAGGGGACGGGATACTCATTCCCACTCAGTCCCCCGACAACTAAACAGGTGGACCGAATAACCAGAGCATTTTTCAGTCCATGGATGGAGCAGGCACGTCCGCTATCACCCCACCACCAACCTCGACCTTGGACAACCCTGATCCAGGGAGCACGCCTAAGCCCCCTAATAAGGAGCCGCGCAGGCCATCAACCGAGGAAGAAGTGGAGGTCGAACCACTTAGTGAGGAAGATATCACTCGAGTTCTCACGCAGAACTTCGAGAGGATCGTCCCAGGAATCGCATCCAGGTTGAACCTAGGGAGGAACCTCCAATCTAGGCTCAACTTTGGCAGTGCCGGACCAGGCACTTCTCCTCAGATTCAAAGGAAGCGAAGGACACGCCCCCAGGAACGAAACCTCTTTGAGGAAACCCCCCAACCTAGGAATGTGTTCGAACGCATAGGGGATCGTATTATGCAGGAACTACTACAATCCCGTGAGGAGGGAGAGAGGTCCGACGATTCAGCCGAACGACCAGATCTCGAGCTAACCAGAACTAATCGCCGCACAAGCGTGTGGGACAGGATGAATACCGGGAAGAAGGCTCCTAGCTCTTCTTACAAGAGCGATCCTCAGCCAAAGAATGGGGCACCACCCCCTTCTCCCGGTCCATCAGGAGAGGATTCGGATGACCATTCACCCAAGCGCCGCCGACCCAGGCGTACTCCTCCACCGCCACCAGACAATGAAGAGTACTACAACGACCCCTATTATCGCGAGGCGGAAGCAGAAGATCTCTCCCGCCCATGGTGTGATCCTAATCTCACCCGTCCATGGGCTGATCCCAGGGAAGATCCTTTTACCCTCCACATACGGAATTACTCCGAGGATACAAAGCGTCGCATGCCGGCGTGTGTCAAGACTTATGATGGGTCTGGTGATTTGGACGATCACCTAAAGATATTTGACACGCAGGCAAAAATTGAACGATGGCCCATGCCCATATGGTGCCAGATGTTCAATTCAACCTTGATCGGTAATGCTCGCGATTGGTTTGAGGGACTTCCTCCCCGAAGCATTGATAGCTTCACTGAACTGCGTACTGCGTTCAAGAACAATTATACTCAGCGAAAGAAGTATAATAGGGACCCGATCTCGTTGGCAACCGTCAAGCAACGGCCTGGGGAATCTACGGAGGCCTTCACCGAACGCTTCAATGACAAGTGCACATACACAAAGACAATGCCAGAACTTCTAAAAATTTCCGATTACATGCACGCCATAACAGACAGGGAATTAATCAGACGTCTCAATGACAAGCGACCGGAGAAGTATGACGACCTTATGGAAAGGGTCAGGAACATCATAGAGGGAGAAACCGCGGTAGCCGCGACCTACCCCCAAAAGGAAGCAGCTATCAATCGAATGACAAGTCCAGGAGACAGTCGGGTGGTCAAAGCAACCAGGGCCAAAAGAAAGGAGGGCGGTCGGAGGACAAATTTACCCCTCTAAAGATGTCCTACCCGGAGATCTTGCTGACAGAAGGGGCCAACTTCCCGAGACCTCCCCCAATGACAACTCCGGTGGACCGTCGTCAAGGAAATCGCTTTTGCGAATTCCACAACGACAAGGGCCACGGCACGGAGGAATGTATCCAGCTCAAGAAGCACATTGAGTCACTGATCAAGTCAGTCAAACTCAAACATTTGGTCAAGGATTGGAAGGACGGAAAGGACAACAAGAAGTATGACAAGAAGGATCCCCAAAAGGACAAACCTTCGACTATATACATGATCCAATCCAGGCAGCGCCGCACAAGGCAGAAAATTAGTCAAAAATTTTCACGCGGCAGAGAAATCTCATTCCCTCCCATCACGGCAAGTGACGTAGCCGATGCACCTCTCACGATTGAGATAAGCATTAGAACACACAATGTCCGCCGTATGTATGTGGATGGAGGGTCATCGGCATAAGTACTATACGAACACTATTTCGTACAGTTACGACCAGAAATAAGAAGCCAATTAGTACCGGCCACGTCGCCGCTCATCGGCTTTAGTGGAGACACCATCTGACCAATAGGACAGCTGCGTCTGCTTGTAACCATTGGGAATGAAGAGCATTCCACCACGGCGTGGATGAACTTTATGGTGATACGCTCAAACTCTCCATACAATGGGATCATAGGCAGACTAGGTATCCTGACCATACGGGCAGTACCCTCTACAGCTCACGGAATGATTAAATTCCCTGTGGAAGGAGGAATTGTCACTATCTATAACACAATCATACCAGCATCCGAATGTCATGTCGTGACAACACTAGTTCCACCTGTTCCACCCAAGGATGGATCACCACCTCCCAACTGGAAGGTGGTAATCCATCCTGATTATCCGGAACAAGAAGTATCCATAGGAGGAACACTCTCGGATAGCGGCAAGAGGGCCCTGTGCTCTCTCCTAAAAGAAAACTTAGATGTATTCACATGGTAGCCCAAGCATATGACAGGCGTACCGCATGCGATAGCAGAACATAAACTCCAAATCCGCCAGGGATATCCTCCCGTTAAGCAAAAGAAGCGCTGCCAGGCACCAGAACGCAGCCAAGTAATATTGGATGAAGTACGGAAATTGGTGGATGCAGGTATTATGCGCGAGGTATACTACCACGAGTGGTTATCCAACCCGGTCATGGTCAAGAAGCATGACGGGAGCTGGCGCATGTGCGTGGACTTCACAGATCTGAACAAAGCCTGTCCGCAGGACTGCTATCCGTTACCGGAGATTGACTAGAAAGTGTAATCCCTATGTGGATATCCCTTTAAGTGCTTATTAGACGCATACAAAGGATACCACAAGATCCATATGGCGGAAGAGGACGCATAGAAGACGGCGTTCCATACGAGTCAAGGCGTATACTGTTATACAAAAATGCCATTCGGACTAAAGAACGCCGGGGCAACATATCAACGGCTTGTTGACAAAGCCTTTGACTCACAGATAGGCCGCAACCTTGAGGTCTATGTTGATCATTTAGTCATCAAAAGTCATACGGAGGATGCACTTCTCCGCGACGTCCAAGAGACGTTTGACACATTGAGGAGGATTAATATGAAACTGAATCCAAATAAATGCACGTTTGGGGCAACGGAAGGGATCTTCCTTGGATATAGGATTGATCCAAATGGCATCAAGCCTTGCCCGGAAAAGACGGACGCGGTAATACAGTTACCATCTCCTCAGACGCGAAAAGAAGTACAATCATTAAATGGGAAGCTGGCCGGGCTAAACAGGTTCCTGTCGAAATCCGTGGAGAAGTCACTCCCCCTATTCAAAACACTCAAGAAGTGCATCAAGAAGGGATTTTCTGGTGGATAAAGGAAGCGGAGGAATATTTTGGTCAGCTTAAGCAACACCTCGCAGCTCTTCCCATGTTAGTGGTACCCCGACCTAAGGAGGAGCTCATCATGTATCTGTCGGCCACACATGGAGCAATAAGTGCGGTACTCATGACGGATAGGGACACAGTCCAAACTCCGGTCTACTTCATAAGTAGAACACAACAAGGGCCGGATTTGAATTATTCTTCTATGGAGAAATTGGTTTCTGCATTAGTGTTTGCCACAAAACGGTTACGCCGGTACTTTCAGGCGTACCCAATTGTGGTTATTACTGATCAACCAATAAAAAAAGTCATCTCCAGACCAGACGTGGCCGGTAGGCTACAGAAGTGGAGCATTCTGTTGGGAGAGCATAACATCTCTTATAGACCAAGGACAGCTGTTAAAGGCCAAATCTTGGCAGATTTCTTGATAGAGAAGCCGGACGAGGATGGACCGATCGTACAACGAGAGGAAACTCCAGCAGAACCATGGGTCTTATTTACGGACGGATCCTCGTGCACGGATGGATCAGGAGCTGGTCTCATTCTTACGAAACCGAAAGGAATGGAGTTTACATACGCCCTGCGCTTTGAATTCACAGCCACCAATAATGAGGCAGAATATGAAGCGTTGATTGCGGGTTTAAAAATCGTCACTAGAATGGGAGTCCGCAACCTTGAGGCCTACCTGGACTCACGGCTTGTCGTGAACCACATTCTAGGGGGTTACGTAGCCAAGTAGGATAACATGGTTCGATACTTGGAGAAAGGCAAGTCACTCATCGGTGCTTTTAGAAAGTTTTCTATCAAACAGGTACCAAGAGGTGAAAACAAGAAGGCGGACGCTCTTAGCAAGATCGCGTCTACAAGTTTCGCCCACTTATCCAAGCAAGTCTTGATAGAAAATCTAAAGGAAAAGTCTATAACGGAAGGGGAAGTCGCAACTATAGTTGAAGAAGATGGACCTACATGGATGACCCGGATCATTAGCTATTTAACTAACGAAACCCTTCCGGATGAGGAAAAGGCGACACGACGTATCAGAAGGAAGTCGCAACACTTCGAGCTTCGAGAAGGTATTCTTTACAAGTGCTCTTTCTTACAGCCGTGGTTGCGGTATGTTGGGCCACGCCAGGCTACTTATGTGATCAGTGAGATACATGAAGGGTTATGCGGCATGTACGCTGGTCCCCGATCTTTAGTAGCTCGAGCTTTATGCATAGGATATTATTGGCCTACTATGCATAGGGATGCACGCGACATGATTCGTAAATGCAGTGATTGCCAAGTGCACAAACCAGTACCACGACATTCGCAGCAGGAACTGACACCCATTACATCCCCATGGCCATTCTATAAGTGGGGGATTGATATTGCAGGACCATTCCCCGTAGCTGCAGGGGGAGTTAAGTTCTTGATTGTCGCAATGGACTACTTTACACGCTGGATAGAGACTAAGGCAGTTAAATCCATCACAGGCAAACAAGTTAAAAAGTTTGTTTGGGAGAACATCGTGTGCCGTTTTGGCTTGTCAGGAGAAATCATCTCAGACAACGGGAAGCAGTTCGCGGATAATCCATTCAAAGACTGGTGCGCGACATTGAATATCACGCGGCGCTTCGCATCTGTTAAACATCCACAGACAAATGGTCTTGTGGAAAGAGCAAATAGAAGCTTGGGTGAAGGCATCAAGGCACGCTTGGATGAACGAAGTGCCAAATGGTTAGATGAATTGCCACATGTTCTATGGGCACATAGGACTATGATTAAAACAGCCAATGGGGACACTCCATTTGCACTGGCCTACGACACTGAAGCTGTTATACCGACAGAAATCAGGATGGTGACCATCCACACAGCGGAGCTTAATGTTGTCACGAACGACGAGCAACTCCGGATTAATCTGGACTTGTTGGAGAAAAAAAAGAGAAATAGCGGCTATCAATGAAACCAAGTCCAAGGCACGGATGAAGGCTTATTATGACGCCAAGGTTAAAGGTGTTTCTTTTCGACCAGGAGATTTTGTTTATCGTGCCAACGAGGCAAGTCGAGCGGAGAATACAGGAAAGCTGGGCCCTAAGTGGGAAGGACCGTATGAGGTTACGGAAGCCTTAGGACGGGGCGCGTACAAGTTGCGTAACGTGGATGGCCGCGACCTGGAACGCACATGGAATATCTGCAATCTTAAAAGATGTTATCTTTGAAAAGCTACAGCTTCCGCATGGACACTTTGCTATATCTGGCTTCAATGAAGATCCATGTGTTCTTTTTGTTTTGTTTTTTATGCTTTATAGGTTGCCTTTGTTTTTAGGATTTCCTGTTCTTGTCAAAACAAAAAACTTAAACATTCTAATAAAATGTCGTGGTGCCTAACTAGCTCCACGGCTCGTTCTTGTGCAAATTATTCTTATTTTTTAGATTCTATGAACAAATTATTGTCGTATAGATTTAGTTGTTATTGCTATAATGTGCTATCTCTTATTCATATGCATTCATTCAAAACCGTACATGTACTATGCGCCTCTAGGCGGGGTAAGAGGATTAAGTGAACCTAATAATTCAACTTGTCGCATAAGAGGGATGCAACCCCAGTGACGCGGATCATGTATACTTACTAGACACCTTACTCACAAGACGTTGTGATAAGTTTTCCATATGTTGCGCCCACGTAGTGCCTTGCATGGTAAAGACGCACGCTGCACGTCTAGTAACATATAGACTTGATTGTATTTTTGAGTAAGACATGACATGTCATGCAACACAGGTATAGGATATCTAAAAAAAATACACAAGTTTCAAATTCAAACCACAAAATAGCCGTGGTCATCACGGACTTCACTAAATAAATATAACAAGTTATCACAATAACATTAGTTCTAGCCATGTACATACACGGACGAATAAAATGGTACAAATGTTTACAATGTTAATTACAAAGGAGGTAGGAACTCCCCTATCTCTTTCTTCCCTTCTTCAATCAAGGTGCGGAGGACCTCCCCGTGAGCATTTTTTCCATCCTGTGCCCTGATCATGTTCGCATCCAGCGCCTCGGCTAGTAGCTTCTCACCTTTCATCACCTTTGAAACAGAGTCGTAGGTGGGCAGGGTCAGTTGGATGGGATCGGCGGTGAGCTTGGACATTATTACCTCATTGGGAGCATCCTTCAGCGATTCTAGCTCGTCTAGGAAGGGGTGCTGGATTTCCCCAAGGGCGGCCATCGATGCGGTCATCTTGTCTCCGGCTAGAGGGTTGTGGTAGGCATGTTGGGTAATATCTTCTTTCTTGCTTATTAGCTCCACATCCCTCGTGCCTACCACGGTCAATACAGTCCGATACGACGTCAACAAAAGCCTGCAACAGGTAAGGAGCCTCTGTTACCTTGCTCACGGCAAGCCGCATTCCCTGGCCAACCATCCATCTACGCCCAGCTATGGCTGTGAGAAAAGGAGGACACAACACTTCGGCGTAGTCCATTGCCACCCTGCTTAGTTCACCCTCAGCTACCGCAGCTTTCTCTTCCAAGGTAGTCCGCACATGGGTAAGTTCATCCTTCAGCGTGTCGCGCTCCTGAGCAGTAGTGAAGGCTTGTACGGTTACGGCTTTAGTGGCGGCTTCGGCTGCGGATACCTATACATGATACTTGGAGTTACTACAAAGACAATGTGGGTTTTTTGCGTGTACAAATAAGTGTTAATGTAAGAGTATACCTTCTCATTAGACGCAGCTAAGAGGGCCTCCAGCTCGACAATGCGTTCCTCACGAGCGTTGGCATGATGGGCTTGCTCCTTAATGATTGACTCTGCCACGACCAACGCTGCTTGCAGGGATGTGATAGTTTTCTCGTGCTTGTCCACCAGTTCTTCGCGGCGAGCTATCTTTCTATCAGCACGGCTCACGTTAGCAAAGGCTTTGATCAGACGGTGTCTTAGGGCCGCACCAACTGTCACTTGGTGTGCGGAGGATACATCAAACTACTCCAGCAGCGTCTCGTGCTCTAGTTCGTCCAAATCTTGCGCCAGCGCTGGAGGAGTGATGTGTTGAATGAATTCAGTGCACTCGGACTCTGCCTCTAACATCGTTAAGCTAGACAAGTTCCAGGCTAGGCGAAGACTGGTGTCGGGTCCTTCAGGACGTGGCTCCTCGGCATGAGTTACAAGAGGAGATGGAGGTCTCATTGAAGTCAGGGGTGAGGATTCCCTTTCCACCTCCTTCTCTTGGGCTACTATCGACGGGTCTGCCCTGTTATTCACACTTATTAGTTTTGTTAATGGATTATATCCTTTGGAGTATTAATGGGTACTTACGTAGTACCAGTCACGGGTTCCGTGATGGTAGGAGCCACGGCATTCACAGGGGTGGCCATCCAAACTTGCTCATCCGCGCGCAGCGAAGGGTTGACCTGGGCCGTAGAGCCGCTGCTCCCTTCTTGGAACTGCGGATGATCCTTCCTTAGCTTCTTTGGGGGAGCATTATGTACCCCTGCCCCATCCCCTAGGTTTTTTGCTACCTTCCTGGTAGTCTTTCGTTTCCTAGATTTGGGCTTTGATGACTGCGGGGACCCAGAAGCTTGTATTGTTTCTTCATCATCGTCGGTGTGATTGTCAGCAGGGTTGGTGAGTTCTTCTTCCTCTTCTTCTTCATCCTGGTGCGGCACGGGGTCCTCCAGCAGCAGTTCTTCACCATCTTCATAGTGGAAGTCAAGAGGGGACTTGTCAATCACGGGCTCTCCCTCATCTGATCTTTGCTCAGCAGCGAGATGGTTTTGTCTACGGTGGCTTCCAGTAGGGGGAGTTCATTTTCTTTCAGTCGTCGGAATCCTTCAGCAACTTTTCTTGGATCGCCTTGGCGCAATAATCCAAACAGCTTCATCTCTGTGGACATATGCAAGTACTATGAGACATGCTTGTATCTACAGTATGAAAGACCTACCCTGCCTACGTTCGGTCAGAAAGCACGGATATCTATCCTCCCTCCCATAATAGTAGCGGTTGATCCCTACTAGGCACAGGAAGTGCTTCGACAAACCCCTATGGAATTCTATGCGGTGGGTATCTAAAATTTTCAAATCCTTACTACTACAGTCTTTGGATTTGGGAGGATAGTCTTTGGGTGCTCTGGTTTTGAGGACGAATGGAGTGGGGAATACTTTCTCATCCACGAAAAAAGAATGGTCGTACCAATTCTTAAGAGAATATAAAGGTTTCTTATATGTCATGGGAGCGGTCGCGGATCGTTTCATGAACGACAGCCACCCATTCACCAGTTGGGGGGAGTAGAAAACCCTAAATAGATTCACGGTCGGGGTTACCTCACAAGTATGGCAGGTAATCTCAAACTGGTTGATTTTACATGCCCCTATGCAGTGAAGTTGGGTTATGTGGAAGTCATAATATAGAAGCAGATCTACCAAAAACTTAGATAAGGGGATGCGGTAGTTAGACGAATCAAATACGCGCGTGTACACGCCTATCTTTCCCTTCGGAGCATCCGTAATCGCTTCACCGTCACCTGGATAGGTCGGATGTACGCTTTCAGGAATATAATACTTAGACAAAAAGTCTATATATTTCTCCACAGGCATCATGTTAAGGGCATCCGTAATAAGAGGATTGTCCTTCACCATGGTTTATACAAAGGATTTGAGAGGCGTGATGATCTAACCTACAATGGAGGAAATCCGTGGGATAAGAAACGAAGGTATTAAGGAATGAGCTTGGGAATAACAATGGCGGAATGAAATATAAACTGTGTGTGTAACAGTAGCACACACCAACTCTTATATAGGGTTGCCTCGATTTCCGAGGTAGCGTGGATGTTCGCCACGTGTAAGCCACTACGTCCATCCAACGGATCGGATTTCTGACACTTCTGAAACGTCAGAAGGGACCCACGGGTCACTTCTTGACAGTTTTACGTGGCTCAAGGGTGGGCCTTTCTGGTGCACTTTTGTAGGTGTGCGTCTGACTATTGACTACCATTAATGCATTCATTAAAGTTGTCTCGGTCGGCTTATTTTGGAGTGCGGCCGTAATTGCAACAAACAGGTGTACATGAAATTGTATAGTCTAGAGGTTACGCCTACGGCTGTAACAACTAGACTGGGGGGACATGATGACGTATAGTCCCCAGCCGGGTCATGAACCCGGCCCACGGGTACTACCCGCATCCGACCCATTACTCACGGGTGGGATTAATGTCATTTAAGCTTATGGGCTTAGATGAACAGTAACTGCACACATGTGTGCGGCCCACGGCCCGGCATGGCCGGTACAGGGTTAAACAGAATCATACTCTTACTATGATTAGGATTTACCCCAAAGAAGAGGATATTCACTCACCATAATTAGAAGATAACAATCAAACTAATTCTGGTACTTATCCTTTCCTTGGGGCCAAAGCATCAGTGATAGCCCATTAGGGTTTCACTGCCTATATAAGGAACCCCCAAGGGTTCCATAAAGGTGTTACATTCTAGACACTCACAACTCCTTCGATTTTTAAAACCCTATCCGATTACTTACTCTCACGCTGGAGTCTAATCGTGGGATACATTCCCACGGTAAGCCTAACGCATGCTGTTTTAGTGTATAGGATCCCAACCAGATATTTCACTTGGTGCAGGAGCCGGAGTCCAGCCAACCCGAATAAGCCTAATTGGGGTCTAGCAAGGATCACCCAACTTTTGTATCAACAATCATCATCTTTACCCACCATTGACATTTCAGATAAAGGTAAAGAGATTATGGTAGAAACAATAGTTCCTAAGGATACAGCCTAAGTAAAATTTGATTCCATGTTGGCTGCACAACTTGAGAAAGAAGATAGGATGAAGGAGACTATATTGAGAGTAAGGAAAGCAGTGGTGATGAGAGCATAGATTCATGTGTAATGGTTATTGAAGAACCAGAAAGGCTTGAATATGGTGATGAATAAGCAAGGGAAAAGCTTGCACAGTTGAAGAATCAGGTAGATTATGAGATGCCTAAAGTTGCTCAGATGTACTTTGCATGGGAGAATAAGGTGATGGAAAATCTAGACATGACTTTATCAGATCAAATTTGGGGTTTGGAGACTTTACTCAGAGTTCAAAGAGATTGCAAGGTGATTCTGAAATATAAAGCTAGCAAAGTTCTTGAAAGGACCAAGACAGAAAGAAGGGAGCTATATTACATGTTGCTCAGATGTCATCAAACAGGTTGGACTTTCAGAAAGTTGCAGGGATTGTCCTTTGATGAATTGGAGTATAAGGCTTATCCTATATGGGCAAGTGTGCAAGAGCATAACACTATTAGACTCCTTTCAGATGAAAGAATAGAAGAACCTGCAGAAGAAATGGAGATCCAAAAGGATTTGGTTACACCAAGACCATTGAAGAAGGGAGTTCCTCTTGAGTTTCCAGAAAATTTGGATAGAGTGAATCCTAGTGAAGCTGTTATTAGAAAGAGTATTAAGCTCTCACCCTTGGAAGTTTCACAAATGGTAGAAGTGTTACCTCATGATTCCAGAAACCCTATAGTTAGTTATGAGGAAGATGCAAGTGGGTTTTGGATAATTGGCAGATATGGGAAGAAGGTATATACTTTCACTACTCTTATGTCTTTGTTTGCAAGCCTGGATAGGGAAGACTTGGCAGATCTTTGGAGGTTGATGCAGGCCAAGTATGAGACTGAAGCACCTACTTCAGTTAATGGAATAAAGATTTGGTCAACATTCAAGAGGATGTGTGCACCAGATGAAGAAGATCCAGTTTGGAAGGATCTTGATGATATCAATGGACTTCAAAGGCGTCTATATTCAGCAGCTGGTGTGTATCATTTGAGTAGTACAAAGTTTTCTGAATATCTTCTTGTGGATGCTGGGTATCCTATGTCCAAAGAAGTTTTGGAGAAAATGATGACAACACAGCTGGAGATAGACAACTCAAGTGATGTGGCCAAAGATTTGATTAGATATATTTATTTCCAATTTAGTACAATTTGTAAGAATCCTCCTAGTTCTTAGTTTTTATTCAGAAACTTGATTACTAGAGTAGATATCATGTTTAGGGGAGGATTGTTGGGAATAAAATGTAGTCAAGACACTTGGACGCTGACAAGAGCAATTTGGACGTTGATAGGAAGAAATCAAGCGTTGACAGGACAAGCGTTGATAGGAAGAAGTCAAGCACTGATAAGAAGAAGTCAAGCACTGATAGAAGACTTAGTCTACACGTTTTATGTTTCTAGTATGTTTCTAGTAAAGATATGTTCGACAATGTATTATTTATGTTTATCTTTACCTAAAATAGCTGATACGTAGACTCTTATACAAGGCTCCTTAATCTATAAAAGGAGGTCTTTAGGTTTTCGTTCAATATATGTTTTACACTTTCATTGTACACAAGTTCGATTAATCAATCAAAGTGAAAGTTTGGTTATCTTGTGTGACAATCCGTCAATTTATGATTGATATTTTATTCTCAATATTTGTTTGAAAATATTATTTTAATGTTACAATATGAACTCACATATTTTTGGGATGAAATTTGGACTTACGTCTTGGAGTAGCATCGACTACGTCTAAACCGGAGGATTCAACGTTACGTTCTTACGTTTACATACACCGTCTTTGGTGACAGTCCGACAATTCAGAAAATAAATTTATCCGTGAATATTATTTTGGAGTTTTAAATTTGAGTTGATTCATAAACTCACAAATTTACGAGAAGAGATTAGGACTTACGATTTTATTTTAACGTCCTTTACGACTAAACCGGAAACCCTAGGATTACGTATTTACGTTTTCGAACTCCGTTTTGGATGAGACAAATTTTATTGGATTCGTTTTATGACGTTGATTCATAATTTATAAAAACGTTTTTCGTAAAACGACCCGAGGGCACGCAAATCGAGGAAACTAGAATCGGGGAATACCCGTAAATAAATGGGATGAGACAAGTGGGACACTTGTCCCACCCCACTCCAAAACCGGCCTTAACTTAGCTAGTAACACCATGAGGTGTCAAAATGGTAGCTAAAACTTACACATGTAAGTAAGCTTACAAGGTAAGCTAACCAAACCTCAAAACCACAAACCAAAACCATTTGTTCACTTACCACTCATGCAAACAACTTGTTTTCTCTCTTCCTCCCCATTCTTGACCGTCCCATATTCACCAAAAACATCCATCATTGATCAAAAATCAACCATGAAATCCTATGTTATTTCTACATATGTTGAAGCCCTTTTGAAGCTCTCTTGAATGGTGGTGATTATAACATCCATGGAGGAGTTTCCTTGGTGTCATGAGGCTGATTTTCCACAAAGTGTTTATGGAGAATGGTGGTCTTGAAGATGGTCTTGGTGCATCACAAGTTCTCCATCAAAAACCAAGTTCAAATCACAACCTACATCAACTTGGTGGTATAAAGATTGTCCTCCTCATCTTCTTGTTATTTTGATTATGTAAACATGTATTCTATTTCCTATTGTATATGTATATGATGATTATATGATGATAAAAATGTTATGTGGGGATTTGGTGTTGATAAAAATGATTAAAAAGGTGAAAAACCATAAGAAACAAGGTTAAAATCTTGGTTAAATTTGATGGCTGTATAAAACAGTAAAGAACCATATGGTAAACTGATAAAATGATGAAGTAGAATGGATTTACAGTAAGCTATATGTCTTGTACACATGTGAGAGTTGGCCATGCAATGGAATCAAAGTAATGAATGAGATATGATCAAAACAAGTTTAAGGTATAAATCTGAGTTCACTGTTTTGGACGATTTTTAGAAAATATTTAGAAGATGATTCAACAGTATCTATAGAAGAGTTAAATGTAGCACATATCATGTAGTTTATGTGATAAACATTTGAGCTTCTATCTCCATATAGAACTCAAGATATGGCAGTTTTGGTGAAAGTGAAGTTAAAAATCAGATTTTTGGAAATAATGTTTATTAATATTATATAAGCACTCACATTATAATGTATAAAATGTAAAAATATAAACCCACTAACTTATAAAACTTATTTATATAAATATATAAAAGGTTAATTAAATGGGTAAATTATATAAATGGTGGTGAAATAATATTTATAAGTAATAAAAACTATAAACTTGATTTTTACGACTTTTTCGGCTATCGCCGTAAAATTAACGTTTTTCGCCAAATAAAACTTAGACGACCAAACCCGTCTAATGTAAAGTTTATAAAAGTCATATACTGATATATAGGTAACTAATACAAGTAAAAACCGATAAAACCCGAACTATAGGGCATACGGACATTAACGAGCTAAGTAAACATATTTGGACTAATACTTGGACTAATACTTGGGCTAATAATTAGACTAAATAAGATAAACACTCATAAAAAGAACTTATTGAGCTTAACCCATTTGGGCCCAACATGGAAAGTATACATAATGATAAAATAAGTATAACAAGGATTAAAACAAGTTAAGGAACTTATAATAAGTTTATTGGACTTAAAACACGTAAATAGGTAAAACTAGTAAACTAGTATAAAAGTTACCGACATATAACACTAAAATGAGTAAACGAGAATATGTAAACCCACTTGATCATCATATATATATATAATCGTCATATGTATACATAATTGCTATTTTTATAAAGTCATTGGACATGAGTCTAAGACGAGTATTATTTGTCTAGGTTTCCGTGATTGAAGCGCGTACCGTACGTCCGAATTGCCGATAACCCGCCTTCCCACATCAACGTGAGTTCATAGCCTCGCACTCTTTTAAATGTTTTTATAAATGTTTTATAAACCCGCGAGGGAGATTACATGTTAGTTTTTATAAAATAGGACACCATTTGTCCCGATTGTTTGTTTATTGATTTTGGACCCGAATGATTGAATGACCCGATTGTATGACCCGATAAATGATTAAAGGACCCGATAGATGAAATTAAATGGATTATTAAAGTTAGGTTATGTCACTAAAAGTCCCATTAGCATGAATTGTGAACTACCGGGATTTGGTAGACGCTTATGCATTTAATAGTACTATTTGGGGACGATCACACCAGTTCGCGCCTTGACGGTTGATCCCCGTCGTGCCACATTGATTGGTAAGCGAATTTATGTATGAGAAGATTTCCATAGCGTGACCTTTGTGATGACACGCTACTTTAGATGGGCAAAATTTGTATCGGGTTAGCTACCCGTTTTGGTTTAGTAAGGTAACAATGTCATGCGGCTTATAATAATCCAAAAATTACCGAAATACTAATAGACGCACCAAATTACGATGTATTACCTGACTAGCAATACAGGGTCATACTATTAATATTATGTTCGTGTTTTGGTTTTCATAACCACATTCATATAATGGTTTTTATTCTCATACAACATTATAAGACGTATTGTATGATGTTTTTGCGACATTGGCTCGTATAATGATTTTTAAGGCAAATGCCTATATTATGATTTTCGATAAAGATTTGTATAAAACGACTTTGGCTATTTTATGGCCTATTAAAATGATTTGTACAAAATGATTTTCAGTAATAATTTTATATTGATATTATATTGATGGAATTTATTAAACTCTATGAATTCACTCGGCGTTATCGCTGACCCTTTTCTTTTAACATGTTTTATCTCAGGTACTTGAAGGTAATTCTCGGGAAGACGACAAGAATTCATGGCCCGCACTTAAACAATATTTTCCATTCAAATACTTTGTAAAACTTTCTATGAAATATAATGACTTGGGACCGATGTAACTTTGATATTTATGAATGGAAATGCTTTTATTATTAAACGACGCGATTTTTATGCGTTGTCTATGATGTGAGTAATGTGCTATCCCGTAACACCAACGAGTCTTCCGCTGTACTGTGTTGAATAAATTTGGAGGTGTTACAGTTTGGTTCTAGAGCTCTCGTTATAGAGAACGAAAGATTTTTAAAACCAAGGTTTTGAATAAAACATTTTAAAATCTTTTAACTATAAACATTTTTCACAAAATGTCTAAAAAAAAAAAAAAAATCTTTTGACTATAACGGTGCCGAAGAATTCCCGAGTTACCGACAAGGCCAGACTGAGAAGTGTTAATTTAATATATATATAACTTGAATTATATATATATATGATGTAATTTGATTACATGATTGTTTGATGATTATTTTGATATTTATACGAGGTATTTATACGACGTAGATTGTCACAAGAAACCCTAACTCCCCTAGTAAATTAATCGAAGCTATTCTCGTAGGAATTCTAGCTATCCTAGATCTAAACTAAGTTGTGGACATTTATGATCCCAACAAATGGTTGATACTCGTAGGAATGTAGATATTAGTTGATTGTGATATTGAAGAAGAATTGGCGAGATTAAACCTGATATCGATGTCATGACGATCTTTCCTTATAGAGTGGAGTTTGACAAAACGTTACCACCTAGAAAGATGTCATCTAATTCGTTGTCATCCAATTCTTAAATTGAAATCGAAAGGGTGAATGTTACACTTAAGGCTGTTATTGGAACCATTACCCAAAAGCCTCATGCCACTAGTACCTTTCTGAGAAGTCTAGTTGAATGATCAAGTCATTTTATATTAATGACTCATTTGATAATTGTTGTTGTAAGAGCTATAGGATTGGAATTAAGTGTTGATCATATCGAGCTTTTATTGCCCTTTTAAGGTTTATAAATAAGATTGAAAGTATTGGAATATGAGGTAGGATATCGCATTGAGTATAAAATTGGTTAAAAACTTGAATAAAGTAAAATTTAACCAATATGGAGTATGAGATTGTTAATATAAATCGTTAAGTTCTTTGACTGAATTATAAGGTTTTAAATGATTGTAGGTTCGTGTTAAGGGTTGTTCCTAGGCCATTGTCCACTAACGAGGATGCCCAGTGTCCAAGAAATAAATTAAAGAAATCTTCTTCTGAATTGAGACCGATGGATCTTCTGGGACATGTGGAACACCTAATGACCCTTGTAGATTAGTATTCATTGTGGTATTTTTAAAAAAAAATCCCTAACTTAACTGAGATATCAGTTGGTAGGATAAGTTCTGAGAATTGTATGACATAGTGACACGTAATGTGTTACGGTACAATTTTGACTTGTTTGTGATTAATGAAAAGACTACCTTTGATTGCTAAATTCTACATGTATCAATGTTATCTATCTTTTATTGCTTCATCCTAATGTTCGCATTAGTGATGCAACCATTGAACAAGTACTCGTCTCGATTTGAGTTACGTTGTGGATTATTCTTTTGAGTGCCATCGAGATCATGAACCTCATGATTAATTGGCTAAGCTCATTTCCTATCATATCGTAGTTAATTCTTGGTGAACAAGCTTTCATCACTTTTCTGCAGATCACACATTGTTTTTATAAAGTTAAAACGGTATCCTTTGAGAAAATTGAATCTTCATCACTATAAGGATTATTCAAAGTGAGATTTATAAGTGATTGTTATCGAAATGAAGTTGTTTATAAAACACCTTGTAAAACTTAATTGTTTTCATAACAAAGAAAATGTTTGTAAAATTATTTTTGATTCTTATTTAAGAATTTAGCATGAAAATGTTTTTATTATAAACATGATGATAACATTTTGACGAACTGAGTATTGCATCGTTAATCTTGAAATTGTATATAGTTGCGCGCCTACATACAATTTGGAATGGACTATGCAAGGCTGATTAGTAGTCACCTTAAAACTGATTAATATACACTACATTTTCTTTAAAGATTGTGAAAGATTAAATTTTATGAGATCTGCAAGAAGTGCATAATAGGGACATAATGTTAGAGACATCTACATATGTGCCCGTGCCATCTATTCTTCTGAGTCGAATTTACTCATCTGTGGAAATTGTCTTATTTGACAATTGACAATTCTTTCTTGTCCAATTCTCCCGTAGTGAGATTCTTAGGAAAAGCATCTGATTACTGAGTGTTGATACCCGACTGGATGTATTGACGTTCTTATCATTTCTTATGATTTGATTTCATTTGGATGACCTGGGTAACGATCCGAGGAGCTTTCGAATGCGTACTCAAATTATGAAAACATGGGATATATTCATATTCGTTAAATGTTTTCATCTGTATCTGATTTGAAATTTTCTCGCGTAGATTATGCGTTGACCATACTCTTTAGATAATAGTTATGTCTCCTGATGTCCTTGAATTTGTGAAGGATTATGAGTTATTATTAGTCCTTTGAGAAGATCACATCTTATCAACGATAATGAAACTGGAAAGTTGATAGTGCCAGTAGAATGGATTGATTGATTATGACATGACGACATTGTCTTAATTAATGGGAACTCGAATAGAATTCCCCTGAATGATAAGATGTAGATTATCAAAAGTGATCTAAATAATTCTTGATGGATGACCATATCCTGCTTTTAGACTTGAAGTTATACCGTGAATGGTTGTGAATTAGTTATAGATATTATAATCTAGAAAGAACCTAATACGAATGTATTAAAAGATGTTTCCGTTATCTGAAACTTTAGGAAGTATTTATTGGTGAATCACCTAGACTTTCGCCATTAAGGCAAGTTGAAATTGGTATTGATTACATTTCCGGTGCTGTACCTGTGGCTTGTACACTATACGTCAGCACCATCTGAATTTAAGGAATTACCGTACAACTGAGAGAGTTGGCGGAGAAAGATTTTATTATACCAAGCCTGTCATCATGAAGAGCTATCGTGATATCATTCCTTATATTTATAGATTACTATAAACTGCGTAAATTGACAATCGAAAACGATATCCATGAATCGAAATGGAAGATTTGTTCGATCATTTACAAGGTTTAAGCGTATGTTTTAAAAGATTTTATCCACGGCATGATTATTGTCAACTTCGCGTCCGCGAAAAAGATTATGTATTTCAATCACTACATCCGGTACTTGTAATGAACATTATGAGTTTCACGTGATGTCATTTGGATTGACTAATACACATGTAGTATTCATAAATATGATGAATCATGTGTGTAGGCTGTAATTTATAAATTCATGCTCGTGATCATTAAGGACTATTTGTTTGTTTATAAGAATAAGAATGAGTTAATAATTATTAATAGATTGCCCTTAGATGACTGAGAAATAAAAACCTGTACCTTGAATAATTAACACGTGATTAAAGATTAGAACCATTAACGCTTAGGGGTTAAAAACTTAATCCTTTACATAAAATGACCGTTGGATTAATAATAGTAAGATGTATGCATATAGACTCTTCAAAAATTAAGAGCCCTTTTAAGACTTTGGATTTTACCAAAAAGAAATGGAAATATGTTTTGACAAATGTTTTAACAAAGGATTTTTAAAGGGATTATTCCCTTATACACAAACCATTTAACTAAACTTCTGTTTAGGGGTAAATGTTTGTGTATACCTCAAGATAACTTAAGAAGGATTGATTAAACCATTTATACCATAACCTGAAAACTTAAAACGACAATTTTTGCTTTTCAACTAAGAAAACTTTGACCAAAGTATAAACAAAGGTTTTTTTTTTTCGAACATTTACGAATCGTATTAATTATTTTCGATAAATCAACAAAAATCTTGTTAATTAAATTCAAATTTATTTTGAACATTTTATATAATTGGTCAAACTAAGAAATTTAAAACTTTTACGTTTACGCTTTATAAAAATTAACTAATAATTATTTAATTAATTATAATAATTATCGACGCTTTAGACGACGGATTGAGTAAAACGGATAAAAATGATAGTAAAGACGAAACTAAAACATAGAAGATATGAAGAAAGAATTTTGAATAAATACAGTTATGATATTTATTTCATTAGGAGAAAGTGAACGTAATTACTGACGCATAATATAGAAAGAATATCTGAGTGAATTGTGGACATGATAATTATATCATCATGAGAAGTGAATATAGATACCGACGCATTATGTAGAAAGATAAAGAACCAGTTAGGACATGTTCCTTAATAATGAAGGTGCAAAATAAATTGCCGAACAATTTAAAATATAGCTGATGTTTGTAAAAATAGATAATATAGATAATAAAAAGGGGTTCGCGTCTAATGTGAACCATTAGAATTGAGAAGCCAATAGCGTTGAATGTTTTGAAAACCACATGTGATTGTCTAAATATGGAGGATTGTGAAATATAGTTATGTTGGAATTTGTAAGTATAAGTATTATATGTATGTCATTTTTGACTAAAAGTATCCTTGTCTGAAGAAGTTGTACTAATGGCAATTATGAAGGCAGACATCGCCTCATACATTAGTAAACGTCTAGCTATTGCAAAGGTCATCATCTGAATTTGATTCGATTTGAGTCATCGTCGACAGACTGACCAAATCTGCTAATATCATTCTCGTTAATGATAGAATCTTGATGAAGGAATAGACTCTTTTATTTAAAGGAAGTTATATAAACATAGTGTACCTGTATCGATCATCTATATATCAAGATCCTCGCTTCGCATCGAATTTCTAGAGATTTGCTCAGAAGTCATTGAGAACGAACCTTGATGAGAGTACTATGTACCACCCCAATCGAAGGGACGAGGTAAAGCAACGATACAGAAGACTATAAGCGCTATTCTATGTTTGAATGATTGACCTTTGGTAATGAACCGTATAATCGTTTTCCTTTGAAGAGATTATCATTGATAATTATCGTATTAGGATCGAGATCGAATCTTGTTAGGATCTGAATGTGAGAGCATTTGTAAGCAGGAGTTGCGATGAAGACACCCGACATACACCCACTGTGAGTTGGACATGTCTTTTAGGTTTAAGGTTTCCTATGATGGCGAACCTAACCGTGCAAAATACCCGACCCGCGAGATCTGAAATGATTGTTGGAATTAGGATCTGATTACTGACTGCCGGTAGTAGGCAAGAGGATATGTGAATATGAAAAGTAGATCTTGAAATGCCAAATGGGTAGCAAAGTTATGCCACAATTTTTAAACTTGGAAAAATGAATTCATGATCTGACAAATCATGGGATATTATTCCCCGTTGTATGAGACCATTGAGATGGTATAAAAGATTGGTTTGAAAGGCATATAAGCTGGATCTACCCTAGGACTTCAAAGGCTGCGTGAATTATGTTTCGTATATCGAACTTGATGGAATATCTATCAAGTGAGAATCTGATTATTCTTAGTAGAGCTTAGATCGGCGAAAAGTTGCATTTATCAAAAACCCGTGAACATCATGGATAGAGAAAGTAAGTCAACATTAAGCCTGATCTTATTCCCGTAGTTATGTTTGATGAAACTCGCGTATTATAATGAATTGCACTTGTGAGAAAAGACCGAATGTGGAGGAAATACCCACATGGCTTTAACTCTATAAGAAGCGAGTAGTAAGGTAAGATGATCTTTGAGGACAAAGATCCTGTTTAGGGGTAAATGCTGTGACAATCCGTCAATTTATGATTGATATTTTATTCTCAATATTTATTTGAAAATATTATTTTAATGTTACAATATGAACTCACATATTTTTGGGAAGAAATTTGGACTTACGTCTTGGAGTAGCATCGACTACGTCTAAACCGGAGGATTCAATGTTACGTGCTTACGTTTACATACACCGTCTTTGGTGACAGTCCGACAATTCAGAAAATAAATTTATCCGTGAATATTATTTTGGAGTTTTAAATTTGAGTTGATTCATAAACTCACAAATTTACGAGAAGAGATTAGGACTTACGATTTTATTTTAACGTCCTTTACGACTAAACCGGAAACCCTAGGATTACGTATTTACGTTTTCGAACTCCGTTTTGGATGAGACAAATTTTATTGGATTCGTTATATGACGTTGATTGATATTTCATAAAAACGTTTTTCGTAAAACGACCCGAGGGCACGCAAATCGAGGAAACTAGAATCGAGGAATACCCGTAAATGAATGGGATGAGACAAGTGGGACACTTGTCCCACCCCACTCCAAAACCGGCCTTAACTTAGCTAGTAACACCATGAGGTGTCAAAATGGTAGCTAAAACATACACATGTAAGTAAGCTTACAAGGTAAGCTAACCAAACCTCAAAACCACAAACCAAAACCATTTGTTCACTTACCACTCATGCAAACAACTTGTTTTCTCTCTTCCTCCCCATTCTTGGCCGTCCCATATTCACCAAAAACATCCATCATTGATCAAAAATCAACCATGAAATCCTAGGTTATTTCTACATATGTTGAAGCCCTTTTGAAGCTCTCTTGAATGGTGGTGATTATAACATCCATGGAGGAGTTTCCTTGGTGTCATGAGGCTGATTTTCCACAAAGTGTTTATGGAGAATGGTGGTCTTGAAGATGGTCTTGGTGCATCACAAGTTCTCCATCAAAAACCATGTTCAAATCACAACCTACATCAACTTGGTGGTATAAAGATTGTCCTCCTCATTTTCTTGTTATTTTGATTATGTAAACATGTATTTTATTTCCTATTATATATGTATATGATGATTATATGATGATTAAAATGTTATGTGGGGATTTGGTGTTGATAAACATGATTAAAAAGGTGAAAAACCATAAGAAACAAGGTTAAAATCTTGGTTAAATTTGATGGCTTTATAAAACAGTAAAGAACCATATGGTAAACTGATAAAATGATGAAGTAGAATGGATTTAAAGTAAGCTATATGTCTTGTACACATGTGAGAGTTGGCCATGCAATGGAATCAAAGTAATGAATGAGATATGATCAAAACAAGTTTAAGGTATAAATCTGAGTTCACTGTTTTGGACGATTTTTAGAAAATATTTAGAAGATGATTCAACAGTAGCTATAGAAGAGTTAAATGTAGAACATATCATGTAGTTTATGTGATAAAAATTTGAGCTTCTATCTCCATATAGAACTCAAGATATGGCAGTTTTGGTGAAAGTGAAGTTAAAAATCAGATTTTTGGAAATAATGTTTATTAATATTATATAAGCACTCACATTATAATGTATAAAATGTAAAAATATAAACCCACTAACTTATAAAACTTATTTATATAAATATATAAAAGGTTAATTAAATGGGTAAATTATATAAATGGTGGTGAAATAATATTTATAAGTAATAAAAACTATAAACTTGATTTTTACGACTTTTTCGGCTATCGCCGTAAAATTAACGTTTTTCGCCAAATAAAACTTAGACGACCAAACCCGTCTAATGTAAAGTTTATAAAAGTCATATACTGATATATAGGTAACTAATACAAGTAAAAACCAATAAAACCCGAACTATAGGGCATACGGACATTAACGAGCTAAGTAAACATATTTGGACTAATACTTGGACTAATACTTGGGCTAATAATTAGACTAAATAAGATAAACACTCATAAAAAGAACTTATTGGGCTTAACCCATTTGGGCCCAACATGGAAAGTATACATACTGATAAAATAAGTATAACAAGGATTAAAACAAGTTAAGGAACTTATAATAAGTTTATTGGACTTAAAACACGTAAATAGGTAAAACTAGTAAACTAGTATAAAAGTTACCGACATATAACACTAAAATGAGTAAACGAGAATATGTAAACCCACTTGATCATCATATATATATATATAATCGTCATATGTATACATAATTGCTATTTTTATAAAGTCATTGGACATGAGTCTAAGACGAGTATTATTTGTCTAGGTTTCCGTGATTGAAGCGCGTACCGTACGTCCGAATTGCCGATAACCCGCCTTCCCACATCAACGTGAGTTCATAGCCTCGCTCTCTTTTAAATGTTTTTATAAATGTTTTATAAACCCGCGAGGGAGATTACATGTTAGTTTTTATAAAATAGGACACCATTTGTCCCGATTGTTTGTTTATTGATTTTGGACCCGAATGATTGAATGACCCGATTGTATGACCCGATAAATGATTAAAGGACCCGATAGATGAAATTAAATGGATTATTAAAGTTAGGTTATGTCACTAAAAGTCCCATTAGCATGAATTGTGAACTACCGGGATTTGGTAGACGCTTATGCATTTAATAGTACTATTTGGGGACGATCACCCCAGTTCGCGCCTTGACGGTTGATCCCCGTCGTGCCACATTGATTGGTAAGCGAATTTATGTATGAGAAGATTTCCATAGCGTGACCTTTGTGACGACACGCTACTTTAGATGGGCAAAATTTGTATCGGGTTAGCTACCCGTTTTGGTTTAGTAAGGTAACAATGTCATGAGGCTTATAATAATCCAAAAATTACCGAAATACTAATAGACGCACCGAATTACGATGTATTGCCTGACTAGCAATACAGGGTCATACTATTAATATTATGTTCGTGTTTTGATTTTCATAACCACATTCATATAACGGTTTTTATTCTCATACAACGTTATAAGACGTATTGTATGATGTTTTTGCGACATTGGCTCGTATAATGTTTTTAAGGCAAATGCCTATATTATGATTTTTTATAAGAATTTGTATAAAACGACTTTGGCTATTTTATGGCCTATTAAAATGATTTGTACAAAATGATTTTCAGTAATAATTTTATACTGATATTATATTGATGGAATTTATTAAACTCTATGAATTCACTCGGCGTTATCGCTGACCCTTTTCTTTTAACATGTTTTATCTCAGGTACTTGAAGGTAATTCTCGGGAAGACGACAAGAATTCATGGCCCGCACTTAAACAATATTTTCCATTCAAATACTTTGTAAAACTTTGTATGAAATATAATGACTTGGGACCGATGTAACTTTGATATTTTTGAATGGAAATGCTTTTATTATTAAACGACGCGATTTTTATGCGTTGTCTATGATGTGAGTAATGTGCTATCCCGTAACACCAACGAGTCTTCCGCTGTACTGTGTTGTATAAATTTGGGGGTGTTACATCTTGTTTGTGTGTTCTTGTTTAAGTATTAATTCCGCATAATACTTGAATTGTTAAATATACAACAAAGTTTCTCTACGTGTTTAACTTTATTTAATCTCGTTTACACAAGCTAAATCGATCTATGTTTGGGATCAACAGATGTAATGCACAACCCCTCCCCACCTGACTCAGGCTTCTCTCAAAATAAATTTGTTTTTATTGTCATGGAGATTAACACGACTTCTATTCACTTTTCCCACTCTGAGATGGTTGATATTGAATAGGTGGCATCTGCTCTAGCTCCGACCATAAAAAGTGGACTAATTGAGTCTAGAGCCAAGAGATCAATAAAATCCTGTTAGGACACACGGATGACAATCAAGAGAGTCCTACGCTATATCCCTACGATATTGCTAGAACACTTAGAGTGATACTACTTAGTATTCATAATGATGAGTGGAAATCTTTCCAGTGTTAACATCCAACAGCACTACGGTAGGTCATGTGTAAGATTCCTTGTGAACTAAACATGTGTAAACTGAAAAGCAACAATGGTTTGATTCTGAATTGATTCAAACTCATTTCAGGTTTCTACGCAATATTTTTATGGTCTTGCCATAACATTCAGAGTGATATTCATTAATATTCACAGTGACGAATGGAAATCTTTCTAGCGTCAACATCAAACAACGCTACGGTAGGTAACTTGCTAGATTCTTTATGAATCAAGCTTGTGTCAACTGGAAAAGCAACAATGGTAAGATTCTTAATGAATCAAACTTGTTCTAGGAATTTGAATTGACGACTTTAATCAAGCGTATATCTATCCAATTGATTCACTATTTATGTCGTAGTCTTGCTTTGAGACGGTCGAGTAAAGAGAACGGCTAGTACAGCCACAAAACCCTGTCAAGGAGGTTCTTAATTGAATCTACCTAATAACAGGTACGCTATTTAATATCGTATAGCGGTCTTCACCGACATGAGGTAAAACGCTACCGATTTAGGACGAATGTCAAAGCCATTTTGTCCGTGTCTATGTCTTGTCTCGAGAAGGTGGCGTTACGGTGTACTCAGCAAAGTCAAAGGTTCAAATAACCACACACTCATGCCCAAAAACATTCAACAATCAAGAAAGCTAAAGACTTCCGCAACTCTGATGATTAAAATCTTCCTTATCAATTAATGTAGAGGAATGACATTCAAAGGAGATTGTTAGCAAGCTTTCAAGATTGTGCAAAGTATGAGCATGTGGATAAAGACACAAGATCTCAAGATTGCAAAGACAAGTCAAGAATGACTTGAATATCTCAAGCTTAAAAACAAAGTCGAAAGACAATGACAAAGGCTCAAAGATCACAGCATAAAGGAACAAGACTACTATTAAACGTTCAAGACTGAATTATGGCGAGATTAGTAATCTCTACAAATCTTCAAATAACAAAAGGGAATGACCTCTCATTGAGGGAGATTATTAGCCTCAAAATATTGAGTCAAATAAGAATGATCGGCCATAGGTTTATTATGTATCGTTTATTAGAACGTTGTAATAGTTAGTTAAATAGTCATAACATTACGGGCTTGATGGCTAGCTTAAAAGGCCTCTTTCAAGGTACTAAGCAATTTATTAAAGCCCGACCGAATCAAACATATAGCCCATTATGCCACATGTAGGCAAGGCTATATATACCTCTCCTAGCATGTTAGGAGAGGTGTGTTGGTTGTTCATTTTCTTAATATAATATTCCTAAAGTTTCACACACATCTCTCTCTTTTCTCTCTCTACTTTCTCTCTCTAGAATTCATCTATTTTCTTCTATCTTTCTTCTTTATTTCTTGTTTGATCATCACAAATTGAGGGACAACATTTTCCCCATGGGGAATGTCTCCTTCATTCATGCATCCCAACCAAATGCAAGGGATGTTTGGAACTAACAACTTTGGACCCATGAGATATTGGGGACCAAATGTTTGATCTTGTGTGTTGTTACCTAGATATGCTTGGGAATCGATTTAGAGCCCGTCGAGTGGATTAAGGATAGTGGTTGTTCTAAACACATGACGGGTAACTAAAGTTTATTCTCGCACTACAAAGCATATGATAAAGGTAACGTTACATTCACAAGTAGTCGACGAGGTAATATCATTGGCAAAGGTACGGTCTATCTTGACTCTATGACTATAGAAAACGTAGAGCACGTAGATGACTTAGGTTTTAACCTTCTAAGTATAGGTCAAATTTGTGACAATAAGTGTAAGGTCATCTTTTCAGAATATGACATTGAAATCGTAAAAGATGGAAAAGTCACTGGAAAAGGTGTTAGAAAGCATGGGCTTTATGTCATGAAGGTAAATAGGAAGTCAAAGGACAACTTATGTCTAGCGACTTTAGATGATAGTTCTACTCTTTGGCATAGGAGATTAGGTCACACTAATATCCGTTTAATTCAATCTTTAGTCTCTAAGGAGTTGGTAAGACATCTCCCCAAGATGAAGTTTGAAAGTCACTTTTGTGATGCTTGCAAAATTGGGAAGCAAGTTCACTTAAGTCACGAAGCCAATAATTTGGTTTCGACCTCTCGATGCTTAGAGCTCCTACATATGGGTCTCTTTGGACCTTCCGCCATACGGAGTTATGGAGGTAACCTTTATACCCTAGTTATAGTTGACGACTACTCTAGATTCACTTGGACTAGATTTTTAGCGTCTAAGAATGAAGCTTTCGATCACTTCGAAACCTTTAGTCGAAGAATTAAAAATCAACTAGGATCTTCAATTGTCTCCATTAGGATGGATCATGGTAGGGAATTTGATAATGAAGTGCATTTCGGTGCCTTTTGTGAAGCTCATGGTATTTCCCATAACTTCTCGGCTTCTCGCACTCCACAATCAAATGGGTTAGTTGAAAGGAAGAATAGGACCATCCAAGAGATGGGTAGGACGATGTTAAATGAGCAATCTTTGCCTCAAAAATTTTGGTGCAATGCCGTGACACATCGACCTACATTCTCAACCGAACTCTTATTCGACCTTTTCTAGGAATGACCCCCTATGAGATTCTTAAAGGTAAGAAGCCCTCATTGGAATACTTTAGGGTGTTTGGAAGCAAGTGCTTCATTCTCAACACCAAAGATTACCTTACTAAGTTTGACCCAAAGTGTTACGAAGGTATCTTTTTAGGTTATTTTTCAAACTAGCAAAGCCTAAATAGTCCTCAATAGAACCTCATGTGTAATTGAATAATCACTTAATGTGACATTTGATGAAACCCCTCCTTCATCTAAGACACCACCTTTGGTAGATGATGACTTGGATGAAATAGACATAGTTAAAAGATGTTAGAAACATAGGAGTTGAAGAGCTTAGTGTTGAAAAGGGAGTAAACATTAAGGAGCCAAAGGATCATGCTGTCGATAACGTCATGGGCGAATTAAATCAAAGGACCCTAAGATCTCAAGTCCAAATTCAAAGTAACTTATTTTGTTTAGTCTCCTTGATTGAACCAAATAATTTTAAAAAAGCTTTGATGGATGAGAGTTGGGTCATCGCTATGCAAGAAGAACTGAATCAATTCATTGCTAATGACGTTTGGGAACTTGTTCCTCCACCTAGAAGTTCGACCATCATAGGAACCAAATGGGGATATAGGAATAAGTTAAAGGAGAATGGTGTTGTGTCTCGTAACAAGGTTAGACTTGTAGCTCAAGGCTATAATCAACAAGAATGTATTGATTTTGACGAGACATACGCACCCGTAGCAAGATTAGAATCCATTAAAATCCGTTTAGCTTACGCTTGTGCCTTAGACTTTAAGCTTCCACAAATGGATGTAAGGAGTGCATTTCTTAATAGTTTGATCAATGAGGAGGTATATGTGGCTCAACCTCTCGGCTTCATTGATTTTGAGAAACCGGATCATGTTTACAAGCTTAAGAAAGCTCTTTATGGTCTCAAACAAGCACCCAAAGCTTGGTATGATAGACTTAAAGCGTTTCTTGTAAAACCTGAGTATACCATGGGGATGGTAGACAATACACTCTTTACAAAGAAGAAAGGTTCTCACCTCATTATCGTACAAATATATGTTGATGACATTATATTTGGTTAAACTTATCAATCATTATGTGATGACTTTGCCAAAATCATGCATGACGAGTTTGAAATGAGTATGATGGGAGAACTTAACTTCTTTTTAGGACTCCAAATTAAACAAATGGACGATGGTATTTTCTTTAATCAATCCAAGTATGTTAAATAAATGCTAAAGAAATTTAGATTAGAAGATTCTAGACCAATGAAGACCCCTATGGCCTCGGATACTAAACTCACCGTAGATAATGATTGTGAGTTGGTAGACAACACCAAATATAGAGGTATGATTGGTAGTCTGTTGTACCTAACGGCAAGTCAACCGGATATCATGTTTAGTGTTTGCCTTTGTGCTCGCTTCTAAGAGGCTCCCAAAACCTCTCACCTTGAATCGGTTAACCGTATCTTTCGATACATTAAGGACACTATACATTTAGGATTATGGTATCCTAAAGGGACCGGTGTAGAAACCATTGTCTACGTGGACTCGGATCATTCGGGAGTCTATGTGGACCGGAAAAGCACTAGTGGAGTTTGTACCTTCATGGGTTGTTGTTTAACTTCTTGGTTCTCCAAGAAACAAACCGCTCTTGCTATATCTACCACGGAATCCGAGTATGTGAGTGCCGGTAAAGCTTGTCAACAAGCTCTATGGATGAAGCAAGCGCTTGTTGATTACGGGATTTCTATTGATGATGTTCCCATCATGTGCGACAACAAGGGTGCAATAGACCTTAGCAAGAATCCCGTGCAACATTCGCGAACAAAGAACATAGAGATTCGCCACCATTTTCTTAGGGATAATGTTCAAAAGGGGAACATTTCGATTGAGAAGGTACTATCGGTAGAAAACTTAGCCTACATCTTCACTAAGCCACTTAAGAGGGAACCTTTTAATTACTTGCGTCTAGGTCTAGGTTTAATGGAACATATTCCTTAATTATGCATTTTAATTAATCGAGTCTTTTTCTCTTTTGAGTCTTTTCTTTCTTTGAGCTTTTAGGTATCACAAAGTCTTTTTGAAAATATTCTCTTCTCTTTTTCAAAATTCTCTAAGTTCTTTCGAAAATGGTCGAGAAATGTTTTTGCATTGTTAATTCAATCTAAAAACTTTTTTCATAGCTTCTTGCTATTCATAATGAGCTTACATAATTCATATGTATGGGTCTCTCAAATATAGCAAGAACAAAAGAGAAATATGGAGGATCATTATGTCATGACTTTGTGTCTAGTTCTACACACCTCCTACATCGATTTTCTTTAAAATCCATGCATTTTGGTCAAAACCTTGTTTGGTGAGCTCTTGTGTGTTTTATTTGTCTATCTTTACTTCTAAGCATATCTCCATGATTAGTTAGACTAGAAAATTAGGATTTGCTGAATTGGAAAATCCTCCCTCATCACCAAATTTAACCCACTGTGGGCGGTTCTATATTGAAACCGCGATTCCTTAGTGATAAGGCACCGCCTGTGGAGATAAAGAACAGCGCCCAGTAACTTCATTTTCGGGTATTCCTGAAACTCCAAATTTGCTCCAACACTTTTTGGAATCTTTGTTTCAACCCTTTGACCACCCCTAAAATATCTTGAGCTTTCTCTATTCAACCTTAAGCATTTTGCATCCTTTCTCAAATCAAAATGTCTTATTCCCCAATTGAAAGCTTTGATTCTCCTCCATTTTATCCAATTGCTTTCAATCCCAATTCACCAAGAACACTCAAAATTACGTCTCTTCCTCTTCTAATAATGTTGATTATGGAACTTCTTATATTCCACCACTAGCCTTTAGTGTTCTTCCTCCTTCACATGATAATGTCATACATCATGGAACATATTGTCATTGTTATCAATATCAATATCTTGCTATGGCTCAATATCTATGAAGAGTTGAATTACATCAAGAGTCTCTTAGTCAAACCTCCTATTCACTATGACTATGAGATCTCTACCAAGCCACCCCCACCTGCTTCCGCCACTACCTTGTCTTTTATCTAAGCATTGGTTGCTTATCTTCAAGACATCTAGTTCAAGCAAATATTAGGGTTCTAGTTTAACTAGGATTATATTTATGCTCTTCTTTTGGCTTGTTTCATTTATGCATTAATTGCTTTTCATACATCTTTGTATCTTTTATCATGTTTTATCATGTTTCCTTTTAACATGACTTGTTTCCTTGTATCTTTTAACATTTCTTTTGGCTTGTTTCATTTCCTTGTATCCTTTATCATGTTTCCTTTTAACATGACTTATCTTGGATCTTTTGTGTCTTCTCATATTTTTTTGGTGACCTTTGCTATATCTTGTTGGGTGTCTCTTCTCTACTACTAACCCTTCTATGTAGCTTGTCACCATATATCAATTCCTTGGTTCCCCAAGCAAGGGGGAGTAAGCACCAAGGAGGAGCATTTGCAAAGTCCGATTCTTTTCTTCTTCAAAGACTTTTGCAACCTTTTTGCTTCGACAATGGGCGAGAAATTATATAAACCCATCTTCGAAAATCTTGTTTTATTAGGTGATTGAGTTTATGAATTGTCGGAATCAAAAAGGGAGAGATTGTTAATGCAATAATGCCTAAAAACGTTACTTGCATTTTTCGGTCTCGCTTTCTTTTGATTACGAAAATATGTAAAAACAAGCATTTACGAAAAAAACCCAAAACGAATTCTTGATTTTAAGTATTTTTCATTTCAACCATTATCACTTAAGGTATGAACAAACAAGTACGCATCCTAATTAAGTGATCAAGGATTTAATCTTTTCTTAAAACTTACTTTTTATTAAGTGTGACAAGTTTTTTATTAAACTTTATTTTTAAGGAAATGTTTTATTAAATTACTTATTTGAAAATTTGAAATTTGAAAATGGCATATTCTATCTTGGTTTGGAATATCCTTTCAGGATATTTTAATCCCCAAATTCGAACCAATCCACTAAAATACAAAAGAGAGCCGAGTGTATGCAGGCGGTTCCTTAGCACCTATAGCGGTTCCTTATCGATAAGGAACCGCGGGCTCCAATAAGGAACCGCGGGCCGATATAGCCGTTGGATGTTTGTCTTATAAATAGTGGACCATTCTCGGAGTTTCAACTCACCTCTTTTGCACATACATTTCCAGATTCTTTCATACTTCTTAAATCACTCAAATCCTTGATCATTTGTTTGATTACTACTTGTTTAGAAGTGAATCTTTCTTCTCTCATCTTTTCCTCTCAAAGTGAAAAGAAAAGAACACTATCATCCTTGAAGTTCTGTGTCTACCTCAAAGATCCATTAAAGATCCAAACTTATTTATTCATTGTTGTGAAGATCCAAGTAGTTGTGTCTATTTGGAAGTTGTGTATGTATAAAGGTTAATACTTGGTCCTTAAAGTATATTGGTGTAGATTGGTTCTAGCTAAGATTAGGGCTCGACTTTTATCTTAGAGCGGAAGTTGGTTAAGCGACATTGTGTACGGTTTCTCCACCTTAAGGAGCTTGTTGATTAGTGAACTCTCGAGTAAGGAGTACTCGAGGAGTGGAGTAGGAACGAGAAGTGAGCTTCTTTGCCGAACCACTATAAATCCATGGTGTTTGGTTTGATCTTTCCTTACCTTATCTCTTTACATTCATTATTCTTTATACTTGTGATTATTAGTTTAGTTGCAGTATACCTTGTTCATATTGTGTATTAGAAGGTTTCACATAATAAGTTTTTGAAAAGGATTTTTAAAAAACCTATCTTTAATAGGTAAATTTAAGAAACTATTCAACCCCCCTTCTAGTTTATACAAAATCTATCATCCAAAATACTTCATCTCAAAACCAATCACTCTACATAAAATCAAAATCTACAAAACTCACCAAGAAAAGAGAATCACAATATCAATCTGTTAATCACATCTCCATCTTAAGTTCTTACAAAAAAATCAGCTAACAAAACACCCAAATCAATATCTATATGTAACCTCTTCCATCACTACACCTAAACAACTCCAGCATTAACAACCGCGAGGCTTCAACAAACCCATATATTCCCTAAACCCGAGGGGTCTATAGAACTCTCTTTGGTGTCGCTTAATTCTCACTCCAATTAAGAAACCCTCATGGCTGAAATTGTGACAATCCGTCAATTTATGGTCGATATTTTATTCTCAATATTTATTTGAAAACATTATTTTAATGTTACAATATGAACTCACTTATTTTTGGGAAGAAATTTGGATTTACATCTTGAAGTAGCATCGACTACGTCTAAACCGGAGGATTCTACGTTACGTGCTTACGTTTACATACACCGTCTTTGGTGACAGTCCGACATTTCAGAAAATAAATTTGTCCGTGAATATTATTTTGGAGTTTTAAATTTGTGTTGGTTCATAAACTCACAAATTTACGAGAAGAGATTAGGACTTACGATTTTATTTTTACGTCCTTTACGACTAAACCGGAAACCTTAGGATTACGTATTTACGTTTTCGAACTCCGTTTTTGATGAAACAATTTTTATTAGATTCGTTTTGTGCCGTTGATTCATAATTTATAAAAACGTTTTTCGTAAAACGACCCGAGGGAACGCAAATCGAGGAAACTAGAATCGAGGAATACCCGTAAATTAGTGGGATGGGACAAACTAATTTATCCCACCCCACTACACATGGGGCGGCATAACATCACCAACACATCTCTTATGTGTCAACCTTGCAACACTTAGCTTAACACATGTCTTAGCTTACAATGTAAGCATTCCACCAACAAAAACCACTAACTAAAACTAGCTAACTCATTATTCACCATGCAAACAACTGCATTTTCTCTCTACTCCCTCTTCCTTGCCGTCCCAAAATCAAGAAGAAACACAATTTTGATCAAAAATCAACCATGAAATCATATGTTATTCTTGCACATGTTGAAGCCCTTTTGAAACCCTATTTATTGAAGGTGATTATAACATCCATGGAGGAGTTTCCATGGAGTCTTGAGGCTGATTTTCCACAAGGAGTATATGAAGATTGGTGGTCTTGAAGATGGTCTTGGCTATGCACAAGTTTCTCCATCAAAATCCATGTCCAAATCATAACCTACATCAACTTGGTGGTATAAAGATTGTCCTCCTCATCTTCTTGTTATTTTTGATTATGTAATCTTGTATTTCTTTTACTTATGTATATGTATATGATGATGAATGATGATTAAAAATATTGTGTGGGGATTTGGTGTTGATAAACATGCTTAAAAAGATGAAAGACTATAAGAAACAAGGCTAAAATCTTGTTTAAATTTGTTGGCTGTATAAAAGAGTAAAGAAACATGTCATGAACTGATAAAATGATGAAGTAGAATTAATATACAGTAAGCTATGGGTCTTGTACACATGTGAGAGTTGGCCATGCAATGGAATCATTGTAATGAGTAAGATATGATCAAAACAAGTTTAAGATACAAATCTGAGTTCACTGTTTTGGACGATTTTTAGAAAATACTTAGAGGATGATTCAACAGTAGCTATAGGAGAGTTAAATGGAGCACATATCATGTAGTTTATGTGATAAAAATTTGAGCTTCGATCTCCATAAATAACTCTAGATATGGCAGTTTTGGTGAACATGAAAATAAAAATCAGATTTTGGAAATTAAAGTATAATACTATTATATAAGCACTCAAAATTATATAGTATAAAATGTGAATAAAAACCCACTAACTCATATAATATATTTATATAAATATGTAAAAGGTTAAATAAGTGTATAAATTATAAAAATGGTAGTGGAATAACACTTATAAGTAATAAAAACTATAAACTTGATTTTTACGACTTTTTCGGCTATTACCGTAAAATTAACGTTTTTGCTAAATAAAACTTAGACGGTTGGACCCGTCTAATGTAAACTTTATAAAACTCATATACTGATATATAAACATATATAACAAGTAAAAACCGATAAAACCCAAACTATATAACATACGGACATTAACGAGCTAAGTAAACATATTGGACTAATAAATGGACTAAATAAGTTAAACACTTATAAAAAGAACTTATTGACCTTAACCCATCTAGGCCCAACTTGTAAAGTTTAAATACTGATAATATAAGTATAACATGGATTAATACAAGTTAAAGAACTTATAATAAGTTTATTGGACTTAAAACATGTAAATAGATAAAACTAGTGAACTAGTATAAAAGTTATCGACATATAACACTAAAATGAGTAAACGAGAATATGTAAACCCACTTGATCATCATATATATATAATCATCATATGTATACATAATTGTTATTTTTATAAAGTCATTGGACATGAGTCTAAGACGAGTATTATTTTTCTAGGTTTCCGTGATTGAAGCACGTACCGCACGTCCGAATTACCGATAACCCGCCTTCCCACATCAACGTGAGTTCATAGCCTCGCACTCTTTTAAATGTTTTTATGAAATGTTTTATAAACCCGCGAGGGAGATAACATGTTAGTTTTTATAAAATAGGACACCATTTGTCCCGATTGTTTGTTTATTGATTTGGACCCGAATGATTGTATGGCCCGATTGTATGACCCGATAAATGATTAAAGGACCCGATAGATGAAATTAAATGGATTATTAAAGTTAGGTTATGTCACTAAAAGTCCCATTAGCATGAATTGTGAACTACCGGGATTTGGTAGACGCTTATGCATATAATAGTACTATTTGGGGACGATCACCCCAGTTCGCGCCTTGACGGTTGATCCCCGTCGTGCCACATTGATTGGTAAGCGAATTTATGTATGAGAAGATTTCCATAGCGTGACCTTTGTGACGACACGCTACTTTAGATGGGAAAATTGAGTATCGGGTTAGCTACCCGTTGTTGGTTTAGTAAGGTAACAATGTCATGCGGCTTAGAATAATCCAAACTAACAAAATACTACTATATGCTCCGAATTACGATGTATTGCCTGACTAGCAATACAGGGTCATACTATTGATATTATGTTCGTGTTTTGGTTTTCATAACCATATTCATATAACTGTTTTTATTTTCATACAACGTCATAAGACGTATTGTATGATGTTTTTACGACATTGGCTCGTATAATGATTTTTAAGGCAAATGCCTATATTATGATTTTGATGAAGATTTGTATAAAATGAATTTGGCTATTTTATGGCCTATTAAAATGATTTGTACAAAATGATTTTCAGTAATAATTTTATACTGATATTATATTGATGGATTTTATTAAACTCTATGAATTCACTCGGCGTTATCGCTGACCTTTTCTTTTAACATGTTTTATCTCAGGTACTTGAAGGTAATTCTCGGGAAGACGACAAGAATTCATGGCCCGCACTTAAACAATATTTTCCATTCAAATATTTTGTAAAACTTTGTATGAAATGTAATGACTTGGGACCGATGTAACTTTGATAATTATGAATGGAAATGATTTATTAATAAACGACGCGACTTTTAAGCGTTGTCTATGATGTGAGTAATGTGTTATCCCGTAACACCAACTAGTCTTCCGCTGTATTGAGTTGTATAAATTTTTGGGGGTGTTACAGTTTGGTACCAGAGCTTTCGTTATAGAGAAAGAAAGATTTTTAAGACCAATGTTTTGAATAAAACATTTCAAAATCTTTTAACTATAAACATTTTTCACAAAATGTCTAAAAATCTTTTGACTATAACGGTGCCGAAGAATTCCCGAGTTACCGACAAGGCCAGACTGAGAAGTGTTATTTTAATATATACATAACTTGGATTATATATATATGATGTAATTTGATTACATGATTGTTTGATGATTATTTTGATATTTATACGAGTTATTTATACGACGTAGATTGTCACAAGAAATCCTAAATCCCCTAATAAATTAATCGAAGCTATTCTCGTAGGAATTCTAGCTATCCTAGATCTAAACCCAGTTGTGGATATTTATGATCCCAACAAATGGTTGATATTCGTAGAAATGTAGGTATTAGTTGATTGTGATATTGAAAAAGAATTGGTGAGATTAAATTTGATATCGATGTCATGACGATCTTTTCTTATAGAGTGGAGTTTGACAAAACATTACCACCTAGAAAGATGTCATCTGATTCGTTGTCACCCAATTCTTAAATTGAAATCGAAAGGGTGAATGTTGCACTTGAGGCTGTCATTGGAACCATTACCCAAAAGCCTCATGCCACTAATACCTTTCCGAGAAGTCTAATTGAATGTATGAGTCATTTCATACTAAAGACTCATTTGATAATTGTTGTTGTAAGAGCTATAGGATTGGAAATTAAGTATTGTTCATATCGAGCTTTTGTTGCCCTATTAAGGCCTAAGAATAAAATTGGAGTATTGGGAAATGAGGTAGGATATCGAATTGAGTATAAGTTAATTGAAAACTTGAATAAAGTGAAACTTAACCTGTATGGAATATGAGATTGTTAAGAAGAAGTCGTTAAGTTCTTTGATTGAATTATGAGGTTTTAAATGATTGTAGGTTCGTGTTAAGGGTTGTTCCTAGGCCATTGTCCAATAATGAGGATGCCCAGTGTCCAGGAAATAAATTGAAGAAATCTTCTTCTGAATTGGGACCGATGGATCTTCCGGGACATGTGGAACACCTAATGATTCTTGTAGATTAGTATTCATTGTGGTATCTTTTAAAAATCCCCAACTTAACTGAGATATCAGTTGGTAGGATGAGTTTTGAGAATTGTATGACATAGTGACATGTAATGTGTTACGGTATAATTTTGACTTATTTGTGATTAACGAAAAGACTACCTTTGATTGCTAAATTCTACATGTATCGATGTTATCTATCCTTTATTTCTTCATCCTAATGTTCGCATTAGTGATGCAACCATTGAACAAGTACTCATCTTGATTTGAGTTACGTTGTGGATTATTCTTTTGAGTGCCATCGAGATCATGAACCTCATGATTATTTGGCAAAAGCTCATTTCCTGATATATTGTAGTTAGTTCTTGGTAAACAACTCTTCATCACTCTTTTTCAAATCACTCATTGTTTTTATAAAGATAAAACCGTATCCTTTGAGAAAATTTAATTTTCATCACTATAAGGATTATTCAAAATGAGATGTATAAGTGATTGTTATAGAAATGAAGTCATTTATAAAACACCTTGGAAAACTTAATTGTTTTCATAACAAAGAAAATGTTTGTAAAATTATTTCTGATTCTTATTTAAGAATTAAGCATGAAAATGTTTTTATTATAAACATGATGATAAAATTTTGACGAACTGAGTATTGCATCGTTAATCTTGAAATTGTATATAGTTGCGCGCCTACATACAATTTGGAATGGACCATGCAAGACTGATTAGTAGTCACCATAAAACTAATGAATAAACACTACATTTTCTTTGAAGATTATGAAAAATTAAATTTTATGAGATCTGCAAGAAGTGAAAAATAGGGACATGATGTTAGGGACACCTACATATGTGCCTGTAGCATCTATTCTTCTGAGTCGAATTTACTCATCTGTGGAAATTGTCTTATTTGACAATTGACAATTCTTTCTTGTCCAATTCTCCCGTAGTGAGATTCTTAGGAAAAGTATTTGATTACCGAGTGTTGATACCCGACTGGATGTATCGACGTTCTTATCATTTCTTTTGATTTGATTTCATTTGAATGACCTGGGTAACGATCCGAGGAGCTTTCGAATGCGTACTCAAATTATGAAAACATGCGATATAATCATATTCGTTAAATGTTTTCGTCTGTATCTGATTTGAAATTCTCTCACATAGATTATGCGTTGACCTTACTCTTTAGATGATAGTTGTGTCTCCATATATCCTCGAACTTGTGAAGGATTATGAGTTATTATTAGTCTTTTGAGAAGTTCACATCTTATCGACGATAATGAAACTGGAAAGTTAATAGTGCCAGTAGAATGGATTGATTGATTATGACATGACGACATTGTCTTAATTGATGGGAACTCGAGTAGAATTCCCCTAAATGATAAGATGTTGATTATCAAAAGTGATCTAAATAATTCTTGATGGACGACCGTATCCTGCATTTAGACTTGAAATTATATGAATGGTTATAAATTAGTCATAGATCTTGTAATCTAAGAAGAACCTAATATGAATTTATTAAAAGATGTTTATGTTATCTGAAACTTTAGGAAGTATTTGTTGATGAATTAACTAGACTTTCGCCATTAAGGCAAGTAGAATTTGGTATTTGATTATATTCTCGGTGCTGCACCTGTGGCTTGTGCACTGTACGTCAGCACCATCTAAATTAAAGGAATTACCGTACAACTGAGAGAGTTGTCAGAGAAAGATTTTATTCTACCGAGCTCGTCATCATGAAGAGCTATGGTGTTATCATTCCTTACATTTATAGATTACTGTGAACTGAGTAAATTGACAATCGAAAACGATATCCATAAATCGAAATGGAAGATTTGTTCGATCATTTACAAGGTTTTTGATCCTCAGCATGGTTATCATCAACTTCGCATCTGCGAAAAGGATTATCTATTCGAATCACTACATCCGGTATTTGTAATGAACGTTATGAGTTTCACGTGATGTCGTTTGGATTGACAATGCACATGTAGTATTCATAAATATGATGAATCGCGTGTGTAGGCTGTAATTTGATAAATTCATGCTTGTGATTATTAAGGACTATATGTTTATTTATAAGAATAAGAATGAGTTAATAATTATTTATAGATTGCCCTGAATTGACCGAACAATTAAAACTTGTACCTTGAATATTTAACATAAGACTTAAACATTTACATTATTTGACTATGTGATTAATAGCTAATGGAATCTATACTGACTCTTCAAATTAGAGCCGTTTAAGACTTTGAGTTTTACCAAAAAGAAAATGGAAATATGTTTTGACAAATGTTTTAACAAAGGATTTTAAAGGGATTATTCCCTTATACACAAAACATTTAACTAAACTCCTGTTTAGGGGTAAATGTTTTTGCATACCTTAGGACAACTTAATAAGAAATAAGGAAACCCATTTAAACCATAACTTGAAATTCGAAACAACAATTTTTGCTTTTCAACTAAGAAAATTTTGACCAAAGTATAAACCAAAGATTTTTCGAACAATTACGGATCTTATTAAATATTTTGGATAAATCAACAAAAATCTTGATAATTAAAAAAAAAATTATTTGGAACATTTTCATATAATTGGATGGACTAAGAAATTTAAAATTTTTACGTTTACGTTTCATAAAAATTAACTAATTATTATTTAATTACTTGTAATAATTATCGACGCTTTAAAACGTCGGATTGAGTAAAACAGATTAAAATGATAGTTGAAACTAAACTGAAACTTAGAAAATATGAAGAAAAAGTGAATGTAGATACTGACACATTATGTATAAAAGATAAAGAACCAATTAAGATATATTTCTTAATAATGACTGTGCAAAATAAATTGCCGAACGATATAAAAATAAACAATGATTGTAAAAAGATAATATAGATAATAAAAAGGGGTTCGCGGCTAGTGTGAACCATTAGAATTGAGAAGCCGATAGCGTTAAATGTATAAAAGGCCACTTGTGGTTGTCTAAATTTTGTGAGATATAGTTATGTTGGAATTTATAAGTATAAGTATTCTATTTATGTCATTTCTGACAAAAAGTATCTTTGTCTGAAGAAGTTGTACTAATGGCAAATTATGAAGGCAGACATCGCCTCATACATTAGTAAACGTCTAGCTATTGCAAAGGTCATCATCTGAATTTGATTCGATTTGGGTCATCGTCGACAGACTGACCAAATCTGCTAATATCATTCCCGTTAATTATAAATGCAAAAGAGTTATGTAAAGATAGTGTGCCTATATCGAACATCTTTATCAAGATCCTCGCTTCGCATCGAATTTCTAGAGATTTGCTCAGAAATCATTGAGAGCTAACCTTGATGAGAGTACTATGTACCACCCCAATCGAAGGGACGAGGTAAAGTAACGATACAAAGTAATATAAGTGCTGTTTTATGTTTGAATGATTGACCTTTGGTAATAGACCGTATAATCGTTTTCCTTTGAAAAGATTATCATTGATAACCATCGTGTTAGGATTAAGATCAAATCTTGTTAGGATCTAAATATTAGAGCATCTGTAAGTAGGAGTTGAGATGAAGACACCCGACATACACCCATTGTGAGTTGGACATGTCTTTTAGGTTTAAGGTTTCCTATGATGGCGAACCTAACCTTACAAAATACCCGACCCGCGAGATCTGAAATGATTGTTGAAATTAGGATTTGAATATTGACAGCCGGTAGTGGGCAAGAGGTTATGTGAATATGAAATGTAGATCTTGAAGTGCCAAATGGGTAGCGAAGTTATGCCACAATTTTTAACCTTGGAAAAATGAATTCATGATCTGACAAATCATGGGATATAAGTCCCCGTTGTATGGGACCATTGAGATGATGTAAAAGTTAGGATTGAAAGGCATATAAGCTGGATCTACCCCAGGACTTCAAGAACTGCGTGAATTATGTTTCGTAAATCGAACTTGATGGAATATCTATCAAGTGAAAATCTGATTGTTCTTAGTAAAGCTTAGATCGGCGAAAAGTTGCATTCATCAGAAACCCGTGAACATCATGGATAGAGAAAGTAAGTCAACATTTAGCTTGATCTTATTCCCGTAAGTTATGTTTGATGAAACTCGCGTATTATAATGGATTACACTTGTGAGAAAAGACCGAATGTGGAGGAAATACCCACATGGCTTTAACTCTATAAGAAGCGAGTAGTAAGGTAAGATGATCTTTGAGCACAAAGATCCTGTTTAGGGGTAAATGCTGTGACAATCCGTCAATTTATGGTCGATATTTTATTCTCAATATTTATTTGAAAACATTATTTTAATGTTACAATATGAACTACTTATTTTTGGGAAGAAATTTGAATTTACGTCTTGAAGTAGCATCGACTACGTCTAACCCGGAGGATTCTACGTTACGTGCTTACGTTTACATACACCGTCTTTGGTGACAGTCCGACATTTCAGAAAATAAATTTATCCGTGAATATTATTTTGGAGTTTTAAATTTGTGTTGGTTCATAAACTCACAAATTTACGAGAAGAGATTAGGACTTACGATTTTATTTTTACGTCCTTTACGACTAAACTGGAAACCTTAGGATTACGTATTTACGTTTTCGAACTCCGTTTTTGATGAAACAATTTTTATTAGATTCGTTTTGTGCCGTTGATTCATAATTTATAAAAACGTTTTTCGTAAAACGACCCGAGGACACACAAATCGAGGAAACTAGAATCGAGGAATACCCGTAAATTAGTGGGATGGGACAAACTAATTTATCCCACCCCACTACACATGGGGCGGCCTAACATCACCAACACATCTCTTATGTGTCAACCTTGCAACACTTAGCTTAACACATGTCTTAGCTTACAATGTAAGCATTCCACCAACAAAAACCACTAACTAAAACTAGCTAACTCATTATTCACCATGAAAACAACTCCATTTTCTCTCTACTCCCTCTTCCTTGCCGTCCCAAAATCAAGAAGAAACACCATTTTGATCAAAAATCAACCATGAAATCCTATGTTATTCTTGCACATGTTGAAGCCCTTTTGAAACCCTATTGATTGGAGGTGATTATAACATCCATGGAGCAGTTTCCATGGAGTCTTGAGGCTGATTTTCCACAAGGAGTATATGCAGATTGGTGGTCTTGAAGATGGTCTTGGCTATGCACAAGTTTCTCCATCAAAATCCATGTCTAAATCATAACCTACATCAACTTGGTGGTATAAAGATTGTCCTCCTCATCTTCTTGTTATTTTTGATTATGTAATATTGTATTTCTTTTACTTATGTATATGTATATGATGATGAATGATGATTAAAAATATTGTGTGGGGATTTGGAGTTGATAAACATGCTTAAAAAGATGAAAGACTATAAGAAACAAGGCTAAAATCTTGTTTAAATTTGTTGGCTGTATAAAACAGTAAAGAAACATGTCATGAACTGATAAAATGATGAAGTAGAATTAATATACAGTAAGCTATGGGTCTTGTACACATGTGAGAGTTGGCCATGCAATGGAATCATTGTAATGAGTAAGATATGATCAAAACAAGTTTAAGATACAAATCCGAGTTCACTGTTTTTGACGATTTTTAGAAAATACTTAGAGGATGATTCAACAGTAGCTATAGCAGAGTTAAATGGAGCACATATCATGTAGTTTATGTGATAAAAATTTGAGCTTCTATCTCCATATAGAACTCTAGATATGGCAGTTTTGGTGAACATGAAAATAAAAATCAGATTTTGGAAATTAAAGTATAATACTATTATATAAGCACTCAAAATTATATAGTATAAAATGTAAATAAAAACCCACTAACTCATATAATATATTTATATAAATATTTAAAAGGTTAAATAAGTGTATAAATTATAAAAATGGTAGTGTAATAACACTCATAAGTAATAAAAACTATAAACTTGATTTTTACGACTTTTTCGGCTATTACCGTAAAATTAACGTTTTTGCTAAATAAAACTTAGACGGTTGGACCCGTCTAATGTAAACTTTATAAAACTCATATACTGATATATAAACATATATAACAAGTAAAAACCGATAAAACACGAACTATATAACATACGGACATTAACGAGCTAAGTAAACATATTGGACTAATAATTGGACTAAATAAGTTAAACACTTATAAAAAGAACTTATTGGCCTTAACCCATTTAGGCCCAACTTGTAAAGTTTAAATACTGATAATATAAGTATAACTTGGATTAATACAAGTTAAAGAACTTATAATAAGTTTATTGGACTTAAAACATGTAAATAGATAAAACTAGTGAACTAGTATAAAAGTTATCGACATATAGCACTAAAATGAGTAAACGAGAATATGTAAACCCACTTGATCATCATATATATATAATCATCATATGTATACATAATTGTTATTTTTATAAAGTCATTGGACATGAGTCTAAGACGAGTATTATTTGTCTAGGTTTCCGTGATTGAAGCACGTACCGTACGTCCGAATTGTCGATAACCCGCCTTCCCACATCAACGTGAGTTCATAGCCTCACACTCTTTTAAATGTTTTTATGAAATGTTTTATAAACCCGCGAGGGAGATAACATGTTAGTTTTTATAAAATAGGACACCATTTGTCCCGATTATTTGTTTATTGATTTGGACCCGAATGATTGTATGGCCCGATTGTATGACCCGATAAATGATTAAAGGACCTGATAGATGAAATTAAATGGATTATTAATGTAAAAATGCTAATTCGGATCCGGTGGTCTAATGTGGTGGTAAATGGTGGTGGAAGCCATTGATGGCTTAGAGAGAGAGAAGAGAGGTTGAAAGAGAAATGTAAAATGTATTGAAATGAAACAAATGACAATCAACACCCCTCCTTGGAAGCTAAGGAGGGGTATATATAGTCACGCACACAAACTAAACTTTACAACGAGCCTAGTCTAGTCTAAATGTGCGTGACTATGATAACTAACGGGAATTCTTAAATGTCGTCACATAAAGTGAGTTTCCAACAATCTTCCCCCATGGGACGACGTGTAGAATTCCTTACAATATTCTTCCTAACAAGTACAAAATGATTAAGAATAAGAGCTTTCTTGAAGCATCCAATGCTGATGAAGTCTTCTGAGTCCTTCGTCTTCAAAACGACTCATCTTTAAAGTAACTTGTAGAAGAAATACTGTAACGGCACGAGCTAAGTAACCCATACACTTCTGGTTAAGGAGAAGCTTCTGAATTAGCTTCCCCCTAATTCATGCCACGTAAACTTGATGTAGAAGCATTTTAAATAGCTTCCCCCTAAACCAACAATCCTCGTAAGCAACTTCAAAGCTTTCAATAAAGCTTAGAATGATTAAGCGCACAGCGGAATCTAACTAGCAAATCCCATCATATAACATGATAATGTTGCTAAGAGGGATTGAAAGTTTGGGGCACACCAAGTAGATCAACAACTTTTCTTCTCACGCTTGAATAATTCTTCTGAATTTTTCTTCCCCCTGAGAGTTCAAGTTATGCATACCAGAAAGAATCAAGACACTTCTTCCCCCACATAGTTGAAGAAGGTAAATCAATCCCAATTATGAAGCTCAAATACTAAAGTGGACACTTTATCCCATTCATGAAGTTGACATCGTAACACCAGAGTCAATTAAGTCCCGGAAATGCACATATCTTCTTCCGAAGATGCACCAGAGTCAATTAAGTCCCGGGAATGCATATAGGATAATGATGATGTTTAATTGCAACAATCAAACAATTAAACCTCGAATCAGTAGTGTACCGTTTGGAGATTGATAACGACACGAGTTAAAACACTGATTTTCTCTGCGGCTATGACAAATGTCATCCCGGAATCTCTTCAAATCAAAAGAAGGTATGAAGTTCATCACGTGTACTCGTTGTGCGTTCAATGTGTCTTCTTCTTCCCTTTGATGGTTTTGAAGCTCGGAACCATCAATAAATTGTACGCACATGAACCTGAAATCTCGTGAGAATAATAAATAAGCTGAATTATATATTTTGTGAGAATCAGCTGTTGATCGAAAATCTCTTCTCATAAACTCTCCATGGCCACCTTTACCATACCACATGAAAGCAATTTGAAGTGACCACTGAAAGAATGAACCAGATACATCAAACGTGAAACTGAATAAAAATCCTTCGATCTTGTGACTTAAGCTTGCACTATTGTTGAATGAAGAACGGTGGAGAAATCTCTAAGTACTCAATGCATCACTGAAGAAGTCTATAAGCACAACACCTCTTGAAATTATCCACGTCGACTACGCGCGTGACACTGAGTACAACAATGTAACCCCTTTAAGTGATAGTTATCCGAGTCATCAACCATCCACCCCGAACCCGGAAACCAGATAACCAAGTCTTCATTCTAGGATTAAGCACGAGCAAGTTATCTAGTAAAAGATAAAATAAATACACGCCTTCGAAAAATCCGTCTTCAACGTCACATAATTAATACCCGATCAAACAAAATCTGTAGCCACTAAAAAAATCGCCCGTATTTCCTTGGTCTCGTCAAAATAAATTCTCGTCACATTTGTCACTTCATTTTGTCGCGTCACATTTCTCGTCACCCCATCAGTGTCAAGAAAAAATTAAAGAACCACAAATGCAACAAAAAAACTACAAATTCAAAAAAGGAACTTGTTTGTTTGAGCATCCATTCTCCTTAACAATGTCTCGTCACTTTTTGTCTCGACCCGATGACGACCGAAGCTTAATACACACCAAATTTAGTTAAAATTTGTATTATTAAAAAATTTGAGTGTGTAAAATACTTAACCACACGGCTTAAACATTGTTTTGAAAAATCATGTGAGTCCATCACATCTTTTCAGCCCATGTGAGTTCATGGCCAAAAATTTATACCCGGTCCAATCACTGGGATATAACTAACTCCACAACCCTAATTTTACTCATAACCTAATCACATAGATTAAACCGCCTCTCACCTAAAATCTCTCACACCTCCATCTCGTATCCTCCGCCCCCTAAACACTCATCAAACCTCAAAAAATGAATCTGCCCCCATCACATCTCTTCAACATGATCAATCTTGCAAACCATACACATCAAAAAACGAATCATAACAGCATATGAGTAATAAACCATCACGAAACACAAAAACCCAATTCAATCTTTCTTAAACATGAAACAATAAATTGAAACCATTGCCAACCCGACGAGTTATGTCATATCAAACGAACCCATTTGATGAGGCGTCTAAAAAAGAAACGATCTTCAAGATCACTAGATTGATCTCGGGTAGGTTAATATGTGGTTGCATGTTGGTTTTGTTTTGTGGATTCGAAACAGAATAATGATTATAACATATTTGTTATAACTCATTATTTATTTTCGTATATAAAAGATGGTTTAGACCATACATAATAAGATCTATGATGCATGTTGTTCATTCATAAAAATATTTAAAGGTTTCTTATCATGAACAAATCTGAGATCGTGAATATGTTTTGAGGCGAGTGCTGATTTATAGAGGGATTAGGTGACGATGGGCTTAGGATTAGTGTATGATGGAGTTGTGGTGATATAAGGTTGGATGTCGAGTCATTGAGTTTAACTGAGTCAACTCGGTAATGACCGAGTTGACTCGGTTGAGATGGGTTCGGTTTGGTCACAAATTTGGCCCCGGTTCATGTGTTAAACGAGTCAAGTTTTCAAGACTTTGTATCGCAATAATTAAACAGTCCATCGTAAAGTCACAGTTATTTTCCATCGCAGTCCAAGAAGTCTTTCTATCGCAAAGTCAAACTGAAATAGAGTCCATCGAAGTCTGAAGTCATATTACGATGGAACCCATTACGATGGTACCCATCGCAATGGTTACCAGCCATCGCAATATTGAAAACAAATGGGCAGCATGACGACGTATCTATGCCATTGCGACAGGTTCGACCACCCATCGCAATGTGACTCATCGAAATAAGTCCCATCGCAATGGGTATGTCGAACCCATCAGAATGTGACAAAAACACCCCATCGCAATCCATGCGATCGTACCAAGAAGCAGAAAGATTCTCCAAAAGTATACTTTTCTAGCAAAATCTTTTTACCAGTATTCTTATCTAGCCAACATCTTCATCTTCACAAAAAAAACATGTGACGTTCGAAAAAATAGCTAGTGACCAGAATAAAGAATGATACCAATGAACATATGGACCAGATTGGTATACCTTTGACCATGAAAATGATGATACAAGCGAACCAGTTTGACTGATGATATTGAGACCCCAAAACATGTGACTTTTTGGCCAGAATAGACAACAAAAAATACGTGACAAAAAATTTGTGACAAAATCAGACAAAAATGATTATATAACGAGACTCAAAGAAAAGATTAGACCACCAAAATAGAAAACATAAACACGATCCAAGGATGGAACCGTGGCTCTGATGCCAAATGTAAAAATGCTAAATCGGATCCGGTGGTCTAATGTGGTGGTAAATGGTGGTGGAAGCCATTGATGGCTTAGAGAGAGAGAAGAGAGGTTGAAAGAGAACTGTAAAATGTATTGAAATGAAACAAATGACAATCAACACCCCTCCTTGGAAGCTAAGGAGGGTTATATATAGTCACGCACACAACCTAAACTTTACAACGAGCCTAGTCCAGTATAAATGTGCGTGACTATGATAACTAACGGGAATTCTTAAATGTCGTCACATAAAGTGAGTTTCCAACAATTAAAGTTAGGTTATGTCACTAAAAGTCCCATTAGCATGAATTGTGAACTACCGGGATTTGGTAGACGCTTATGCATATAATAGTACTATTTTGGGACGATCACCCCAGTTTGCGCCTTGACGGTTGATCCCCGTCGTGCCACATTGATTGGTAAGCGAATTTATGTATGAGAAGATTTCCATAGCGTGACCTTTGTGACGACACGCTACTTTAGATGGGCAAATTGAGTATCGGGTTAGCTACCCGTTGTTGGTTTAGTAAGATAACAATGTCATGCGGCTTATAATAATCCAAACTAACAAAATACTACTATATGCTCCGAATTACGATGTATTGCCTGACTAGCAATACAGGGTCATACTATTGATATTATGTTCGTGTTTTGGTTTTCATAACCATATTCATATAACGGTTTTTATTTTCATACAACGTCATAAGACGTATTGTATGATGTTTTTACGACATTGGCTCGTATAATGATTTTTTAGTCAAATGCCTATATTATGATTTTGATGAAGATTTGTATAAAATGAATTTGGCTATTTTATGGCCTATTAAAATGATTTGTACAAAATGATTTTCAGTAATAATTTTATACTGATATTATATTGATGGATTTTATTAAACTCTATGAATTCACTCGCCGTTATCGCTGACCTTTTCTTTTAACATGTTTTATCTCAGGTACTTGAAGATAATTCTTGGGAAGACGACAAGAATTCATGGCCCGCACTTAAACAATATTTTCCATTCAAATATTTTGTAAAACTTTGTATGAAATGTAATGACTTGGGACCGATGTAACTTTGATAATTATAAATGGAAATGATTTATTAATAAACGACGCGATTTTTAAGCGTTGTCTATGATGTGAGTAATGTGCTATCCCGTAACACCAACTAGTCTTCCGCTGTATTGAGTTGTATAAAATTTTGGGGGTGTTACAGAAATCTTGATCCAACTAACTAAAAATGAAAATTGATTATAGAATAGAGAGAAATTTAAAAATGACATAAGGATTAGTGAGGTGGTGTAGGGTATTTGTGTCTAATGTGATTAAAACAAGATTCAAGGTATGGTGTATTATAAATGCTCCACTCATCCACTAAGTTTAGATCCGTCATTTTTAGGGCTCCACAACAAATAAATACTTTACTTTTTACTAACCAAACACAATTTCTTATGGTTTTTAATTTAAAATCCATTAAAACCATTCAAATAACATCAAACCAAACAACTCCTTAATTCGTTCTAGGGTTCTTAATTTCATAACTGGAGATTTTTAAAATTAAAACGAATTAGAAGCAATTAGGAATGTGGGTATCCGTACTTTAATTACAATAATTCTCGTAGGTTTAGATTTCATGAAACATCAAAACCGAAATTTTCGAAAATAGGAAATTGATCAAATTGTATGGTTCAATTTTTTGAATATCATGAACCCTTGAAAGAATTAGTAATTCCATTGTTAATTCTTACCTAAAAACGAATTTTTGGAAAAGAGTAATGTTCAAATTCAATATCGATTTGTATTTCTCATATGCATTTGTCGATATTGAAATTGATAAATTATGAACATAGGAATGAAAAGGAATTGTATTAGTCACTTTGATGATTAACCACATTCCTATGATTAAAAAAAATATTAACACTAATTTTACAAAGAGTGATTTGTGAAAAATGTCTATTACAGGTACTAAAAATGCCTTCCGAAATTCAAACAGACCACAAGAAAACTAAAGATTATATACCTATACTTTCTGATTCTTGTCCTTCCGTTACCCTTAGAAATACATATCGTTCACTCGATGAACGTTGCTTTCACGAGGGTCGTGTTGTCTGTTCGAAAAATATACAAGTATAATTGCACTTGATTCATGTTCGAGCCAATTGGCTTCGATTGTTTGCTTGGCATCAATGAGCTAATATACCATCAATTCCTTCTTGATATCTTTATCCTATTTGCCATCATTTGCAACGAAGATTGTATGTTTATTAGGTTCTCCATTAAGGATCAGCCTATCTTGTATTCCCTCGCCGAATTCGGCCAAATCATTAAGGTACCATATGAAGGCCAGTGTCGATTCACCGATGCTAGGAGTCTCGACTCCTTGAATTCGACCTATGTCGATAGCGTTTATGACACCAAAATTCCTGAAATCGCGGGTATCACCCAAATTATCCAAAAATCACGCGAGCGTCCAATCCTTCGTCGTATTCAAGGAGTCGTTCGTGCTTTAACTCATTGGTAACTACTAACTAGCGAACTTAATGATTGTATGTTGCCATGGGCCAAAGTCATTAAGGAGAACGTGTTGTGTCTAGGTGGGAACCGTGATCACGTACTCGCGTGTCTTGCACACATGATGTATTGTGTAGGGACTTCCATCCATTACAATCTCAAGTAATTCATCACTAGAAAGATCAATTTTGTCCTTTCCAACCCAAGCACAAACCTTCTATATGCCATGCTCCTTACTCGCCTTCTTCGGAGGTTTGATCATGACTCTCCTCACCTTAGATTATCATCATATAACCAAGTTCAGCGTGTGATGCTTCCTATTCAAATGAACCATCCACGTAAGACTAGAAGTGATGTTGGTGCAAGGAGAAGTACAAATCGGGAAGCCGCCTACGATGTTGGCAATAGTCATCTTCGTCTCATCATGATGATGAAGGTGAAGCAAGTGCTGGCGTGGGTTCCTGGAGTGATTCCACACCATCAATATACACTTATTTTGATGCTTTACCCAAAATATCTTCCACCTCTCGTGATATCCCTCTAAACATAAGTCTTAAGAATCTTTATCGTCAAAACCTTCAAATCTAGGAGGATGTCTATGAGCATCGGGAGGAAAGAAGAGGAGCATTCAAGTCAATTGGAAGAATGTTCAAGAGCTTGGGAAAGAATAAAAAGTGATTCTACTAGGATGATTATTTTGGTTTTGGTTTTAGTTATTTATTTTAACTTTAATTGTAACACCCCATTTTGGTAAATGGAATGCCACGCGTAATTATGGCGTGTCATCAAAGTATGGAAGGTAAATGTCTAAAAACAATCAATGACCGTGAATGGAAATACCAGAAACAAACATCGGTAGTCTAAGTATAAGCTCATCACACATGAATATAAGTACTAAAATGGAAAAAGGACTAAACAATGTCCAAAGAAATAAGTAACATAATGTATTGAAAAATGCATAAAGTAGTGAAGGCCAGATAGCTTCCAATCCGTATGCACATACTCTTATCGTCTACGAGCGCCCTTGAGTACCTTCCGTTTGGGAACATGAAAGGAAAATGGCTGAGCATAACGCCCAGTGATCGGATATACAAGTATAGCATGAAATGACATAAGCATGAAAGACTAATAGCAACGAAAATGTATAAGTCCTAGATAACGTGGAACATGTTCATAAAACTGGTTTTATAGTTTGAAAAGACTTATGTTTTTATATGAAAATCTGTAATAATTAGCCAATAGCCCATATAGGTCATGAGGTTCCACCGTGCATGAATACTTGGAGGGGAGACCTCGTCATGCAATTAGTGGGGTTGCCTCTAATTAATTAGTCTGGGTAGGAGGGATCAACTCCTTGTGAAGGATGCAAGGCACACATCGCATTCACCATGAAAATCCTGTAAAACATGTAACTAGGATGCACCCATACGCCCCACATGATAATATAATATATGACCAAAACTGAAAAGGAAAGCCACGAGCAATCACTCCGCCGTGGGGAAGTCATACACTGGTGCCTCCAGTGTTATGGTTATGGTACCTCCATAACTAGGTGACACTGGTCATGCATGTATATGGCTTAGGCATTTAAATCTAACATAAGTAATCAATCATATAAAACATATACTTGGGAAAACAGTTGGCTGCAAACGGGGGATCCTAATAAGAAAAGAATGTCCATACTGAAGGACGGAAAATTCGTACCTTGTGTCTAGTGAATGAGGAAAGACGAAAGGATGAATAGTCCTACTCCGACCTCACCAATGCTACATAAATAAGGGGATATGTATAAGTCTTCTGATTACTGAACTGATTATAGCATGTTCTTAGCTTGTTTTATATGTTCTTGTCTTGTTTACTGTTTTAAGTGTTATACCGTGTTTACCATGTATTTCATGTATTCTGATTAAGTATTATCTTGTATTCTTGTATTATTATACTTTTTGTGTAATAATACGTAACTTTCTAAAAATAACAGGTTTCCAAAAATAGAAAGTTTCCAAATATAGAAAGTTTCTAAAAATAGACAACTTTCTAAAAATAGATAAGTTTCTAAATATAGAACGTTTCCAAAAATAGTAAAGTATCCTGAAATAGGAAGTTTCCATATTTAGAATTAAGCTGGATTAATAAGCTAATATTAAAAATAATAAGTCATGTAATTAATAGTATAGTTTATTAATAATGTCATGATAATTTAATAAACTATAGGTTATATGATTTATTAAATAAAGGCATGATTTAATTAAGTTAAGACATATAAAATACTTGGGTTAATCGTGTATTAATAGTCTATAATTATAACCTCAGTCATGATTTATTAATTAATTATAGTCTATGTTTTAATAATTAATTAATAACTATAGTCTAAATTAAATGATAATATACTTAGGTTAAAAACATGTATTATTTACTAAAATAATTATAACCTAATTTCATGATTAAATTAAATTAATTACTAGTCATGTTTTAATTAATTTAATTTTTCTTGAAAAATAATATAACGTACAAATAATCCTGTGCCCGTGTTTTAATTTAGACCAAACCATGAACCGGACCGAACCGTGAACCGGACCGAACCGTGAACCAGCCCGACAGTGGCTAAACCGGTCTAGCCGGCTGCCACTGTCGTGGCCTGGCTAGCCACTGCTGGACCAAAACACCACCAGCTGTAGCCGGTGGTTTCCCCCTGCTCGACCTGTGTTCCCCCCACTTGACCCACAACAGCCACCGGCTTGAGCCGGTGGTGCTGTTGCGCTGCGCCGAGACCCAAAACAAACCAATTGGTACCCCGACTTGCGTCGGGGTCCCTTGTTTACTGCTGCCGAACCATCACAACCACGTCGAGACCCCTTGGTCTCGGCTGTTGGTGTAAATCGAACCAAGCCGAGAGCTTGGTGGCTCTCGGTTGGGTGTCAGCCGAAACAAAACCCCACCAGAACCCCTTTATTACATGTTTTCTTGGTTTATCTAGCATGTCTAACATGTTTAATTAAGTTTTAAATATAACATGAACATAATTAATGAAAAGAAAATAAAGATCAAGGTTTTGATGTTTACCGAATACGTGATTGAATGAGAACTAATAACACGAACACGAAAAATCCGAATTCACTAATAAAAAATCAACCAACACCCTTGTGGTGTTCCCTGTAGCCGGTGGCAAGAGAGGAGGAGGAAGAAAGCTAGGGTTTTTATTTTTTTGTAAAAGTTCTATAGAATGATAAACCTGTGTTTTTCCTTTTTGTTAAGTTAACCAAAACAATGGGTTGGGCCCCCCTTGCTCTTATGTCCGTGGATATCATAAGCCGAAAGGGATTTACCTGGCTTTGTTCATGTTTAATAATTTATGTGTTCGTTCGTGTTATTGAATGTTCGTATTGGTTCGTGTTTTAATACTCATGACATATATATTATACGTAATACTTGTTTATCGTGTAATAATATATAATACATATTTCACATGCTCGTGATCACATGCTCGTGATTATAATTATTATGACTAATAATTAGGGTAAAAGCTATAAAATAGACATCTACTCTTCTTTTTGTTCCAATATGACAAATGTACTATTTTATGTACTCATTTGCCCATTGAACTTGTTAGTTTGTCACAATATCACCAATATGGGTAACTTGTTACCGGCTATACCGGGTTTTTTTGTATTATTGGTAAATTAGTCAGGAAATTAGTCATGAAATGACTAATTTACCCTTATCCGCTTCATTCCTTCATCCTTGTCAGAAATCCGGTAAGACAGTAGCAGAAATCCGACAAGTTGTTTGGTTAGTGGGCTCAGGTTTCAAAAGTGGATATGAAATCCTGAAATATTATGTGCACCATACCAGGCAAGATAGCCTGGTTTCCTAAGTACTTTCATATTTTTCTCTACCTTCCTTTCTTTACCAATAAAAAATATAAACAAGAAAAACCCAGTTGATCACCTTTTAGAATCTGTGTTGTTGTTCACAAAAACTGAATTTATCAAAAAAACAAGAAAAAAAAGAGAAACACATCATAGATCCTCAACAAAGTCAATGGGACAAGCAACCTTCTTCATCTTCTAGCAGTTGTGTTGTTCATGTTCGCTGCTTGCCAATGAGATGTAAAGATGAATGTAAATCATGAAGTTCAAGATTTGTATATATTAGTGGAGTTGAGATCTTTGTTTTTTATCAATACTTAAATTTTTTTAAGAGATATTGAGAAAATGATCTCAAGTGTTATGCAAATATATGGGCTTAAAATGTAGTGGTTCTCAAAATTTGACTAGATGAAAATTTTGTTTTTGCGTAATGTTTTCTGGGCATATCTTGACGAAGAAAGTCTTAAAGCTTTAGAAAATGAAGATGATCACTTATGATCTTTTAATAATTATGATACCCAAACTTACATTGTCAAAGGTCAACCAAACAGCGGTTTAAATAACACAAGGCCACAATCACACAAATAAGATAGTGGGAAAAGGGATAAGGGTAAATTAATCATTTCGCGTTATAAAAAATGACATGGAAATAGATCCGGTCATATTGGTGATATTTTGACAAACTAACAAGTTCAATGGGAAAATGAGTACATCAAATAGTACATTTTCCAAATTGGAACAAAATGAAGAGTACGTGTCTATTTTATAACTTTTACCCTAATAATTATCGTGTATTACCACGTACTTAATAATTATCGTGCACTAACACGTACGTAGTTTCTGATTTTAATATTCGTGACACGTGTTCATGACATAAAAAGAAAGTTTTAATTGGTTCGTATGTTTACGTAGTGTACTGTTCATGGCATTTAGATGCGGGTTTTACAACTCTTCCCCCCTAAAAATAATAATTCGTCTCCGAATTATAGATAAGGTAAACTGAAAGAGGAACATACCCGAATTAAAACTTGAAATGAGGGTAAGAAGTCTGGATAGACTCCTCTGTTTCCCAAGTGGCTTCCCGCTCGGTGTGATCCCTCCAAAGGATTTTGACGAATTGAATCGTCTTCGTCCTCATGACTCGTTCCTGTCTGTCAAGAACTCGTTCGGGTTCCTCTATGAAGGTAAGATCTTCAAGAATCTGTTCAAGTGGATACTGAACCATGTGAAGGGGATGATACTTGTACCCTCTGAGTAAGGACACATGGAAAACGTCATGAACGTGAGAAAGCTGCAGAGGTAACGCTAAACGATACGATACTTCACCGACTCGCTCGATGATATCAGATGGTCCGATGAATCGAGGACTGAGTTTTCGTTTGATTCCAAAACGTCTAACACCACGTGCTGGTGATACCTTAAGAAAGACATGATCTCTCACTTTGAAATGCAAATCCCTACGATGCTTGTCGGCATAACTCTTCTGTCGTGCACGAGCTTCTTGTAATTTCGCCTTAGCTACGGCGACCTTCTCGTTGGTTAACTCTATCATCTCTGGTCCTTCAAGTGTTCGCTCACCGACCTGATCCCAGCAGATTAGGGTGCGACACTTCCTACCATACAACATCTCAAATGGTGCACACTTGATGCTGGCGTGCCAACTATTGTTGTATGCAAACTCTACCAAGCAGATATAATCGTCCCAATATCCTGTCCATTATAAAGCACACGCTCGAAGCATGTCTTCTAATGTCTGAATGGTTTGCTCCGACTGTCCGTCTGTTTGATGATGAAAGGCCGTTCTAAGCTTAAGTTTGGTACCCAAGCTTTCTGTAGACTCCTCCAAAATCGCGAAGTAAACCTAGGATCTCTGCCCGAAATGATACTAGGTGGGGCACCATGAAGTCTCATGATCTCCTTCTTATAAGTGTCAGCCAGTTTTCTAACTAGATCATCCTTTCAGATTGGTAAGAAATGAGCTGACTTGGTAAGTCGATCAACAATAACCTAAATTGCATCATGCTTCCTCTTGGTATGAGGAAGTCCCGTGACAAAATCCATGGTGATTTTGTCCCACTTCTACTCTGGAATGTCTAATGGTTGTAGTAGACCAGTAGACCGCTGATGCTCGATCTTAACCTGCTGGCAGGTAAGACATTTGGAGACATAGGTAGCAACATCCTGTTTCATACCACTCCACCAAAAGTACTGCTTGATGACGTGGTACATATTGGTTGAACCAGGATGAATGGAGAATGGTGAGGTATGAGCTTTAGCCAATAACGCTTCCCTGAGTGTAAGATCATCGGGAACACAAAGTCTAGTACCCTGCCATAAGATGTCGTCGTCATCTAACCAAAACTCCGTCTGCTGTTCTAAGTTCTGTATGATTGCCCAAATCTCACCATCATCCTTCTAAGCTTCCTTGATCCTAGAGAGTAAGTCAGGTTCCACTCTAAGATTAGCCTAGTAACCATGTTGTCCACGTACCATGATCTCAATATCTAGTCGCTCCAAGTCTCTTATAATCTCTTCCTTTATCTGAATGGCGTTGATCATACCCGACTTTCTACTAAGAGCATCTGCCACTACATTCGCCTTGCCGGGATGATACTGCAGATTAATGTCATAATCCTTCAACAGCTCTAATCACCGTCTCTGCCTCAGACTCAGTTCACGCTGAGTGAAGATGTATTTCAGACTCTTGTGATCTGGGAAGATATCACATGATTCGCCATACAAGTAGTGCCTCCATATCTTCAATGCAAGCACGACTGCTACAAGTTCCAAGTCATGCGTAGGGTAGTTCTCCCCTCATAAGGCTTAAGCTGTCGTAATGCGTAAGCAATCACTTTCCCACGTTGTAACACCCCCAAATTTATACAACTCAATACGGCGGAAGACTAGTTGGTGTTACGGGATAGCACATTACTCACATCATAGACAACGCATAAAAATCGCGTCGTTTAATAATAAATCATTTCCATTCATATTTATCAAAGTTACATCGGTCCCAAGTCATTATATTTCATACAAAGTTTTACAAAGTATTTGAATGGAAAATATAGTTTAGGTCCGGGCCATGAATTCTTGTCGTCTTCCCGAGAATTACCTTCAAGTACCTGAGATAAAACATGTTAAAAGAAAAGATCAGCGATAACGCCGAGTGAATTCATAGAGTTTAATAAATTCCATCAATATAACTTTGGTATAAAATTAGTACCAAAAATCAATTCGTACAAATCATTGTAATAGGCCGTAAAATAGCCAAAATCGTTTTATACAAATCTTTGTAATAGGCCATAAAATAGCCAAAGTCCTTTTATACAAATCCTTATCGAAAATCATACTATAGGCATTTGCCTTAAAAATTATTATACGAGCCAATGTCGTAAAAACATCATACAATACGTCATATGACGTTGTATGAAAACAAAAACCGTTATATGAATATGGTTATGAAAACCAAAACACGAATATAATATCAATAGTATGACCCTGTATTGCTAGTCAGGCAATACATCGTAATTCGAAGCGTCTAATAGTATTTCGTTAGTTTTGGATTATTACAAGCCGCATGACATTGTTACCTTACTAAACCAAAATGGGTAGCTAACCCGATACCAATTTTTGCCCATCTAAAGTAGCGTGTCATCACAAAGGTCACGCTATGGAAATCTTCTCATACATAAATTCGCTTACCAATCAATGTGGCACGACGGGGATCAACCGTCAAGGCACGAACTGGGGTGATCGTCCCCAAATAGTACTATTAAATGCATAAGCGTCTACCAACTCCCGGTAGTTCACAATTCATGCTAATGGGACTTTTGTGACATAACCTAACTTTAATAATCCATTTTATTTCATCTATCGGGTCCATTAATCATTTATCGGGTCATACAATCGGGTCATTCAATCATTCGGGTCCAAAATCAATAAACAAACAATCGGGACAAATGGTGTCCAAACTTTTATAAAAACTAACATGTTATCTCCCTCGCGGGTTTATAAAGCATTTATAAAACATTTAAAAGAGTGCGAGGCTATGAACTCACGTTGATGTGGGAAGGCGGGTTATCGGTAATTCGGACGTACGGTACGTGCTTCAATCACGGAAACCTATATAAATAATAATCGGTCTTAGACGTTTGTCCAATGACTTTATAAAAATATCAATTATGTATACATATGATGATTATATATATATGATGATCAAGTGGGTTTACATATCCTTATTTACTCATTTTTGTGTTATGTGTCGATAACGTTCATACTAGTTTACTAGTTTTACCCGTTTACGTGTCTTAAGTCCAATAAGCTTATTATAAGTTATTTAACTTATTTTAATCCATTTTGTACCTATATTATCAGTATGTATACTTTCCAAGTTGGGCCTAAATGGGTTAAGTCCAATAAGTTCTATTTACAAGTTTTTATCCTATTTAGTCCATTTATTAGTCCAATATGTTTATTTAACTTGTTAATGTCCGTATGCCCTATAGTTCGGGTTTTATCGGTTTTTACTTGTTATACATGTCTATATATCAGTATATAAGTTTTATAAAGTTTTCATTAGACGGGTCCAACCATCTAAGTTTTATTTAACAAAAACGTTTATTTTACGGCAATAGCCGAAAAAGTCGTAAAAATCATGTTTATAGTTTTTATTACTTATAAACATTATTTCACCATCATTTATATAATTCATCCATTTGATTAACTTTTATATATATATTTATATAAATAAGTTTTATAAGTTAGTGGGTTTTTATTTTACATTTTATATATTAAAATGTGAGTGCTTATATAATAGTATTATTCTTTAATTTCCAAAAATCTGATTTTTAACTTCATCTTCACCAAAACTTCCATATCTTGAGTTCTATATGGAGATAGAAGCTCAAATTTTTATCACATAAACTACATGATATGTGCTATATTTAACTCTTCTATAGCTACTGTTGAATCACCCTTTAAGTAGTTTCTAAAAATCGTCCAAAACAGTAACTTCAGATTTATACCCTAAACTTGTTTTGATCATATCTCACTCATTATTTTGATTCCATTGCATGGCCAACTCTCACATGTGTACAAGACCCATAGCTTACTGTAAATCCATTCTACTTCATCATTTTATCAGTTTAAACATATGGTTCTTTACTGTTTTATACAGCGATCAAATTTAACCAAGATTTTAACCTTGTTTCTTATGGTTTTTCACCTTTTTATCCATGATTATCAACAACAAATCCCCACATAACATTTTTATCATCATATAATCATCATAAATATATACAATAGGAAATAAAATACATGTTTACCTAATCAAATTAACAAGAAGTTGAGGAGGACAATCTTTATAGCACCAAGTTGATGTTGGTTGTGATCAAAACATGGAATTTGATGGAGAAACTTGTGCATAGCCAAGACCATCTTCAAGACCACCATGCTCCATGAACTCCTTGTGGAAAATCAGCCCTAAGACATCATAAAAACTCCTCCATGGATTTTATAACTTGCACCAATCTTCATCTTTTTGAAAGGAGATTAACATATGTTGATTATAACATATGTTTATGGTTAAAATTTGTATGAAATGGGTGTTTGAAGTGTAAAATGGGACGGCATCACCAAGAGAGAAAGAGAGGATATTGTGTGGTTTGCATGTGTGTAAATGAGAGAAGTGGTAATGGTTTGATGGTTTTGTGTTGCTAGTTGGAAGTAGCTTACAAAGTAAGCTTAAGTTTACAACTGTAAACTTGTTATGTAAGTGTTGACACCTCAAATGGTGTAGAGGCTTGTTAGGCCGGTTTTGATGGGGGTGGGACAAGTGTCCCACTTGTCTCATCCCCATTTATTTACGGGTACTCCTCGATTCTAGTTTCCTCGATTTGCGTGCCCTCGGGTCGTTTTACGAAAAATGTTTTTATAAATTATGAATCAACGTCACAAAACGAATCCAATAAAAATTGTCTCATCAAAAACGGAGTTCGAAAACGTAAATACGTAATCCTAAGGTTTCCGGTTTAGTCGTAAAGGACGTTAAAATAAAATCGTAAGTCCTAATCTCTTCTTGTAAATTTGTGAGTTTATGAACTAACACAAATTTAAAACTCCAAAATAATATTCACGGATAAATTTATTTTCTGAAATGTCGGACTGTCACCAAGGACGGTGTATGTAAACTTAAGCACGTAACGTTGAATCCTCCGGTTTAGACGTAGTCGATGCTACTTCAAGACGTAAATCCAAATTTCTTCCCAAAAATAAGTGAGTTCATATTGTATTATTAAAATAATATTTTCAAATAATATTTGAGAATAAAATATCAATCGTAAATTGACGGATTGTCACAGCATTTACCCCTAAACAGGATCTATGTCCTCAAAGATCATCTTACTACTCGCTTCTTATAGAATTAAAAGCCATGTGGGTATTTCCTCCACATTCGGTCTTTTCTCACAAGTGTAATCCTTTATAATACGCGAGTTTCATCAAACATAACTATAGGAATAAGATCAGGCTATATGTTGACTTACTTTCTCTATCCATGATGTTCACGGGTTTCTGATGAATGCAACTTTTCGCCGATCTAAGCTTTACTAAGAAGAATTCAGATTTTCACTTGATAGATATTCCATCAAGTTCGATTTACGAAACATAATTCACGCGGTTCTTGAAGTCCTAGGGTAGATCCAGCTTATATGCCTTTCAATCCCAACTTTTACATCATCTCAATGGTTCCATACAACGGGGACTTATATCCCATGATTTGTCAGATCATGAATTCATTTTTCCAAGTTTAAAATTTTGTGGCATAACTTCGCTACCCATTTGGCACTTCAAGATCTACATTTCACATTCACATAACCTCTTGTCCACTATCGGCAGTCAGTAATCAGATCCTAATTTCAACAATCATTTTAGATTTCGCGGGTCGGGTATTTTGTAGGGTTAGGTTTGCCATCATAGGAAACCTTAAACCTAAGAGACATGTCCAACTCACAATGGGTGTATGTCGGATGTCTTCATCTCAACTCTTGCTTACAGATGCTCTAATTTCTAAATCTTAACAAGATTCGATCTCAATCCTAACACGATGATTATCAATGATAATCTCTTCAAAGGAAAACGATTATACGGTCTATTATCAAAGGTCAATTATTCAAACACCAAACAACACTTATATTACCTTGTATCGTTACTTTACCTCGTCCCTTCGATTTGGGGTGGTACATAGTACTCTCATCAAGGTTCATTCTCAATGATTTCTGAGCAAATCTCTAGAAATTCTATGCGAAGCGAGGATCTTGATATAGATGATCGATACAGGCATGCTATGTTTACATAACTCTTTTGCATTTATCATTAACGAGAATGATATTAGCAGATTTGGTCAGTCTGTCGACGATGACCCAAATCGAATCAGATTCAGATGATGACCTTTGCAATAGTTAGACGTTTACTAATGTATGAGGCGATGTCTGCCTTCATAATTCGTCATCAGTACAACTTCTTCAGACAAAGATACTTTTAGTCATAAATGACACACATATAATACTTATACTTACAAATTCCAACACAACTATATCTCACAATCTCCATATTTAGACAACCACAAGCGGTCTTTAAAATATTTAACGCTATCGGCTTCTCAATTTTAATTGTTCACATTAGCCGCGAACCTCTTTTATAATTTATATTATCTCTTTTTACAAACTGTTTATTTTTATATCGTTTAGCAATTTATATTGCACCTTTATTATTAAGAAATATATCTTAATTGAATCTTTATACTTTCTATATAATATGTCGGTATCTATATTCACCTCTCATGATGATATAATTATCATGTTCACAATTCACTCAAATATTCTTTCTATATTATGCGTCAGTAATTACGTTCACTTTCTCGATGAAATAAATGTCATGACCGTTATTTATTCAAAATTCTTTCTTCATATCTTCTATGTCTTAGTTTCATCTCACCTATTATTTTTATCGGTTTTTCTCAATCCGTCGTCTAATGCGTCGATAATTATTATAATCAATTAAATATTTATTATTCCATTTTTATATGAAATGTAAACGTAAAGATTTTAAATTTCTTAGTTCGACCAATTATATAAAATGTTCAAAATAAATTTGAATTTTAATTAACAAGATTTTTGTTGATTTATCCAAATTATTTAATAAGATTCGTAATTGTTCGAAAAATCTTTGGTTTATACTTTGGTCAAAATTTTCTTAGTTGAAAAGCAAAAAGTGCCGTTTCAAATTTCAAGTTATGGTATAAATGGTTTACTCAATCCTTATTAATTTATCTTGAGGTATACACAAACATTTACCCCTAAACGGAAGTTTAGTTAAATGGTTTGTGTATAAGGGAATAATCCCTTTAAAAATCCTTTGTTAAAACATTTGTCAAAACATATTTCCATTTATTTTTGGTAATATCCAAAGTCTTAAAAGGGCTCTTAATTTTGAAAGAGTCAATTTATATGCATACATCTTACCATTATTAATCCAACGGTCATTTTATGTAAAGGATTAAGTTTTTAATCCCTAAGCGTTAATGGTTCTAATCTTTGAAAAGTCAATATAGCTTCCATTATCTATAAATCACACGGTTAAATCATATAAAGGATTAAGTCTTAAGTCTCATGTTAAATATTTAAGGTATAGGTTTTAATTGTTTAGCCAATTCAGGGCAATTTATAACTAATTATTAGCTTCATTGTTATTCTTGTAAACAAACAAATGGTCCTTAATGATCACACGCATGAATTTATCAAATTACAGCCTACACACGTGATTCACCAAATTTATGAATGCTACATGTGTATTAGTCAATCCAAACGACATCACGTGAAACTCATAATGTTCATTACAAGCACCGGATGTAGGGATTGGAATAGATAATCTCTTTCGCAGATGCGAAGTTGATGATAACCATGCTATGGATCAAATTTGCTAGAACCTTGTAAATGATCGAACAATTCTTCCATTTCGAGTTATGGATATCGTTTTTGATTGTCAATTTACTCAGTCACAGTAATCTATAAATATAAGGAATGATAACACCATAGCTCTTCATGATGACAGGCTTGGTACAATGATATCTTTTTCCGACAACTCTCTCAATTGTATGGTAATTCCTTTAATTTAGATGGTGCTGACGTACAGTGCACAAGCCACAGGTGCAGCACCAAGAATATAATCAAATACCAAATTCTACTTGCCTTAATGGCAAAAGTCTAGTGTTGATGCAAAAGTTGGTTGATCCTTGCTAGACCCGAATTAGGCTTAATTCGGGTTGGCTGGGCTCCGGCTCTTGCACCAAGTGAATCGTCTGGTTGGGATCCTGCACACTAAACAACACGCGTTAAGCTTACCGTGGGAAGGTTTCCCACGATTAGACTCCGACGTCAGAGTAAGTAATCGGTTTAGGGTTATATGAGTTTAGAGTGAGTCGTAATACCTTTGTGGAACCCTTGGGGGTTCCTTTTATAGGCAGTGAAACCCCAGTGGGCTTTCACTGACCCTTCGGCCCCAAGGAAGCGATAAGCACCAGAATTAGAATGATTGTTATCTTCTAATTCTGGTAATGAATATCTCTTCGTATTGGGATTGAGATATACCTAGACAGAATATTATTCTGTCTGATCTTATGTCGGCCGCCTTGGGCCGTGAGCCGCACACATGTGCGGGCACTGTTCACTCAAGCCCATAAGCCTGAATGACATTTATCCACCCATCTGCGATGGGCCGGATACGGGTAGTACCCGTGAGCCGGGCTCATGACCCGGTTGGGGACTATACGTCATCATGTCCCCCCAGTCTAGTTGTTACAGCCGTAGGCGTAACCTCTAGACTATCAAGCTGCTCTCCGGTCATATCAAGAAAGGCCTAGGAAATGACACTGGAAAATTTGTTCCGGCCGCACGTGGCAACCGGTCGTAGGAATATACTTTAATGAATACTACCTCAGCCGTACGCAATGGCCGAGACAAATTAAATGCAACATTTAATACGGTCTTACGTAAGAGCCGCATAACCCGACAAGAATCCAGTCGCATTAATGATATTCAACAATCCAGTCGCATGTCTGCAAAAAGTGCATGATTACTGAGCACCCTCGAGCCACGCGAAACTGTTTAAGAAGTGACCCGTGGGTCCCCTACTGACGTTACAGAAATGTCAGAAACCCTATCCATTGGATAGGGAATGTGACTGACACGTGTCAAAGATCCATGGCACCTCGGAAACCGAGGCCACCCTATATAAGAGTGAGTATGCGTGTATGTTACACACACAACTCACTCATTCTTCCGCCATTGTTAACTTCAAGATTTTTCCTTCAAAACTTTTGCCTTCTTTTCCACGGATATCCGTCACCGCAGGTTAGATTACCACGCCTTTAAAAACCTTTTCATAAACTATGGTCAAGGATAACCCCCTCATCACGGACGTCCTGAATGTGATGTCGGGGGAGAAATACCTCGACTTCCTGTCGAAGTATTATGTGCCCGAAAGCGTACACCCCACCTTTCCGGGTGATGGTGAAGCTATTACGGACGCACCGGCGGGAAAATAGGCATATACACACGCCTGTTTGACTCAGCCAACTACCGTATTCCGTTGTCTAAGTTCTTAGTAGACCTTCTTTTGTACTATGACTTTCATATCACCCAGCTCCACTGTATAGGGGCGTGTAAAATCAACCAGTTTGAGATTACATGCCATACCTGTAGGGTAACCCCCACCGTGAACCTTTTTAGGGCTTTCTACTTTCCCCAGTTAGTGAACGGGTGGTTGTCGTTCAAGAAACGACCCGGCAATGCCCCGATGACATATAGGAAACCCCTTGACTCCCTGAAGAATTGGTACGACCATTACTTCTTTGTAGATGAGAAAGTATTCCCCACCCCCTTCGTACTTAAAACCAAGGCCCCAAAAGACTATCCGCCCAAATCCAAAGATTATAGTAGCCGGGACCTGAAAATACTAGATACCCATCGCACAGAATTTCATAGAGGGTTGCCGGAGAACTTTCTGTGCTTAGTAGGGATAAGCCGCCGTTACTTTGGGAGGGATGACTTATATCCGTGCTTCTTAACGGAACAGGGCGAGGGTAGGTCATATATATCTTGTAAATTTGATCTATCACATATGTGTAAAATGTTACTAACCCATATACTTATACAATCATTTGCAGAGATGAACCTCCACGGATTAATTCGTCAAGGCGACCCCATGAATGTGAGGGAAGGATTCCGGCCGTTAAAGCCGAATGAGCTCCCCTTGCTAGAAGCTTTAGCCGACCGTACGATTCCGCTGGAGGAGACAACCGAACCCAGGTCGGACGAAGAAGAGCCTGTTATCGAGAAGTCCCCATTGGACTTTCATAACAAAGATGGCGACGACCCCTTGCTGGAGGGAGGCACCATCAACCAGGAGGAGGAGCGCGATCCGAATGAAGACACCACGCAAGCTTCCGGATCCACCACACTTACTTCAAAAAAGAGAAAAACAACCAGGCGTGTGGCGAAAAAGACTGGGGAAGATGCCGGAGTTGCGAATGCTCCTCCCAAGAAGTTGCGGAAAGACCATCCTCAGTATCAAGAAGAAGGCAACACCATGACTGGTCAAGCCGACCCTACCCCGATCATGGAAGGGCCAGTTCTGCGAGTCGCCCCTGTGAGCGCCATAGCTCCTACCGGCCCAGACCCTGCTATTGGCACCTCGTAAGTACCCCTCACGATTATGATTTGTATCTTCGTATGATATATGTAGACTAAATTTTTCCCCTCTTTTTGTTTTAATGACAGGGTAAATCCGGCGGTCGCAACTCAAGGAGAAGAGGTGGGGAGAAATCCATCCCCTGCGGCTACTAACAATCCCCCTTAACCCCGCACCACCCGTGCTAAGGAACCATGCCCCGAGGGGCCAGAAGAGAGCTTGCGTCTAGCATGGAACTTATCAAGCTTGACACGGCTGGAGGCCGAATCAGAGTGTTCGGAATTCATCGAACACATCACCCCGCCTGCCCTCGCCCAGGATTTAGATGAACTAGACCATGAAGCCCTGATTGAACAGTTTGATGTGTCATCCGCACATCAGGTAACGGTGGGCGCCGCGCTGAGACGCCGACTGATCAAGGCCCTCACCAATGTGAGCCGTGCCGACAAAAGGATAGCCCGCCGGGAGGCATTGGTCGTAAAGAACGAGAAGACCATCACATCCTTGCAAGCGGCGTTATTGACTGCTGAGGCAACGATGAAGGAGCAGGCGCTTCATGCCGAGACAAGAGAGAAGCGTATCGCTGAGTTGGAGGCCCTCGTAGCCGCATCAAACGAGAAGGTAAACTTTCAAACATGTTGTTCATATATTCCTACTCCTTGTGTGTATGTAGCCCAAAGATATATATTCGTGTACTAACTTCAAATTTCATACGCAGGTGTCTGCGGCTGAGGCTGCTACTAAGGCGGTGACCGTGCAATCATTCAGCATTGCTCAGGAGCGCGACGCACTGAAGGAGGAATTGAAGCAGGCTCAAAACAACCTTGAAAATCAAGTTGTCGCTGCTGATGAAGAGTTGAGCAAGGTGGTCGTCAGCTGTGCGGAGAGAGTGTGCCCCCCCCCCCTACTGACCGCGACAGCCGGTCGTAGGTGGATTATCGGGCAAGGACTGCGGCTTGCCGTAAGCGGGGCCCTTAACGCTCCACATCTATTGCAGGCCTTTGCTGGGGTTGTATCTGACGGGATCGACCGTGGTAGGCATGAAGGCATGGTCCAATCTGCGGAGATGATCACAAAAGGTGAGGATATCACCCAGCATCCGTATCACAATCCCTCCGCAGCGGGAAAGATGACTGCGTCCATGGATGCCTTGGCAGACCTTCAACACCCCCTTCTAGACGAGCTTGAAGCCCTGAAAGATGCTCCCAATGAAACAATAATGTCCCGGCTGAGTGCTGACCCAATTCCCTTGACGCTGGCTACCTATGATTTCGTATCCAAAGCCATGTCAGGTGAGAAGCCGCTTGGTGAAGCTTTAGACGCTCTTGCAGTAAAAGTTCAGGACGGGAAAGATGCTCGCGGGGAGGCCCTTCGTGCTTTAATTGAGGAAGGGAAGAAGGATCTAGAAGAATTCCTCCCCCCCTTGTAACTTATATGTTGTAAACATTTGTGATTATATTCGTCTGTGTATGTACACGGCTAAGACATATATGTAATAACTTGTCCTTTTATTTTAGAAGTCCGTGACAACCACGGCCATTTTGTTGATTGTTAATTTTGAAACTTGTGTATCTCATTGTACCCCAATGCCGCGTGACGTATCACGTCTTACATACAAGTCTAATTTACTAGACATGCGACATGCGTCTTTACTATGCGGAGCACCGTATGGCTATAGCATATGAAACTTAACCCAACGTCTTGTGGGTAAGGTGTCTAGTAAGGATACATGATCCGTGCGGCTGGGGTTGCATCTCTCTTACGCGGCAAGTTGAATTAGTAGGTTCACTTAATCCTCTTACCCCACCTGGGGGCGTATAGTACATGTACGGTAATATGAGAAAAATGCATACGAATGAAACATGGCATATTATAATACAAGTAAAATTCATACGGCTAACAAAAAATCTAACAAAGAAAGGAAAATGATTTGCACGAAACAGGCCGTGGAGCTAGCTAGGCACCACGGCATTTTATTAGAATGTTTACACTTTTGTATGAATAATGACGATAAGTCCTAAAAAACAAGCAGGGAAACTTAAACAAACATAGGAAAACAAACAAATCAAATAACCCGCATGGTTCTTTATTAAGACCGCCTATAGCGAAGTACCCATGCGGAAGCCGTAGCTTTCAAAGATAGCACCTCTTGAGATTGGAGATATTCCATGTGCGCTCTAGGTCGCGGCCATCCATATCACGTAACTTGTACGCGCCTCGTCCCAAGGTTTCAGTGACTTCATACGGTCCTTCCCATTTAGGGCCCAGTTTTCCTGTATTCTCCACTCGACTCGCTTCATTAGCGCGATAGACGTAGTCTCCCGGTCGAAAAGAAACACCCTTGACCTTGGCGTCATAATAAGCCTTCATCTTAGCCTTGGACTTAGCCTCATTGATGGCTGTTATTTCCCTTTTCTCTTCCAACAGATCCAGGTTGATTCGCAGTTGTTCATCGTTTGTGACAACGTTAACCTTCGCCGTGCGGATGGTAGGCATCCCTATTTCTGTTGGTATAACGGCTTCAGTGCCGTAAGCCAATGCAAATGGAGTATCTCCGTTGGCTGTTTTGATCATGGTTCTATGTGCCCATAGCACGTGTGACAACTCGTCGACCCATTTGCCCTGTCGTTCATCCAGCCGCGCCTTGATTCCATTCCCCAAGCTCCTATTTGCTCGCTCGACAAGGCCGTTCGTTTGTGGATGCTTAACGGACGCGAAGCGCCGTTTGATGTTCAATGATGCACACCAATCTTTGAATGGGTTGTCCGTGAACTGCTTGCCATTGTCCGAGATGATTTCTCCTGGTAGACCAAAACGGCACACGATGTGTTCCCACACAAACTTCTTGACCTGCTTACCTGTGATAGACTTGACTGCCTTGGCTTCTATCCATCGTGTGAAGTAGTCCATTGCAACGATCAAGAATTTAACCCCCCCCGCAGCTACAGGAAATGGTCCTGCAATGTCAATTCCCCACTTGTAAAATGGCCATGGGGACGTGATAGGTGTAAGCTCCTGCTGCGGGTGTCGCGGAACTGGCCTATGCACTTGGCAGTCGTTGCACTTGCGAATCATGTTGCGCGCGTCCCTGTGCATAGTGGGCCAATAATAACCTGTCCGTAAGGCTCTAGCCACCACGGATCGTGGGCCTGCATGCATGCCGCACAACCCTTCATGTATGTCACTAATGACGTAAGCTGCCTGGCGTGGGCCAACACACCGCAGCCACGGCTGCAAGAAAGAGCGCTTGTAAAGGATGCCTTCTCGGAGTTCAAAATGTTGTGACTTCTTTTTGATGCGTCTTGCTGCTTTTTCCTCGTCTAGAAGGGTTTCATTAGTCAAATAGTTGATGATTGGGGTCATCCACGTAGGTCCCTCCTCCTCAACTATAGCGGCTACTTCCCCTTCCATGATAGATTTCTCCTTGAGTATTTCCACCAAAACCTGTTTGGACAGGTGGGCGAAGCTCGTGGATGCGATCTTGCTAAGAGCGTCCGCTTTTTTGTTCTCGCCCTTTGGCACCTGCTTGATGGAAAACTTACTGAAAGTCGCGATTAACGACTTGACTTTTTCCAAGTACCTGACCATGTTGTCCTCCTTAGCCACATAGCCACCTAGAATATGGTTCGCGACAAGCCGTGAGTCCACGTAGGCCTCAAGGTTGCGGACTCCCATTCTAGCGGCGATTTTTAAACCCGCAATTAATGCTTCATATTCCGCTTCGTTATTGGTGGCCGTAAACTCAAAACGGAGGGCGTATGTGAACTCCATTCCTTCTAGATTCGTGAGGATGAGACCTGCCCCGGACCCGTCTGTGCATGAGGATCCGTCCGTGAATAGCACCCAAGGTTCTGTTGGGATCTCGTCTTGCTTAATGACTGGTTCTTCCTCATCCGGCTTCTCGATCAGGAAATCTGCCAAGATCTGGCCTTTAACCGCCGTCCTTGGTCTGTAAGATATATTGTGCCCCCCCAATAGGATGCTCCATTTTTCCAGCCTCCCTGCCACGTCTGGTCTAGAGATAACCTGCTTGATTGGCTGATCCGTAATCACCACAATTGGGTGCGCCTGAAAGTACCGGCGCAGCCGCTTTGTAGCAAATACTAGTGCTAACACCAATTTTTCCATGGAGGAATAATTCAGCTCCGCCCCTTATAGTGTTCTACTTATAAAGTAGACCGGGTTTGTATTGTGTCTCTATCCGTCATCAGTACCGCGCTTATTGCGCCATGAGTAGCTGAGAGATACATAACGAGTTCCTCCTTTGGCCGGGGAGCTACCAACATGGGGAGAGATGCGAGATGCTGCTTGAGTTGGCCAAAGGCTTCCTCAGCTTCCTTCGTCCAACGGAAGTCTCCCTTTCTAATACACTTCTTGAGTGTCTTAAATAGGGGTAATGACTTCTCTGCGGATTTAGATAGAAATCTATTCAGCCCGGCTAACTTCCCATTCAGGGACTGCACCTCCTTCCGTGTCTGCGGGGACGGTAGTCGTATCACTGCGTCCGTCTTCTCTGGACACGGCTTGATGCCGTTTGGGTCAATAAAATATCCCAGGAACATTCCTTCTGTTGCACCAAACGTACATTTCTTTGGATTTAACTTCATGTTAATCCTTCTCAGCGTGTCGAATGTCTCCTGGACATCCCGGAGAAGTGCCTCCTCCGTGTGGCTTTTTATCACCAAGTCATCAACATATACTTCCAAGTTGCGTGCTATTTGTGATTCGAAAGCTTTATCCACCAACCGCTGATACGTAGCGCCGGCGTTCTTCAATCCAAACGGCATTTTCGTATAGCAATATACGCCCTGGCTCGTGTGGAACGCCGTTTTTTCTGTATCCTCCTCCGCCATCTGGATTTGGTGATACCCTTTATATGCATCCAAGAAGCATTTGAAAGGATATCCACACAAGGACTCCACCTTCCAGTCGATTTCTGGTAACGGGTAACAGTCCTGTGGGCAGGCCTTGTTCAGATCCGTGAAATCCACACACATGCGCCAACTCCCGTCATGTTTCTTGACCATGACCGGATTAGATAACCACTCGTGGTAGTATACCTCGCGCATGATGCCTGCGTCCACTAGCTTCCGTACCTCCTCCAGTATCACTTGGCTGCGCTCGGGCGCCTGGCCGCGCTTTTTCTGCTTGATGGGTTGGTACCCTTGGCGGATCTGGAGCTTATGCTCTGCTATCGCACGGGGCACACCCGTCATATGTTTTGGTTCCCATGCGAATATGTCCAGGTTTGCACTTAAAAGAGAGCACATGGCCCTTTTTCCGCTATCCGAGAGCGCCCCTCCTATGGATACCTCCTGTTCCGGATAGTCAGGGTGAATGGCCACCTTCCAATTGGGAGGTGGTGCCCCATCCTTGGGTGGGACAGGTGGAGCCGGTGTTGTCACGGTGTGACACTCGGATGTTGGTACAACTGTGTTGTAAATGGTAACGATTCCCCCCTCAACGGTGAATTTGATCATTCCGTGTGCCGTAGAGGGTACCGCCCGGATAGCCAAAATGCCTGGTCTGCCTATGATTCCATTATACGGAGAGTGTGAACGTATCACCATGAATTTCATCCACGTCGTAGTGGAATGTTCCTCATTCCCAATGGTGACAAGCAAACGCAATTGCCCTATCGGCCAGATAGTGTCTCCACTAAAGCCAGTAAGCGGCGACGTGGCCGGTACTAATTGGCTTCTTATTTCTGGACATAACTGCACAAAGCAGTGTTCATACAGTACCTCTGCTGACGACCCTCCATCCACATACATGCGACGAACATTGTGTGTTCCAATGCTTATCTCAATAGTGAGAGGCGCATCAATCACATCGCTTGCCGTGATGGGAGGGAATGAGATTTCCCTGCCGCGTGAAAATTTTTGGCCAATTTTCTGTCTCGTGCGGCGCTGTCTGGATTGGATCATGTATATGGTAGAAGGCTTGTCCTTTTGGGGATCCTTCTTGTCATACTTCTTGTTGTTGTCTTTTCCATCTTTCCAATCCTTAACTAGGTGCTTGAGTTTGCCTGATTTGATTAGCGACTCAATATGCTTCTTGAGCTGGATACACTCCTCCGTGCCGTGTCCTTTGTCATTATGGAACTCGCAGAAGCGACTTCCTTGCCGACGTTCCGGGGGAGTGGTCATTGGGGGAGGCCTTGGAAAGTTCGCCCCTTCAGTCAACAAGATCTCCCGGTAGGACATCTTTAGGGGGGTGAACTTGTCGTCCGACCGTCCGCCTTTTCTTTGGCTCTTATAGTCTGAGCCCTTGTTATTGTTCTGGTTGCCTTGACCGCCCGACTGTCTCCGGGACTGGTCATTTGACCGGTACCCATTTCCTCGGGATGGGTAGGCCGCGGCAACAGCTGTTTCTCCCTCTATGAAATTTCTGACCCTTTCCATGAGGTCATCATATCTCTCTGGGCGCTTGTCGTTGAGACGCCTGATCAGTTCTCTGTCTGTTATGGCGTGCATGTAGTCAGAGATTTTCAGGAGCTCTGGCATGGTTCTTGTGCGTGTGCACTCATCATTGAAGCGCTCAGTGAAGGCTTCTGTGGACTCCCCCGGTCGTTGCTTAACGGTTGCCAATGAGACCGGATCCCTATTATACTTCTTCCTTTGAGTATAATTGTTCTCGAACGCAGTGCGTAGTTCCGTGAAACTATCAATGCTCCATGGGGGGAGGGCCTCGAACCAGTCACGGGCGTTTCCAATCAAGGTCGAATTGAACATTTGGCACCATATAGGCATGGGCCATCGCTCAATTTTAGCCTGAGTGTCGAATATTTTGAGGTGATCCACAGGATCACCGGACCCATCATAAGTCTTGATGCATGCCGGCATGCGACGTTTGGTGTCCTCAGAATAGTTCCGTATGCGGAGGGTGAACGGATCTTCCCTGGGATCCGCCCATGGCCGTGTGAGCCTAGGATCATCCCATGGTTCACACCATGGACGCGAGAGGTCCTCTGCTTTCGTATCCCGATAGTAAGGGCCACCATAATACTCCTCATTGTTTGGTGGTGGAGGCGTGCGCCTAGGCCGGCGGCGCTTAGGCGGATGGTCATCTGAGTCCTCCCCAGACGGATCTAGGGACGGCGGTGGTGCCCCGCCTTTTGAATAGGGACCACTTTTCTGAGACGAACCAGGAGCCTTTCTCCCAGTGTTCATTCTATCCCACACACTTGGGCGGCGTGTGGTTCTGGTCAGCTCTCGATCTGGCCGCTCGGGTGAGCCATCCGACCTTTCTCCATCTTGAGACTGCGTTAATTCTTGCATAAGGCGATCTCCTATGCGCTCAAACACATTCCGGGGTTGAGGGTTTTCCTCAAAGGTTTCCTGCTCCTGAGGCCGAGTCCTCCTTTTTCTCCGGTTTTGGGAAGGGGTGGATGGTCCACTGTCACCAAAGTTGAGTCTGGCTTGGAGGTTCCTCCCCAGACTCAATCTTGATGCGATCCCTGGGACGATCCTTTCGAAGTTCTGAGTGAGAACTTGAGTAAGATCCTCCTCACTGAGTGGTAGGGCTTCCACTTCTTCCTCCGTCGAAGGTCTGCGCGGTTCCTTGTTAGGAGGGTCTGGCGCACTCCCTGGATCAGGGTTGTCCAGGGTTGAAGTAGGCGGGGGTGTCACCGAGATCGTGCTCGTCACCCCCGCAGGTTGAAAACCGCTACTGTTACCCAGCCCGCCTGCGAGGCGGTTAGGTGATTGGTTGGGGATGAGAATCCCTTCCCCTTGGGACTTCCGGTTCCCAGGATTCACATTCCTGGGGTTAGTTGGCGGATGTCCCTTCGTCATTGGAGATTCGAGATGAGGTTTTGTTCTAGCTTAGTGTTACTGGTCTCACGGATGGCGCCAACTTGTTGATGCAAAAGTTGGTTGATCCTTGCTAGACCCGAATTAGGCTTAATTCGGGTTGGCTGGGCTCCGGCTCTTGCACCAAGTGAATCGTCTGGTTGGGATCCTGCACACTAAACAACACGCGTTAAGCATACCGTGGGAAGGTTTCCCACGATTAGACTCCGGCGTGAGAGTAAGTAATCGGTTTAGGGTTATATGAGTTTAGAGTGAGTCGTAATACCTTTGTGGAACCCTTGGGGGTTCCTTTTATAGGCAGTGAAACCCCAGTGGGCTTTCACTGACCCTTCGGCCCTAAGGAAGAGATAAGCACCAGAATTAGAATGATTGTTATCTTCTAATTCTGGTAATGAATATCTCTTCGTATTGGGATTGAGATATACCTAGACAGAATATTATTCTGTCTGATCTTATGTCGGCCGCCTTGGGCCGTGGGCCGCACACATGTGCGGGCACTGTTCACTCAAGCCCATAAGCCTGAATGACATTTATCCACCCATCTGCGATGGGCCGGATACGGGTAGTACCCGTGAGCCGGGCTCATGACCCGGTTGGGGACTATACGTCATCATCTAGGTAATTCATCAACAATTACTTCCTAAAGTTTCAGATAACCGAAACATCTCTTAATAAATTCATATTAGGTTCTTCTAGATTATAATATTTATAACTAGTTCACAACCATTCATGGTAATATTTCAAGTCTTAATACAGGATATCGTCATCCATCAAGAATTATTTAGATCACTTTTGATAATCAACATCTTATCTTTTCGGGAAATTCTACTCGAGTTCCCATCAATTAAGACAATGTCGTCATGTCATAATCAATCAATCCATTCTACTGGCACTATCAACTTTCCAGTTTCATTGCCGTCGATAAGATGTGAACTTCTCAAAAGACTAACAATAACTCATAATCCTTCACAGATTCAAGGATATCATGAGACTCAACTACTTTTAAAAGAGTAAGGTCAACGCATAATCTACGCGAGAGGATTTCAAATCAGATACAGATGAAAACATTTAACGAATATGAATATATCCCATGTTTTCATAATTTGAGTACGCATTCGAAAGCTCCTCGGATCGTTACCCAGGTCATTCAAATGAAATCAAATCATAAGAAATGATAAGAACGTCGATACATCCAGTCGGGTATCAACACTCGGTAATCAGATACTTTTCCTAAGAATCTCACTACGGGAGAATTAGACAAGAAAGAATTGTCAATTGTCAAATAAGACAATTTCCACAGATGAGTAAATTCGACTCAGAAGAATAGATGCTACAGGCACATATGTAGGTGTCCTTAACATTATGGCCTTATTTTACACTTCTTGCAGATCTCATAAAATTTTAATCTTTCACAATCTTCAAAGAAAATGTAGTGTTTATTCATTAGTTTCATGGTGACTACTAATCAGTCTTGCATAGTCCATTCCAAATTGTATGTAGGCGCGCAACTATATACAATTTCAAGATTAACGATGCAATACTCAGTTCGTCAAAATTTTATCATCATGTTTATATTAAAAAAACATTTTCATGCTTAATTCTTGGTTAAGAATCAAAATAAATTTACAAAGATTTTCTTTGTTATGAAAACAATTGAGTTTTCCAAGATGTTTTATAAACAACCTCATTTCATTAACAATCACTTATAAATCTCACTTTAGTTCATCTTTATTGTGATGAAAATTAAATCTTTCTCAAAGGATACTGTTTTATCTTATAAAAACAATGAGTGATCTGCAAAAGAGTGATGAAAGCTTGTTCACCAAGAATTAACTACGATATGATAGAAAATGAGCTTAGCCAAATAATCATGAGGTTCATGATCTCGATGGCACTCAAAAAGAATAATGCACAACGTAACTCAAATCAGGATGAGTACTTGTTCAATGGTTGCATTACTAATGCGAACATTAGGATGAAGCAATAAGAGATAGATAACATCGATACATGTAGAATTTAGCAATCAAAGGTAGTCTTTTTATTAATCACAAACAAGTCAAAATTGTACCGTAACACATTATGCGTCACTATGTCATACAATTCTCAGAACTCATCCAACCAACTGATATCTTAGTTAAGTTAGGGATTATTTTTAAAAGATACCACAATGAATACTAATCTACAAGAGTCATTAGGTGTCCCACCTGTCCCGGAAGATCCATCGGTCCCAATTCAGAAGAAGATTTCTTCAATTTATTTATTGGACACTGGGCATCCTCGTCAGTGGACAATGGCATAGGAACAACCTTTAACACGAACCTACAATCAATTAATACATTTTAAGTCAATCACAAAACTTAACGACTTCTATTAATAATCTCATATTCTATACGAGTTAAATTTTACTTTATTCAAGTTTCAACCAATTTTATACTCAATTCGATATCCTACTTCATTCTCCAATACTTCAACCTTATTCTTCGGCCTTGTAAAGGCAATACAATCTCAATATAAATCAACACTTAATTTCCAATCCTATTAGCTCTTACAACAACAATTATCAAATGAGTCATTAATATGAAATGACTTGATCATTCAACTAGACTTCTCGGAAAGGTATTAGTGGCATGAGGCTTTTGGGTAATGGTTCCAATAACAGCCTCAAGTGCAACATTCACCCTTTCGATTTCAAATTTAAGAATTGGATGACAACGAATCAGATGACATCTTTCTAGGTGGTAACGTTTTGTCAAACTCCACTCTATAAGAAAAGATCGTCATGACATCGGTATCAGATTTAATCTCGCCAATTCTTTTTCAATATCACAATCAACTATATATCTACATTTCTACGAATATCAACCATTTGTTGGGATCATAAATATCCGCAACTTGGTTTAGATCAAGAATATCTAGAATTCCTACGAGAATAGCTTCGATTAATTTACTAGGGGAGTTAGGGTTACTTGTGACAATCTACGTCGTATAAATACCTCGTATAAATATCGGAATAATCATCAAACAATCATGTAATAAAATTACATCATATATATATATATAATCCAAGTTATATATATATTAAAATAATACTTCTCAGTCTTGGCCTTGTCGGTAACTCGGGAATTCTTCGGCACCGTTATAGTCAAAAGATTTTTATACATTTTTAGAAAAATGTTTATAGTTAAAAGATTTTGAAATGTTTTATTCAAAACCTTAGTTTTAAAAAATCTTTCGTTCTCTATAACGAGAGCTCTGGTACCAAACTGTAACACCCCCAAATTTATACAACTCAATACAGCGGAAGACTAGTTGGTGTTACGGGATAGCACATTACTCACATCATAGACAACGCATAAAAATCGCGTCGTTTAATAATAAATCATTTCCATTCATATTTATCAAAGTTACATCGGTCCCAAGTCATTATATTTCATACAAAGTTTTACAAAGTATTTGAATGGAAAATATAGTTTAGGTGCGGGCCATGAATTCGTGTCGTCTTCCCGAGAATTACCTTCAAGTACCTGAGATAAAACATGTTAAAAGAAAAGATCAGCGATAACGCCGAGTGAATTCATAGAGTTTAATAAATTCCATCAATATAACTTTGGTATAAAATTAGTACCAAAAATCAATTCGTACAAATCATTGTAATAGGCCGTAAAATAGCCAAAATCGTTTTATACAAATCTTTGTAATAGGCCATAAAATAGCTAAAGTCCTTTTATACAAATCCTTATCGAAAATCATACTATAGGCATTTGCCTTAAAAATTATTATACGAGCCAATGTCGTAAAAACATCATACAATACGTCATATGACGTTGTATGAAAACAAAAACCGTTATATGAATATGGTTATGAAAACCAAAACACGAATATAATATCAATAGTATGACCCTGTATTGCTAGTCAGGCAATACATCGTAATTCGAAGCGTCTAATAGTATTTCGTTAGTTTTGGATTATTACAAGCCGCATGACATTGTTACCTTACTAAACCAAAACGGGTAGCTAACCCGATACCAATTTTTGCCCATCTAAAGTAGCGTGTCGTCACAAAGGTCACGCTATGGAAATCTTCTCATACATAAATTCGCTTACCAATCAATGTGGCACGACGGGGATCAACCGTCAAGGCGCGAACTGGGGTGATCGTCCCCAAATAGTACTATTAAATGCATAAGCGTCTACCAACTCCCGGTAGTTCACAATTCATGCTAATGGGACTTTTTGTGACATAACCTAACTTTAATAATCCATTTTATTTCATCTATCGGGTCCATTAATCATTTATCGGGTCATACAATCGGGTCATTCAATCATTCGGGTCCAAAATCAATAAACAAACAATCGGGACAAATGGTGTCCAAACTTTTATAAAAACTAACATGTTATCTCCCTCGCGGGTTTATAAAGCATTTATAAAACATTTAAAAGAGTGCGAGGCTATGAACTCACGTTGATGTGGGAAGGCGCGTTATCGGCAATTCGGACGTACGGTACGTGCTTCAATCACGGAAACCTATATAAATAATAATCGGTCTTAGACGTTTGTCCAATGACTTTATAAAAATATCAATTATGTATACATATGATGATTATATATATATGATGATCAAGTGGGTTTACATATCCTTATTTACTCATTTTTGTGTTATGTGTCGATAACGTTCATACTAGTTTACTAGTTTTACCCGTTTACGTGTCTTAAGTCCAATAAGCTTATTATAAGTTATTTAACTTATTTTAATCCATTTTGTACCTATATTATCAGTATGTATACTTTCCAAGTTGGGCCCAAATGGGTTAAGTCCAATGAGTTCTATTTACAAGTTTTTATCCTATTTAGTCCATTTATTAGTCCAATATGTTTATTTAACTTGTTTATGTCCGTATGCCCTATAGTTCGGGTTTTATCGGTTTTTACTTGTTATACATGTCTATATATCAGTATATAAGTTTTATAAAGTTTTCATTAGACGGGTCCAACCATCTAAGTTTTATTTAACAAAAACGTTAATTTTACGGCAATAGCCGAAAAAGTCGTAAAAATCATGTTTATAGTTTTTATTACTTATAAACATTATTTCACCATCATTTATATAATTCATCCATTTGATTAACTTTTATATATATATTTATATAAATAAGTTTTATAAGTTAGTGGGTTTTTATTTTACATTTTATATATTAAAATGTGAGTGCTTATATAATAGTATTATTCTTTAATTTCCAAAAATCTGATTTTTAACTTCATCTTCACCAAAACTTCCATATCTTGAGTTCTATATGGAGATAGAAGCTCAAATTTTTATCACATAAACTACATGATATGTGCTATATTTAACTCTTCTATAGCTACTGTTGAATCACCATTTAAGTATTTTCTAAAAATCGTCCAAAACAGTAACTTCAGATTTATACCCTAAACTTGTTTTGATCATATCTCACTCATTATTTTGATTCCATTGCATGGCCAACTCTCACATGTGTACAAGACCCATAGATTACTGTAAATCCATTCTACTTCATCATTTTATCAGTTTAAACATATGGTTCTTTACTGTTTTATACAGCCATCAAATTTAACCAAGATTTTAACCTTGTTTCTTATGGTTTTTCACCTTTTTATCCATGATTATCAACAACAAATCCCCACATAACATTTTTATCATCATATAATCATCATAAATATATACAATAGGAAATAAAATACATGTTTACCTAATCAAATTAACAAGAAGTTGAGGAGGACAATCTTTATAGCACCAAGTTGATGTTGGTTGTGATCAAAACATGGAATTTGATGGAGAAACTTGTGCATAGCCAAGACCATCTTCAAGACCACCATGCTCCATGAACTCCTTGTGGAAAATCAGCCCTAAGACATCATAAAAACTCCTCCATGGATGTTATAACTTGCACCAATCTTCATCTTTTTGAAAGGAGATTAACATATGTTGATTATAACATATGTTTATGGTTAAAATTTGTATGAAATGGGTGTTTGAAGTGTAAAATGGGACGGCATCACCAAGAGAGAAAGAGAGGATATTGTGTGGTTTGCATGTGTGTAAATGAGAGAAGTGGTAATGGTTTGATGGTTTTGTGTTGCTAGTTGGAAGTAGCTTACAAAGTAAGCTTAAGTTTACAAGTGTAAACTTGTTATGTAAGTGTTGACACCTCAAATGGTGTAGAGGCTTGTTAGGCCGGTTTTGATGGGGGTGGGACAAGTGTCCCACTTGTCTCATCCCCATTTATTTACGGGTACTCCTCGATTCTAGTTTCCTCGATTTGCGTGCCCTCGGGTCGTTTTACGAAAAATGTTTTTATAAATTATGAATCAACGTCACAAAACGAATCCAATAAAAATTGTCTCATAAAAAACGGAGTTCGAAAACGTAAATACGTAATCCTAAGGTTTCCGGTTTAGTCGTAAAGGACGTTAAAATAAAATCGTAAGTCCTAATCTCTTCTTGTAAATTTGTGAGTTTATGAACTAACACAAATTTAAAACTCCAAAATAATATTCACGGATAAATTTATTTTCTGAAATGTCGGACTGTCACCAAGGACGGTGTATGTAAACTTAAGCACGTAACGTTGAATCCTCCGGTTTAGACGTAGTCGATGCTACTTCAAGACGTAAATCCAAATTTCTTCCCAAAAATAAGTGAGTTCATATTGTATTATTAAAATAATATTTTCAAATAATATTTGAGAATAAAATATCAATCGTAAATTGACGGATTGTCACACACGTTGCATGAGAATACAACAAAGTCCCTTCCCTGAAGCATCACTGTAGATTTGAAATCCACCTGTACCAGATGGGAGAGTAAGAATCGATGCAGATACCAGCCTCTGCTTTAGGTCTTCAAAGCTCTTCTCTCTTTCTTCAGTCCAGACGAATTTCTCCCTTTTCCGCATCAGTTTGGTCAATGACAGTGCTAACCGGGAAAAGTTCTCTACGAACCTACGGTAGTAACCAGCTAAGCCTAGAAAACTGAGAACTTCAGTCGTTGATGTCGGTCTTGGCCACTTGTTAATAGCCTCAACCTTTGATGGATCCATAGTTATTCCTTCTGCGGATACTATGTGAAATTTGGGCAATAATTCAGAATTTGGAGAAGCAAACAGAATTTCGAGTAGACGCAGACGGTATCTTATGGCAGGGCACGAGACTTTTTGTTCCTGATGATCAAGAACTCTAGGAAGCATTGTTAGTTGAGGCACATAGCTCCCCATTCTCTATTCATCCTGGTTCGACCAAGATGTACCATGACATCAAGCAATACTTTTGGTGGAGTGGTATGAAACAGGATGTTGCGACTTATGTCTCCAAATGTCTTACCTGCCAGCAGGTTAAGATCGAGCATCAGCGATCTGGCGGTCTTCTACAACCGTTAGATATTCCAGAGTGGAAGTCGGACAAGATCACCATGGATTTTGTTACCGGTCTTCCATAGACAAAGAGGAGGCACGATAAGATTTGGGTTATCGTTGATCGACTTACTAAGTCAGCTCATTTCTTACCGATCTGCAAGGAAGATTCAGTCAGTAAACTCGTCGATACTTACAAGAAGGAGATCATGAGACTTCATGGTGCTCCATCCAGCATCGTATCAGAAAGAGATCCTCGTTTCACTTCTCGATTTTAGAGAAGTCTTTAGAAAGCTTGGGGTACAAAACTTAAGCTTAGTACGGCTTTTTATCCTCAAACAGATGGACAATCGGAGCGAACTATTTAGACATTAGAAAACATGTTGAGGTCATGTGTGTTGGAATGGAAGAGAGATTTGGACTATTACATATGTCTAGTAGAGTTTGCATACAACAAGAGTTGGCACGCAAGTATTAAATGTGCTCCATTCGAGATTTAGTATGGCAGAAAGTGTCGCGCCCCAATCTGCTGGGATCAGGTTGGAGAGCGAACACTTGAAGGACCAAAAATGATAGAGTTGACCAACGAGAAGGTCACAGTAGCTAAGAAGAAATTGCAAGAAGCACGATCACGTCAGAAGAGTTATGCCAACACGCATTGTAGGGAATTACATTTTAACGTATGAGATCACGTCATTCTTAAGGTATCACCGGCACGTGGTGTTAGACGTTTTGGAATCAAAGGTAAGCTCAGTCCTTGATTCATCGGACCGTTTGATGTCATTGAGCAAGTCGGTGACGTATCTTATCGTTTAGCGTTACCTCCACAGCTTTCTCATGTTCACGATGTTTTCCATGTGTCCTTACTCAGAGGGTACAAGTATCATCCCCGTCACATGGTTCAGTATCCACTGGAACAGATTCGTGAAGATCTTACCTTCATAGTGGAACCCGAATGAGTTCTTGACAGTCAAGAACGAGTCATGAGGAGGAAGACGATTCCATTCGTCAAAATACTATGGAGGGATCATACCGAGCGGGAAGCCACTTGGGAAACAGAGGATTCTATCAGGGCTTCTTACCCTCATTTCATATTTTGAATTCGGGTATGTTCCTCTTTTTTAGTTTACGTTATCTATAATTCGGGGACGAATTATTCTTTTTAGGGGGGAAGAGTTGTAAAACCCGCATGCTTTTACCATGAACAGTACATATATAATCGTACGTACATGATTAAAAATTTCCTTATATAACATGTTTAGGTTTCACGAATATTAAATACAAGTATTACGTACGTGTTATTACACGATAAGTATTTAATACGTATTAAGACACGATAATTATTATCAACAATAATTATAATCACGAACATGAAATCATGAACGTAAATAATCACAAGCATATTATTATGGATTTACGTAACTATGATTACGATTATGTATAAGTATATATTATAACACGAACATTAAATAAATAAATGCGTGAACACGACCACGAGAACACGTAATATTTTAGAACACGGAAAATGTTGGGTTTCCCCTTGTGGGCCCCACCTACCCGCGGCAAGACAAAGAAAAGGGGCCAAGCCCACTTTTAATTTTTGCTAAAATAGAAAAAGGGAAAACATATTTTTCATATTACAGAAGAATTAGAAATATACAAAACCCTAGCTCCCTTTTCTCCTCCCCTTTTGGCCACCGGGTATAACCACCACAAGGAGGGGGTGTTGTTGATTTTTTGTGATCCAATTCGAGTGGAGTCGTTCATGTTATTGTTCTCTTTTATTTCACGCATTGGTAATCTTTAAACCTTTTCTTTTAATTCTTTTATTTAATTAGAACACATGAAATCATGATAATTAAATAACAAGATTAAAAACATGTAAATCTAATCATGGGTAATAAAACATGGATGTTTTTGGGTTGTTTTGTTCGGCCGACTCAAGGAACCGAGAGCCGAAGCTCTCGGTGGGTTTATAATCACCACCAACCGAGACCTCATGGTCTCGGTGTGGTTTAGGTGTCTCGACCGCAAGAAACAAGGGACCCCGACGTGTGTCGGGGTGGCCTTGTGGTCTTTGGGGGGTCTCGACATAAACAAACAAGCACCACCGGCCTAAGCCGGATTCTAAACTAACAAAGCAGGGGGAAATCCGCATGGGCAGCGGCTAGCCAAGAACCAAGGTAACCACCGGCTTAAGCCGGTGGAATTTTTACGAAAACAGTGGCAACCGGCCAAGCCGGTTCGCCACTATTAAGGGGGTGTTTGTTTGGTCCGGTTCAAGGGTAAACACGGTCCGGTTCACGACATGTCCATATTAAACACACGGGTCCGGTTCACGACTTAACTTTACAAGCCTAATTAATTTGTACAAGTTTAATTACTTAGAAGATTAATTAAATTAATTTAACATGTTATATAATTAATTTAATTAAAGCATGACTTAGGTTTATTATTATTATTAATAATACATGATTTTAACCTAATTATTTTTTATTTAATTTAGACTAAAGTAATTAATTAATTATTAAAACATGTCATATAATTAATTAATTTCCATGACTTAGGTTATATTAAATATAAATGTTAATACATGTTTTAACATAAGTATTTTATACACTTTAATTTAATTAAATCATGTTATATTTAATTAAATCTTATAATATATAGTTTATTTAATTTACATGTATCAATTAATAAACTATACTATTAATCACAAGACTTAGAATATTAATCAAGTAAAACTTAAGCTTATCTTAGTAGCTTAATAATCCAGCTTATTTCTAAATATGGAAACTTTTTATTTTTAGAAACTTATTTATTTTTAGCAGCTAATCTATTTGTTGAAACTTTCTATTTTTAGAAACTTATCTATTTTAGGCAGTAAATCTATTTTTGGAAACTTTCTATTTTTGGAAACTTTCTATTTTTAGAAACTTTCTATTTTTCGAAACCTGCTATTTTTAGAAAGTTACTTACTATTACACAACAAGTATAATAATACAAGAAATACAAGTAATACTTAACCAGAATATCCAGAATTCATGATAACCACAACATAACGTTAAAATCAATAAAACAAGACATGAACATATAAAACAAGCTAAGACATGATATAAAACCAGTTACGTACACAGTAATCAAAACACTTATACACGTATATTATTTATGTAGCATTATAAGATCGAAGTAGGACTCTCTTCCGTTCGTCTTGTTCGTTCACTGGACATAAGGTACGTATTCTCCGTCCTTTTAGTATGGACATTCTTTCCTTATTAGGATTCCCCGTATGCAGCCAACTATTTTCCCATTATATGTTTTATATGTTTTGATTACTTATGTTTAATTAAATGCCTAAGCCATATGCATGCATGACCAGTTTTACCTAGTTATGGAGGTACCATAACCATAACACTAGAGGCAGCAGTGTTATGACTTCACCATGGCAGAGTGATAGCTCGTGGGGACGTTCCTTTCAGCTTTTGGCCATATTATTATCTTATCATCTGGGTCGTATGGGTGCATCCTAGATTACATGTTTTACAGATTATTCAGGTGAATGTGGTGTGTGCCTTACATCCTTCACAAGGAGCTGATCCCTCCTACCCAAACTTATATTAATTAGAGGCAGCCCCTCTAATTGCATGATGAGGTCACCCCTCCAAGTATTCATGCACGTTGATATTTCATGACCTATATTAGGTAATGGTAAACATGTTAAACAGTTTTTATAAGATAAACATAAGGCTTTTCAAATTATAAAACCAATTATAAAACCTTTTCAAATTAATCAATTTCGTTGCTATATGTTGTATATGCTCATGTTATTCATTCTATGCTTGTATATTCGTGCACTGAGCGTTATGCTCAGCCGTTTTCCTTTCATGTTCCCAAAACGGCAGGTACTTAGGGACGCTCGTAGACTTTTAGCGTACGTGTATATGGATTGGAAGCTTCCTAGCCTTCATTACTTTATGCATTTATTCATACTTTTGCTACTCATTTCCATGGACATTGTTTAGTCCTTTTCATTTACAGTACTTATGTTTGTGTGTGATGAGCTTTTACTTTGGGGTACCGATGTTTGTTTCCGATTTTTGCTTTATGGTCATGTAATGTTTAAGACATTTATCCTTGTATGCTTTGATGAGACGCCATAATCACGCGTGACATTCCATTTATCAAAATGGGGTGTTACAACTATGGTATCCGAGCCAAGGTTTTAACCTGTAGGCTCTCAAAACACGACCTGTGATTAGTGGGTAGTCACTATGGTCTTCCTAGAACTGGCACTCAGTTTTCATGCAGTCATTGTTTTCATGCATTCATATATATGTCATTGTCTCAGGTTTATGACTATGTAATGGTTGGTACATGACTATCCCTATTGTAGTCCCATGTGTTTTATCGAAACTTTTAACTTTGGGACCGACCCATTGGCGTCCCCTCGCCATGTCTTTTGTTTTGAATGAACTGACCATAGGCGTTCACTCCCGCGCATATAAAAGTTTTCATAAAACTGCATCATGCATTCATGTACTAGTTTTCCTACATCAAAATTTTCTCATGATTTATTGGTATAATTTTTTTTTTCTATATTTTATGTTTTGATCAGTTTAATCATGTATTTTTATATTATACTGTCAAATGGTAAACACACACAATGTTTGAGAGATGGTTGCAGCTGCCAATGCAGATTTGCAGGTCATCCTTCACCAAAACGACAACTATCCTCCTCTACCACATGAAGGAATAGGCTCATGAGAGAATACTACGCGATTAGGCAGTGAGCTGAGGAAAACAGCAACGATTTCATGCAACGTTTCCTTCGGTTCGCTGGTGAGCTGAGAACAGCAGCGGGCACTTCTGTAGAGCAAGCACACCATTTTCGTTGGGCCCTTTGTCCAAGGATTGCCAATAACTTGGAAGGAACTACCTTCGACTCGGTGGCGCAAGTTGCCGATGCAACACGTGAGCTGGAGATGTAGCAAGAAAGAGAAGAGTTCGGGGAAGCAGAAAGACCCGAGAAGAGGTAAACATTCGTTATTTAGAGGTGACCAAACCGTATTCTTTCAGTATATGTCAATATTAATATCTCTTTTAAACTGCATCTTCACGACAGAATACTAGGGACCGGTCTCAGCCGGCTACTCAGCAACAGCCTACTCAGCCCAAGGGAAACGGTCAGACTCGCGACCGTTCTGCTACGGATAGGCGTGGCGGTAATGATAATTACCGTAATAACGCTGGAAACTCCAACAGTAGCAGGTCCTTACACTTATTCATTTTCTTACGATTACATGCAATAGTTCATAATTCCGACACATTAGCAATCTTCTACCAAGAATCATGGTAACGGGAGGGACCAGAACCAAAGAGGTTCGCAGCCTAACCGTCCAGCTATCACTGGTATTACATCTTACGAATTTTTCCGCATTGTCCTTTGTACCTATAATCATGTCCTATGTATACATGTTCTTATCAGGCTCTCAGCCAGCAAGGACACCTGCTGGAGGGTATACTCATCCTCTTTGCACTACCTGCAACCGTAGGCACCCAAGGCCATGTCACCGCGACAGAGACGCATGCTACAAGTGTGGCCTCCCTGGCCATCGCATGAAGGACTGCCGCAAGGGCGAGATGGAGGGCACATTAGGACATGTTGATACTAAGTCGCCTCCTACTAGTGGATGCGTTTACACGACTTCTCGCGATCAGGCCAACACGTCTACAGGTACCATCACCAGAATCTTGTATATGTATGGTCAAGCTGCATGTGTTCTTTTTGACACGGGTGCTACTCATTCAGTCATTTCTACTGCTTATGCTAAGAATGTTAGGATATCCCCCATGCTATTAGAGACTATACTGAACATTTCCACACCTTTAAGAGACTATGTATAAATAACCTATGTGTACAAGAGCCTTCCCCTAGAGTTTGACGACAAGATTCGTCCTGTTGACGCACGTCCGCTGGACATGAATGATTTTGACATGATATTGGGCATGGACTGGCTATCCAAACATAATGCCACCATAGACTGCCATACGTATCGGGTCATCTTCGGTGATGTTAATGCACCAGAGTACATTCACAACGAGTTCGTACCCAGAAGGTCTGTACAAATCATATCGACCCTGCAAGCATGTGCATTACTTTCACATGGTTGCGAGGGCTATCTAGCTACTGTTCATGACATGGATACTGAATCTCCATCAATTCAGAATCAGCCGATAGTGTTAGAATTTCCAGATGTATTTCCAGAAGAACTTCTGGGCATACCACCTGCACGTGAAGTAGAGTTTAACATCGAGCTCATCCCAGGAGCTGAGCCGGTTTCCAAGGCTCCTTATCGCATGGATCCCATAGAGTTGAAGGAGCTGAAGGATCAATTGCAAGAACTTCTGGAACGAGGCTTCATTCGACCGAGCGCATCTCTATGGGGCGCACCTGTCTTATTCGTGAAGAAAAAGGACGACAATATGCGTCTTTGCATAGATTATTGCGAGCTCAACAAGATCACCATCAGAAATAGGTATCCTCTACCACGCATTGACGATCTGTTTGACCAACTCCAAGGGGCCAAACATTTCTCCAAAACTGATCTGAGGTCGGGCTATCATCAGCTACGGGTTAAAGAACAGGACATCGCCCAGACTGCTTTCCATACACGCTATGGCCACTACGAATTTGTAGTCATGCCATTTGGCCTTACCAATGCTCCAGCAGTGTTCATGGATTTGATGAACAAAATCTTCCATGAATTTCTGGACAAGTTCGTCATTGTCTTCATTGACGACATTCTGATATTCTCTAAGTCCAAGGAGGAACACGAAGACCATCTTCGTATAGTGTTACAGATTCTTTGTCAGAAGCAGTTGTATGCTAAATTCTCCAAGTGTAAGTTCTGGTTAGACAAGGTGGCATTCTTATGTCACATTGTATCAGCAAAAGGAATCACCATGAATCCAGCGAAGGTTGAGGCTATTACCAAGTGGCCAAGACCGACATCAACGACTGAAGTTCGCAGTTTCCTAGGCTTAGCTGGTTACTAGTGTAGGTTCGTGGATAACTTTTCCCGTTTAGCACTACCATGGACCAAACTGATGCGGAAATGGGAGAAATTCATCTAGACTGAAGAAGGAGAGAAGAGCTTTGAAGACCTAAAGCAGAAGTTAGTATCTGCACAGATTCTTACTCTCCCATCTGGTACAGGTGGATTTCAGATCTATAGTGATGCATCAGGGAAGGGACTTGGCTGTGTTCTCATGCAACATGGGAAAGTGATCGCGTACGCTTCACGACAGCTTAAGCCTTATGAGGAAAATTACCCTACGCATGACTTGGAACTTGCAGCAGTCGTGTTTGCATTGAAAATATGGAGGCACTACTTTTATGGAGAATCATGTAATATTTTCATGGACCACAAGAGCTTGAAGTAAATCTTCACTCAGCGTGAATTGAACAAGAGACAGAGGAGATGGTTAGAGCTATTGAAGGATTATGACATAAATCTACAGTATCATCCCGGCAAGGCGAATGTAGTGGCAGATGTACTTAGCTGAAAGTCTGGAATGATAAACAACATTAAAATTGAGGAGGAAATTATAAGAGACTTGGAGCGACTAGACATTGAAATCATGGTACGTCGACAGCATGGTTACTGGGATAATCTTAGAGTGGAACCTGAGTTACTCTCTAGGATCAAGGAAGCTCAGAAGGATGATGGTGAAATCTGGGCAATAATTCAGAATTTGGAGAAGCAAACAGAATTTCGAGTAGACGGAGACGGTATCTTATGGCAGGGCACGAGACTTTGTGTTCCTGATGATCAAGAACTCTGGGAAGCATTGTTAGCTGAGGCACATAGATCCCCATTATCTATTCATCCTGGTTCGACCAAGATGTACCATGACATCAAGCAATACTTTTGGTGGAGTGGTATGAAACAGGATGTTGCGACTTATGTCTCCAAATGTCTTACCTGCCTGCAGGTTAAGATCGAGCATCAGCGATCTGCAGGTCTTCTACAACCGTTAGATATTCCAGAGTGGATGTGGGACAAGATCACCATGGATTTTGTTACCGGTCTTCCGCAGACAAAGAGGAGGCATGATACGATTTGGGTTATCGTTGATCGACTTACTAAGTCAGCTCATTTCTTACCGATCCGCAAGGAAGATTCGGTCAGTCAAATCGCCGATACTTACAAGAAGGAGATCATGAGACTTCATGGTGCTCCATCCAGCATTGTCTCAGACAGAGATCCTCGTTTCACTTCGCGATTTTGGAGAAGTCTGAAGAAAGCTTGGGGTACAAAACTTAAGCTTAGTACGGCTTTTCATCCTCAAACAGATGGACAATCGGAGCGAACTTTCAGCCATTAGAAGACATGTTGAGGTCATGTGCGTTGGAATGGACGAGAGATTGGGACGATTACATATGTCTGGTAGAGTTTGCATACAACAAAATTTGGTACACAAGTATTAAATGTGCTCCATTCGAGATGTTGTATGGCAGAAAGTGTCGCGCCCCAAACTGCTGGGACCAGGTTGGAGAGCGAACACTTGAAGGACCAGAAATGATAGAGTTGACCAACGAGAAGGTCGCAGTAGCTAAGCAGAAATTGCAAGAAGCACGATCACGTCAGAAGAGTTATGCCGACAAGCATCGTAGGGACTTACATTTTAACGTAGGAGATCACGTCTTTCTTAAGGTATCGCCGGCACGTGGTGTTAGACGTTTTGGAATCAAAGGGAAGCTCAGTCCTCGATTCATCGGACCGTGTGATGTCATTGAGCGAGTCGGTGAAGTATCTTATCGTTTAGCGTTACCTCCGCAGCTTTCTCATGTTCACGATGTTTTCCATGTGTCCTTACGCAGAGGGTACAAGTATCATCCCCTTCATATGGTTCAGTATCCACTGGAACAGATTCGTGAAGATCTTACCTTCATAGAGGAACCTGAACGAGTTCTTGACAGACAAGAACGAGTCATTAGGAGGAAGACGATTCCATTCGTCAAAATCCTTTGGAGGGATCATACCGAGCGGGAAGCCACTTGGGAAACAGAGGATTCTATCAGGGCTTCTTACCCTCATTTCATATTTTGAATTCGGGTATGTTCCTCTTTTCTAGTTTACGTTATCTATAATTCCGGGACGAATTATTCTTTTTAGGGGGGGAGAGTTGTAAAACCCGCATGCTTTTTCCATGAACAGTACATATATAATCGTACGTACATGATTAAAACTTTCCTTATATAACATGTTTACGTTTCACGAATATTAAATACAAGTATTACGTACGTGTTATTACACGATAAGTATTAAATACGTATTAAGACACGATAATTATTATCAACAATAATTATAATCACGAACATGAAATCATGAACGTAAATAATCACGAGCATATTATTATGTATTTACGTAACTATGATTACGATTATGTATAAGTATATATTATAACACGAACATTAAATAAATAAATCACGTAAACACGACCACGAGAACATGTAATATTATAGAACACGGAAAACGTTGGATTTCCCCTTCTGGGCCCCACCTACCCGCAACAAGACATAGAAAAGGGGCCAAGCCCACTTTTAATTTTTGCTAAAATAGAAAAAGGGAAAACATATTTTTCATATTACAGAAGAATTAGAAAAATACAAAACCCTAGCTCCCTTTTCTCCTACCCTTTTGGTCGTCGGGTATTAACACCACAAGGAGGGGGTGTTGTTGATTTTTGATGATCTAATTCTAGTGGAATCGTTCGTGTTACCGTTCTCTTTTGTTTCACGCATTGGTAATCTTTAAACCTTTTCTTTTAATTCTTTTATTTAATTAGAACACATGAAATCATGATAATTAAATAACAAGATTAAAAACATGTAAATCTAATCATGGGGTAATAAAACATGGATGTTTTTGGGGTTGTTCGGTTCGGCCGACACAAGGAACCGAGAGTCGAAGCTCTCGGTGGGTTCATAATCACCACCAACCGAGACCTCATGGTCTTGGTGTGGTTTGGGTGTCTCGGCCGCAAGAAACAAGGGACCCCGACGTGGGTCGCGGTGGCCTTATGGTATTTGGGGGGTCTCGGCATAAACAGACAAGCACCACCGGCCTAAGCCGGTGGCTAAACTAACCAAGCAGGGGGAACCCCGCATAGGTAGCGGCTAGCCTAGAACCAAGGGAACCACCGGCTTAAGTCGGAGGCATTTTTACGAAAATAGTGGAAACCGGCCAAGCCGGTTCGCCACTATTAAGGGGGTGTTTGTTTGGTCTGTTCAAGGGTAAACACGGTCTGGTTCACGACATGTCTAGATTAAACACACGGGTCCGGTTCACGACTTAATTTTACAAGCCTAATTAATTTGTACAAGTTTAATTATGTACAAGATTAATTAAATTAATTTAACATGTTATATAATTAATTTAATTAAAGCATGACTTAGGTTTATTATTATTATTAATAATACATGATTTTAACCTAAGTATTTTATTATTTAATTTAGACTAAAGTAATTAATTAATTATTAAAACATGTCATATAATTAATTAATTTCCTTGACTTAGGTTATATTAATAATAAATGTTAATACATGTTTTAACCTAAGTATTTTATACACTTTAATTTAATTAAATCATGCTATATTTAATTAAATCTTATAATATATAGTTTATTTAATTTACATGTATTAATTAATAAACTATACTATTAATCACATGACTCAGAATATTAATCAAGTAAAACTTAAGCTTATCTTAGTAGCTTAATAATCCAGCTTATTTCTAAATATAGAAACTTTCTATTTTTAGAAACTTATTTATTTTTAGAAGCTAATCTATTTATGAAAACTTTGTTTCTTTAGAAACTTATCTATTTTAAGCAGTAGATCTATTTTTGGAAACTTTCTATTTTTGGAAACTTTCTATTTTAGGAAACCTATTATTTTTAGAAAGTTACTTATTATTACACAACAAGTATAATAATACAAGAAATACAAGTAATACTTAATAAGAATATCCAGAATTCATGATAACCAAAGCATAACGTTAAAATCAGTAAAACAAGACATGAACAAATAGAACAAGTTAAGACATGATATAAAACCAGTTACGTACACAGTAATCAGAACACTTATACACGTATATTATTTATGTAGCATTAGTGAGATCGAAGTAGGACTCTCTTCCGTTCGTCTTCTTCGTTCACTGGACATAAGGTACGGATTCTCCGTCCTTTCAGTATGGACATTCTTTCCTTATTAGGATTCCCCGTATGCTGCCAACTGTTTTCTCAGTATATGTTTTATATGTTCTGATTGCTTATGTTTAATTAAATGCCTAATCCATATACATGCATGATCAGTTTCACCTAGTTATGGAGGTACCATAACCATAACACTAGAGGCACCAGTGTTATGACTTCACCACGGCGGAGTGATAGCTCGTGGCGTCCCTTTCAGCTTTTGGTCATATTATTAGGTTATCATGTGGGGCGTATGGGTGCATCCTAGATTACATGTTTTACAGATTATTTAGGTGAATGTGGTGTGTGCCTTGCATCCTTCACAAGGAGCTGATCTCTCATACCCAAACTTATATTAATTAGAGGCAGACCCTCTAATTGCATGATGAGGTCACCCCTCCAAGTATTCAAGCACGTTGATATTTCATGACCTATATTGGTTAATGGTAAATATGTTAAATAGTTTTTATAAGATAAACATAAGGCTTTTCAAACTATAAAACCAGTTTTACTAAGTTATACCAGGTTTTCCAGGACTTAATCAATTCCGCTGCTATATGTTGTATATGCTCATGTTATTCAGTCTATGCTTGTATATTCGTGCACTGAGCGTTAAGCTCAGCCGTTTTCCTTTCATGTTCCCAAAACGGCAGGTACTCAGGGATGCTCATAGACTTTAAGCGTACGTGCATATGGATTGGAAGCTTCCTAGCCTTCATTGCTTTATGAATTTATTCATACTTTTGCTACTCATTTCCATGGACATTTTTTAGTCCTTTTCATTTACAGTACTTATGTTTGTGTGTGATCAGCTTTTACTTTAGGGTACTGATGTTTTTTCCGGTATTTCCTTTATGGTCATGTAATGTTTAATACATTTATCCTTGTATGCTTTGATGACACGCCATAATCACGCGTGACATTCCATTTATCAAAATGGGGTGTTACATTGGTAAGTCCAAATGGCATGAGTACAAATTCGTAGTGTCCATAACGTGTACGGAAAGCAGTCTTGGCGATGTCCTGCTCTTTAACCCGTAACTGATGATAGCCCGACCTCATATCAATCTTGGAGAAATGTTTGGCCCCTTGGAGTTGGTCAAACAAATCATCAATGTGTGGCAAAGGATATCTATTCCTGATGGTGATCTTATTAAGCTCACGATAATCAATGTAGAGACGCATACTGATGTCCTTCTTCTTTACGAATAAAACCGGTGCACCCCATGGAGATGCACTAGATCGGATGAAACCTCGTTCCAAAAGTTCCTGCAGTTTTTCCTTTAAATCCTTAAGCTCTATTGGAGCCACGCGATAAGGAGCCTTTCAAATTGGCTCATCTCCTGGGATGAGCTTAATATTAAGCTCTACCTCACGAGAAGGTGGTATGCCCGGAAGTTCTTCTAGAAACACGTCTAGAAATTCTGACACCATTGGCTGATTCTGGATAGATGGAGATTCAACCTCCATATCATGAACAATAGCTAAGTAGACCTTGTTGGGAATAAAATGTAGCCAGTACACTTGAACGCTGACAAGAAGAAAACAAGCGTTGATAAGAAGAAAACAAGCGTTGACAGATCAAGCGTTGACAGGAAGAAGTCAAGCGTTGATAGGATGAAGTCAAGCACTGATAGAAAGATATGGTCTACGCGTATTATGTTTCTAGTTTGTTTCTAGTAAAGATAGGATCAAAAATGTATTTTCTATAATTATCTTTACCTAGAATAGCTGATACGTAGACTCTTGTACAAGGCTTCTTATGTCTATAAAAGAAGACCTTTAGGTTTTGTTTCATATAAGTTTTCATACGTTTAACACTTTCATTGTAAGCAAGTTTGTTCTAATCAATCAAGTGAAAGTTTGTTTTACAATTGTTTGTGTGTTCTTATTTGAGTATTAATTCCGCATAATACTTAAATTGTTTTATACACAACAAAGTTTCTCTACGTGTTTAACTTGATTTAATCTCGTTTACACAAGCTAAATCGATCTAAGTTTGGGATCAAAAAGTGGTATCAGAGCCTCGTGGATCGTGATGCTAGGACCAACAAGGTGTTCGTGTTTTGAGAAGAAAAGAAAAATCCGTCTAGGGTTTTTCTGGGCGATTTTGTGTGCGCATCAGTATTCAGAAGGCCATAACTTTTTATTGAACCGTTGGATCGCCACGAATTTTTTTGTATGTGTTCTACACACATATATATAGATATCCACCAGAGGGAATGTCGAGATCTATACCCAAAAAATTTATTAAGCGTCGAAGTCAGCAGTGATCATATGCTGTTTTCTATGAACAGTAATGGTAAAAACGCGATTTCTCCTTTGTTAACCGTTGGATCGTCGTGAAATTTGCGCTGTAGGTTCTTTACACTTGTGTCTAGGATCTCACCAAAGGAATCGTCGATCTGAGCTTTTATAAAGAAGTTCTTCGATGTAGAAGTTCGCTGCAGTTTATGGTTTTCACATAAAATCATGATTTAGGGTTTATAAAACCCTAGATCAATTAGCCGTGGATGTATGTTATTTAGACGCTGATAGATGTTGGTGTGACGCTGATAGATGTTGGTGTGACGCTGACAAGGCATGGATGAGACGCTGATTGCCAGGTGCTGACAGGAACAAAGTTGGCGCTGACATGAATAAAGTTGACGCTGACAGGAAGCGTTGACACTTGTTGTCCGATATATACATTTTCCAACGCTGATAAGTGTTGTCCGATATTGGACAACACACAGTTTTGATATCTTGGACAGTGAACGATATTGGACAACAAAAGGAATAGCTGCTGTTTAGAAAATTTATACGATTTTTGCACACAAAAAGAGGTATTCACACACGAGGGTACATGGAATCTCCATTTTTATACTGAATATCAAGTTGATATTTATGGCTCGGATATTTTTACAAGGAGTAAATGATTTTTAAGTAAGTTAACAACAATTCGTGAAGTAGTTTATTGGAGTAATATTTCTTATGTAATCGTGGTAGCCTTGTGAAAGAGTTATCCAAATAGATCGATTTACATACGAATATATTGGTTCATTAAGACTCGTCATAAAGCGGTGTTAGCTTAAAGGGAAGAATTCTTATGGTAAGTTTGATGTTCGAAGAAGATTTTCGCGAGTTTGTGTTCTATTATATCTTTAAAGATGGTGCATAGTCAACATTATTCTTTAGAGGTAACTTGTTCATGCTTAAACGGTTAGTGATGAAGACGTGTCATAACACTTGAAGGAGTTACATTATCGTGCTCAGTGTCTCACAAAGGATGAGAGTATTGACAAGGGATCGAGGTCTACTTATATTTAATCATCAGTATAAGTTCTTCATCACATGGATAGTGCAAGACATGGAACACAAGGTTGGGTTATTCTACTTCTACATCAAGATTAATTTATTTATTTTTCTTCAAGGTCATTACATAGATCCTACATTTAGAGAATCTTAAAGATTGCGTGCATTGTTTACTTCCCTGTTGATGTGACAAAAAGGGGAAGACATACATGCTACACTTGAGGGGAAGCAATTTGAAAATCATGTACAACTTACAAGAGACACACAATGAGTTTTGCCGACATCAACTAGGGGAAGATTGTTGGGTCAAAAAGTTGATGTGGCAGAAACTCAAAAACGAAGAAAATATGAAGGCATTTGTCTAAGCGTTGACAAGTGTAATCCAGGCGTTGTCAAGAGTAAATCAGGCGTTGACAGAAGTCAACAAAAGTCAAACGCTGTTGGAAGCTTCTGTTTAGGATAAGTATGCAGAATATATTCTGTATTAGTTATTTAAATAGAAGATTTACATGTTTATTCATCATTATCTCTTGTAAACCCTAATCCTTAGTCTATAAAAGGAACAAGGGTCTTAGGTTTTTATTCATAACTTTCATTCACAATGTAAACCTAAAGCGTGTGTTGCACTAGACGTGGGATTAATGTATACACGTCTAGTGGTTGTTGATTATTAATATAATTAGCAACCCAATTGTTTAATTCATGTGGTTTTGTGCCCAAACACCTTGTTAATGGTTATTGTTCTAATTCCGCTTTGATTATGTTAATCATATGAACAATGATCATTCCTAGTAGCTAAAAGATCGAGGAAACCAAGGTTTCCACAGTTGGTATCAGAGCTTGTTGAGAAACTTTGATCTAAAGAACACAAGAACCCTAAATCACCAAAAACCCTAATTTTCACAAAACCCTAAAAACATCATGTCTACCCCAGAAGTAAACTCCTCCTCCTCCTCAAACCACAACATCAAGATTCCCATGCTAGACCTAGACAATTTTGAGCTGTTGAAGTTTAACTTTGAGCAATATCTACAAATCCATGACTACACTCTGTGGGAAATTATTGAATATGGAAACACATTCAATAAGGCTGAAAAGATTGCAGCTGCCATTGCTGCAAGAACAGCTATTCAAGGTTCTACTAAAGAGGAACGAAGAGAAAAACCTGATGATGGTAGAGTTGTCTCAGTTGAGGACATAGCAAAAAGAAGAGTTGACATGAAAACCCTAAGCATTCTGAAACTCTCTTTGGGACAAGAAAATCAGCACAAATACAGATGCTATGAGTCTACAAAAGATCTTTGGGCAGCTCTTGAAGTTGCTTATGGTGGTAATGCTGATACTGTACAAGAGAAAAAGAAGCAACTCTTGCATGAGTATGCTGTTTTTAAGGCTCAACCTAATGAGAAGCTAAGTAGTGTGATAAGCAGACTTCTAGACATCACAAGCAAGCTATCCTTCATGGGAACAATGCTTGGTGATGTTGATATTATCTCCACTTTCCTTGAAAGCCTTGGTGATGCATGGAAGATTAAAGCAAGGTCTATAATTGCTAATAACACTCACAAAAGTTCTACTTTTGATGATGTGTACAATAAACTAAGGCTGATAGAGAATGAAACTCTTTTGGATCATGGAAGCAAGTCTATCAATGGAAACATGGCCTTCTTCTCACATAGTGAAGGTCAATTTGATCAAAAGGAGTCATACATGCATCCAGTTACTGGATCAACCTGTGTCAACGCTGGATCATATCCTGTCAACGCCTCACATTCTGACGCTGACACATACAAAATTGACTCACCAAGAGTTAAGCCTGCTGGTATTGATCTGGATACTGTGTGTGCATACATTGCTTCATCTCCCAATGGTTCAGTGATTACATATGAGGACCTTGAGCAAATTAGTGATGAGCATTTGGAAGAGATGGACATAATGTTGGGAATAAAATGTAGCCAGCCCATGAGAGCTGACAAGAGGAAAACAAGCGTTGATAGGAAGAAAACAAACACTGACAGATCAAGCATTGACAAGAAGAATTCAAGCGTTGATAGGTTGAAGACAAGCATTGATAGAAAGATACGGTCTACGCGTATTTTGTTTCTAGTTTGTTTCTAGTAAATATAAGTTCAACATTGTATTTTCTATAATTATCTTTACCTAGAATAGTTGATACGTAGACTCTTGTACAAGGCTTCTTATGTCTATAAAAGAAGACCTTTAGGTTATGTTTCAAAATAAGTTTTCATACGTTAAACACTTTCATTGTAAGCAAGTTCGTTATTATCAATCAAGTGAAAGTTTGTTTACATCCTTTGTGTGTTCTTGTTTAAGTGTTAATTCCGCATAACACTTAGATTACTATATACATAAACAAAGTTTCTCTACGTGTATAACTTGATCTAATCTCGTATACACAAGCTTAATCGATCTAAGTTAAACACTTTCATTGTGAGCAAGTTCGTTATTATCAATCAAGTGAAAGTTTGTTTACATCCTTTGTGTGTTCTGGTTTAAGTGTTAATTCCGCATAACACTTAGATTACTTTATACTTAAACAAAGTTTCTCTACGTGTATAACTTGATCTAATCTCGTATACACAAGCTTAATCGATCTAAGTTTGGGATCAACAAGTGGTATCAGAGCTTGTTGATAAACTTTTGATCTTAAAGAACACAAGAACCCTAAAATCACCAAAACCCTAATTTTCACAAAACCCTAAAAACATCATGTCCAATCCAGAAGTAACCTCTTCCTCATCCTTACCAAACATCAAGATTCCCATGCTTGATGCAAACAACTTTGAGCTGTGGAAGTTCAACTTTGAGCAATATCTGGGGATCTATGACTACACTCTCTGGGAGATTATTAAATATGGAAACACATTCAATAAAGCTGAAAAGATTGCTAATGCAATTGCTACAAGATCAGCTGTTGCTGGATGTTCAGAAGCAGATAAGAAAGAAAAACCTGATGATGGTAGAGCTGTGTCTGCTGAAGACATAGCAAAGAAAATGGTTGATATGAAAACCCTAAACATTCTGAAACTCTCTTTAGGACAAGAAAATCAGCACAAATACAGAGGTTATGAGTCTGCGAAAGACATTTGGGCAGCCCTTGAAGTTTCCTATGGTGGTAATGCTGATACTAAGGAAGAGAAGAAGAAGCAACTCATGCATGAGTATGCTGTTTTTAAGGCTCAACCTAATGAGAAGCTTAGCAGTGTGAGAAGCAGACTGCTTGACATTACAAGCAAGTTGTCCTTCATGGGGACACAAGTTGGTGATGTTGACATTATTGCCACTTTTCTTAAAAGCCTTGGTGATGCGTGGAAGATTGAGGCAAGATCTATACTTGCCAATAACACTCACAAAAGCTCTACTTTTGATGATATCTACAACAAACTAAGGCTGTTGGAGAATGAAACTCTTTTGGAGCATGGAAGTAAGTCTACCAGTAGTAACATGGCCTTCTTCTCATATAGTGAAGGTCAATTTGATCAGAAGGACTCATACATGCACCCAGTTACTGGATCAACATGTGTCAACGCTGGATCATATCCTGTCAACGCCTTACATTCAGACGCTGACACATACAAAATTGACTCTCCAAGAGTTAAGCCTGCTGGTTTGGATTTGGATACTGTGTGTGTGCATACATTGCTTCATTTCCTAATGGTTCAGTGATTACATATGAGGACCTTGAGCAAATAAGTGATGAGTACTTGGAGGAGATGGATATAAATTGGAACATGGCTCTTGCAAGTATAAGAGCAAACAGGTGGAATAGAAGGTTTATGAAGAAGATGACCTTTAATGCAAAAGACACTGCTGGATTTGATAAATCCAAGGTTGAGTGCTACAATTGTCATCGTATGGGGCACTTTATGAGCGAATGCAGATCTCCAAGAAGATCTGATGCTGGAAAACCCTCAAGCCAAATTGTTAAGGCTCAGGATCCAAAGGCCATGGTAGCAGTGCAAGAAATTGATGGTATTGGATGGAACTGGAGCTATTTGGCTAAGGATGGGGAAGAGGATAAAGTTTTGGTTGCTGAGATAGAAGAAGAAGAGCATGTTCAATATGCTCTCATGGCACACTCCTCCTCTTCATCAGATAATGAGGTATACGATGATGCTTTTTGTTGTAAGGAAAAACTTAACAAAGAGGTTTTAAAATTGTTAAGTGATGTGAGTATTGAGAGATGCAAGTTGTCTAACTATCAAACTGCTCTCACTCAAACTGAAAAGACAGTTGAGGAGTATAAGAAAATGGAATTTGACCTAAAAGATAAAATAAATATCTTAAAACATGAGTTAAATGCTAGTAATGATGTTAGAAACATCATGGAAAGGGTCAATGCTGAATTACAGGCTAAGTTACATGAGGCTATCAAGAATAAGGATAATGTTGACCTTAAAATTCAGAGATTTGATAAGGCCTCACAAACCCTAGGAGAATGTGTTAATAAACAGAGGGATCCTAAGGACATGACTGGGATTGGGATGAAAGACTATATTGTTGTTCCACCACCAGCTGGGGACTTCTATGGTGTCCAAAGAAAGGACTTATCTTGGACTGGTTTACCAGAACTCCAAGAAGAGGAATTTATTCCTCCACCAAGAGTCCTTACCCTAGTTGAAGAGTATAGGCAAAAGTTGACTGACTTGAATGTATGGAAGAAAGCCAACCCTACCTTGTTTGTCAAGGTGGCATGCTTTATGATAGTCCTAATGAGTCAACTCCTATTAAAGTAACAAACCCAATCACTGGCAAGACTGTTGACCTTGGCTCAAACACTGTTAGAAAACCTAGCATTAAGTATGCAGAAATGGATAGGAATACTAGGTCACCTAAAAGCCAAGTTAGTGATAATGGAACAGGCTTCTTCTCTTCTAGACCTAGGGTTGTGTCTAGAAAAGCCTGTTACACTTGTGGTAGCTTTTCACATTTAGCATATAAGTGTTTCAACGCTTCCAAGGTCAACGCTGTTAAAAAGTCAAACACTGTCAGACCCAAAACTTTTATGGAGCAAAGTCCACAAGTTGTTAGACCAGCCCTATTCTTCACTAGAGGGTCTAACACTCATGGACAAAGACCATTTTAGAAGACCAATATTTGGTCTAATAGGCAATGGGTTTCTGTAGCTAACCCTAGGTTCAACGCTGACAAGGGTAATTTCAGCGTTGACAAGACCAAATCCAACGCTGACAGAAACGTTGCCAGACCTAAATATTTGCAACCACAATGTAAGGGGTCTAAAGCTTCTTCTAGCTTGACATGGAGACCTAAGCAAGATCAAAACCCTAATTCTAATGGGATTTCTATGACCTGCAACAGATTTAATTATATTTCAAAGGTCATTACAAAACCAATTGGGGTTAACTGGGAATTTCATCCAAAAAGGGATGAACAAGGGGTTGTTATGAGAACTAAGTCTGTTCTTGTTGAACAACCAGATGAATCCAAGTCTGCTCAGGCTTGGGTTCCCAAAGAAAACTAATTTGTTTTCTTTATGTGAAGGGCATTCAAAAACAGGTCAATGATTATGGATATTGGGACAGTGGATGCTCTAGGCACATGACTGGGAAGGAAGATTATCTGACAAACTTCACTCCCATTAAGGATGGTGATAAAGTTTACTTTGGAGGCGGATATGGAACTATCACAGGCAAAGGAACTCTTCTCACCAAGAACTTGCGTTTCGAAAACGTGTTTCTGGTAAAAGAACTTGATTACAATCCTTTTAGTGTATCACAAGTTTGTGATAACAAAAATAAAGTTTTGTTTACTGATACTGAATGCTTGGTGCTGAGTAAGGATTTTAAAATTCCAGATGAGAAATATAGACTATAGAACACCTAGGCATAAAGACATTTATAATGTGAATCTTAATGGGATTAGGATGAATAATAATATGTCATGTTTTTATGCTAAAGCTTCAGTTGATGAGAGTAATCTATGTCACAGGAGACTAGGGCACATAAAATTTAAGAATATAAACAGACTTGTGAGACTTAGTTTGGTTGATGGTTTGCCTGAAAAGGCTTTCCACAATGACCACTCTTGTGTTGCATGCCTTAAAGGCAAGCAGCACAAGGTCTCATTTAAGTCTAAACAGGTGCATTCTAGTTCTAAACCACTTCACTTGCTGCATATGGACCTATTTGGTCCAACTAATATAGAGAGTTTGAATAGTAAATCATACTTCTTTGTCATCACAGATGACTTTTCTAGGTTTACTTGGACTTTCTTTTTAGCTATGAAAAGTGACACTGCTGATACTTTAATTGACTTTATTACCCAAATTGAGAAAAAGACTGGTAATGAAGTTAAAATGCTTAGAAGTGATAATGGTCGTGAGTTTAGAAATAAACTGTTGGATGATTTTTCTGCCAAGAAAGGGATTACTAGGCAGTTTAGTGTTGCCAGAACCCCACATCAAAATGGGGTTGCTGAGGGAAAGAATAGAACCCTAATTGAATCAGCCAGGACTATGTTGGCTGATGCTCACTTTCCCATAGCTTTTTGGGCTGAGGCTGTGAATACAGATTGTAATGTTCAGAATAGAGCATTGGTCAACAAGATACAGAACAAAACACCTTATGAGTTACTTTGGGGAAGGAAACCTAATATTGGTTTTCTTAAACCTTTTGTTTGTCATGTAGTTGTACTAGATACTAGTGATGCCTTAGGTAAATTTAGTGCTAAAGGTGATGAAGGCTACTTCATGGGTTATTCAGTGCAGAGTAAGGGATATAGGGTTTACCTTAAGAAGGAAAAACGTATACTTGAAAGAGTACATGTTAGGTTTTTAGAGAGTAAACCTAGTGATCCTGAAAGTGGTCCAAATTGGTTGTTTGACTTGGAACCTCTATCTATGACTTTGAATTATATGCCTATTACTAATTCAGACATTGTGAAGGTAACTTCAAATGTTGTGGAAGAACCAATTGTTGATGTTTCAGGTACACAGGTTAATGAAGAGGTTGTATCACAAGCAGACAAGTCATCTCCCATACAAGAGTATGTTACTCTTCCCATATGGACAGATGCTTTTGCCGCTGCTGGAAAGGAAAATGGTGGTCCCCAAGTATCACCAGTTAACAACATGCATGGTCCTTCAAGTGTTGACAAAGGAAAATCTGGCGTTGACAGGACAAATTCAGGCGTTGATGGCTCAAACGTTGACAACACTTTTGAGCATATCTTCTCTTCCAATTTTGAACAAGGTGAACCTTCAAATTTACATGAAGAGGTTCATACAAATATTGATGGAAGAGAGTCTGAAGAAGATATTGGCAACATGGATGATGAGATTGCAGATAACAGACTTTTTGAGGGAGGAGTTCTCACTTCTACTATGAAGAATCACCCCCCTTCTCAAATTATTGGGGATGTCACGACTCCTGTTCAGACTAGAAGATCTCATCAGAATCTTGGTGGATTTATTGCCAATATACACAAGAAGGTTGATACCCCTCTAGTTCTAGCATGTTTGTTTGCCTGTTTTCTGTCACAACAGGAACCCAAGAAGATATTTGATGCTCTTAAAGAACCAAGTTGGGTGGAAGCAATGCAGGATGAGCTTCACCAATTTGCTATTCAGGATGTTTGGGAGCTGGTGGATTGTCCTAGGTATGTCAGACCTATTGGGACAAGGTGGGTTCTAAGAAACAAGAGAGATGAAAGAGGCATTGTGGTCAGAAACAAGGCACGTTTAGTGGCTTAGGGATATACATAAGAGGAAGGGATAGACTATGAGGAGGTCTTTGCACCAGTTGCAAGGATTGAGGCTATAAGGATATTTCTAGCCTATGCTTCCTGCATGGGCTTCACTGTCTATCAAACGGATGTGAAGAGTGCTTTCTTATATGGCATAATTGTTGAGGAGGTATATGTTATGCAGCCTCCTGGTTTTGAAGATCCAGAGAATCCAGACAAGGTGTATAGAGTCAAGAAAGCTATGTATGGACTTCATCAAGCCCCAAGAGCATGGTATGGTACATTGTCCACCTATCTGGTGGAAAATGGATTCAACAGGGGCACCATAGACCAGGCATTATTTACAAAGAAGGCTGGTAAGGATGTCTTACTTGTTCAGGTTTATGTTGATGATATCATCTTTGGCTCCACCAATCCAAAGATGAGTGAAGACTTTTCCAAGCTTATGAGAGATAAATTCAAGATGAGTGCAATGGGGGAGATGAACTTCTTTCTAGGGTTACAAGTTCAGCAGAAAGAAGATGGTATCTTCATCTCTCAGGATAAATATGTGGCATAGATCTTGAAGAAGTTTGGCTTTTCTCCACATGAAAAGAGGGCTACTACTCCTATGGATAGAGAACACCCTTGGGGAAAAGTTAGAGATGGAAAAGATGTGGATGTCAGGCACTATAGATCAATGATTGGTTCATTGATGTACCTCACAACCTCAAGACCTGACATTATGTTTGATATGTGTGCTTGTGCACGCCATCAAGTGACTCCCAAAGAATGTCACCTTTATGCTGTCAAGAGAATCTTTAGGTACCTTAGATGTTATCCAGATCTTGGCTTGTGGTACCCAAAAGATTCACCATTGGAGCTTATTGCATATTCAGACAGTGAATATGGTGGTGATAAGTTTGATAGAAAATCCCCAACTGGTGGATGTCAGTTTCTTGGGAGTAGGTTGATCTCTTGGCAATGCAAGAAACAAACAGTGGTGGCCAATTCTACAACTGAAGCAGAGTATGTTGCAGCAGCAGCTTATTGTGGACAAGTCTTATGGATTCAGAACCAGCTGTTGGATTATGGGTATAATTTCATGCATACCAAGATATTTGTTGACAATAACAGCACTTTATGCATTATTAAGAATCCTGTACATCATTCTAAAACAAAACACATAGAAATTAGACATCCTTTTATAAGGGATTGTTTTGAAAAGGGTTTAATACAACCAGATAGGGTTGACACAGAAGAAAATATGTCTGATTTATTAACTAAACCTTTTGATGCTGGAAGGTTTCAATACTTTGTAACAAGTATTGGAATGATCAATCTCACATAATATGTGTTTTGGGATCTTATTGTAAAAGTATGTACAGGATAATGCATTGTTATTGGTCTTTTTGAGGATTTAGATTTTCCACTATATTTTTCTAACACTGACAAAGGTTACCTTAACGCTGATAAGTGTTATTGTGATGTTGTCAGCAATATATTTGTCTAACACTGACAAAGGTTTCCTTAACGCTGACAAGTGTTACCGGGACGTTGTCAGCAACAATGTTAGTTTTGTGGTTTTTAATCTAAATGTGCAGGTGGTGTTAGCATTTTACCATTAGATACAGAGTTGCTTATGGATCCTTGGAGAATCATTTGAGCATGTTTTCATTTATGGATGATGGTTGGAATATTTATATTCCTATCTTGACATAAATTTTTGATGTTCATGCATATTTTTGGGCAACATATGTATCACAGTTTAAGGGGAGGTTTTAGGAACCTTTAGGACTTTTGGGTATTCTTATGATACTCTTATCATAATTCTAGATTGTGTCCACAAGTGAGTATGAGTTAGTTTTTCTAAATCATGAGGCACTGTAGCATGCAAAGTTGATATACTATGCATGCTGCCAAGACATTTTTGGCCTAGAATTGGTTGTGGTCTGTTGGGAGACCTGGGAATGATTTTATCATGGGTTTACCTGGGAGTTACAAGGAATTTTATGAGATAACTTAGTTGTTAAGAGTTTTGGTTAGCAAGGGACACTAGAGGACTGTTATGTCTATCTTGCATAAGCAAGTTTGCATAACTGGATAGTGCTTGTCGCCCTATAACAATTATCAACTTATAGGTTATCTTCACTAGGATAAATTACTTTGTTAAGGTCCTTTTTCATTTTTATTAATTTTATTTTTGGACGCTGACAAGTATTTTTCCAAGCGTTGTTATGACCAATTTTGACGCTGACATGGCTTTGGCAAACGTTGACAAGAATATAGCCGTTGGGCGTTGATGGGTTATTTTAACCGTTGACACCCATTGGGACCTACCCAGTTGTTACTTTTTGACGAATTTTGGGGCCGTAATTTTGGGAGCAGATAAATTTTAATTAATGCATGAGATAACTTATTTTCTTTTCAATATTTTCATCATTATATTTTGAAAATAGTTGCCTCATTTTTTACCAATCACATACACATATCTCTCCTATATATTTCGCTCCTATTTTTAAACAAGGTATCTCATATTCTTGTCTAACAATTTTCTCCTATAATTCATCTTTCTAAATCATTCACAAACAGCTTTCTTTTACAATGGCACCAAAATTTAAACCAAGTGATTTGGTATTGGGATTCAGGAGTCAACACAACATGATTGCATATTTGGACGCTGATGACACTCTGTTTCACATGACGGAGAATCTTTGGGTGTTGCTGAAGCCCTAACTGATTTAAAGAAGCAACCAAGTTTTGTTAGATCTCTGGTAACTCCTATAAATATAGACTTGTCTTTTACAGCTATGTTGGAGCAAATTACAAGAGGTACTGAGACAAGTAATTTGGGCGTTGACAAGCAAAATTTGAACGCTGACACACCAAGTGCTGACAAGAGTAATTTGGGCGTTGACACAAGAAATTTGAGCGTTGACAGACCTGCAGATGAGGTTGATGTATTCCAGTCATTAGCTATCATCAAAGAAGTATCTTCACAGGTATTACCATCATCCTTACCCATTATTGATCCATTAGATAAGGGTAAAGGAATCATGGTAGAAGTAGATGTTCCAAAGAATGCAGCACATGTAGAGTTTGATAGAAGGTTGGCTACACAACTTGTGGAACAAGAAAGTAAGAAGGTTGGTGAATCACCATTTGTTGCCACTTCAGAGGAACAAGAAGGAAGTGATGAAGCTAGTTCAGACTCAAGTGTGATGATAATAGAACAACCTGAGAGACTTGAATATGGTAATGATTTGGCAAAAGAGAAGCTTAATGAGTTGAAATTGCAAGTAGATTTTGATATGCCACAAGTTGTTCAGATGTACCATGCTTGGGAAGATAGGTGTATAGAGAATCCAGATTTGACTATTTCAGACCAAATATGGGGTTTGGAGATTCTTCTAAGAGTACAAAAAGACTGCAAGGTAATTCTGAAACACAAAGCTAGCAATGTTCTCTCAAAGCTGAAGAGGGATAGAAGGGAGATGTACTACATGCTACTCAGATGTCATGGAACAGGATGGACCTATAAGAAATTGTTGGGATTATCCTTTGAAGAGTTGGAGTACAAGGCTTATCCCATTTGGGCAAAAGTGTAGGAAATGAATACTATCAGACTTCTTTCAGATGAAAGGAAAGAAGAACTTGCAGAAGAGATAGAGCTTAAGAAGGCAATGATTGTTCCTAGACCTTTGAAGAAGGGAGTTCCTCTTGAGTTTCCTACATATATGGATAGACTAAAGCCCAGTGAAGCTGTTATAAGAAGGAGCATCAAGCTCTCACCTTTGGAAGCTTCAGATATGGTATAAGTGTTACCTTTTGATGCCAGAAACCCTATTATAAGCTATGAAGAAGATGAAAGTGGGTTTTGGAAGATTGGCAGGTATGGGAAAGAGGTACACACTTTTACTACACTTATATCTCCTTTTGCAAGTGTGGATAGAGAAGACTTGGTAGACCTTTGGAGGTTGTTGGAGGCCAAGTATGAGACTGAAGCTCCTACTTCAGTCAATGGAATAAAACTTTCATCCACATTCAAGAGAATGTGTGGACCAACAGAAGAAGATCCTGTTGTTTGGAAGGATCTTGAGGATGATCTTAGTGGTCTTCAATGGCGTTTGTATTCAGCTGCTGGTGTTTATTATTTGAGCTCTACAAAGTTTGCTGAGTATCTTCTTGTAGATGGTCAGTATCCCATGTCCAAAGCAGTTTTGGAGAAGATGAAGACAACACAGCTGGAGATTGATTATTCAAGTGACGTGGCCAAACATTTGATCAGACATGTTTATTACCAATATGATAAGAAGTTGTAAGATTCCTCCTAGTTCTTAATTTGTATTCAGAAACTTGATTACTAGAGTAGATATCACGTTTAGGGGAGGATTGTTGGGAATAAAATGTAGCCAGTCCACATGAGCGCTGACAAGAGGAAAACAAGCGTTGATAGGAAGAAAACAAACGCTGACAGATCAAGCGTTGACAAGAAGAAGTCAAGCGTTGATAGGTTGAAGACAAGCACTGAAAGAAAGATATGGTTTATGCGTATTTTGTTTCTAGTTTGTTTCTAGTAATGATAAGTTCAACATTGTATTTTCTATAATTATCTTTACCTAGAATAGTTGATGCGTAGACTCTTGTACAAGGCTTCTTATGTCTATAAAAGAAGACCTTTAGGTTATGTTTCAAAATAATTTTTCATACGGTAAACACTTTCATTGTAAGCAAGTTCGTTATTATCAATCAAGTGAAAGTTTGTTTACATCCTTTGTGTGTTCTTGTTTAAGTGTTAATTCCGCATAACACTTAGATTACTTTATACATAAACAAAGTTTCTCTACGTGTATAACTTGATCTAATCTTGTATACACAAGCTCAATCGATCTAAGTTTGGGATCAACACATAAAGTGGAATATGGCTCTTGCAAGTATAAGAGCCAACAGATGGAATAAAAGATTCAAGAAGAAGATGACTTTTAATGCTAAGGACACTGCTGGATTTGATAAATGGAAGGTTGAGTGTTATAATTGTCATCGTATGGGACACTTTATGAGAGAATTCAGATCTCCAAGAAGATCTGATGCTGGAAAACCTTCAAGCCAAATTGTTAAGGCTCAGGATCCCAAGGCCATGGTGGCAATGCAAGAAAATGATGGTGTTGGATGGGACTGGAGCTATTTGGCTAAGGATGAGGAAGAGAATAAAGCTTTGGTTGCTGAAATGGAAGCAGATGAGCATGTTCACTATGCTCTCATGGCACACTCCTCATCTTCATCAGACAATGAGGTATATGATGATGCTTTTTGTAGTAAGGGTTGTCGTTTAAATACTAAAAGACTTAACAAAGAGGTTTTAAGATTATCAGCAGATGTGAGTAATGAGAGATGCAAGTTGTCTAACTATCAACTTACTCTTACTCAAACTGAAAAGACTGTAACTAAGTATAAGAAAATGGAGCTTGACCTAAAAGATAAAATTAATATCTTAAAACATGATTTAAATGCTAGTACTGATATTAGAAACATCATGGAGAGGGTAAATGCTGAATTACAGGCTAAGTTAGATGAGGCTATCAAGAATAAGGATAATGTAGATCTTAAAATTCAGAGATTTGATAAAGCCTCACAAACCCTAGGAGAATGTGTTAGTAAACAAAGGGATTCTAGGGATATGATTGGGATTGGGATGAAAGAGTATGCTGGTGTTCCACCACCAGCTGGGGACTTCTATGGTGTCCAAAGAAAGGACTTATCTTGGACTGGTTTACCAGAACTCCAAGAAGAGGAATTTATTCCTCCACCAAGAGTCCTTACCCCAGTAGAAGAACATAGGCAGAAGTTGACTGATTTGGACCAATGGAAGAAAGCCAACCCTACCTTGTTTGTCAAGGGTGGCATGCTTAGTGATAGCCCAAATGAGTCTACCCTATCAAAGTAACAAACCCAATCACTGGCAAGACTGTTGACCTTGGCTCAAATGTTGTTAGAAAACCTAGTATTAAATATACAGAAATGTATAGACAATCTAGGTCACCAAAAAGCCAAATTAGTGATAATGGAACAGGTTTCTTTTCTTCTAGACCTAGAGTTATGCCTAGAAAAGCCTGTTATACTTGTGGTAGCTTTTCACATTTAGATTATAAGTGTGTCAACGCTTCAAAGGTCAACGCTGACAAAAAGTCAAACACTGTCAAACCCAAAACTTTTGTTCAGCAAAGTCCACAAGTTGTTAGACTAGCCCCATTCTTTTCAAAAGGGTCTAATACTTATGGACAAAGACCTTTTCAGAAGACCAATACGTGGTCTAATAGACAATGGGTTCCTGTTGCACACCCTAGGTTCAACGCTGATAAGGGTAACTTCAGCGTTGACAAGACCAAATCAAACGCTGACAAAAACGTTGCCTGACCAAATAATGGTAAATATTTGCAACCACAGGGAAAGGGGTCTAAAGCTTCTTCTAGCTTGACATGGAGACCTAAGCAAGATAAAAACCCTAATTCATATGGGATTTCTATGACCTGTAACAGATTTAATTATATTTCAAAGGTCATCACAAAACCAATTGGGGTTAACTGAGTGTTGAATCCAAAAAGGGATGAACAAGGGGTTGTTATGAGGACTAAGTCTGTTCTTGTTGAACAACCAAATGAATCCAAGTCTGCTCAGGCTTGGGTTCGCAAAGAAAAATAATTTGTTTTCTTTATGTGTAGGGCATTCAAAAACAGATTAATGATTATGGCTATTGGGATAGTGGATGCTCTAGGCACATGACTGGGAAGGAAGATTATCTCACAAACTTCACTCCCATTAAGGATGGTGATAAAGTTTACTTTGGAGGCGGATATGGAACTATCAAAGGCAAAGGAACTCTTCTCACCAACAATTTGCGTTTTGAAAACATGTTTCTGGTAAAAGAACTTGACTATAATCTTTTTAGTGTATCACAAGTTTGTGATAACAAAAATAAGGTTCTTTTCACTGATACTGAATGCTTGGTGTTGAGCAAGGATTTTAAAATACCAAATGAGAAATTCATTGATTATAGAACACCTAGGCATAAGGACATTTATAATGTGAATCTTAATGGGATTAGGATGAATAATAACTTGTCATGTCTTTATGCTAAGGCTTCAGTTGACGAGAGTAATCTATGGCACAAGAGAATAGGGCACATTAAATTTAAAAATATAAACAGACTTGTGAGACATGGCTTGGTTGATGGCTTGCCTGAAAAGGCTTTCCATAATGACCACTCTTGTGTTGCATGCCTTAAAGGCAAACAGCACAAGGTCTCATTTAAGTCTAAACAGGTGCACTCTAGTTCTAAACCACTTCACTTGTTGCATATGGACTTGTTTGGTCCAACTAATATAGAAAGCTTGAATGGTAAATCTTACTGCTTTGTCATTACTGATGATTTTTCTAGGTTTACTTGGACTTTCTTTTTAGCTTTGAAAAGTGACACTACTGATACTTTAATTAACTTTATTAACCAAATTGAGAAGAAGACTGGTAATGAAGTTAAGATGCTTAGAAGTGATAATGGTGGTGAGTTTAGAAATAAGCTATTGGATGATTTTTGTGCCAAGAAAGGGATTACTAGACAGTTTAGTGTAGCTAGAACCCCACAACAAAATGGGGTTGCTGAGAGAAAGAATAGAACCCTCATAGAAGCAGCCAGGACTATGTTGGCTGATGCTCACTTTCCCATTGCTTTTTAGGCTGAGGCTGTGAATACAGCTTGTTATGTTCAGAATAGAGCATTAGTCAACAAGATAAATAACAAAACACCTTATGAGTTACTTTGGGGAAGGAAACCTAATATTGGTTTTCTTAAACCTTTTGGTTGTTATGTAGTTGTACTAGATACTAGTGATGCCTTAGGTAAATTTAGTGCTAAAGGTGATGAATGCTACTTCATGGGTTATTCTGTGCAGAGTAATGGATATAGGGTTTACATTAAGAAGGAAAAACGTATACTTTAGAAGGTACATGTTAGGTTTTTAGAAAGTAAACCTAGTGATCCTGAAAGTGGTCCAAATTGGTTGTTTGACTTGGAACCTCTATCTAGGACTTTGAATTATATGCCTGTTACTAATCCAAACATTATGAAGGTAACTTCAAATGTTGTGGAAGAACTAGTTGTTGATGTTTCAAGTACACAGGTTAATGAAGAGGTTGGATCACATGCAGACAAATCATCACCCATACTTGAGTATGTCACTATTCCCATATGGAAAGATGCTTTTGCTGCTGTTGCTGCTTCTAGAAAGGAAAATGGTGGTCCCTAAGTATCACCAGTTAACAACATGCATGGTCTTTCAGGCGCTGACAAAGGAAAATCTGGCGCTGACAAGACAAATTCAGGCGTTGATGGCTCAAACGTTGATAACACTATTTCAGGCGTTGATGGCTCAAACGCTGACAATCTTGGTTCAGGCGTTGACAACTCTTTTGACCATATTTCTCTTCCAATTTTGAACAAGGTGAACTTTCAAACAGAAATGGAGAGGTTCATACAAATATTGATGGAAGAGAGTCTGAAGAAGATATTGGTAACATGGAAGATGAGATTGAAGACAACAGACTTTTTGATGGAGGAGTTCTTACTTCTACAATGAAGGATCACCCCTCTTCTCTAATTATTGGTGATGTGATGTCTCCTGTTCAAACTAGAAGATCTCATCAGAATCTTGGAGGATTTATTGCCAATATACACAAGAAGGTTGATACCCCTCTTGTTCAAGCATGTTTGTTTGCCTGTTTTCTGTCACAACAGGCACCCAAGAAGATCTTTGATGCTCTCAAAGAACCAAGTTGGGTTGAAGCAATGCAGGATGAGCTTCACCAATTTTCTATTCAGGATGTTTGGGAGTTAGTTGATTGTCCCAGACATGTCAGACCTATTGGGACAAGATGGTTTCTTAGAAACAAGAAAGATGAAAGAGGGATTGTGGTCAGAAACAAGGCACGTTTAGTGGCTCAAGGATATACACAAGAGGAAGGGATAGACTATGAGGAGGTCTTTGCACCAGTTTCAAGGATTGAGGCTATAAGGATATTTCTAGCCTATGCTTCCTGCATGGGCTTTACTGTCTATCAAATGGATGTGAAGAGTGCTTTTCTTTATGGCACAATTGTTGAGGAGGTTTATATAATGCATCCTCTTGGTTTTGAAGATTCAGAGCATCCAGACAAGGTATATAGAGTCAAGAAAGCTATGTATGGACTTCATCAAGCCCCAAGAGCGTGGTATGGAACATTGTCCACCTATCTGGTGGAAAATAGATTCAAAAGGGGCACCATAGACCAGACCTTATTCACAAAGAAGACTGGTAAGGATGTCTTACTTGTTCAGGTTTATGTGGATGATATCATCTTTGGCTCATCAAACCCAAAGATGAGTGAAGACTTTTCCAAGCTTATGACAGACAAGTTCAAGATGAGTGCAATGGGGGAGATGAACTTCTTTCTAGGGTTACAAGTTCAACAGAAAGAAGATGGTTGATACACATGTTTTTGCTATGGTTCGGATTAAGTTCTCGGTATCTCCTCGAATTGATCACGGCTCTAAGTGGAATGATTTGTTCTTGGTTAATAAAAAGGTGTTGATTTGTTTATCTATTTAAACTAATAACAAATAAGTAAGTGTCGAAGAGTAGAATTAAAGCTTTTAAAAGTTTGGACTAAATTGACAAGTTAAAATAAATGTTTGAAAACTTAAAGGCAAAATGAGAAAAATTCTTGAACACTTAATAAAACTAACACTTGGAAACTTTGTAAAAACATGAACTCATCAAATCATAATAATGCTAAAAAAAGTGATCGGAATATATTCCGATCTACTGATCGGAATGTTAACAAAAGGGGCAATCGGAATAATCAAAAAGAAGTGATCGGAATATTGCACAAATGAGCCAAATCGGAATACTACAAACCAGTCACAATCGGAATACCCAAAAACATTCCAATCGGAATACTAGGAATAAAGGTGCAGATCGGAATACCCAAAAATGGTTACAATCGGAATATCCAAAACTTGCACAATCGGAATACTTAAAAGTAAGCTACAATCGGAAAACGAAAACCCTTACCGTCGGAATATTCTAAACCCTTTTCCAATCTAAGGATCGGAATAAAGGGTGCTGCTGGTCGGAAAGTGCAGATCGGAAAGGGGTTTATAACCCTTTCCGATTTAAGAGGGCTTCTAGACAAAAGCTAAGCAATAAGCTATGGATAAGCTTATCACTAAAACTAAGACAAATCCAATAAGGATCGGATCAAATAAGCTCGAATAACAACTTAACTAAACTTCAAATAAGGAAAAACATAAATCAAATGATAAAAAGATAAACTTTTTAAGAAAACTTTAAAAAGTGAATAAGCAAAACCAACAAATAAGCCAATAAGCACTAAGATCTTAAAGCTTATTCGTGTACAAACTTAAGGAAACATAAAAAAGATTAACTTTCTAAGCACAAAATCCTTGATGAACAACACGGATCATACGAGATTCGTACCAAAATCAATCAAAATCAAAGAAAGGAAGAATGAGATTAAAGATTAAAAGCTTGAAACTAAACTTGATTAATGTAAAACAATACAAAGGTTTGATCTTGAAAGAGAAAAAGATGAAAACTAGTGAGAGAAAGTTTAGAACTTTCTCTCTCTAAAACTAGAGAGAATGAAAAACTAAAAACTAACTAAAACTAACTAAGTGCTCCAAATTTGTGAAGTAAAGTCCTATTTATAGGCATGTCTTGTGGGCTTTGTGAATGGGCTTGGTTTTGGGCTTCTTTTCTTCTTTCTTCTTTAGTCTTTACGTTTCTTCTAAATAAATGTTTCCGACCCGGATTTGAGAAGTGTTGGTAAATAAATCCAACTCGTCTTATAATCTTTTGTTTAATAGACTCGAGTTCTTCGACATATATGAATCTTACATCTTTGGCTCTATTCTTCGATAAATCTCAAATAGGCACAATGACTTCAAATCTTTTGCATCTCTTGGACAATAGACTTCATCTTGAGTCTTTTTCTTCGATAAAGCCCGTGCAATCCCATGTTTTCTTCAATATTCATCCGGTTGACTCTGAAAACACAATAACACAAAAACCACGCATAATTCCAAACAAATGATATTAAATACGTGTTTTGGTCTTGTTTTAGCAAGAAATAAGTGGTAAAAGGATGGGTGTTTTCACACCTATCAAATCCCCTACACTTAACCATTGCCATGCCCTCATGCAATGGTTAGCGATAAAGCAAGTTTACACTTTTCTCATAATCAATCAACCTTGGCCTTATTAAAATACTACTAAACAAAAATTAAAGTACTAAGAGAAATTAAAACGTTAAAGCAAACAAAAGGATAGAAAATAGATATGTGGAAATAACTTGCAAAGGGATCTAAGACTTACATTAGGGCTTCGGTGCTGCGACGATTCATCACCCTCAAGTTTCACGTTCCCCAAACTAAGCTTAAAAACGAGATCATTGTTTTTATAAGTTAGCAAATCAAACACTTACTCACATGGCTTAATTATATGCTTAAACTCCCTTATTCCTAGGTGTATCTCTTATATTTTATTTTTTGTCTTAGAATGATCATGAAGATGAATTTTTGGACTTATTTCGATAGTTATTTAGGCTGAAAGCAAAGTAGGACGATTTGATCAATAGTTAGCTAAAGGACAAAATCTCTTAAAACTGCTTCTCGGGATATCAAAAAGTTCATATCTTGGCATAACTTGGTTCACGATTTGAGACCTTTCTCGGGCCGATATTTGGCATGTACTTCATACTTCATATCTTGAGAGACGTTCTTGAGGTAATGGTCTTCTCTTCGTTATAGAGTTTCTTCACTTGGAGACTTTTGAGGGGTACTCCAACTTTGTTGACCACGACTTCATGATTATTTCTTCAATCTCTAATTGGGATTTTGAGATACAACGATCCGCCTCCTTTTCGGACTTGGATCTATTTATCCTCATACCTTGTTAGGGTCTTTTCGGATAGACTTCTCCATGATCTTTATGGGAGTTGATTGCTTTTCATCGTGAGTCTTGATCCTTCATATTGATTTTTGGAATAATGCTTTTCACATCACCTTGGATCTTTAGCAATAAGATTGAATCCTCATGCCTTGTTAGGGCCTTTTCGGACTCGCCAATCTTCGCGCCCCGCTTCATAAGTTATGCCTTGGCTATGAACTCTTATCATTTCCGAGCAACTTTTAACCGATCTTGGGCTAGAAGCTAAGTAACTTTTCAAATCGTACGACCTTACTTATTGCAGATAAGTTATTAGCAAGTGATGGGAGAATAGGCAAATAATTACACCAAGTGAGCTTGTGCAAGAATACCGACTTATAATTGACTCTATCATTTCTCGTTCTCCACAATTTAAAAATCTCAAGTAATGAGACTCGTGGATGCTTAGCCTAATAAACCAATTAAGGTCTACATGGTTAAGGATACTATCTAGAATAAACTTGGATAAGTCTATTCGGGTTGAGTCAAAATAATCGCAACGGGCCTAATATGTCAGAGACTTCTAAACTAGCTACACCACTTAATTAATATTTTTGACTTTATTGCGGGATATATACATTTGACAGCAACGATAAAAATTTAAAAATTACGAAAAAATGGCCAAAGTTAATAAAAAAATTGAAAACTGTTGAAAAATATAATTTTCTAGTTAAATGAAGGCATTTTCATGGAAAAGTCCACTTAAAACTTCGATAGAAGTCCCCCCCTACACTTAAGATAAACATTGTCCTCAATGTTTAAGCATGTGGGAAAAGTCTCTCATACACTTATGACATTGTGCACGTTGGTTAACTCAAGTTAGGGAAGAGACGACTAAAGTGATCAATTTCAAATGTGAGTATGAAGAAAACTGAATCACGTTAGTTGAGAGATAGAACCGGATTTCGGATAACACGGGAGCACGGTTCTTCAGAGATTCCAAGAGTGCACATATCCATGTAATCACATCACAACACAAATACAAACACCTATATAGGTCCCCCTACACTTAGGAGGTTAAAACATAAAAGGATAGATACTCGGGTTGCCTCCCGAGGAGCGCTTGTTTTTGATAACCGAGTCACGAGCCTGACTCGACCCAAAATTAGTTCATGGGGAACGTGGTGAGGGATGGAATCATCTCCTGAGAGATGTCCTCACCAAAGTACAACTTCACTCGTTGGCCATTCACCTTAAAATTTGGTCCATTAGGTTGAGCGAGCTCAAGAGTACCATATGGAAAAATTTGGGCAATGGTGAATGGGCCAGACCAACGAGATTTCAACTTGCCCGAAAAGATTTTAAACCGAGAGTTAAAGAGTAAAACTTTGTCTCCAACTTGGAACTCTCGGTTCTTAATCTTAGAGTCGTGAATGAGCTTAGTCTTCTCCTTATAGATCAAAGAATTTTCATAAGCCTCATTATGGAGTTCATTCAGCTCATTGAGTTGGATCTTGCGTAGGTCACCAACTTTGTTGATATCAAAATTAGCCCACTTCAAGGCCTAGTAAGCCTTGTGCTCCAACTCAATGGGGAGGTGGCATGATTTCCCGTACACGAGACGATATGGTGTACAACCAATCGGAGTCTTGTATGCGGTACGAAAAGCCCACAAAGCATCATCAAGTTTATCAGCCCGTGAGGCATGATGCTCTCCCACGGTTCTTTCGAGAATTCACTTTAATCCTCGGTTGGATATTTCAACCTGGCCATTAGTTTGTGGGTGGTAGGCGGTGGAAAGACGATGATTTACACCGTACTTAGCCATGACTCTAGCAAATTGGTCATTGCAAAAATGAGTCCCGCGATCACTAATAATGGCACGAGGCACAACGAATCTAGCGAATAGCGATTTCAAAAAGTTACAAACCACCCTTGCGTCATTAGTGGGTAAAGCTTTGGCTTCAACCCATTTGGAGACGTAGTCAACGGCTACAAGGATGTATTTGTTTCCTTTAGATGAAGGGAATGGCCCCATAAAGTCGATACCCCAGACATCAAAGATTTCACATTCTTGTATGAAATTCTGAGGCATCTCGTCTTTATGTGTGATCTTGCCTTGTTTTTGGCAAGCATCACAATGTTTAACCATCTCGTGAGCATCACGGTAAATGGTGGGCCAATAAAATCCCGATTCAAACACTTTTTTGGCGGTGTAGTTGGGACCAAAGTGACCACCGGTGGGTCCTTTGTGGCAAGCGTCAAGGATTTCTAAAGTTGCCGGTCTATCAACACATCGGCGAATAATCAAGTCAGCACATTGCTTTAATAGATACGGGTCATTCCAAAAGTAAGTCTTAATGTCGTTAAAGAACTTCTTCTTTTTCTGGGATGTTAACCCGTTAACGAGAATTCCACCCGCCAAGTAGTTTGCAATGTCCGCAAACCACGGGGTTTCATCAGCAGTCGAGTTGATAGACATTAAGGTCTCCAAGGGAAAAGAATCATTGATTTCTTTGTTCGGATGATCCCCTTGGTAAGGATCCTCAAGTCTACTGAGATGATCCGCGGCTAGGTTTTCAGCTCCTTTTTTATCGCGAATTTCGATTTTAAATTGTTGGAGTAGCAAAACCCAGCGAAGAAGTCTTGGTTTGGAATCTTGCTTAGTCAACAAGTACTTCAGCCGGAATGATCGGTGTAAACGATTGTGGTGGAAAGGACAAGATAGGGGCGGAATTTTTCAAAGGCATAGACAACAGCTAAAAGCTATTTTTCGGTTGTCGTGTAATGCAATTGAGCCCCAGTCATTGTCTTGCTAGCGTAATGGATTGGTTGGAAGTGTTTGTTCACTCTTTGGCCCAAAACCGCTCCAATAGCAAAGTCACTAGCATCGCACATCAACTCGAAAGGCAGCTCCCAATTAGGGGTAACCAAGACGGGTGCCTTAGTTAGCTTATCCTTAAGCGAGTTGACGGCTTTGATACACTCTTTGGAAAAGAGAAAAGAAGTATCTTTTTCCAAGAGGTGGGTCATCGGGCGAGCGATTTGAGAAAAATCTTTGATGAATCGACGTAGAAGCCCGCATGACCAAGGAAACTTCTCACACCCTTCACTGTTGAAGGTGGAGGCAACTTAGCGATAACATCGACTTTAGCACGGTCTACTTCGAGACCGGATTTGGAGATTTTGTGTCCTAGCACGATGCCCTCTTTTGCCATGAAATGGCATTTTTCCCAATTAAGAACAAGGCGAGTGTCTTCACACCGCTTAAGCATACGTTCTAAATTGACAAGGCAAGCAGAGAAAGAATCGCCATAAATCGAGAAATCATCCATGAATACTTCCATAGTGTCTTCTACCATGTCATGGAAGATAGCCATCATACACCTTTGGAACGTCCTAGGAGCATTACATAAACCAAAAGTCATGCGTTTGTAAGCAAATGTTCCATAGGGACAAGTGAATGTGGTCTTTTCTTGGTCCTTGGGATCGATGGGAATTTGAAAATACCCGGAGAAGCCGTCTAAGAAGCAGTAATAGTCATTACCAGCTAGACGCTCGAGCATTTGATCCATGAAAGGAAGAGGAAAGTGACCTTTTCTCGTGGCATCATTGAGCTTGCGATAGTCAATACAAACTCTCCACCCAGTAACGAGACGAGTGGGAATCAACTCGTTGTGTTCATTGGGAACAACGGTTATTCCGCCTTATTGGGTACACAATGGACGGGACTTACCCATGGTGAATCCGAAATAGGGTAAATCAATCCGGCATCAAGAAGTTTGATAACCTCTTGTTTGATGACGTCATGAATTTTAGGATTAACCCTTCTTTGGCTCTGGATTACGGGTTTAAAGTCATCTTCCATGAGAATCTTGTGAGTACAAAAGTTCGGATCAATTCCGCGGATATCGGAAATTTTCCAAGCAATTGCCTTCTTATGATCTTTAAGCACGGCGATGAGGCGAGATTTTTATTCTTCTTTTAAGTCCTTCGCGATGATGACGGGCGACTTCTTCTTTTCTTCAAGGAACACGTACTCGAGATGGGGCGGCAACTCCTTAAGTTCTAAATCCGGAGGATTTTTGATAGGAGGCGTTTTCAAAGTCGGAGCATCGATAGCAATAACCGTGGGAGATGGTGGAGAAAGATTGTCTTCTTTGAGAATGTTTTCAAAGAAATGCATGTCTTCATCCCAATCGGTGGGAGAAGCGTCATTTGTGAAGTTCACATCTCCCATGGTGGCTTCAAGATCTTTCCAAAAGAAATCACTTTCTCCAAATAGAGACAGTGATGAATCAATAGAGGAAACGGTCTCAACATTGGGAAGAGAGGTAGGAATATTTTTACAAGCATCAATAAAGTGTTCTTCACAAGCCTTATCCAGAACGTCAATACAATTAACACTCTCATATGAATAAGGTTTTTTAGACAACTTTCCCATGTTGAAGAGGATTTTATCGTCGCCCACTCTCATGATAAGCTCACCGGCTTCAACATCGATGAGAGTGCGACCGGTCCTCAAGAATGGACGACCAACAATTAATGGCACACGAGGGTCCATCTCGTAGTCGACGACGACGAAATCGGCAGGAAAAGTGAATTTGTCGACTCCTACAAAGGCGTCTTCGGCTATCCCCACTGGATAAGCAACCTTACGGTTAGCTAATTCCAAAGTCATTTTGGTGGGGACTAGCTCGGGGAGAGATAATTGCTTCCAAACGCTTAGAGGCATTAGATTAATACTGGCACCTAGATCGGCTAGGGCCATGCAATTCTCTACTCCCGGGAAGTTACAAGGGATTAAGAAACGACCCGGATCACCAAGCTTGGTTGGTAATTTCCTTAAGAGCACTGCAGAGCAATTCTCATTAAGTTGGGTGTTAGCAATATCAAGAAGCTTCTCCTTGTCGCTAAGAAGATCTTTGAACATTTTCGCGTACTTAGGCATGTGAGCGAGAGCCTTAGCGAAGGAGATGTTAAAATTCAGTTGTTTAAGCATTTTAAGAAAGTTCGAAACCTGAATATCATCCTTGCTTTTGAGCTTCTCTTTCCTCAACCTTGAGGGATAAGGTATATCGGAAGAAGAGGAAGGCTTTGGGATCGAAGGATCACTCACATCCTTGGGTGGAGGATGGGTAGAAGTAAGAGGTGGAGAAATTGGGGAAGTAGAAGGTTGGGGAATGGGAGCAGGTGACTCATTTTCCTTAGTCACAATCACCGGTGGAGGTTGATGAGACTGTATTTATACATAGTCTCATCGTCCAAATCGGGCTTAAAACGCTTAAAATATCGTCAAAATACCCATATATGTGCTTGTATTTGTTCATTGTGTATTTTAGGTATGGATATCGTGAATTCACCAAAAGATCAAAGGAATCAAGCAAAAACGAACACGGGAAACGAAGCCGCACAAAGAACCGGGCCCAAGTCATGATTTTCCTATCAAGTCCTTGAAGTTTTGAAGATTGGCAAGAATGGTCCCTCAACTTTGGAAGACTTGACATTTTATACCCTTGCAAAACTCATAAATTGCATTTGGGTCCTTATAATATTGATTATGTGCAAGTTTGGTCCTTGAAGAATGCATAATGTGCATTAAAAGCCCTTGGAAAAAGTTGTAAACAAGATTGTGCCATAAATGACAACTTTCCCAAAGTTGTCACTTGCATTTTGGGCGCTGTTGGAAGTTTAATACAAAGTGAAGATATGTTAAGACTTGGGGGGCCAAAACTGCCCAGACACAAAAACCTTTCCCCACCACTCCTGAACTGCCACGTCACCCACTACACCAAAACAACCAATCACATCCTCCCCACGCGCCATGTCACCATACCACTTCACTGATTTAACTGATTTAAATAAATCAGTTTATTTTAGGAGGTAAACACATTTTTTAAACCAAACATACCCCTAATCTCAATTAAACTACCCTGTTTATTCATCTCCTTCACATAAACCCTAACTACTAATCACGCCCAAATCAAAGGGGTTTATCCCCTAATGCTCCAGATTAGTAATCAACCCCACCAAAAGCAAAACCCACACCCAACTCACACAACCCGTGACCTCCAGTAGGCCCCCCCATGCTCCCCTGCCTCTCTCAAAATAGCAACAATGGCATCTTTTGACTAAATCAACGGCTCAAAGCATTTTCTTGGTCCCTAAGGAGTTTTGAACGCCCTAGATCATCTCTTAACAGCTGTAGCATCAACATCAAGCACATGGACCATTTTGACCAATTTGAAGAATTCAAATTGAAGGGCATATTCGGGAATCATAGCAACTAGGGTTTTTATTTTTCTAGTAGCTTCTTAGCACTTGTATATAATGGTTCGACATGTGAACCATTATCTTTGTTCCAGTTTTATTGTAACTTTTTTTTAAGACAAGCAATGACAATGAAAGTTTTCTAAGTTCTTACAATATACTGAGTTCCATTAGAGTAATTGTTCTTGTTCTTTAAAATTGCAAATTAGTTATAAGGTTTCCAAAGTTTTCAGTTTGAAATACGTTTTCAGAAAAAGTTATCCTTTTGTTTTGAAAAAGTTTTTTTTTACTAGCTTGATTCCAAACCCCACTTGAAGTGAAAGTGGATTGGGGGTTTGGTCTCAGCTTATTTAAAAGCTTCTTGTCAAAGATTTATGAGTTTTGTTGCTTCAAAGTCTGAAAAAGTTATTTTCAGTTTCTGTTTCTTAGCTACAAGCTATAAGCTTACTTTTTCAATAAGCTTAGCTTATAGCTTATAAGCTGTTTGTTTCCAGTTCACTTTCCTTTTTGGTCTGCTGTGTTTGTGCAGGATCAAGGCATCAATCAAGTATCCATCATTCCATCACTTCATTGGATTTTCTGCTTGAAGATATTGTTTTCCCCCTAGTTCTGTTGTTGAACTCCAACAGGGGTCTATACACTCTCCATAAGCCCTTGATAAGCTCTTCATTCAACCTCTTGGAAGGCATCAGCTTGTAAGTGGCTTTGAACCCCATTTGCTTGAAACTTTGAAGATCTTATGTGTTTGTGTGTGAGTTTGTATGAATCTGCTTTGCATGATGATTTACCTATTTTAATTTGTTTAATTATGTCTCATATGCATGTCTAGGTTTGGTAGAATCAGATTTGAGTTTATATGTATGCAAAATCTTTGTTAAATTTCCAATTCAGAAATTAAAGGGGTGTTTGGGACTAGGGTTTAAGGTAAGACTTGTGACAATTCTTGGCTATAATCAGACCTAAACAGACTCCTTTGGTTGATGATAGTTAAAATTAGTCTTTTGCTTTAGGTTTTGTAGGGTAAAATCATATTCGCATGTTCAATTTGGGTAATATTGGCTAAAAATCAGCAAACATACCTTTCTGCCTAATTTAGTGTATTATTTGCCTTGTTAGCTTGTTGTTTGTTGGATTTAGTTATCATCTAGGGCTTGTTATTAGATTTAAGTGATTTGGTGGATTATTGAGCAAGATTTGGTGAGCCCAAAACTCACCAAACTGCCAAGTGCATCAGCAAACACCCCAAGCCTTGTTTCTGAGATTCAGCCCCTTACTTGTGCTTATTGTGTGAAATACTTGTTCTGTGCTTGGTGTTTTTTCTGCTTATCCTGACTCCCCACACTCCACTGAGTGTGGGGGTGCCTTTGTTTCCAGTTAAATCTCAAAAACAAGCAAGATCCAAGCCTCAAAAGGCCCATACCCGTTTTTTCACTGTCAGTGGGAACTCCTTTCCCACTGATAGCATTGTTGTAGCCACTGCTACACTAAAAGACAGAAAGTGATCACATGTCACTTTCAGAATCTTAAAATTTTGTCTTTTGTGGACTATTTTAGGAATTAGAGTTTCAAACTAGTATCATTATTTTTCTTATTTTAATTTTGATTTTTCAGTTTAATTTATTTATATGTTACTGTTCATTTGATATTTTTTTAGATTAAAGTGCTATTTTAATTACTTTTTAATTATACTGTTTTTGTCATTTAGTGTAAAAAAGTCATATTTTTCTGTTTTAAAATTTTTCATAGATTAAGAAAATTAGTTTAAGATTTTTGGTTTTAAAATTGGTTACTGTTCACCTTTTTAATTATTTTTATAATTAAATTAGTTTAATTAGGGTTTAATTACTAAATAGTTTTGTCTTTTAGTGCAAATTTTTACTTTTTTCAAACTTTTTCAATTTTCTACTGTTCATTAGGGTAATTTAGGATTTTTAAAATTGTTAGATTAATTTTGTCATTATTTTTTTTTTGGATTATTTTAATTAAAAAATAGTTTTAAGTCATTAAAAAATAGAAAAATAGTTTTTAAAATTCAAGAAAAATAGTTTTTAGTCTTTAAATAATATAAGTTAGTTATTACTACCTCCGTCCCAAAATAAGTGTCCACATTTGACTTTCAGAGTCTTTTTTCCGCAACTTTGACCGTAATTATTTTTGTGCGTGTTATATAATATTTTATGCAAAATATATGATTGGATAGAGTTTTAAATGTATGTTCCGTAGATATAACTTTTATCAAGTATCATATAACACAAACAAAGATATTCACGATCAAAGATCTCGAAAAAAGACTTTAAAAGTCAAATGTGGACACTTATTTTGGGACGGAGGGAGTAGTTCAATAAATTAATATTTTGGGCATTTTGTTAATTATATTTAATTTTTGGGCTTTAATTAGCATTAAAAATTGAATATTTAATTAATAAAAGGTTTTAAAATATATTTGTTGGATTTTTATTCTTATTTATATTATTTAAGACTTAGTTTAATATTTTAATTAATTTTTAGGTTTAATTTTTAATTTCGTCACGTTTTACGTATTTACGTTCGCGTTTTACGTCAACGTCGTAGTTTAATCGTAGTCGTAGCTCGTCTTTTATTTTTCTCTCTTTAAACCAAAAACGTCACTAATCCAAACATTGTTATTTTATATATTGGCACATTAATTCACACACCTCCTTCGAGAACGAACTCGCATTTATTCGATTTGTCGGTTTTTCATTAAATCGTCGAGTTTAATACTTGCCGCGTTTATATTTGCTTTTTCCTAAAAGTAGATATATACTAAACACTACATCAAATTTTTGTCGACGCTGCCGGGGAGGTGTTTGTGTGCCATTATTATTATTAGTATCGTGTTTGTTTGAGTAGTGCGTTTTTGCTTTTCAATTTTTTGGAAAGCGTGAATATCGTACATACTCATTTTTGTTATTTTTCTCTATTATAGTATAATATCCAAATAAATCGTGTTTAATTTTCCTAAATTAAACACACAACAATCTTTACTATATTATAGATATATTGGTTTTCGTTTTTCTTTGTGAATATATTGTTACTATATTGTATCTACGTAAGAACAAATAAATATACAAGTACTCCAAATACGTGAGAAATCACAACCTTGATTCGGGATTTCATCACTCGATCATTGTATTCGAATCCAAAGCAAAAGTTTAAAGGCAAAATAGATAAATACTTTCGTGAGGCTTAATTTCAATTAACACAAACTATAAGGTGGGTATAAGGCGGTTGTATTTCACGACCTAAAGGAAAAAGGCTCTTAAGTGCTTCGCGCCGCCTCGTTTCCTCCGCTTGCTTGTGCGTGTTTTGAGAAAGAGGGCTAATCGAGGGTTTGCCGCCCAAGTATTATCTACGTATACTATATTTGCTTGTGTTTTCAAGATTAAACCCTCTTGAACGTTTTGGTGTTCCACCAACGTTCTAAAGTCATCGAGAACGTTCACTCCACGTGATCGTTTTCATTCTTTGAGGCTCCTTTAATCGAGAAAGTCGATTCGAGGGGAGATTTGTAGATTTGTGTCTACGTAATACATTCAAAAATCCAAAAAAATTAAAAAACCAATCAAAAACCAAAAAAAAATTGAAAAATCGAAAAACCGCAAAAAGAATCTTCTTTGCTACCACCCATTCTACGCTTAGTGCATGCGCACTCGATCGAAGGACTATTCCAATTCTAGTGAAGCTTCGAATCGACGCAATCGTAATCGAAGGAATCGACGACGTAGACGAGAATTAGAGACCGACGTTCCTAATATCGTTGTTGAAGAGACCTTAGACGAGATGGCCGACAATCGTTCTATGATGGAATTGCTCCAAGCGCCCACCGAGGGTTATGGAGACGCGATCGTAATTCCCGCTATCGAGGCGGAGAATTTTGAGATCAAGAGCGGAATGCTTTCGTTGATCCAAGCTACAAAGTTTCGAGGTCGTGAAGCCGATAATCCTCACGACCATATTCGGAATTTTGATCGTCTTTTGGCCACGAGCAAGTTTAAGAACGTCGACACCGATGTCGTCAAGCTTATGCTTTTTCCTTACTCGCTCGATGGTGCCGCCAAGGATTGGTACGAGAAAGAGCCACCTAATTCCATTACTACGTGGAAGGATCTCGTTTCCAAGTTCGTTAATTATTTCTTCCCACCGTCTAAGACAACGTTTTTCAAAAACGAGATTACGAAATTTGAGCAAAAATCGAATGAATCTTTTAGAGACGCGTGGGATCGCTTTAAGGAATTTCTTAGGCAATGTCCTCACCATGGTTTTTCCGAGTTGCACCAAATCGATACGTTTTACAACGGTCTTAATTTTCACGAACAAGACTCGTTGAATTCCGCCGCCGGTGGCAACTTTTTGTGTAAGACTCCGAGAGAAGCTTTGATAATTATCGAGAACCGCTCCAAGGTTTACCAACTCCGCAATGCACCGAGTGTTGCCAATGTCGCCAATGTTAGTAGTTCTAATCGTGACATTGAGAGGGTTGATGCAAAAGTCGACAAGTTGACGAATGTGTTCACGTCTTATCTCATTGAGATGCAAAAGAAAGACGCTCCCGCTACGGTGAAAGCGGTTGAGGTTTCATGTACGTTTTGTGGTGGACCTCATAATTATTACGAGTGTGCGGCTATGGATGGCCAAACGTCGAATGTGAGTGCGTTAAATGGAAACAACAATTTTTCAAATCAAAATAACGCCGGTCCATCACAACAAGGCAATTATAACCAAGGCAACAATTTTCAAAACCGAAACAATTTTCAAGGAAATAATCAACAAGGAAATTTTTCGAATCAAAATCAAGGAGGTTATAATCAAGGTCGTAATATAACTTGGCAAAATCGAGATAACAATCAAGGAAATAATTTTTCAAGTGGGAATCAAAACAATTTTCAAAGAAACAATCAAAACCAAGGGAACTTTAATTCTAATCAAAATAGTTCGTCAAACGATTTTCAAAATTACATGAAAACGAATGAGGCTAATATGAGACGATTAGAGGGAGAAATTGGTACTTTGAAAAACGACTTTACAAATACTTTGAAATTGCAAAACACGAAGATTGAGCAAGGGCAAATTGATATAAAAAAGATGTTTTCGGATATAATGAACAAAGCCTCGGGTTCGTCATCGAGTTCATTACCTAGTGACACCGTTGCTAATCCGAAAGAACAATGTAAAGCCGCCTCGTCTCGTGAGAAAGGTCGTGTGATTACCCCTAACCTTGAAGGATTCCGTGTTGTTTATTCCTCTCAACCCTCGACTTCTAAGACGTCTTCTTGTTCTAAAGTCGATGGGGTGAACGTGGCGACCAAGGAAAAGAGTGCACACCCTCGTGTACCTCAATTTCCATCCACGGTTCAAAAAGAGAGCTTTGTCGACCTTACCAAAGTAACCCTTGAAGAAACTTGTGCTTCGATCCTTCTTAAAAAACCCAAAAGGCGTATGCCGAGAAAGGAAAAGGATCCGGGCCAATTTCTACTACCTTGTGATTTTTCCGAGATTGAGGGATGTTTAGCCCTTGCCGATTTAGGTGCTAGCATCAATCTCATGCCTCATTCTCTTTGGAAATTGATGAGATTGCCTTCGCTTACCCCCACGAACATGACTATCGAGCTTGCAAATTGTACTCCACTTATACCAATTGGAATAGCCGAGGATGTCTATGTTAGGATTGGAAAGTTTGTTTTTCCCGCGGATTTCGTTATATCCGATTACGAGTGTGACCCTAAATGTCCCATTATTTTAGGCCGACCATTCTTATCGACGGCTAGAACCGTAATCGACGTTCACGAGGGGAGACTTACTATGAGATATGGGGATGAGAAAATAGACTTTTTTGCTAGAAAATCCCAAGGATTTTATGAGAATGAAAAAACCGAGGTTTCAAAACCTAATGATTCAAATTCTAATGATTTCAAAATGTTTACTTTAGCGGAAAGAATGAAGCTTGATGCATGTTTTGAAAGAATTAAGAAAAACGGTTTTAAGGATGATGATTTTAATGATAAAGAATACGTGTACCTAATTCAAAAGGGTATGTGTAAATACATGGATGAAAACTCACTTTGGGATGTTTTTAGCGAAACAAGTGAAACACCAATTCCGAAGGGCGACGTTAATTCCATCACGACAATGACCAAAATGGATTCGTCTTCACCACCTTCGAAGGACCACGTCTTTGAGGCTTCAACTTCTAACTCCATCGAAGTGCCTCCTTTGCCTAGCCCAACACCCGTTGAGGCTAAAGGGTTTATCGACATCGATCCTCTCGTCTTAGAAAAGTCACCTAAGCATAGCCCTAGTGCTTGTAAGTCCATGGTTGTGGGTGCTCACATCGACTCTTTCTTTGACGATGACGATGGCGATTTTGCCGAGCTTGATCACGTACTTCGAAATCCACATGCTATTTTTTATTCTCCTAAGAAGAAACATGTGAAGTACGATGATTATGAGTTTGATCCCGAGATTGAGGAAATCATTGAACGAGAGCTAGCTCTTATGCCTTCACTTCCACCTACGAGTGAGGTCGACCTTTCCAAAATCGAGGATGAACTCAATGAGTTGGAACGTCTTATTTTCGATGACGAACCAACTCATGTGACCACAAATCCCATTCTCGAGGAGTTACCTAATCAACACTCCTCATCTGAGAATGAAGTTTACCACATTCGTGAGGATCTAACTTATATCCCCACAAAAGAATGATGGTTTCGTGCTTGATCGTGATCTTTTCGAGAGAGTTTCTAAGATACTCAAGGAGGGGAATGACAAACCGTGGTTTGACAAGCCTATCTTTGATGAAGAAATCGATGAGATCGACGTTCATGAGGATGACGAGTATGTTGACCCCGAGGGGGCGGTGTTCTTTATTGACAAACGTTTTGAGAACTTATATAATCCGCCACCCCCTCCCGCCAAAGACTTAAATGTGAGAATTTTTAGCGTGACTAATTTTGAATTTGACACGCCAAATATTTTCGACATTATCAAATCGGGTTTTCATAAAGAGTTTTTGAACGATGAAAAAGGAAAGGATTTTAAAAATGTTTTAAATGATTTTTCTACATGTTTAACTCCGTCATCACATCGTGTTATGAGTGCTACCACCTCGTCTACTCCTTTTAACGATGGTGTGTGTGGTTTTAGTGTGGGGGAAGCCCCAAATGTTCCCTCCCATTTCTCCACCGAGGACGAGATTTACGATCCCGGAATTGCTTGTAAAGGGAAATCTCGGTCTTCCACCGATGCAATAAATGGAAATCTTATCTATTTGCTTGGTGTGAGTCTACCTCGAGTAGCTCATTTTAGTGACTTACCCATTGCCCCACCTTTCTACTTCTCATCTCTTTTCTTCTACCCCATAGGGGTTTGTGTTGAAGTGGCGTTGTTTCGTCTTTCATCCGAAAACGAGGACGCTATCTTTGACCCCGGTATACGTTTATCGGGTTTTTAAAGTACTCCATGTACTTTTGGGCCTTGTTTATCATGTAAGCCCCACCAAAAATGACCAAACCAAGATTATCCCTAAATGATCACATTTATGGGGATTCGAGTCGAGCTTTTGACTCGGTTATCAAAAACAAGGTGCCTCGTGGGGGATTCTCATGCTTATCCTTGTACATATTATCGCTTTCTTAGTTAACGTAACGAGGGGACTTGTGCTCTTCCAACCTTTGTTTCGTGGTTGTTTGTGATTGTGATTCATTAGGTTCATCGTCATCATTGAAGCCTCTCGTGTTCGTTTAACGGATCACTCGAGCTTCGATCGTTGCCTTTGGAGATTCCGATATCCGATGATATCCTTTTATGTTCTAACGTTTATCTTATTAGCATAATTCATAAACGGCTTTTAGGTTATTCGTTTTACCCTTTCCATGCTCGAGATTAAGCATTCGACTTCGTCTCTAGTATGGGGGTGTTTTCACCCCTAGACTCGAAACATTGAGGACAATGTTTAGTTTTAGTATGGGGGGGTGAGTAGATACTTCACATTGCTTACGTCAACACGCATTTCAATATTCATCTTTTTGTTATCGTTTTGTTGCAAAATAAGGCTAAAATGGCCAAATTTTAAAATTTTTCTAGTTTTTCATAAGTGTTTAAGACACGAATGTAGGTTTTCCGATGGTGAGAACGAGAGTAATTTTTGACTCGATCGTGCGTGTTGAGCACTTAGCTTCGATTCCTTAACTTTTTAGGCTAGGTCTCTTAAATGAGGACGAGAAATGATAGAGTTATTTATAAGTCTCGTAATCGTCACGATCTTATGTGTAGTAATTATTAGCTTATTCTCCCCACGCTTTTGCATAATAAATTGTTAATAAATATTGATTTGGCGGTTTAGTCACTATTGTTGGGTTTCTAATTTGTTTTGGTAGCTTCCATGTAATTAAATTGGGAAAACATTAAGGTATCGCCAGCGTCACGGTTTTGAAGTATTGGCACCCGAATAATCAAAAGCTTCACCTAATAATAAGATTTCAAGTGCTCACCTAAATTAAGCAAAAATTTGAAGCTCACAAGGCCGAAAAATCTATGCCCAAATTGAAAGTGAATCAAGCCTTAATCTTCGAAGCTTTAAAGATCCAAAATTCGCCTTAGCGTGAGGATATACGTCTTTGGCTAATAAAACCACCGATGAGGCGGATAATAAAAGGCAAGGCAAGACCGAAGTCATAATAAAAGCTTCATGGCGAAGTTGAATAAAAGATGGAGGTAAACCAAAGATAATAAGGCCCTTCCGTTAGGGGGCGTATAAAAGTCTTGGTAATAAGTCTCATGTTCAAAACCGTTATAAAATCGTGTTTATCGATCCTTCTTGTTGACTTAATTTTTTGACATCGTTGTCTATTAGGATGAATTATTAATTCGATGATTTTGGTTACACCGTTAAAACTCTATTTTTAGACTTAATCTCTATTCACGCATAAGTCGATGATGTATCCTCGTGATCATTAAGACAAAATAAAATATAAGAGATACCAAGTAGGAATAAGGGAGTTTAGGTTCGTAATTAACACTCATGAGAAGTGATCGTGTTGCTAACTTATAATAACAATGATCTCGTTACACGCTTAGCATGGAATTGGGTGAAAATCGAGGACGACGAAATTATTTCTAACGAAGCATTCACGTGTTCTTGTTCTATGATCCTAAAAGTCACTTAATCGTTATGAAAACAATACATTATGTCTAAAACACATGTAGCAGTTTATTTAAATTTATGTCTTCAATAAATGTCATCATAAAATGAATTTTGGAAGTGCTAAGATACTTAATTCTAGCATTGCGTGGGGACACGGCAATGGTTTAGTATGGGGGAGTGATGAGACTGTATTTATACATAGTCTCATCGTCCAAATCGGGCTTAAAACGCTTAAAATATCGTCAAAATACCCATATATGTGCTTGTATTTGTTCATTGTGTATTTTAGGTATGGATATCGTGAATTCACAAAAAGATCAAAGGAATCAAGCAAAAACGAACACGGGAAACGAAGCCGCACAAAGAACCGGGCCCAAGTCATGATTTTCCTATCAAGTCCTTGAAGTTTTGAAGATTGGCAAGAATGGTCCCTCAACTTTGGAAGACTTGACATTTTATACCCTTGCAAAACTCATAAATTGCATTTGGGTCCTTATAATATTGATTATGTGCAAGTTTGGTCCTTGAAGAATGCATAATGTGCATTAAAAGCCCTTGGAAAAAGTTGTAAACAAGATTGTGCCATAAATGACAACTTTCCCAAAGTTGTCACTTGCATTTTGGGCGCTGTTGGAAGTTTAATACAAAGTGAAGATATGTTAAGACTTGGGGGGCCAAAACTGCCCAGACACAAAAACCTTTCCCCACCACTCCTGAACTGCCACGTCACCCACTACACCAAAACAACCAATCACATCCTCCCCACGCGCCATGTCACCATACCACTTCACTGATTTAACTGATTTAAATAAATCAGTTTATTTTAGGAGGTAAACACATTTTTTAAACCAAACATACCCCTAATCTCAATTAAACTACCCTGTTTATGCATCTCCTTCACATAAACCCTAACTACTAATCACGCCCAAATCAAAGGGGTTTATCCCGTAATGCTCCAGATTAGTAATCAACCCCACCAAAAGCAAAACCCACACCCAACTCACACAACCCGTGACCTCTAGTAGGCCCCCCCATGCTCCCCTGCCTCTCTCAAAATAGCAACAATGGCATCTTTTGACTAAATCAACGGCTCAAAGCATTTTCTTGGTCCCTAAGGAGTTTTGAACGCCCCAGATCATCTCTTAACAGCTGTAGCATCAACATCAAGCACATGGACCATTTTGACCAATTTGAAGAATTCAAATTGAAGGGCATATTCGGGAATCATAGCAACTAGGGTTTTTATTTTTCTAGTAGCTTCTTAGCACTTGTATATAATGGTTCGACATGTGAACCATTATCTTTGTTCCAGTTTTATTGTAACTTTTTTTTAAGACAAGTAATGACAATGAAAGTTTTCTAAGTTCTTACAATATACTGAGTTCCATTAGAGTAATTGTTCTTGTTCTTTAAAATTGCAAATTAGTTATAAGGTTTCCAAAGTTTTCAGTTTGAAATACGTTTTCAGAAAAAGTTATCCTTTTGTTTTGAAAAAGTTTTTTTTTTACTAGCTTGATTCCAAACCCCACTTGAAGTGAAAGTGGATTGGGGGTTTGGTCTCAGCTTATTTAAAAGCTTCTTGTCAAAGATTTATGAGTTTTGTTGCTTCAAAGTCTGAAAAAGTTATTTTCAGTTTCTGTTTCTTAGCTACAAGCTATAAGCTTGCTTTTTCAATAAGCTTAGCTTATAGCTTATAAGCTGTTTGTTTCCAGTTCACTTTCCTTTTTGGTCTGCTGTGTTTGTGCAGGATCAAGGCATCAATCAAGTATCCATCATTCCATCACTTCATTGGATTTTCTGCTTGAAGATATTGTTTTCCCCCTAGTTCTGTTGTTGAACTCCAACAGGGGTCTCTACACTCTCCATAAGCCCTTGATAAGCTCTTCATTCAACCTCTTGGAAGGCATCAGCTTGTAAGTGGCTTTGAACCCCATTTGCTTGAAAATTTGAAGATCTTATGTGTTTGTGTGTGAGTTTGTATGAATCTGCTTTGCATGATGATTTACCTGTTTTAATTTGTTTAATTATGTCTCATATGCATGTCTAGGTTTGGTAGAATCAGATTTGAGTTTATATGTATGCAAAATCTTTGTTAAATTTCCAATTCAGAAATTAAAGGGGTGTTTGGGACTAGGGTTTAAGGTAAGACTTGTGACAATTCTTGGCTATAATCAGACCTAAACAGACTCCTTTGGTTGATGATAGTTAAAATTAGTCTTTTGCTTTAGGTTTTGTAGGGTAAAATCATATCCGCATGTTCAATTTGGGTAATATTGGCTAAAAATCAGCAAACATACCTTTCTGCCTAATTTAGTGTATTATTTGCCTTGTTAGCTTGTTGTTTGTTGAATTTAGTTATCATCTAGGGCTTGTTATTAGATTTAAGTGATTTGGTGGATTATTGAGCAAGATTTGGTGAGCCCAAAACTCACCAAACTGCCAAGTGCATCAGCAAACACCCCAAGCCTTGTTTCTGAGATTCAGCCCCTTACTTGTGCTTATTGTGTGAAATACTTGTTCTGTGCTTGGTGTTTTTTCTGCTTATCCTTACTCCCCACACTCCACTGAGTGTGGGGGTGCCTTTGTTTCCAGTTAAAACTCAAAAACAAGCAAGATCCAAGCCTCAAAAGGCCCAGACCCGTTTTTTTCACTGTCAGTGGGAACTCCTTTCCCACTGATAGCATTGCTGTAGCCACTGCTACACTAAAAGACAGAAAGTGATCACATGTCACTTTCAGAATCTTAAAATTTTGTCTTTTGTGGACAATTTTAGGAATTAGAGTTTCAAACTAGTATCATTATTTTTCTTATTTTAATTTTGATTTTTCAGTTTAATTTATTTATAGGTTACTGTTCATTTGCTATTTTTTAGATTAAAGTGCTATTTTAATTACTTTTTAATTATACTATTTTTGTCATTTAGTGTAAAAAAAAGTCATATTTTTCTGTTTTAAAATTTTTCATAGATTAAGAAAATTAGTTTAAGATTTTTGGTTTTAAAATTGGTTACTGTTCACCTTTTTAATTATTTTTTATAATTAAATTAGTTTAATTAGGGTTTAATTACTAAATAGTTTTGTCTTTTAGTGCAAATTTTTACTTTTTTCAAACTTTTTCAATTTTCTACTGTTCATTAGGGTAATTTAGGATTTTTAAAATTGTTAGATTAATTTTGTCATTATTTTATTATTATTTTTGGATTATTTTAATTAAAAAATAGTTTTAAGTCATTAAAAAATAGAAAAATAGTTTTTAAAATTCAAGAAAAATAGTTTTTAGTCTTTAAATAATATAAGTTAGTTATTAGTTCAATAATTTAATATTTTGGGCATTTTGTTAATTATATTTAATTTTTGGGCTTTAATTAGCATTAAAAATTGAATATTTAATTAATAAAAGGTTTTAAAATATATTTGTTGGATTTTTATTCTTATTTATATTATTTAAGACTTAGTTTAATATTTTAATTAATTTTTAGGTTTAATTTTTAATTTCGTCACGTTTTACGTATTTACGTTCGCGTTTTACGTCAACGTCGTAGTTTAATCGTAGTCGTAGCTCGTCTTTTATTTTTCACTCTTTAAACCAAAAACGTCACTAATCCAAACATTGTTATTTTATATATTGGCACATTAATTCACACACCTCCTTCGAGAACGAACTCGCATTTATTCGATTTGTCGGTTTTTCATTAAATCGTCGAGTTTAATACTTGCCGCGTTTATATTTGCTTTTTCCTAAAAGTAGATATATACTAAACACTACATCAGAGGTATAGAAAGCTCGGGTTCCTTGGTACCTTTGCCACTGCGAGTGGTGATTTCTTTCATCTCCCCTCTTGGATTCGCAACGGTGTTACTCGGAAGAGTACCCGAAGAAGAGGGTTGATTACCTTGGAAGAAACTAGCCATCATGTTTTTTAAGTCATTCGTTTGACTATCCAAAGTGTTTCTCATATCAGCTCTCATATCGTTCCCTTGTTTCACCAGGTCTGCTTTTAAGTTGAGCACTTCCCGCTGAAGATTTCCCACGATCACATCGTTAGTCCACATGTAGGTTTCCACTTCTTGGTGTAAAGCGGTGGGTTGGTTGGGAGGAGCACTGTATGCGGGTGGTTGATAAGCAGGTTGCTGGTAAACTTGGTTGTTTCTTTGAGGTGGATTTTGTTGTTTGTGAGGTGGTATGTATGGTCCACGAGATTGTTGTTGTTGTGGAGGGCGGTTGAGGTTTTGTTGTTGGTTTGGGTTGTTAGGAGTAAAACCGGGTGGTGAAAGATAGTTGTTGGAGCGGTAGCTAAGCAGGTTGCGGTCACCTTGAGGACGAGCTTGATAAGCGGGTTGAGGATAGGTACCGTATGCTGCATTCACATTCTCAGAAGGGTAGTCTTGGGTGGCGGTACAAGTGGTGTAAGAGTGAGGATCCCCGCATATTTCACATGGTTGGCTAACAGCATTGACTTGAGCGTTTTTAGCATTGATGTTGTTGGTGTTGCTGGCGGTTTGGGTAACAAGCGATTCAAGAAGCGCAGTGATTTTGTCAAGTCGCTTATCGCTATCACTAGTACTAGCACTAGAGACATTGGTCCGAACACTCTTTGTTTGCACATGAGACTTATTCTCAATGACATCCCAAGCAGCATTGGAAGTTTTAGCCAAAAGATTACCCCCCGATGCACTGTTTAGTGAATCTTGGTCATTCATGCTTAAACCATTATAAAAAGTGTTAATTTGGTGCACTTTGGTAAAACCATGTTGTTGGCATTTTCTTAAAAGATCTTTGAAACGGTCCCAAGATTCACTAAAAGACTCATCGTACTTTTGTTCAAAATTAATGATTTCATTCCGCAAAGAGGTAGTACGAGAGGGTGGGAAAAAGTAGTTGATAAATTTGGTCTCCAAATCCGTCCACGTAAGAATACTCTGTGGCGGTTCCTTAGCAAGCCAATGCCGGGCTTGTCCCTCTAAAGAAAAGGGAAAAAGTTGTAAACAGATTACCTCTTGTGGAACACCATTGAATTTGACCGTTTTCGTGAGTTGTAGAAATCTATTGATGTGGTCATGTGGATCATCAATGGTACGCCCCAATAATGGTTGAGCAGAGACCATCTGGATAAAGCCGGATTTGAGCTCAAAGTTGTTGGCTGCAAACGCGGGTATGACAATTGGATCATAGTTGCCATCTACATGGGCTTGCAGAAGTTCAATCATCGGGCGATTATCCGGTAGAGGCTCATTTTTGTTGTTATTATTGTTTTTGAAAGGTGGGTTGTTATTGTTGTTATTGTTTTGAGGTGGGTTATTGTTGTTGTTTTGTACACCGGCCATGTCTAAGTCTTCGAGAGGCTCGGGCTCTTGATAAGACATTGATCGTGTACGCATGCACCTGCAAAAGAACTAACAAGGCAAAAACAAAGAAGAAATATTTTTGGTTTGTATGTTTTTTTATTTTTAGGATTTTTGAAAATTATTATGAAAAAGTAACGTTCACGGTGAACGGATCCCAAAATCCAAGTTCTCACAAAAAAATGTTGATCTTAACGAGAAGAGCCGGCAGCGGCGCCATTTGATGCACATTTTTTTGCTATGGTTCGGATTAAGTTCTCGGTATCTCCTCGAATTGATCACGGCTCTAAGTGGAATGATTTGTTCTTGGTTAATAAAAAGGTGTTGATTTGTTTATCTATTTTAAACCAATAACAAATAAGTAAGTGTCGAAGAGTAGAATTAAAGCTTTTAAAAGTTTGGACTAAATTGACAAGTTAAAATAAATGTTTGAAAACTTAAAGGCAAAATGAGAAACATTCTTGAACACTTAATAAAACTAACACTTGAAAACTTTGTAAAAACATGAACTCATCAAATCATAATAATGCTAAAAAGAGTGATCGGAATATATTCCGATCTACTGATCGGAATGTTAACAAAAGGGGCAATCGGAATAATAAAAAAGAAGTGATCGGAATATTGCACAAATGAGCCAAATCGGAATACTACAAACCAGTCACAATCGGAATACCCAAACACATTCCAATCGGAATACTAGGAATAAAGGTGCAGATCGGAATACCCAAAAATGGTTACAATTGGAATATCCAAAACTTGCACAATCGGAATACTTAAAAGTAAGCTACAATCGGAAAACGAAAACCCTTACCGTCGGAATATTCTAAACCCTTTTCCGATCTAAGGATCGGAATAAAGGGTGCTGCTGGTCGGAAAGTGCAGATCGGAAAGGGGTTTATAACCCTTTCCGATTTAAGAGGGCTTCGAGACAAAAGCTAAGCAATAAGCTATGAATAAGCTTATCACTAAAACTAAGACAAATCCAATAAGGATCGGATCAAATAAGCTCGAATAATAACTTAACTAAACTTCAAATAAGCAAAAACATAAATCAAATGATAAAAAGATTAACTTTTTAAGAAAACTTTAAAAAGTGAATAAGCAAAACCAACAAATAAGCCAATAAGCACTAAGATCTTAAAGCTTATTCGTGTACAAACTTAAGGAAACATAAAAAGATTAACTTTCTAAGCACAAAATCCTTGATGAACAACACGGATCATACGAGATTCGTACCAAAATTAATCAAAATCAAAGAAAGGAAGAATGAGATTAAAGATTAAAAGCTTGAAACTAAACTTGATTAATGTAAAACAATACAAAGGTTTGATCTTGAAAGAGTAAAAGATGAAAACTAGTGAGAGAAAGTTTAGAACTTTCTCTCTCTAAAACTAGAGAGAATGAAAAACTAAAAACTAACTAAAACTAACTAAGTGCTCCAAATTTGTGAAGTAAAGTCCTATTTATAGGCATGTCTTGTGGGCTTTGTGAATGGGCTTGGTTTTGGGCTTCTTTTCTTCTTTCTTCTTTAGTCTTTACGTTTCTTCTAAATAAACGTTTCCCACCCGGATTTGAGAAGTGTCGGTGAATAATTCCAACTCGTCTTATAATCTTTTGTATAATAGACTCGAGTTCTTCGACATATATGAATCTTCCATCTTTGGCTCTATTCTTCGATAAATCTTCAAATAGGCACAATGACTTCAAATCTTTTGCATCTCTTGGACAATAGACTTCATCTTGAGTCTTTTTCTTCGATAAAGCCCGTGCAATCCCATGTTTTCTTCAATATTCATCCGGTTGACTCTGAAAACACAATAACACAAAAACCACGCATAATTCCAAACAAATGATATTAAATACGTGTTTTGGTCTTGTTTTAGCAAGAAATAAGTGGTAAAAGGATGGGTGTTTTCACACCTATCAATGGTATCTTCATCTCTCAGGATAAATATGTAGCAAAAATCTTGAAGAAGTTTGGTTTTTCTCCACATGAGAAAAGGGCTAGTACTCCTATGGATAGAGAACACCCTTGGGGAAAAGTTGGAGATGGAAAAGATGTGGATGTCAGGCACTATAGATCAATGATTGGTTCATTGATGTATCTCACAGCTTCAAGACCTGACATTATGTTTGTTGTGTGTGCATGTGCATGCCATCAAGTGACTCCCAAAGAGTGTCACCTTCATGCTGTCAAGAGAATCTTTAGGTACCTTACATGTTATCCAGACTTGGGATTATGGTATCCAAAAGATTCCCCCAATGGAGCTTATTGCATATTCAGATAGTGACTATGGTGGTGATAAATTTGATAGACAATCCACAACTGGTGGATGTCAGTTTCTTGGAAGTAGGTTGATATCTTGGCAATGCAAGAAACAAACAGTGGTGGCCAATTCTACAACTGAAGCATAATATGTTGCAGCAGCTGCTTGTTGTGGACAAGTCTTATGGATTCAGAACCAGCTGTTGGATTATGGGTATAATTTCATGCATACCAAGATTTTTGTAGACAATAACAGTACTTAATGCATTATTAAAAATCCTGTACATCACTCTAAAACAAAACAGATAGAAATTAGACATCATTTTATAAGAGATTGTTTTGAAAAGGGTTTAATACAACCAGATAGGGTTGACATAGAAGAAAATGTGTTTGATTTATTAACTAAACCTTTTGATACTGGAAGGTTTCAATAGTTGGTAACAAGTATTGGAATGTCAATCTCACTTAATATGTGTTTTAGGGTCTCATTGTAAAAGTATATACAGGATATGCATTGTTATTGGTCTTTTTGAGAAGTTAGATTTTCCACATTATTTGTCTAACGCTGACAAAGGTTATCTTAACGCTGATAAGGGTTATCGTGACGTTGTCAGCAACATGTTAGTTTTGTGGTTTTTGATCTAAGTGTGCAGGCGTTGTTAGCATTGCACCATTGGATACAGAGTTGCTTATGGATCCTTGGAGAATCATTGGAGCATGTTTCAATTTATAGATGATGGTTGGAATATTTATATTCCTATCTCGACATAAATTTTTATTTACATGCATATTATTTGGCAACTTATGTATCACAGTTTAAGGGGAGGTTTTAGGAACCTTTAGGACTTTTGGGTATTCTTACAATGTGATACCCTATAACCGAGGTCACTAACATTACCCTAAATTAAGCTAATTTTTGAAATTTTTAATAAATTTTAATTGCTATATATTTTAGTATTTTGGTTGAAACCGATGTTCGAGGTTATAATTTTGACGATTGACGATTTAAGAAGGACTATGACGAATACGATCCCGATGGATGCCCACATTTCTATTTTACTTGCGGTTCGTGTTAAGTCGAGTCGGGTGAGTTTTATTGCTTTCCGGGTACATTTAAAGTATCCTAAAAGTATTTTGGAGTGTTTGGGATAATTTCCGACTCTCGTAAAATTTTCTAAAATGACTAGTGAGTCAATCCCGCAAAGTTTTGGTGTCGTTTTTGCTTAAGGCCAAAAGAATGTAAAAATTGCACTTAGGTCCCTCCCATTTCACAAAAGGGGACAAACACCACACACACTAAACACTTTACAAAAAAAAATCAAACACCCCTCTCCCTTGTGTTCTTTGGCCGATGGCCAAACCCACAAAACCACCACCACTTCATTTTTTTTTTGAGTTTTGATCCATTCTAATCATAGACCACCTCCTAAAATCATCTAGTGAGTGTTAATCCATGCTCATTTCACACATGCATTAACAAAAATTCATCCAAAAATTTCAAGATTTTTCAAATTCGTTTTTGAGGTTAATTGAGCATTTGCATGTTTAATTCATGCTAAAAGGATGCTAGAACACAAAACAAATCAACCAAAATCAATTTGGTTGGTGGGTTTTGATCATCCAAACCCCACGGCTCAATGGGGGGTGTTTGGGGATCATGGTGGTTCATGTTTTGAGCTTGATTCTATGTTTAATATCATGTTTTTAGATGTTGTAGATGGGTACATTTACTTGCATGTTTGTTTTTAGGATTTTAGTTTTATGAGGTTGATGATCAATAGGGGTTAGGGACTGAAAACATTGTTTGGTTGTGATTAGGGATGCTTAGGATGATGTCTAGTGATGATAAATGGGTTTGGAAACGAGCGTTAGTGTGATTTTGGTATGGTTGATTTTAGGCAGAAAGTTTAAGGCATTTTCGTAAAAATTATTTTGAAAACAGGTCTTGTGGATAGGATAGATTTGTAGATCATTTTATTAGCTTCGATTTTGTATAAGGTAGAGCTTACGACTCCTAACGAGTCAAAAGTTACGACGTTTTGAAATTCGTGTACCGGGAGATGAAAACCGTCATAATCCGAAGTTATGCTTGGTTTTAGGTCAAATCCCGGGGACTATAAGTCTAGTTTGGTAAATGGTCAAGGGCTGAATTTTGGTGTCAAACCTGCACATTTGAGTCTATTGTAGGACTTAGGTGTCAAATGGGTCAATGGAGTGTTTTAAACGGGTCAAGTGAGTCCGACTTGGTCAAAGTACAATTTCAGTCCGAAAAACGTAGTTTTTGGAAAGGTGTTGAGTAACGGGTCGTAGAAGTAAAAAATTTTGTTGGGATTAAATATGTGTTTTCTACAGGTCTTATAGTATTTTTGAGAATTTTGTCAAATTTTATAAAGATGGTTAAGTATGGTAAAACAGTCCGTACTTTTGGTAAGTATCGGCGAAAATGAGTAAAAATGGATAACGTTAATAATAAGGACAAATGGTGTAAAATGAGTAACGCTTGTTGTTTTGTTTTGGCGTGAGTTGTAATTGTCGCAAGTGACTAGTATTTATGTATTTTATACAGTACCATAAGGTTTTAAAATGAGATTACTCATTACGCGTTATTTGGTTTGATAGGTGTTGATTTACCCGGGCATCCGTATCGTCGTCAGTGACCGTCTCTCGAACTATCGACTACTTGTTATATAAGGTGTGAATTTATAGCCTCTCTTATTATTATTTCAAACTGTTTTACCCGCGAGGGAAATGCATGCTAGTTTTTAAAATGAACATATGTCATGAATGATTGTTGGACCCGAATGTTGCCTTTGAAATTGTGTTGAGTACCTAGTTGCAAAAGTCCCTAAATTCATGAACTATTAACTATTGTTTAGTCCTAGCGTGGATTAGAAATAGCCGCTTATACAAAGTGATAGTACTATGGGGTTGACTACCCTATCCGAGACGAGGGCTAGTACGTTGATACCCCCTGCGGACGGATAATTTGTGATAAGAGATAAGGTATAATTGCAACTGATGCCTTAGTAGGGGCCTTGGTTTCATCTGAATTACGCCGGTAATTATTACGCGGGTGATTGAGTTAACGGTTTAGTTTCATGAGCTTAAACACAATTGCCAGTATCTTGAATATAGATTGTTTGATCGACAAGTCTATGAATGATCGTGAATGGTTTTTATTTCACATATGTTCAAAATGAATTATAAAACCTATGAATTCCACTCAACGTTTTTGTTAACCAAATTTAGCATGTGTTTCAGGTAACCGCTGAAGTGTAGGATGGAGCGTGCATTGGATGGATGTTGTGTGTATGGCTTGGAGTCTGCTTGTTTTTCCTCCCGTTATTACTTAAACATTTTTAACTTTAATGTCATGTTGTTGTGAAACAGTAACTTTTGGGTTGAGATTCATGGGGACCGAAAACGCTAAACTCTGTTGTATCAATTGGGGTTGGAAAAACCGTAGACATGTATCTTTTAACAATTTTTAATTTAAGTTTTAAATTGACGTCTCTTTGGAGTCGTTCGATATATCTTGTGTGCGATGATAACTGCCTAGCACCCAAATGTTGTAGTTCCGTTGCGCATAGCATTTGGTGGGGTGTTAGATACAATACTCTTATCATAATTCTAGATTGTGTCCACAAGTGAGTATGAGTTAGTTTTCTATCTCATGAGGCACTGTAGCATGCAAAGTTGATATACTATGCATGCTGCCAAGACCTTTTTGGCCTAGAATTGGATGTGGTCTGTTGGGAGACTTGGGAATGATTTATAATGGGTTTACCTGGGAGTTACAAGGTATTTTATGAGATAACTTAATTGTTAAGAATTTTGGTTAGCAAGGGACACTAGAGAACTGTTATGTCTATCGTGCATAAGCAAGTGTGCATAACTGGACAGTGCTTGCCTCCCTATAATAATTTTCAATTTATAGGTTATCTTCACTAGGATAAATTACTTTGTTAAGGTCCTTTTTCATTTTTATTACTTCTATTTTTGGACGCTGACAAATATTTTTCCAAGCGTTGTTGTGACCCATTTAGACGCTGACATGGCTTTTGTAAACCTTGACAAGAATATAGCCGTTGGGCGTTAATGGGTTATTTTTTACCGTTGACACTCATTGGGACCTACCCAGTTGTTATTTTTGACGAATTTTAGGGCCGTAATTTTGGGAGTAGATAACTTTTAATTAATGCACAAGATAACTTATTTTCTTTTCAATATTTTCATCATTATATTTTGAAAATACTTGCCTTATTTTTGACCAATCACATGTGCCTATCTCTCCTATATATTTGGCTCCTATTTTTAAACAGGGTACTATCATATTCTTGTCTAACACTTTTTCTCCTATTATTCATTTTTCATCAATCTTTCACAAACAGCTTTCTTCAACAATGGCACCAAAATTTAAACCAAGTGACTTTCTCATGCTCCTCTCATCCTTGTCACTCATATTAAACAGTTTTGGAACACTGTCAGTTCCTCAACGCTTAATAATGTGAGTACATTAACACCTATTGTTCATGGGCGTACTTGGGTGGTTACTGAAGCCTTGGTTCGCCAGGCTTTGCATCTTAATGATGCAGATGGTATAACCACTCTCCCCATTAATGAAATAGAACAAGGACTTCGGGCTTTGGGGTATCCTTTCCCTGATGAGGGTACTTTAAATAATATCATAAACAAGAATTTCCCCCAGCCTAGAAGTACCTCATACATGTCATCCTTCAATGTTTGAGTCCCAAATGTACTATACATAATGAAATTAACAGATCTATTGCTAGTGCAATTGTGTGCATTACAAATGGGCAAAAGTATAATTTTTCAAAACTAATTTTTGATGGCATGTGTAAAAACAAGGGGAATAAGATGACTTTGGCTTATCCCAGATTTTTACAAATGATTTTTGATGACCAAGGGTATTGCACAAGGGATCATGATGATTTTTATGAGATCCCTGTGCAAAAGAAAGCTATTTTTAGTAAGATGAACTCACCCCCTCACCGTGAATTACCCCTCACCCAAGCTATGCTTGCTGTTATTGCAGCAGCACAACCTCAACCAGACCCACAACCACATCTTAACCCAATACCAGACCCTTTGCCTTCACCTCAACACATGGAAATTGACCAAGAATCCTCCAATGTTGACACATAAAATGTTGGCGTTGACACTTGTAATCCAAACGTTGACACCTTTCCTTCACAGACCCAAACACCCCTTAACCTTCAAACTACCACCCAATCCACATCATCTTCTACACCCCCTGAATATAGGTTAATTAAACACCCAAGGACTACTGGAGTGTTCTCCTCTGGTGGTCCTAGCCATGTTGTAGAGAGAACCACCACCACAAGTGTGGTTGGTGCTATGGATGAGGCTGGGACTATTGGTACTCGCTTAGATGCAGGCCAAGACAGTCCTAACATATTTAAGACCTCATCCATTCCCCATGACTCTACTTTGGGAGGTCAAATACCCATTCTAGAGGAGGGCATATTGGAACCATACACATTGATGGAATTGACGGCTGTCTGCATTAGCTTGCAAAAGAAAAATGCAGACCTGGTACAAACAGTCAGTACACAAGGCCTTGAACTCAAGCAATTGAGGGAGAGGATTGTTATTTTGGAGGATGCTAACACTAGGCGTGGAATGGAGGAATCTTCCAAAGGGGAGGATGAGCAGATCCATGTGAGTGACAAAGGCTCACATGATGTAGAATCTTTGGGTGTTGCTGAAGCCCTCACTAAACTGAAGAAGCAACCATGTTTTGATACATCCTTGTTTACTCCTACAAACTTGAACTTGTCTTTTACAACTATGATGGAGCAGTTCACAAGAGGCGCTGAGACAAGTAAGGTGAGCGTTCACAAGCAAACTTTGGACGTTGACACACCAAGCACTGACAAGAGGAAGTTGGGCGCTGACACACAGAATTTAAGCGTTGACAGACCTGCAGATATGGTTGATGTATTCCAGTCATCAGCTATCATCAAAGAAGTGTCTTCACATGTACCATCAACAGATTTACCCATCATTGATCCATTAGATAAGGGTAAAGGAATTATGGTAGAAGTAGAGGTTCCAAAGGATGCAGCACAAGTAGAGTTTGATTCAAGGTTGGTTGAACAACTTGTGGAACAAGAGATGAAGAAGGTTGGTGAATCACCATTTGTTGTTACTTCTGAGGAACAAGAAGGAAGTGATGAAGGGAGTTCAGATTCAAGTGTTATGATAATTGAACAACCAGAAAGACTTGAATATGGTGATGACTTGGCAAGAGAGAAGCTTAGAGAGTTAAAATTGCAAGTAGACTATGATATGCCAGAAGTTGCTCAGATGTACCATGCTTGGGAGAATAAGATTATGGAGAATCCAGATTTGACAATTTCAGACTAAATTTGGGGATTGGAGATTCTTCTAAGAGTTCAAAGAGACTACAAGGTAATTCTGAAGCATAAGGCTAGCAATGTTTACTCACTGCTGAAGAGGGATAGAAGGGAGCTTTACTACATGTTACTCAGATGTCATGGAACTGGATGGACCTTCAAGAAATTGCAGGGATTATCCTTTGAAGAATTGGAGTACAAGGCTTATCCCATTTGGGCAAGAGTGCAGGAAATGAATACTCTTAGACTTCTTTCAAATGAAAGGAAAGAAGAACTTGCAGAAGAGATGGAGATTCAAAAGGCAATGATTGTTCCAAGGCCTTTGAAGAAGGGAGTTCCACTTGAGTTTCCTAAATATTTAAATAAAGTGGTTCCCAATGAAGCTGTTCTTAGAAGGAGCATTAAGCTCTCACCCATGGAAGCTTCAGATATGGTACAAGTGTTACCTCTTGATTCCAGAAACCCTATCATTAGTTATGAAGAAGATGCAAGTGGGTTTTGGATGATTGGCATATATGGGAAAGAGGTACACACATTTACTACTCTTATGTCTCTTTTTGCAAGTATGGATACGGAAGACTTGGCAGACCTTTGGAGGTTGTTGCTGGTCAAGAATGAGACTGAAGCACCTACTTCAGTCAATGGAATAAAGCTTTGGTCAACATTCAAGAGAATGTGTGCACCAGAAGAAGAAGATCATGTTTGGAAGGATCTTGAGGATGATATTAGTGGACTTCAATGGCGTTTGTATTCAGCTGCTGGTGTGTACTATTTGAGTTCTACAAAGTTTGTTGAGTATGTTCTTGTAGATGCTGAGTACCCCATGTCCAAAGAAGTTTTGGAAAAGATGAAGACAACACAGCTGGAGATTGACTATTCAAGTGACGTGGCCAAAGATTTGATTAGGCATGTTTATTACCAATATGATAAGATTTGTAAGATTCCTCCTAGTTCTTAATTTTTATTCAGAAACTTGATTACTAGAGTAGATATCAAGTTTAGGGGAGGATTGTTGGGAATAAAATGTAGCCAGTATACTTGAACGCTGACAAGAAGAAAACAAGCGTTGATAAGAAGAAAACAAGCGTTGACAGGAAGAAGTCAAGCGTTGATAGGACGAAGTCAAGCACTGACAGAAAGATATGGTCTACGCGTATTATGTTTCTAGTTTGTTTCTAGTTTTTTTCTAGTAAAGATAGGATCAACAATGTATTTTCTATAATTATCTTTACCTAGAATAGCTGATACATAGGCTCTTGTACAAGGCTTCTTATGTCTATAAAAGAAGACCTTTAGGTTTTGTTTCATATAAGTTTTCATACGTTTAACACTTTCATTGTAAGCAAGTTTTTCTAATCAATCAAGTGAAAGTTTGTTTTACAATTGTTTGTGTGTTCTTATTTGAGTATTAATTCCGCATAATACTTAAATTGTTTTATACACAACAAAGTTTCTCTACGTGTTTAACTTGATTTAATCTAGTTTACACAAGCTAAATCGATCTAAGTTTGGGATCAAAAGCCCTCGCAACCACGTGACAGTAATGCACGTGCTTGTAAGGTTGAAATTATTTGTACAGACCTTCCGGGTATAAAACCGTTGTGAATGTACTCTGTTGCATTTACATCACCGAAGATGACCCGATATAAATGGTAGTCAATGGTGGCATGATGTTTGGATAGCCAGTCCATGCCTAGTATCATGTTGAAATCGCACATGTATAATGGAAGTGCGTCAACTGGATGAATTTTGTCGTCAAACTTGAGGGGAAGACTCTTGTACCCGTGTGTGATGCGTACAGAGTCTCTTAAGGGCGTGGAAATGTTTAACACTTTTTCTAGTGTCATAGGGGATATCCTAACACTCTTAGCATAAACAGTAGATATGACAGAATGAGTAGCACCCGTGTCAAATAATACGCATGCAGCTTGACCATACATATAGAAGATTCTAGTGATGGTACCTGTTGACTTGTTTGCCTGATCACACAAGGTCGTGTACACCCATCCAGTAGTAGGAGGTGTCTTGGAGTCGGCATGTCCAGATGTGCCCTCGATCTATCCCTTGCGGCAGTCCTTTATGTGATGGCCTGGCTGGCCACACTTGAAGCAAGCATTGCTGTCACGACGACATGGCCCTGGGTGCCTGCGGTTGCACGTAGTGCAGAGGTGGTGAGTATACCCTCTAACAGGTGCCCTAGCTGGCTGTGAGCCTGTTAAGAAAACTATACACGAGACCTGGTTAATGGGTACAGACAGGATAATGTAGAAAATCGTAAGACATAATACCAGCTATAGTTGCATGGTTGGGCTGTGAACCTCTGCGGTCCTTAATATTTGTCTTTTTAACGTTCATTTATTTCTCGGTATCTTCACGAATTGATTAATCGATAGAATTCAAGTTAACTAATTGTTTTTGGTATTTGGTTGATAATATCTTGGAAATCTAGGTCTAATTATCATGAATCACGTTAAAAGGTAAAAATAGTATCTCTATGTATCTATACTATGCTAAAAACATCGTGCACATACCAATTAGAAATCCAAATGTTCAACCAATTAATGCACAATATGTAGAAAAGGCTAAAAATGTAAAGTATATGAAAGTTTAGGGACTAAAAATGTAAATTCAAAAAGTGAAAGGACTAAAATTGTAAATTTAACCAACTAACAACCACTTGTAACAAAGTTAACAAACTTCCAAACTGAAAATGTAACAAATTATCAAGACCAAGGACTAAGTTGCAAAACCTAGCAAACTTTAAACCAATTAAAACAGATTAAACTATAGCCTAATTTCCAAGCACCTAATTTCAAATTCTAAGACTTGTTAAGCTAAAAATGGGCTATTAGGAACAATAAGCTTTAACTTGAGTTTTAAGGCACCAAATAAGCTGGTTTTTGGTTCAAAAGTTTGAAAATCCAATTTGACCTAGCCAGTTCCAAGGAAATCAGCTAAAAAGCACTAAAACTCCAATAAGCTCTTTGGTAATAAGCCACTTTTAAGGGTCTGGCTTATTGAGATAAGCACAAAATCAATTCTTCTCAAAATTTGATCAAAAGCCTAAATAAGGGACACCTATCCAAGAAATTTTGAAAAACACTCAAGAAATAAGCCAGAAAATCAAATAAGCTGTTTTGAGCTTATGTTGACCAGCGTTGACTTTTGTTGACCAAGTTTGACCAAAGTCCAAGCTTATTTTCAAGACTTATTATACAGATTTGTGAAAGAAAATAAGCACATTTATGAAAGGAATAAGCCAGTAAAGAAAATCAGTTATCATAGAAAGATGAGCTTATCACAGAGACTTTTCAAGGCTTATTTCTCACTGAAAATTGAAAACTGTATTGTCTAGCTTATATGTATAGAAAGGTAGGATGCTAAGCTTTCTATAGAAATAAAAATCACACTCTAAATCCAAGTAATGAAAATTTTAGACTAGTTTGAAATAGGCATGTTTTAGACTTGAACTATAACCCAATGTTTTTTAGGACCTTTTGCCTGTTTGACTATTAATTTGACTTTCAAAACTTGCAATGTTACTTGTTATCAGTTTTTGAGTATATAACAACTCTTTTTAACAACTTTTATCAACAGAATCAAGGCTAAGCTACTATTCCATACACTGGTTACTGGTTTAGGACAAAATTAAGCCAACTGAACTTAACTAAGCTAACAGATTAAAGCAAGTAGTTAACAAATCTAACCAACAAGATCAAGTAGAACAATTATCAAGCAATATCAAGTAAAGTTACACTAAAACAAAGGAATTAGCATGCAGACTTGTTTTTTTAGGGGAAATGTAAAATAGAACTCATGGCTAAACTTGAATTCTCCTTTGATGCAGAAATGAGCGCTGAGCTCACTTGTACTCTAATCACCACCAAATTCAGCTACTCAACACAACATCAAACCAATCAATCATCATCATCTTCTTAGTCTGCTCAATCTGCAACACTTTAATGTCTTGGTTAAGCCTATGCTAATGAGAGAACTGGTACTTTCTGAACATTTGTAACAGCTCCACAACAATCAAACAAACTCTATTATTCCATAAGAATAACATATTCAAGCTATGGGAGTGAATGAATAATAGTGAAGGTAAGTATTTAAGAGAATTGAGAATGAATGAGTAAAACTTGAATTTTCATTAATGGAAGGTTTGGTACAAGAGGTTATAACAACCTAACAAAATATCTCAAAGTGGTTGTCAATCACTCTGAGAGGTTTAACTAATGAATAAGAAACAGAGTTGAGAGAAAAATAAAGAGTGTGTGTGTTTTCACACTCTAGCTACTATTGGAAAATGAAAGAGTACATGGGAATTTATAAAGCTAAGATATAGTGTTGGTGAGGTAATGACGTGTTGAAGCCAATAGCCAAGTGCCACGTATCCAAATTCTGCTACTTGTGTTCTTCAAGTGTTCATCCATGATTGGGGGTTTTTAAACCACTGAGTGATATGTTAATTAAAGTGGTGGGATGAATTCGTCTCTTGATCCTGATCACTTTTCATGTTGAAAGATTTTCATGAAAGTGCCTCAGTCGTTATGTGATTGTTGGAATTGAGATGATACACGTGGAAGTGTAGTATTGGTTGAAAAAAATAAGTTACGGATCATTATCCAATCTTTGATTTATGATTAGTTAATGAGTCTGAGTGGGGCTACTGTTGAGATCGCCTCTCATTCGTTCTCTCCCTTCATTAAATGTGGCTATGTGGCAATCCGAGTCCCATTATTCTTGGCCTCCCATTGGTTGATTTCTCTTCACACGGATTAAGCCATATTTAAGTTCCAAAGTTGGCATATTAGGTCCTTTTGCTTAGCGATTGGCATTTCAAGTTAACAGCTTCATAAACTTGACATTCTTGGCCCTTTGACTTGCTATTTGACCAAATTTGACCCTTTGACTTGTTGACTTTGAAATTGAGGTCTTTTGACTTTGTTCTTGAATTTATCAAATTTACACTTTTAGTCCCTTAGTTTGGCAGCTTGTCAAGAAAGGTCATTTGACTTTTGTTGACTTATCATCTTGAGTCCTTCTTTTTTATTTTCTTCATTATAAATGCCTTGGAATCCGTGTTTGCATTAAATTTATATGTTTTTACCTACAAAAATACAAACAACAAAGAATACCCCATAATACTGCATTTACACGTAAAATCTAGTATTTTTCTTTGTGTTTTATGGTTTAATATGATATAATTGATATGAGATTTCACTCATATCAAATCCCTACACTTGATCATTGCCATGTCCTCATGCAATGCCATATTTCAAAGCTCCAAATTACAACTTTCTCGTAATTAATCCACCTTGGCCATGATGAAATGCTTTTACACTACACTATAGTATATGATGCATGATTTTGATTTTTACAATGCAATGCAATAAAAACAATTCTATTTATATATTTTTGACTTTTCTTGAAATGATTTGATGGAAATAACTCATAAAGAAATCAATCACTTGAATTAGGTCTTTAGTACAATGAATACTTATCATCCTCAAGTTTCACTTTCCCCATACCAAGCTTAAAAACGAGATCATTGTTATTCATAAGTGAAAGTGCATCGACTTGTTTATAAAAATTAATTGTGTTACCATTATACCCCCCACTTATTTTGCCTCTAAGACCGGTTATTATTTGAGCAAATTACTTTTGGGCAAATTTATCATTATTTAAAGCGTGAAATATAAGAAGTGTAAAATCTGAAAATAAGGAAGCATGGTTTAATCCTAAGTAACCATCTTGTCCATTACTTGAAAAACCGCCCACAATTGATATAAGTATAATATATCACTTTTCAGGATCGTAATTCCTAACTCACAGCAAATTGATTGTCCAAATGATTTCAAGTTATTAATTGTTTTTGGTTTTAGATTTTATAGAAGTTTTGGTATCTAGGTCTAATTCAACAAATCACATAAAAACGGTAAAAATAGTATATGTATCCATACTATTCTAAAACAATTTGCATTTACCACAATCAAAGCAAAGTGTAAAAGTTTTTAATGCACAAATAGTAAAAATGATCAAAATGTAAAGTATTAAAAGTGCAAGGACAAAAAATGTAAATTCTGATAATTAAAGGGCTTGAAATGAAAATTCAATAAACTAATAACCAATTTTTAACAAACTATCAAAACTGCCTAACTAACTTGTAACAAAATCAAAATCCAGGGACTTAAACTTGAAACCCAAAAAGTGTAATTTCCAAAGCTGATTACACTAATGGCCAATGTTTAGGGACCTATGAGCAATTAAACAACTATTATAGTGAAAACGGGCAACACATATTCAATAAGCCCGTATGAGCTTATTTTTCAACTAAATAAGCACTGGTTTTCTCTAAACCTTCTAAAATTCAATTTTAGCTAGGCTTGTGAAAGCAATTTAGCTAAAATAAGCCAAAACTCAAGATAGCTTTTTGTGATTAGCTCAAAATAAGCTATAAGCTGAAATAGACATCCACAACTTGATTTTTCATCTAAAAATGATTAAGCTAGCTTATAAAAGACTGGAATGTCAAAAGTTATCAAAGAGCATCTAGTGAATAAGCTGGAAATCGAAATTAAGCAAATCTGGCTTATTGTTGACTTTTGTTGAACAAAATTTCCAAAAAGCTAAAAATTTCCAAAATGCCTTAAAACAAGTTTGGTAACAAGAATGTGAAATAAAATGTCTAAATTTGTGAAGTGAAAAAGTGGGAACTGACTAATCAGTTAGGACTTATCACAAAGAATGACAAATGCTCATCAGCTTATTCATAAGCTAATTCCTAGCGTATTCTGGGATACTGTATAGTCTACCTTAGTGAAATGAAAACCTTACACTATGATCGTTACTCTGAAACAAAAATCAGCCTCTAATATCAACTAACAAAGATTGGGCAAGTGATTGAAATCTGCTTGTTTTAACTGATGAAAACTGACCCAAAATATTTTATGACAAATAGCCTGTTTGACTATTTTGTGACTACAAAAGCTTACAAAGTAACTTGAACTGGTCTTGTGAGTGATAAAACCCTCTAAACAACTACTTCCAATTATTGAATCATCAAATGACCCTTAATCCAAACAATACATATGACAGTTATGAAAATTAAACAAAGACTTATTATTCAAAAGCTAAAGAAACCACATGAAATCTATGAGAGCAGTTTACACTAACCAAATGCACCTTAAAAGAGTCAAGTTTTCACAAGTTTACACTAAAAATGAGTAAATGGCATACAAATGACAGTCAAGCAATGCAAGGCCAAATCTAGCAAGTCCAACTGAATCAAAAGCTAAGGAATCCACTAGCTATCTATCAACACATATCAGTTAGGTCAACTGAACATCAAATCAAGCAGAATCAAGCAATTTTACTAAGTAACTAAGAATTGAGCATGCAAGACAGTTTAGTGGAAAAAAATGAGAAATTAATGCCTTTTAGCACTAAAGCCTCCTTTGATGGAGTAGAGGAGCATTGAGCTCTCTAAAACTAACACCAAACACCTAAATCAACAATCAACACCCATCAGATCATCATCTATGAAAATTAAACAAAGACTTATTATTAAATGGAATCCACAAGAACAATGAGGTATGAGAGAAAGTAGGAGAAGTATTGAAGTGAATTGAGAATTTGAAGTTTTATTAATGGTGGGAAGTTGTTACAAAAACGGTTACAATCTAACTAACTCCCTCAAGTGTTTGTCAGACACTTGAGAGTAGTTCTAACTAAAAAGAGTAACTAAAAATGAGAGGAAATTCTTAAGTGTGTGTTTTTCACACTTAAGCTAGAATACACAAATGAAGAACACAACAGGGTATTAATTGAGAAAGATTGAAGTTAGTTGAGGTGCAGTGACGTGTAGGAGCCAATGCCCAGCTTCCACGTAGCCTCTATCTCTCAATTGAAATTTGTAGTTGAAGAACAAATTTAGGGATTTTTGCTTGAGTTTATTTCAATGTAACTGATCACTTGGAATGGATTCGTCATTTGATTTTAAGAATTTTTCATGTTAAACAATTGCTCTGAAAATCACTCCTTCTCTTTCTCGAATCTGGGCTCGTTTGAAGTTTGAATGGACACGTGTAGTGTTTGTATTGGAAGAAAACAAGTCACTCAGATCATTATCTGAAAAACCAAATATGATTGGTTGGATCTACTGTTGAGATCCTGCCCACTAGTTCTCTTTCTTCATTTATTGAAGATGCTGAGGTGGTGATCCAAGTGAAAGGAATGGGCGTTTCTCATTGGTTGAAAATAATAACACACGGATCATATATAAACTTCTCCTCATTTTGACAATTTCAACCCTTGTGTTTAGCAGATTTGTGATTTAAGCTAGGAACTCCAATAACTTGTCATTTCTGGTCCTTTGAACTTCAAACTTGAACACAAATGATCCTTTGACTTTTTGATAGTACTTTGACCATGTTTGACTGTGTTCTTGACTTTTCCATATTTACACTTTAAGTCCTTTAACTTTGAAAGTTGTCAAGAAAGGTCCTTTATCTTTGGTTGACTGGTCATTTTCATCCTCCTTTTGTCTTTTCTTCATCAATAAAGGCTTGATTCCTTTGTTTGCTTCATAATTGTATCTTTTTACCTACACAAGCACAAACAACAAAACATACCCATAATACTGCTTTTATGAATCAAAATCAGGTATTTTGCTTTGTGTTTTAGGGTGATTTGTGATATAATTGATATGAGATTTCACTTATATCAAATCCCCTACTCTTGATCATTTCCATGACCTCATGCAATGCCACATTTTAAAGCACCAATTTACACTTTTCTCATAATTAATCCACCTTGGCCAATATGGAATGCTTTTACACTACACTACATTATATGATGCATGATTTTGATTTACCAAATGCAATGCAAAGGAAAACAATTCTATTTATATATTTTTGGATTTTTCTTGAAATGGTTTTAATGGAAATAACTCATAAATAAATCAAAGACTTTAATTAGGGATTTTGTACCATGAACACTTATCATCCTCAAGTTTCACTTTCCCTATACCAAGCTTAAAATCAAGATCATTGTTATCCATAAGTGAAAGTGCATCAACTTTCTCATAAAGATTAATTGTGTTACTATTATACCCCCATTAATTATGCCTCTAAGACCGGTTATTATTTGAGCAAATTGCTTGAGGGCAAATTTGTCATTATTTAAAGCGTGAAATATAAGAAGTGTAAAATCTCAAAATAAGGAAGCACGGTTTTAATCCTAAGTAACCATCTTATCCATTACTCTAAAAACCGCCCACAATTGATATAAGTCCGACCCAAAATAATAATTCATTCGCCTTATGTGTAAGATCCTTATGTCAAGCATTAACAAGTAGCTACACACTCGCTAAGAAGAGAAAAATAAAACTCACGCAATAATGTATATCCGCCGCCTTTTTGAGACTTTGGATCTTCAATCCCGCAACCCGTCAAGGTAATATTGGATTGGAGCAACTATTAAATCCCCGCTACCCTTGTGAGAGTAATATTGGAATTCAATAGCTACTATAATTAACACTTCACTGCCCCTCTTGGGAGCCTTGTATAATCTTTTTTTTTCTTTCTTTTTCTTTTTCTTTTTTTTTCTAGCCACTCATTTTTTTTTCATAAGCCGCTCTTATTTTTCTTTATTCCTCACAAAGAAAGTTGAAAAGAATAAAAGGAAAAACACCCGCTAAGTATTAAGCATGACATAAGTCTAGTACGCATATAACTTTCTAACTTAGAATCTTAAGACGTACTTATACCAACCACGAACTATTAGTCAAAAATGCATAAGAGACTACAAACTGATTAAAACCGTTCTTGATTATTTATTAACAATATATACATGCGTTGACAAGAAAGTAAAGGTTACGAAAGGGGATATAAAAACCACAATTAATTAATATGAGGTTTATCTAGCCCTTAACACTTACTTCAAACTCTATCATCTCTTGTTCTCCACAATTTAAAATCTCAAATAATGAGATTAGTGAATGCTTAGCCTAATAAACCAATGAAGGTCTACACGGTTAAGGCTACTAGCTAGAGAATGCTTGGATAAGCAAACTCGGGTTGATTCAAAGTATCTATGGCGGGCCTAATATTTCAAAGAAGTCTAAATTTGTTAAACCATATCCTTCATTATATTTTTTTCCTTTTTATATATTTTGTGATGAATAAAAGAAGAAATATATACAATGCAAAATGTGTTATGCAAAAGAAAAATGATTAATGCAAAAATTATGAATGCATATTTTTGGTGGCCAAAGTAGATCAAAAATTTGAAAAATGTTTGAAAAATTAATTTCTAAGTTATCATGAAGTCAATAGCAAAGTTCTAGGTAAGGTCACTTCGATAGAAGACCCCCCTACACTTGAGATAAACATTGTCCTTAATTTTTAGGAGTATTGGAGTAAACTCCCCTACACTTATGACATTAATAACTTTGGTTATACCAAGCTAAGGAAAGGTCTATGATACAGTGATTTTACTAGTTAAGAAGTTCGTGTTTCTCGGTGTCTAATCGAATTGATCTCCGATTAAAAGTGTGACTCAGTCGTTTTTGGTTAACAAAAAGAAGGTTTTGGTTACCTATTTCTATTTGAAAAGTAAATGCAAAAAATAATGAAAACAAACCAAAAACAAATAACTAAATAAAAGATAAAACTTAAACTTTACGAAAAATTACTAATACTAAAATTAGATGAAAAATATAACTAAAAGTACGTGACTTTCAGAAATAAAATCGGAACAACTTTCTGATTAAACTAAACAATTACGGAACAATATAATAAATAAACAAGCTAGCAGGCAGCTAGCTCAAGCTAGCAACCTAGCACCTAATATTTGGCGCCAAAATGCTAAGCTACCAGGCATACATGTAAAAAAACAATAGTATTCTTATTCGGAAACTGTTCTTTTTTTTGTATTCTTATCCGGAATACATATTTATGTCTTATCCGGAAAATGCCATTTTGGCCTCTTATCCGGGAAATGTAGTGGGCTTATCCGGATTTTGTGTTTTTGCAAGTATCCGGAATGTGGGTGAAATTTTTATCCGGAATCCGAGTTTTACTCCTTATTCGGAATTCGCAATACGAAGCCTTATCCAGAATTCACAAATGACGGCTTATCCGGAATTGGTTACTTTAGCTTATCCGGAATATTGAATATGGAGGCTATTCGGAATTTAAGGGTTTATGTAAAAACCCGGATAACAATAAAATGCAAATAAGCTAAAATCTAATAATAAGCTAAAAACAAATAAGCACTTAACCAAAACTTTAACCAAATCAAATTTAAGAAAAAGCTAATAAGCCAAAATTTAAAAATTTTTAAAAACACAAAATAATAAAAATATTTAAAATCAACTTTTTATAAAATAACTTTTAAAAACACTTAATTAAAATTAAAACGAACACACAATAAGCAATAAAATCAATAAGCCAACACAATCAAACACATAAAAACATAACAAATAATCAAATAAGCATGAAAATAAGCAAATAAGCATAAAGATTAAGCAAAACAAGAAAGGTAGAATGAGAGATTAATTAAAAACTTGATTAAAATTAAAGATTCAACAACAGAAAATTAAAACATACTTGAAATTAAAGACAAGAAATTAAGATGACAATATGAAAGTGCAAGTAATTAAATTGGAAAGACTAAGTTGTCAATTTAGCTAACACCTCCTAATGACACATTAGGAGGATATTTATAGGAGGATTAACATGTGTTATTCCTTTCTTCTTCTTCACGTCTTTTCGTCTTCTAAATTCTTCGACTTTTTCGAATTTGTCTCGGGATTTGTCGATGGATAAATTGAGCTTGTCTTATAATTTCTTCATTTATTAGACTTGAGTTCTTCGACTTCATTAAACTCCCGTCTTTAGACTTTTTCTTCGATAAATCTTCAGAATAGGCCTTGGACTTCTGTTCTTTTTGCACTCTTGATCTTTTGACTTCGTCTTTTGTATTTTTCTTCGATAAAAGCCCGTGAAAGCCCGTGTTTTCTTCCTTTTTCACATTTTGGTCCTAAATCACAACAAAAACACAAACCACGCATAATTCTGACATTTACGACATAAAATACACGTTTTGGCTTGGTTATTATTATAATTAAGTGGTAAAAGGATAAGTGTTTTCACACTTATTAAATCCCCTACACTTGATCATTGTAATGCCCTCATGCAATGCATTAATTACAAAGCAAGGTTTACATTTTCCATCATAATTAATCCACCTTAGCTTTTATTTGAACACAAGACAAGTAAAAAGATCAAAGACTTACCTTAGGGTTTTGGAATGTCATGAATGTTTATCACCCTCAAGTTTCACGTTCCCCATACCAAGCTTAAAAACAAGATCATTGTTATTATAAGTTAGCAAACTAACACGAATTCATGTGGCCCAATTATTCACTTAGACTCCCTTATTCCTAGGTGTATCTCTTATATTTTATTTTTGTCTTAAATGATCACGAGGATGCATTGTTGACTTATTTTGATAGTTATTTAGGCTGAAAATAAAGTAGGACGATTTAATCAATAGTTAGCTGAAGGACAAAATCTTTTAAAACTACTTCTCGGGACCTCAGAAAGTTCATATCTTGGCATAACTCGCATCACGATTTGAGACCTTTCTCGGACCGATATTTGGCATTGACTTCATACTTCAAATCTTGAGAGACGTTCATGAAATAATGGTCTTCTCTTCATAATAGGAATTTCTTCACTTGAACTTTTGAGATATTCTTCATATTTGGACCACGACTTCTTCATTTTTCTCCAATATTTATTTGGGATTTTGATATACAACGATCCGCCTCCTTTTAGGACTTGGATCTATTTATCCGCATACCTTGTTAGGCCCTTTTTGGATAGACTTCTCCATGATCTTTACGGGAGTATTTGCTTTTCGTCGTGTGTCTCGATCCTTCATATTGATTTTTGATAAATGATTCTTCACATCACTTTGGGATCTTTAGCAACAAAATGTAGCCCTCATGCCTTGTTAGGGCCTTTTAGGATTCGCCAATCTTCGTATCCCGCTTCAATATGTTATGCCTTGGCTATGAACTCTAATTAATACCGAGCAACTTTTAAATGATCATGGGCTAGAAGCTAAGTAACTTTTCAAATCGTACGACCTTATTTATTGCAAATAAATTTATTAACAAGCGATGGGAGAAAAGCTTATAATCAACTCACAAAATTCATGAAAGAATACCAAACTTATAATTGACTCTATCATCTCTCGTTCTTCACAATTTAAAATCTCAAGGGATGAGACTCGTGGATGCTTAGCCTATTAAATCAAAGTTTTGGGTTTTAAAGTCGTCTATAGGATCTTGCAACTTCTTAGACTTTTTCAAGTTTAGAATTTGCATTTAAAGTTCCCTTGATAAACGACTTTCTAGGATCAATTATAGGAACTTGCGAAAAGTTCTTGTTCTTAACCCGCAAGAGTTAAGACTTTCGCGTTTTAAAGTTCCCTATATAAAAGCCTAGCATAACTTGACTTAAACACGTTAAGGATACTAGCTACAGTAAAATTGGATAAGTAAACTCGGGTTGAGTCAAAAGATTCACAACGTTTGAAAAATTAAAACCACTTTATTAAAATTTATTCTAGCAACGAAATAAAAACTATAACAAAGGAAAATACGACTATCCTACTAGGCCAAAATAGATTAAAAATTTTGAAAAATGTCGAAAAATCAATTTTTCGGTTAAAATGAGGACAAATACAAGGAAAAGCCCACTTAACTTTGATAGAAGTCCCCTTACACTTAATATAAACATTGTCCTCAATGTTTAAGCATGTGGAAGTAAACTCCCCTACACTTAGGACATTGTGCACTTTGTTTAAATCTTGCTAAGGAAGAGACAACTAAAGTGATTCCTATTTTAATATTGAGGAATATAAAATAGAGAATCAAAAGAGTTTAGGATAAAACCGGGAAGACGTGTACACGGAATCACGGGTCGTCAAAAGGCATCAAGAACGGATCTTTCTCGAATCCCTGCACATGATAAGAAAGAAAGGAACAAACACATACGAGGGTCTCCCCCTACACTTATTATAAAAACAAAAGAAAAAGGATAGATACACGGGTTGCCTCCCGAGAAGCGCTTGTTTTTTTTAACCGAGTCGTAAGCCTGACTTGACCTTGATTAGCATGGGAAGAAACTTGAAGAACATCTAACGGGATCAAATACATGGTTTTCGTCCATCAAATAGCACAAGCTTAAGGCGAACAAGGCAAGCCAAATAAGAGTAGGCAAGGTTCCCTTAAGCAGTGGTTGAGCACGTTGGTAGCAAGTATGATGAGGTGCAAGCATAACTTCATAATTTCCAAAAATCTTTCCTTTTATTGCATCAGATGGATACTGAGATGGCTTAAAAATTGCAATACCGAGATCGAACACATTTTCCTTTAAGGGAAAATAACACTCAGGCTCAGTAGACCGTGAAGAAGATCCGCTCATAATTCTCAGAATCTCATCCTCAGAAGGTGGATAAAGAGGTGTCAAGACATAGGTACTACGGATATCGGTCTCATCCGGCTTCTTCTCCTTTGAAACGGGTTTCTTCATATCTGAAGGAGGATAAAGTCCATAATCAAAGTCCAAAGGAGGAGAATCATTCTCATTGGGGAAGTAAGTATTGATAAAAGTAGCAAAATCTTCCTCAAATGAGTAGTCATCCAAAGTAGGATCAAGCATTGTTGGTGGAGGATCTTCATCAAAAGTAGGAACAAGGTCATCATGTAGAAGAATCACTCGAAAGAGTATCAACATCATCAAAATCATCATATGTTGGTATGTCTTTATACTCTGAAGTAAAATCATCATAATCGTCCACATCGAAACTAGAATCATCATCATAGTCATCATAAATTGGTGGAGACTCATGAATTGTTGGGGCATCCAAATTGGAGAGAGAATCATCCACATCATCTTGGAAAAGTGGATTATCATAGCAAGAATCGAAAAGAGGATTGTTGTAGACGACAAAATCATCAAGCTTTGTACTTTCACAAGTATGTGTATCAAGCTTGTCTTGAAGCACATTAATCATATTCGTCGATTCTCTGCCATTTGATTTGTTTGTGATCTTCCCCATTTTAAACACTTTTGCATCATTCCCAACTCTTAAGATTAATTCACCTTCGGCAACATCGACTAAATATTTTCCGGTTCTCAAGAATGGCCGTCCAAGTATTAACGAAATACGAGGGTCCATTTCATAATAAAAAACAACAAAGTCGACCAGAAAAGTGAAGGTACCAACTTTAACAAACACATCTTCGGCAATACCAATAGGGTAAGCGAGAGTTCGATTTTCTAGCTCAAGAGTCGTCTTCGTTGGTGTAAGATCGGGTAATGATAACTTTTTCCAAACACTTAAAGGCATCCAATTTATACTTGCCCCGAGATCGGTTGAGGTAGTAAATTCTTCGGTTTGGTTAAAAGTACATGGTAACATAAAACGACCGGGATCTCCAAGTTTTTCCGGGAGTTCTTTAAGAAGGATTGCAGAACAATTCTCATTCAATCGAGTATTAACAAACTCGGCCATCTTCTCCTTCTTATTAAGTAATTCCTTAAACATCTTAACGAATGTTGGCATTTGGGCAAGAGCTTCAACAAGGCTAATGGTGATGGTCACTCCCGAAATCTTCCCAAACCTCTCAAACAATGGACTCCAGCTGATAGAAAATTGGCAAACCAAGATAAACGTCTCAAAAGCATCATCATATCCTGTCTTCCCAAACACATCATGAAGTCTGTCATTTAGTGTCCCACAACCAAGCAAATGTGGACAGACCTCATCCTTGACCATCAAGGACCCTCTGAAACCAGAGAAACAAAGATTCAGGCACTCAGACTTCAGTTCAATGCCTTCAAGTCACTTGAAGGTGAAAAGGTTCAACAAACCTATACAAGGCTGAAGATTCTTCTCAATGACCTAGCTATGAATGATGTCACCATTGGTCAAGCTGAGATTAATGCCACATTTGTCAACAACCTTCCAAGAAAGTGGCTGAGTATGAATCAGACTCAGAGAGCAAATAACTCTATCAAGAATGACACCTTAGCTCAGCTTTATGGAAAGTATAATTATGAAGAAGGGCTGATTGATACCATATACAAGTCGAGACTAAAAGATTTGTAGTTCAAGGAGCATCTTCCAAAGCCTTGATCTATGCACCACATCCTCATGACAGCGACTCTGATGTTGAAGAAGACACCCGTAGCAGCCAAGAGTTCTTAACAGACCTTAATGCAGAATTTCATGAAAGTGCCTTGCTAGCCAACCAAAGAAGATTCTTCAAAAGATCAGGGAGAATAGGATCAGCTAGTAAACAAACTGACAGATCAAAAGAAACTTGCTTTGCCTGTGGAAAGCTTGGACACTTCCTAAAAGACTCTCCTTCCACCAAGACATCCTCACCTTCCTATCCATCATCTTCCACCAAACCTTACAAGTTCAAACAACAACACAATAACTAATCTCACCAATCCAACTCATCAGACAATGAGAAGAAGAATTACAAAAACAAGTACAAGGCACTTAAAGCTGAGTTAGAACAGATGAATTTGAAGCTTAAAGCTCTGTCTAAGAAGAAGGGAGGTGATAAAAAGACAAAGAAAGGGTTGGTAGCTGAAGCTTATGATTGGAATGATGAGCCACTGACTTCAGATGAGGTAGATACTACTAGAGTCAGGGCTTTAATGGCTATAACTGAGGATGAACCAGCTGTTGGAAAAGGTGATGCAAGATCAGGATAATGGGTTGACATCACAATGAAAAAGGTACACAGGCTTTTATCTATGTCTTATAGTGATGAACGCAAACATGTCCTTGACTACACCATTGTTGATTTACACTTTGTTGAGGAAAAAAGAAAGAACCTACTTGACAAGTTTCACTCTGTTAAAACTGAACTGTTAAATGCTAAGTCTGAATGTGAAACTCTCAGACGGGTTAATTTAGAGAAAATATCCCTTCAAAATGAAGTCACTAGGTTAACCTTGAAAAACATTGCCTTAAATGATCAAGTATCTGAATTAAACAAGGTTATTGAAAAATGGTTGTGTGCTAGGTTCACTATAGATCAATTGCTTAATGATGAGCTGCCTGCTGACATTAAAAGGGATATATCTGCTAAGAAAAATAAGCTGAGAATTCTCACCAAACCCAAAGAGATTGTTTTCATGTCTACAGAGACTATTCATATGTCAGATCCCACTTTGACTGATGACCCTGTCTCTGAAGATGTGGCTGAATTACCACCTTTGCCCAAACTCTCTGGAGTTGAACCTAGCAGTTCCTCACGAGCTGCTAAGGGTGAACTTAGAACAGATGTTGAGAAACCACCAGCTAAAGTATTTAATGTACCTGTTAAACAATCTGGTAAACAAGTTGCTTTTAAGCCTGTCTCAACTAAAGTTGTGAACAAGGTTGACCCTTCCATTAAGGAACGCCTGTTGTCTCTAATGAAAGAAGTAGAACTCTTGAAACAACACATTAAGCCTTTCGCTGAATGCTCTACTTCTCGTGAACCTAAGTCTGTCCTAGGTGAACCCAAAGGGGAAAGGTTAGTCAAACCTTATTGCAATATATGTAAGAACTCTCACCACATGACCTTAGATCATGATAGACATATGACAGTTAAGAGAGCTTAGACACCCTCTAGGGATAGACAACAGGGTTCAAAAAGACAACAGGGAAACTACAGACCTTATCCTCCCTGTAAATTCTGTGGATTCACAGACCATCACTCAAACGAGTGTGGTGACTTCCCTGGGTGTGATATCTGTGGAAGTTTTACCCATGAGACAGCTAATTGTCCCTCCTATCGCCAAAAGTTCTACAGGAACACAAGAATTGCTAATCAGCAATTCAGGGAACATACTGGAAAGTGGGTTCACCATAGGAACTAACCTGTTTCTATTTATCTGTGCAGAAACATCTCAAGGAATCGGTATGGTATCTAGACAGTGGCTGTTCTAGACACATGACAGGGATTCAACAATACCTGCACAGATACTCAAGGGAGCCAGGTCCTAAAGTGGTGTTTGGAGATAATTCTTTAGGTGACACAGAGGGATACGGCTCAGTGAACTACAATGAGATAACGTTTACCAGGGTTTCATATGTGAATGGTCTTAAACACAATCTTATTAGCATCAGCGAATTGTGTGATGCTGACTACAAGGTTTTGTTTACTAAGACTCAGGGAACCATATTCAACAAAAATAATGATGTTGTGCTTATTGCACCTAGAAGGAGAGATGTTTATGTCATCAACATGGCTATTTGCTCTGAAGACAGCTCAAATTGTTTTCTTGCTAAAGCCTCTGAAAGTGTCAATTGGCTGTGGCGCAAAAGACTGTCTCATCTCATCTTCAAGAACATCAACAAGATAGCCACACAAAACCTGGTTGCTGGTCTACCTTCAGTGATGTTTTCAAAAGACAAGACTTGTTCTGCCTGTGTCAAAGGAAAGCATCACAGGTCTTCATTCAAAACTAGGCAATCATTCTCTATTGACAAGTGCTTACATCTTCTTCACATGGATTTGTTTGGGCCTGTCAAACCTCAGACCATTAATCACAACAAATACACCTTGGTCATAGTTGATGAGTTTTCAAGATATACATAGGTGTTCTTCCTTAGAAGGAAAAGTGATGCAGCTGATACCATCATGTCCTTCATCAGACAGGTTGAAAATATGAATGATGTTAGAGTCAAAGCTCTAAGAAGTGATAATGGTACTGAATTCAAAAATCATCAACTTGAATCTTTTTGTGATGAAAAAGGTATTTCACAAAACTTCTCTTCAGCTGGCACCCCTGAACAAAATGGTGTGGCTGAAAGAAGAAACGGGACTTTGATTGAGGAAGCCAGAACCATGTTGAATGGTGCAGCCTTACCAAAGCAATTTTGGGGAGAAGATGTTCACACTGCCTGCTACACACAAAACAGATCAATCATTGTCAAAAGACATGGTAAAACTTCCTATGAAGTTTTCAGAAAAAGATCTCCAGATGTCAGCTATTTTCATGTTTTTGGATGCCCTGTGTTCATTTACAGCTACAGGGATAAACTTGGAAAATTTGATGAAAAAGATGATGATGGTTTCTTCTTGGGATACTCTCCAACAGCCAGAGCCTTCAGAGTATTCAGCATCAGAAGACAAGAAGTAGAAGAAACCTTTCATGTCAGATTCAATGAAGATGATGAAGTCATACAGAGAACTGGAACAGAGGGTGATGAAATTGATTTTAATGAAAATGTGTCCTTCCCAAGTGATGAATTCTCCGAACCTAGACCTGCCAGTCATCACCATCATCACTCCAACACTCTCACTCCTTATGTTCCTGCTTTTGACCCTCTGTCTACTCACAACATAGAAGTTCTTACCTCTCAGGAGCTTGATGAAGAAGAACCACAGACCTCTTGTAGTCCTTCTTCTTCTACTGCTATTGATGACTCACTAATTCTTCAAATCCCTGAAGAATCTCCTGCTGATAATGAACTTGTACCTCTTGATATCGCTGAAGTAGACTCTGACACTGAAGTAGTCTTTGAAGAAAGCCCTCCTAGTCAGCAGGATGAAACTCAAATAGTACCAGCTGTCCCCTCAAGTGTTCCTATCATTGAGACCCCAACTCTCAAAATAAGTGGTCAAGAGATCAACACAATCTTCTTGTCAACATTATTGGGGAACCTAATGCAGGGGTTACCAATAGACAGTGAATTTATGACTCAGAATCTGCATCAGCCAATGAATGTCTCTTTGCTGAATTTCTCTCTAAAATTGAACCTATGAGAGTAGCTGAGGCTCTTGTAGAAGATGGGTGGGTAGCTTCTATGCAGGAAGAAATCAATCAGTTCCAAAGGAACAAAGTATGGACACTAGTGCCAGCTCCACCTGGAAAGAATATCACAAGCACTAGATGGATCTATAGAAATAAGATGGATGAAATTGGAAACATCATCAGAAACAAGGCCAGGCTGGTGGCACAGGGGTATACTCAGACTGAAGGAATTGACTATGATGAAACATTTGCTCCTGTTGCAAGACTTGAAGCCATCAGAATCTTTCTGGCTTATGCTGCTTATATGAACTTCACTGTGTATCAGATGGATGTTAAGAGTGCATTCCTCAATGAATATTTGGCTGAGGAAGTGTATGTTGAACAACCTGAAGGATTTGAGAACAACGAGTGTCCAAATCATGTGTACATATTACACAAATCCATGTATGGGTTGAAACAAGCTCCAAGAGCATGGTATGAAACTCTCTCTAAATTCTTAACTGAAAACAAATTTGTCAGGGGTTCTATTGATAAAACACTATTTACCTTCAAGGATAAGAGTGATTTCATCATTGTGCAGATTTATGTAGATGATATCATCTTTGGGTCAACAAATGTTAATCTTAGTAAACGATTTGCTAAATTAATGACCAAGAAATATGAGATGAGTATGATGGGTGAATTAACTTACTTTTTGGGTTTTCAAATTAAACAATGTCCTAAGGGAATTTCAATTTGTCAAGAAAAGTATGTTAAGGATTTACTTAAAAAATATGACTTTGCTGATTGTGCATCAGTGAAATGCCCCATGCTTCCACCCTACAACTTGGGTCCTGATGAGTCAGGGGTCTCTGTTAATGAGACTTTATATAGAGGCATGATTGGGTCACTCATGTATCTGACAGCTAGTCGTCCTGATATCCAATTCTCCACATGTCTCTGTGCAAGGTACCAAGCTAACCCAAAAGAATCCCATCTAGTGGCTGTTAAGAAAATTTTCAGGTATCTCAAAGGAACACCATCCCTAGGTCTATGGTATCCCAAGGAATCAGGCTTTGATCTCAAGGCCTATTCAGATTCAGACTATGCTGGATGCTGTATTGACAGGAAAAGCACCTCAGGCAGCTGTCAAATCCTAGGAGGAAAATTTGTTGGATGGAGTGCTAAGAAGCAAAACTTTGTGGCTATGTCTTCAGCTAAAGCAGAATATGTCGCTGCAGCCAGCTGTTGTGCTCAGGTGCTCTGGATGAAAAGTTAATTGGCTGACTATGAAATTTTATATGACAAAGTGCCAATATTTTGTGACAACACCAGCGCCATTGCCATCTCCAACAACCATGTTCTTCACTCTCGTACTAAACACATTGATATCAAGTATCATTTTATCAGGGATCACATAATGAAGGGAGATATTGAGCTGCACTTTGTTCCCACAGAGCTGCAACTAGCTGATATTTTCACAAAGCCTTTGGCTGAACCTTCGTTCAACAGGCTAGTTGCTGAGTTAGGGATGCTCAATATCTCAAAGCATGTGGCTTGATAATAAATGTGTTCATTAAATGACTGATTCTATATTAAATGTTTTTCACATGAAACTAGGTAGTTACTTTCCAAGTAAATGCAAAAAAAAACATTCTCAATATTTAATCATTTATTTTTCGAATAACGAGGAAAAAAATAAGTTTTGAAAGGTCAAGGGACCCACATGAGCAGTCATTTTCCCACTTAGCATTAAATGCGGTTGAATAACTGTTTACATATTTGAATATATATATATATTGTCTCTTGTAACACCCCCAAATTTATACAACTCAATACAGCGGAAGACTAGTTGGTGTTACGGGATAGCACATTACTCACATCATAGACAACGCTTAAAAATCACGTTGTTTAATATTAAAGCATTTCCATTCATAAATATCAAAGTTACATCGGTCCCAAGTCATTATATTTCATACAAAGTTTTACAAAGTATTTGAATGGAAAAATATTGTTTAAGTGCGGGCCATGAATTCTTGTCGTCTTCCCGAGAATTACCTTCAAGTACCTGAGATAAAACATGTTAAAAGAAAAGGTCAGCGATAACGCCGAGTGAATTCATAGAGTTAAATAAATTCCATCAATGTAACTTTGGTATACAATTAGTACCAAAAATCAATTCGTACAAATCATTGTAATAGGCCGTAAAATAGCCAAAATCATTTTATACAAATCTTTGTAATAGGCCATAAAATAGCCAAAGTCATTTTATACAAATCCTTATCGAAAATCATAATATAGGCATTTGCCTTAAAAATTATTATACGAGCCAATGTCGTAAAAACATCATACAATACGTCTTATGACGTTGTATGAAAATAAAAACCGTTATATGAATATGGTTATGAAAACCAAAACACGAACATAATATCAATAGTATGACCCTGTATTGCTAGTCAGGCAATACATCGTAATTCGAAGCGTCTAATAGTATTTCGTTAGTTTTCGGATTATTATAAGCCGCGTGACATTGTTACCTTACTAAACCAACAACGGGTAGCTAACCCGATACCAATTTTGCCCATCTAAAGTAGCGTGTCGTCACAAAGGTCACGCTATGGAAATCTTCTCATACATAAATTCGCTTACCAATCAATGTGGCACGACGGGGATCAACCGTCAAGGCGCGAACTGGGGTGATCGTCCCCAAATAGTACTATTAAATGCATAAGCGTCTACCAAATCCCGGTAGTTCACAATTCATGCTAATGGGACTTTTAGTGACATAACCTAACTTTAATAATCCATTTTATTTCATCTATCGGGTCCGTTAATCATTTATCGGGTCATACAATCGGGTCATACAATCATTCAGGTCCAAATCAATAAACAAACAATCGGGACAAATGGTTTCCTATTTTATAAAAACTAACATGTTATCTCCCTCGCGGGTTTATAAAACATTTCATAAAAACATTTAAAAGAGTGCGAGGCTATGAACTCACGTTGATGTGGGAAGGCGGGTTATCGACAATTCGGACGTACGATACGTGCTTCAATCACGGAAACCTAGACAAATAATACTTGTCTTAGACTCATGTCCAATGACTTTATAAAAATAACAATTATGTATACATATGATGATTATACATATATGATGATCAAGTGGGCTTACTGATAGGTGTGAAAACACCCATCCTTTTTACCACTTAATTACAATAATAACCGAGCCAAAACGTGTATTTTATGTCATTTATGTCGGAATTATGCGTGGTTTGTGTTTTTGTTGTGATTTAGGACGAAAAGGTGAAAAGTGGAGAAAACACGGGATTTTACGGGCTTTTATCGAAGAAAAAGACGAAATATGAAGTCGAAAGATCAAGAGTGGAAAAAGAACGGAAGTCCAAGACCAATTCTGAAGATTTATCGAAGAAAAAGTCAAAAGACGGAAGTTTACTTAAAAGCCGAAGAACTCAAGTCTAATTTATTGAAGATTATAAGACGAGTTTGAAGAAATCCCAAGAAAAAGTCCAAGTATTAAGAAGATTAACAAAAGATTAAGAAGATCAAGGACCTAAGCTTGCAAATAAGAGAAAGAAGGAGAAGCTTCCACCTTAAGCTTTCCCCTCCTATAAATAGTTTAGGATCTCATTTTGTAAAGTTTGTTGGGTGGCTTGACAAACCACATCTTCCACCTTTAATTTCATGTCATTTAAATTCTTATCAATTTAATTTCAAGTCTTGTACCTTAAATTTGTAAGTTCTTCAATCTTTACTTTTAATTGTTGGATCTTTACTTTTAATCAAGTTTTTATTTTCTATCTCATCCTTCCTTTCTTGTTTGATTTGATTTGGTTGTGTTCTTGATTTTTAGTTGATTAATTAAGTGGGTTTCATAGTTTTATTGATTTTTATTCCAAAAAGTTTGTTGATTTAGATGTTTTAATGTTTGGTAGATCTTAATTAGTGATTTATTGTTTTTCGTTTTATTGTTTTTGGTTGATTTTAAGTTTAACTGTTAAGTGGGTTTTGATTAATTTTGTTTTTATTGTTAGTTTTATTGATTTGGTTTGATTTATTATTGTTAGTTGATTATTAGTGGTTAGTTTAGTTTAATTTTTGGGTTTAATTTGGTTAGTTTTGGTTAAATTCGTATCCCCTTTATTTCCTCTGTTCTTCGCAAAATTTCGTTTCCCCAGTTTATTCCGAACGGACCATTATTCCGAACCAACTATTCTGTAACTCATTGATTCGGAATATTCCGAGTGAACCCCTTGGCGCCAAAAACTACTTCTCCATTCATTGGTTCGGAATATTCCGAATCAACAAAGTTGGCGCCAAAAAAAAACATTCCGAATAATAGTATATCGTTTTCAGTGGTTCGGAATATTCCGAATGAATTGAAATAAGATTGAGCAGCCTGCCAGCTAGGCTGCTTGCTTGAGCAGCCTGCCTGCTTGCTTGTTTCCTGTTCCGTCATCGTTTAATTTAATCTGGAAGTTGTTCCGAATTTATTTCTGAAAGTTACGTATTTTTAGTTGTATTTTTCTTCTAATTTTAAAATTAATATTTTTTCGTAAAGTTCAAATTTTATCTTTTATTTAGTACCCGCTTTAGGTTTTGCCTCGTTTAGCTTTAAAATACCATTTTAGTTTTATTCTCTCCTTTTTCATTAGGTTAATTTTATTTTTCAGTCGAAAGTTAATTTCTTCGTTTGGTTTAATTTTTATTAATTGTTTCGCTTTGATTTACGTATTATTATTTGTTTTGCTCCTTTATTAATAGTTATTTGTTTTTAGCTTATTTTTATTGCGTTTCGCTTTTACCTTTTAAGTAGAAATAGAAAACCAAACTTTCTTTTAGTCACCAAGAACAACTGAGTCGCATGTTAAACCGTAATCAATTCGAGAAGATACCGAGAACGAAACAACGACTATGCAAAATCTCTACATTAAAATGGCGCCGCTGCCGGCTCTTTTCGTGAAGATTGAAGGTTTTTTGTGAGTGACGCGTTGGATTTTGGGATCCGTTCACTTGTGAACGTTATTTTTCTTGTCCAAAATTTTCAAAAATCCAAAAACATTTGAAAAATTATAAAAAGCATTTCTTTTTCAAAGTTTTGCACCAAAAATATTCTTCTTGCTTATCTATCTTTCTCTATGGATTTTTATGTCCATTGCGTCCGGTGTGGGAAACAATTATCTGGGAACAACTCTTGTCAATGGTGTACATGTGAGCGGTGCAGAAACGATATCGACTACACACAATCCGGATTTTGTCCTTTGTGCAACTCGACTAATTCGTACTTTTTGAACCTACCTCCTGTTCCCCCGTGCATCTATTGTGGAAGCGATTCTCATTGGCATGTTTCGTGCCCGGTTCGATACCCGTATGGTCACGGGCAAGAACCGGGGTACAATTATGACAATGAAAATAGCTATCCACAAGACGCACCTAATTTTTCTCCACACCCGGTTTGCAACAACTGTGGGGGTCCTCACGATACCTATTATTGCCAACCAATGAATTATTATGAGCAAAATCCGGATCCTCAGTTTTCTTCACCTATGGATTATTATGAACCAAACCCGGTTTCTAATTATTCCCAACCGATGAACAACTATGAGCCACAACCTTGCTATAATTCAGGTTTTCAACACTATGAGCCCCCACCGCACTCACTCGATCATCAGCCTCGTCACGGGATGAGTTACCAAGAACCAATTGTCGATCTTGCTACAGCTTGTCAAGCGCAATCAAAAGAGCTTTTACACACGCTGCGAACTTGTATGGAGTCATTTTTACAGCAGCAAGATCAGACGAGTACCCATATCCCTGAGCATATTATTGACCCTATAAATAATGAGGAAAGTGATGACGATATTGAGGTTATTTTCGACGAGGAGGAATTTCTAAAGCAAAATACTTCACTCCTTAGTGATGATAGTTTTCACATTCCTGAGATCGATGTGTTTCTTGCTATTGATACACCCGTGGAATACACATCCGGGTATGCTGATGTGGAAGGAGATATACTTTTTCTAGAAGATTTATTACACGATGACACTACACCTTCTATCCCAGAGGTGGAAAGATGTGAATCTACTGAAAAAGGGACGCAGGTGGAAGGTAATTGTTCTCATACTTCTCATATTATATTGCCACCTCATCCTCCCACATGCACACCCAAGCGGGTGATGTATCACTTTTACTCTACTTATTTTATACCGGGAAATGAGGATGAGTGCTTTGACCCGGGAGGTGACATTGATTATGCTATAATTGATAACAATACGGCTTTGCCGCTTGCTCAGCATCCATTGTCTTTGGGGGAGGACAATGTGCTTACTTTACCCACCCCACCTCCCGTGGATCTTGAATTCACATACTATACGTATGTTGAAAGGACCTTTCTCCCTTTCAAGACTCATCCCCCCGCCTCTCCTTTGTTGTTGTCCTCCGGGAACGAGGACAAAGTCTTTGATCCCGGTATCACATTCGAGGCTTCCCCATGGACTATTTAATTCGGGGGCGAGTCAGGCTCGCGACTCGGTCAACAAAAACAAGCGCTTTTTGGGAGGCAACCCAATTATCTATCTATTTTCATCATAAGTGTAGGGGGGAGCCCCCGTTGGAGTTTCTTGTTTTCTTTCTTATCATTGCAGGGATTAGAGCTTCAAAGACACACTCTTGATGACTCTTGACGAACCGTGATTCCGTGTTCCCTTCTTCCCGGTTCTATCCTAAACTCTTTTCGATTCACTATTTTATATTTCTCAATATTAAAATAGGAATCTCTTTAGTTGTCTCTTCCTTAGCGAGATTTAAACAAAGTGCACAATGTCCTAAGTGTAGGGGAGTTTACTCCCACATGCTTAAACATTGAGGACAATGTTTATCTTAAGTGTAGGGGGGACTTCTATCGAAGTTAAGTGGTCTTTTCCTTGTATTTGTCCTCATTTTAACCAGAAAATCGATTTTTCGACATTTTTCTAAATTTTTAATCTATTTTGGCCTAGTTGTAGTTCCCTTTATTTTTGCTATTTTTCTCTTATTTTAATAAAATGGATTTAACAAGTTTAGTTATCTTAGATATATTAGGCCCGTTGTGAATATTTTGACTCAACCCGAGTTTACTTATCCGAGTTCACTCTAGCTAGTATCCTTAACCATGTAGACCTTAATTGGTTTATTAGGCTAAGCATCCACGAGTCTCAATCTTTGAGATTTTAAATTGTGGAGGACGAGAAATGATAGAGTTGGTTACAAGTTTGGTATTCTCTCATTAACTTATGTGAGTTAATTATGATCTTTTTCTCCCATCACTTGCTAATAATTTGTCTGCAATAAGTAAGGTCGTACGATTTGAAAAGTTACTTAGCTTCTAGCCCAAGATCGTTTAAAAGTTGCTCGGTAATGATAAGAGTTCATAGCAAAGGCATAACTTATGAAGCGGGGCGCGAAGATTGGCGAGTCCGAAAAGGCCCTAACAAGGCATGAGGATTCAATTTTATTGCTGAAGATCCAAAGTGATGTGAAAAGCATTATTCCTAAAGTCTATATGAAGGATCAAGACTCACGACGAAAAGCAATCAACTCCCATAAAGATCATGGAGAAGTCTATCCGAAAAGACCCTAACAAGGTATGAGGATAAATAGATCCAAGTCCGAAAAGGAGGCGGATCGTTGTATCTCAAAATCCCAATTAGAGATTGAAGAAATAATCATGAAGTCGTGGTCAACAAAGTTGGAGTACCCCTCAAAAGTCTCCAAAGTGAAGAAACTCTATTATGATGAGAAGACCATTATCTCAAGAACGTCTCTCGAAGATATGAAGTATGAAGTACATGCCAAATATCGGCCCGAGAAAGGTCTCAAATCACGAACCAAGTTATGCCAAGATATGAACTTTTTGATATCCCGAGAAGCAGTTTTAAGAGATTTTGTCCTCTAGCTAACTATTAATCAAATCGTCCTACTTTGCTTTCAGCCTAAATAAACTATCGAAATAAGTCCAAAAATGCATCTTCGTGATCATTCTAAGACAAAAATAAAATATAAGAGATACCCGTAGGAATAAGGGAGTTTAAGTGATTAATTGAACCACATGAGTAAATGTTTGTTATGCTAACTTGTACTAACAATGATCTTGTTTTTAAGCTTGGCATGGGGAACGTGAAACTTGAGGGTGATAAACATTCACGACACCAAAGCCCTAATGTAAGTCTTAGATTTCTTTACAAGTTTCATCCTTGTTGCATTCTATCATTTTCTATCTTTTAAATTTTCCTTAGTTGTTTAATAAAGGCCAAGACGGATTGATTACGATGGAAAGTGTAAACCTGGCTTTATTACTAAGCATTGCATGAGGACATTGCAATGGTTAAGTGTAGGGGATTTGATAGGTGTGAAAACACCCATCCTTTTTACCACTTAATTACAATAATAACCGAGCCAAAACGTGTATTTTATGTCATTTATGTCGGAATTATGCGTGGTTTGTGTTTTTGTTGTGATTTAGGACGAAAAGGTGAAAAGTGGAGAAAACACGGGATTTTACGGGCTTTTATCGAAGAAAAAGACGAAAGATGAAGTCGAAAGATCAAGAGTGGAAAAAGAACGGAAGTCCAAGACCAATTCTGAAGATTTATCGAAGAAAAAGTCAAAAGACGGAAGTTTACTTAAAAGCCGAAGAACTCAAGTCTAATTTATTGAAGATTATAAGACGAGTTTGAAGAAATCCCAAGAAAAAGTCCAAGTATTAAGAAGATTAACAAAAGATTAAGAAGATCAAGGACCTAAGCTTGCAAATAAGAGAAAGAAGGAGAAGCTTCCACCTTAAGCTTTCCCCTCCTATAAATAGTTTAGGATCTCATTTTGTAAAGTTTGTTGGGTGGCTTGACAAACCACATCTTCCACCTTTAATTTCATGTCATTTAAATTCTTGTCAATTTAATTTCAAGTCTTGTACCTTAAATTTGTAAGTTCTTCAATCTTTACTTTTAATTGTTGGATCTTTACTTTTAATCAAGTTTTTATTTTCTATCTCATCCTTCCTTTCTTGTTTGATTTGATTTGGTTGTGTTCTTGATTTTTAGTTGATTAATTAAGTGGGTTTCATAGTTTTATTGATTTTTATTCCAAAAAGTTTGTTGATTTAGATGTTTTAATGTTTGGTAGATCTTAATTAGTGATTTATTGTTTTTAGTTTTATTGTTTTTGGTTGATTTTAAGTTTAACTGTTAAGTGGGTTTTGATTAATTTTGTTTTTACTGTTAGTTTTATTGATTTGGTTTGATTTATTATTGTTAGTTGATTATTAGTGGTTAGTTTAGTTTAATTTTTGGGTTTAATTTGGTTAGTTTTGGTTAAATTCGTATCCCCTTTATTTCCTCTGTTCTTCGCAAAATTTCGTTTCCCCAGTTTATTCCGAACGGACCATTATTCCGAACCAACTATTCTGTAACTCATTGGTTCGGAATATTCCGAGTGAACCCCTTGGCGCCAAAAACTACTTCTCCATTCATTGGTTCGGAATATTCCGAATCAACAAAGTTGGCGCCAAAAAAAAAAAACATTCCGAATAATAGTATATCGTTTTCAGTGGTTCGGAATATTCCGAATGAATTGAAATAAGATTGAGCAGCCTGCCAGCTAGGCTGCTTGCTTGAGCAGCCTGCCTGCTTGCTTGTTTCCTGTTCCGTCATCGTTTAATTTAATCTGGAAGTTGTTCCGATTTTATTTCTGAAAGTTACGTATTTTTAGTTGTATTTTTCTTCTAATTTTAAAATTAATATTTTTTCGTAAAGTTCAAATTTTATCTTTTATTTAGTACCCGCTTTAGGTTTTGCCTCGTTTAGCTTTAAAATACCATTTTAGTTTTATTCTCTCCTTTTTCATTAGGTTAATTTTATTTTTCAGTCGAAAGTTAATTTCTTCGTTTGGTTTAATTTTTATTAATTGTTTCGCTTTGATTTACGTATTATTATTTGTTTTGCTCCTTTATTAATAGTTATTTGTTTTTAGCTTATTTTTATTACGTTTCGTTTTTACCTTTTAAGTAGAAATAGAAAACCAAACTTTCTTTTAGTCACCAAGAACAACTGAGTCGCATGTTAAACCGTAATCAATTCGAGAAGATACCGAGAACGAAACAACGACTATGCAAAATCTCTACATTACTTACATATTCTCATTTACTCATTTTAGTGTTATGTGTCGATAACGTTCATACTAGTTTACTAGTTTTGCCTTTTTACGTGTTTTAAGTCCAATAAACTTATTATAAGTTATTTAACTCTTATTAATCCTTTTCATACTTATATTATCAGTATTTAAACTTTCAAGTTGGGCCCAATTGGGTTAAGCCCAATAAGTTCTTTTTATGAGTGTTTGTCTTATTTAGTCCAATTATTAGCCTAAGTATTAGTCCAATATGTTTACTTAGCTCGTTAATGTCCGTATGCCCTATAGTTCGGGTTTTATTGGTTTTTACTTGTTATACATGTCTATATATCAGTATATAAGTTTTATAAAGTTTTCATTAGACGGGTCCAACCATCTAAGTTTTATTTAGCAAAAACGTTAATTTTACGGCAATAGCCGAAAAAGTCGTAAAAATCATGTTTATAGTTTTTATAACTTATAAAACATAACAAGTTACCATTTTTATAAAATGTCCACTTATTTATCATTGTACATATTTATATAAATAAAATCCAAGAGTTAGTGGGTTTTAACTTTACATTTTATACAATATAATTTTGAGTGCTTATATAATAGTATTATACTTTATTTTCCAAAATCTGATTTTTATTTTCATTTTCACCAAAACTGCCATATCTTGAGTTCTATATGGATATAGAAGCTCAAATTTTTATCACATAAACTACATGATATGTGATACATTTAACTCTACTATAGCTACTGTTGAATCATCTTCTAAATATTTTCTAAAAATCGTCCAAAACAGTGAACTCAGATTTATACCTTTAACTTGTTTTGATCATATCTCACTCATCCTAATGATTCCATTGCATGGCCAACTCTCACATGTGTACAAGACATATTACTTACTGTAAATGGATTCTACTTCATCATTTTATCAGTCTAACATCTGGTTAGTTACTGTTTTTGTACAGCCTACCATTTAAACAAGATTTACCCATTTTTTATGTAGTTTGTCCATCTTTTTACCCATGTTTATCCAATCTATCAACACCAAATCCACAAATAACATTTTTATCATCATATAATCATCATATACATATATAATAGGAAATAAAATACATGATTACATAATCAAAATAACAAGAAGATGGAGAGAACAATCTTTATACCACCATGATGATGTGGGTTGTGATCAAAACATGGATTTTGATGGAGAAACTTGTGAATAACCAAGACCATCTTCAAGACCACCATTATTCATGAACACCTTGTGGAAAATCAGCCCCAATACTCCATGGAAACTCCTCCTTAGATGTTATAATCACCACCAATCAATAGGGTTTCAAAAGGGCTTCAACATGTGTATGAACAACATGGGATTTCATGGTTAAATCAAGATCAAAATGGGTGTTTTTGGGGTGATATGGGACGAACTAAGAGAGAAAGATGAGAGGATTTTGAGGTGGTTTGCATGTTGTAAATGGGAAGAAGTAGTTTAGTTGCTAGTTTTGGTGTATGGTTTGCTTACTTTGTAAGCTTAATTGACAAGTGTTAACTTAGCTTACAACTTGACACCAAATGTGGTGTGGTGGTGTTTTGTGGCTAGTTAGGGCTGGTTTTGAGTGGGGGTGGGGCAAGTGTCCCACTTGTCTCATCCCCATTTAAATACGGGTACTATTCGATTCCAGTTTCCTCGATTTGCGTGCCCTCGGGTCGTTTTACGAAAAACGTTATTATAAATTATGAATCAACGTCACAAAACGAATCTAATAAAAATTGTCTCATCAAAAACGGAGTTCGAAAACGTAAATACGTAATCCTAAGGTTTCCGGTTTAGTCGTAAAGGACGTTAAAATAAAATCGTAAGTCCTAATCTCTTCTCCTAAATTTGTGAGTTTATGAACTAACTCAAATTTTAAAACTCCAAAATAATATTCATGGACAAATTTATTTTCTAAAATGTCGGACTGCCACCAAAGACAGTGTATGTAAACGTAAGCACGTAACGTTTAATCCTCCGGTTTAGACGTAGTCGATGCTACTCCAAGAAGTAAATCCAAATTTCTTCCCAAAAATAAGTGAGTTCATAAAATAATATTTTCAAATAAATATTGAGAATAAAATATTGACCATAAATTGATGGATTGTCACAGCATTTACCCCTAAACAGGATCTTTGTCCTCAAAGATCATCTTACCTTACTACTCGCTTCTTATAGAGTTTAAGCCATGTGGGTATTTCCTCCACATTCGGTCTTTTCTCACAAGTGCAATTCATTACAATACGCGAGTTTCATCAAACATAACTACGGGAATAAGATCAGGCTAAATGTTGACTTACTTTCTCTATCCATGATGTTCACGGGTTTCTGATGAATGCAACTTCTCGCCGATCTAAGCTTTACTAAGAACAATCAGATTTTCCACTTGATAGATATTCCATCAAGTTCGATATACGAAACATAATTCACGCAGTCTTTGAAGTCCTAGGGTAGATCCAGCTTATATGCCTTTCAAACCAATCTTTTACATCATCTCAGTGGTCCCAAACAACGGGGACTTATATCCCATGATTTGTCAGATCATGAATTCATTTTTCCAAGGTTAAAAATTGTGGCATAACTTCGCTACCCATTTGGCACTTCAAGATCTACATTTCATATTCACATAACCTCCTGTCCACTACCGACAGTCAATAATCAGATCCTAATTTCAACAATCATTTCAGATCTCGTAGGTCGAATATTTTGCAAGGTTAGGTTTGCCAACATAGGAAACCTTAAACTTAAAAGACATGTCCAACTCACAGTGGGTGTATGTCGGATGTCTTCATCTCAACTCTTGCTTACAGATGCTCTTAATATTTAGATCCTAACAAGATTAGATCTCGATCCTAATATGATAGTTATTAATGATAATATCTCCAAAGGAAAACGATTATACGGTTTATTACTAAAGGTCAATCATTCAAACATAAAACAGCGCTTATAGTATTTTTATCGTTACTTTACCTCGTCCCTTCGATTGGGGTGGTACATAGTACTCTCATCAAGGTTCGTTCTCAATGATTTCTGAGCAAATCTCTAGAAATTCGATGCGAAGCGAGGATCTTGATAAAGATGTTCGATACAGGCACACTATGTTTACATAACTCTTTTGCATTTATCATTAACGGGAATGATATTAGCAGATTTGGTTAGTCTGTCGACGATGACCCAAATCGAATCAAATTCAGATGATGACCTTTGCAATAGCTAGACGTTTACTAATGTATGAGGCGATGTCTGCCTTCATAATTTGCCATTAGTACAACTTCTTCAGACAAAAATACTTTTAGTCAAAAGTGACATACATAGAATACTTATACTTACAAATTCCATTATAACTATATCTCACAATCCTCTATATTTAGACAATCCCAAGTGGTCTTTAAAACATTTAACGCTATCGGCTTCTCAATTTTTAATGGTTCACATTAGCCGCGAACCACATTTTATTATTTATATTATCCTTTTTAGGAACATCGTTTATTTTTATATCGTTCGGAAATTTATTTTGCACCTTCATTATTAAGGAATATGTCCTAATTGGTTCTTTATCTTTTATACATAATGTGTCAGTAATTACGTTCACTTTCCTGATGAAATAAATATCATAACCGTATTTATTCAAAATTTCTTTCTTCATAATTTCTAAGTTTTAGTTTTGTCTTTACTATTATCTTTTTTTTATCTGTTTTACTCAATCCGACGTCTAAAGTGTCGATAATTATTACAACTAATTAAATAATAAATTTTCAATTTTTATGAAATGTAAACATAAAGATTTTAAATTTCTTAGTCCGTCCAATTATATAAAAATGTTCAAAAATAAATTTGAATTTAATGAACAAGATTTTTGGTTGATTTATCGAAAATAATTGATAAGATTCGTAAATGTTTGAAAAATCTTTGGTTATATTTTGGTCAAAATTTTTCTTAGTTAAAAGGCAGAAATTATCGTTTCAAATTTCAAGTTATGGTTTAAATGGTTTCCTCATTCCTTCTTAAGTTTTCCTAAGGTATGCAAAAACATTTACCCCTAAACAGGAGTTTAGTTAAATGTTTTGTGTATAAGGGAATAATCCCTTTAAAATCCTTTGTTAAAACATTTGTCAAAATATATTTGCACTTTCTTTTTAGTATAACTCAAAGTCTTAAATGACTTCTAAATTTTGAAGAGTCAATTTATATTCCATTATCTATTAATCACATAGTCAAATAATGTAAAGGATTAAGTCCTTAATCACATGTTAAATATTTAAGGTATAGGTTTTTATTGTTTAGCCAATTCAGGGCAATTTATAACTAATTATTAACTCATTATTATTCTTATATACAAACAATTGGTCCTTAATGATCTCAAGCATGAATTTATCAATTTACAGACTACACACGTGATTCACCAAATTTATGAATGCTACATGTGTGTTAGTCAATCCAAACGACATCACGTGAAACTCATAATGTTCATTACAAGTACTAGATGTAGTGATTGGAATACATAATCTTTTCTGCGGATGCGACGTTGATAATAACCATGCCATGGATCAAATCTTTAAAACATACGCTAAAACCTTGTAAATGATCGAACAAATCTTCCATTTCGAGTTATGGATATCGTTTTCGATTGTCAATTTACTCAGTTCACAGTAATCTATAAATATAAGGAATGATAACACCATAGCTCTTCATGATGACAGGCTTAGTATAATAAAATCTTTTTCCGATAACTCTCTCAGTTGTACGGTAATTCCTTTAATTTAGATGGTGCTGACGTACAGTGCACAAGCCACAGGTGCAGCACCGAGAATACAATCAATACCAATTTCGACTTGCCTTAATGACGAAAGTCTAGGTAATTCATTAACAAATACTTACTAAAGTTTCAAATAACATAAACACTTTTTTAGTATATTTATATTAGGTTCTTCTAGATTACAATATCTATAACTAGTTCACAACCATTCATGGTATGCTTTTTAAGTCTAAATGCAGGATATGGTCATCCACCAAGAATTATTTAGATCGTTTTTGATAATCATCATCTTATCATTTAGGGGATTTCTACTCGAGTTCCCATCAATTAAGACAACGTCGTCATGTCATAATCAATCAATCCATTCTATCGGCATTACCAACTTTTCAGTTTCATTGCCGTTGATAAGATGTGAACTTCTCAAAAGACTAATAATAATTCATAATCCTTCACAAATTCAGGGATATAAGGAGACATAACTACGTTAAAAGAGTGAGGTCAACGCATAATCCATGCGAGAGAATTTCAAATCAGACACAGACGAAAACATTTAATGAATATGAATATATCCCATGTTTTCATAGTTTGAGTACGCATTCGAAAGCTCCTTGGATCGTTACCCAGGTCATTCAAATGAAATCAAATCATAAGAAATGATAAGAATGTCAATACATCCAGTCGGGTATCAACACTCGGTAATCAGATACTTTTCCTAAGAATCTCACTACGGGAGAATTGGATACGAAAGAATTGTCAATTGTCAAATAAGACAATTTCCATAGATGAATAAATTCGACTCAGAAGAATAGATGCTACAGGCACATATGTAGGTGTCCCTAACACTATGTCCTTATTTTTCACTTCTTGCAGATCTCATAAATTTTAATCTTTCTCAATCTTCAAAGAAAATTTAGTGTTTATTATTTAGTTTTATGGTGACTACTAATCAGCCTTGCATGGTCCATTCCAAATTGTATGTAGGCGCGCAACTATATACAATTTCAAGATTAACGATGCAATACTCAGTTCGTCAAAATTTTATCATCATGTTTATAATAAAAACATTTTCATGCTTAATTCTTAAATAAGAATCAAAAATAAATTTACAAAGATTTTCTTTGTTATGAAAACAATTAAGTTTTCCAAGGTATTTTATAAACAACCTCATTTGGATAACAATCACTTATAAATCTTATTTTGAATAATCCTTATAGTGATGAAAATTCAATTTCCTCAATTGATACTGTTTTATCTTATAAAAATAATGTGTGATCTGCAAAAGAGTGATGAAGAGTTGTTCACCGAGAACTAACTACAATATGATAAGAAATGAGCTTAGCCAAATAATCATGAGGTTCATGATCTTGATGGCACTCAAAAGAATAATCCACAACGTAACTCAAATCGAGATGAGTACTCGTTCAATGGTTGCATCACTAATGCGAACATTAGGATGAAGCAATAAAAGATAGATAACATCGATACATGTAGAATTTAGCAATCAAATGTAGTCTTTTCATTAATCACAAACAAGTCAAAATTATACCGTAACACATTACGTGTCACTATGTCATACAATTCTCAGAACTCATCGTACCAACTGATGTCACAGTTAAGTTAGGGATTATTTTTTTTAAAAGATACCTCAATGAATACTAATCTACAAGAGTCATTAGGTGTTCCATATGTCCCGGAAGATCCATTGGTCCCAATTCAGAAGAGGATTTCTTCAATTTATTTCTTGGACACTGGGCATCCTCGTTAGTGGACAATGGTCTAGGAACAACCCTTAACACGAACTACCAATCAATTAAAACCTTATAATTCAATCACAAAACTTAACGACTTCCTCTTAACAATCTCATATTCCATACAAGTTAAATTTTACTTTTATTCAAGTTTCAACCAATCTTATATTCAATTCGATATCCTACTTCATTCTCCAATACTTCAAGTTTATTCTTAGGCCTTAAAAGGGAAATAAAAGTTCAATATGAACAACACTTAATTTCCAATCCTATATCTCTTACAACAACAATTATCAAATGAGTCACTAGCATGAGATGACTCACACATTCAATCAGATTTCTCGGAAAGGTACTAGTGCCATGAGGCTTTTGGGTAATGGTTCCAATGACAGCCTCAAGTGCAACATTCACCCTTTCGATTTTCAATTTAAGAATCGGATGACAACGAATCAGATGACATCTTTCTAGGTGGTAACGTTTTGTCAAACTCCACTCTATAAGGAAAGATCGTCATGACATCGATATCAGATTTAATCTCGCCAATTCTTTTCCAATATCACAATCAACTAATATCTACATTTCTACGAATATCAACCATTTGTTGGGATCATAAATATCCACAACTTGGTTTAGATCTAGGATAGCTAGAATTCCTACGAGAATAGCTTCGATTAGTTTACTAGGGGATTTAGGGTTACTTGTGACAATCTACGTCGTATAAATACCTTGTATAAAAATCAAATTCATCATCAAACAATCATGTAATAAAATTACATCATATATATATAATCCAAGTTATATATATTAAAATAACACTTCTCAGTCTTGGCCTTGTCGGTAACTCGGGAATTCTTCAGCACCGTTATAGTCAAAAGATTTTTTTTAGACATTTTTAGAAAAATGTTTATAGTTAAAGGATTTTGAAATGTTTTATTCAAAATCTTAGTTTTAAAAATCTTTCGTTCTCTATAACGAGAGCTCTGGTACCAAACTGTAACACCCCCAAATTTATACAACTCAATACAGCGGAAGACTAGTTGGTGTTACGGGATAGCACATTACTCACATCATAGACAACGCTTAAAAATCGCGTCGTTTAATATTAAAGCATTTCCATTCATAAATATCAAAGTTACATCGGTCCCAAGTCATTATATTTCATACAAAGTTTTACAAAGTATTTGAATGGAAAAATATTGTTTAAGTGCGGGCCATGAATTCTTGTCGTCTTCCCGAGAATTACCTTCAAGTACCTGAGATAAAACATGTTAAAAGAAAAGGCCAGCGATAACGCCGAGTGAATTCATAGAGTTAAATAAATTCCATCAATATAACTTTGGTATACAATTAGTACCAAAAATCAATTCGTACAAATCATTGTAATAGGCCGTAAAATAGCCAAAATCATTTTATACAAATCTTTGTAATAGGCCATAAAATAGCCAAAGTCATTTTATACAAATCCTTATCGAAAATCATAATATAGGCATTTGCCTTAAAAATTATTATACGAGCCAATGTCGTAAAAACATCATACAATACGTCTTATGACGTTGTATGAAAATTAAAACCGTTATATGAATATGGTTATGAAAACCAAAACACGAACATAATATCAATAGTATGACCCTGTATTGCTAGTCAGGCAATACATCATAATTCGAAGCGTCTAATAGTATTTCGTTAGTTTTCGGATTATTATAAGCCGCATGACATTGTTACCTTACTAAACCAACAACGGGTAGCTAACCCGATACCAATTTTGCCCATCTAAAGTAGCGTGTCGTCACAAAGGTCACGCTATGGAAATCTTCTCATACATAAATTCGCTTACCAATCAATGTGGCACGACGGGGATCAACCGTCAAGGCGCGAACTGGGGTGATCGTCCCCAAATAGTACTATTAAATGCATAAGCGTCTACCAAATCCCGGTAGTTCACAATTCATGCTAATGGGACTTTTAGTGACATAACCTAACTTTAATAATCCATTTTATTTCATCTATCGGGTCCTTTAATCATTTATCGGGTCATACAATCATTCGGGTCCAAATCAATAAACAAACAATCGGGACAAATGGTGTCCTATTTTATAAAAACTAACATGTTATCTCCCTCGCGGGTTTATAAAACATTTCATAAAAACATTTAAAAGAGTGCGAGGCTATGAACTCACGTTGATGTGGGAAGGCGGGTTATCGGCAATTCGGACGTACGATACGTGCTTCAATCACGGAAAACTAGACAAATAATACTTGTCTTAGACTCATGTCCAATGACTTTATAAAAATAAAAATTATGTATACATATGATGATTATATATATATGATGATCAAGTGGGCTTACATATTCTCATTTACTCATTTTAGTGTTATGTGTCGATAACGTTCATACTAGTTTACTAGTTTTGCCTTTTTACGTGTTTTAAGTCCAATAAACTTATTATAAGTTATTTAACTCTTATTAATCCTTTTCATACTTATATTATCAGTATTTAAACTTTCAAGTTGGTCCCAATTGGGTTAAGCCCAATAAGTTCTTTTTATGAGTGTTTGTCTTATTTAGTCCAATTATTAGCCCAAGTATTAGTCCAATATGTTTACTTAGCTCGTTAATGTCTGTATGCCCTATAGTTCGGGTTTTATTGGTATTTACTTGTTATACATGTCTATATATCAGTATATAAGTTTTATAAAGTTTTCATTAGACGGGTCCAACCATCTAAGTTTTATTTAGCAAAAACGTTAATTTTACGGCAATAGCCGAAAAAGTCGTAAAAATCATGTTTATAGTTTTTATAACTTATAAAACATAACAAGTTACCATTTTTATAAAATGTCCACTTATTTATCATTGTACATATTTATATAAATAAAATCCAAGAGTTAGTGGGTTTTAACTTTATTTTCCAAAATCTGATTTTTATTTTCATTTTCACCAAAACTGCCATATCATGAGTTCTATATGGATATAGAAGCTCAAATTTTTATCACATAAACTACATGATATGTGCTACATTTAACTCTTCTATAGCTACTGTTGAATCATCTTCTAAATATTTTCTAAAAATCGTCCAAAAAAGTGAACTCAGATTTATACCTTTAACTTGTTTTGATCATATCTCACTCATCCTAATGATTCCATTGCATGGCCAACTCTCACATGTGTACAAGACATATTACTTACTGTAAATGGATTCTACTTCATCATTTTATCAGTCTAACATCTGGTTAGTTACGTTTTTATACAGCCTACCATTTAAACAAGATTTACCCATTTTTCATGTAGTTTGTCCATCTTTTTACCCATGTTTATCCAATCTATCAACACCAAATCCCCACATAACATTTTTATCATCATATAATCATCATATACATATATAATAGGAAATAAAATACATGATTACATAATCAAAATAACAAGAAGATGGAGAGAACAATCTTTATACCACCATGATGATGTGGGTTGTGATCAAAACATGGATTTTGATGGAGAAACTTGTGAATAACCAAGACCATCTTCAAGACCACCATTATTCATGAACACCTTGTGGAAAATCAGCCCCAATACTCCATGGAAACTCCTCCTTAGATGTTATAATCACCACCAATCAATAGGGTTTCAAAAGGGTTTCAACATGTGTATGAACAACATGGGATTTCATGGTTAAATCAAGATCAAAATGGGTGTTTTTGGGGTGATATGGGACGAACTAAGAGAGAAAGATGAGAGGATTTTGAGGTGGTTTGCATGTTGTAAATGGGAAGAAGTAGTTTAGTTGCTAGTTTTGGTGTATGGTTTGCTTACTTTGTAAGCTTAATTGACAAGTATTAACTTAGCTTACAACTTGACACCAAATGTGGTGTGGTGGTGTTTTGTGGCTAGTTAGGGCTGGTTTTGAGTGGGGGTGGGGCAAGTGTCCCACTTGTCTCATCCCCATTTAAATACGGGTACTATTCGATTCCAGTTTCCTCGATTTGCGTGCCCTCGGGTCGTTTTACGAAAAACGTTTTTATAAATTATGAATCAACGTCACAAAACGAATCCAATAAAAATTGTCTCATCAAAAACGGAGTTCGAAAACGTAAATACGTAATCCTAAGGTTTCCGGTTTAGTCGTAAAGGATGTTAAAATAAAATCGTAAGTCCTAATCTCTTCTCGTAAATTTGTGAGTTTATGAACTAACTCAAATTTTAAAACTCCAAAATAATATTCATGGACAAATTTATTTTCTAAAATGTCGGACTGCCACCAAAGACAGTGTATGTAAACGTAAGCACGTAACGTTTAATCCTCCGGTTTAGACGTAGTCGATGCTACTCCAAGACGTAAATCCAAATTTCTTCCCAAAAATAAGTGAGTTCATAAAATAATATTTTCAAATAAATATTGAGAATAAAATATTGACCATAAATTGATGGATTGTCACATCTCTCGTCTCTTTACCTACCACTATTCTCATTTCCCAAATCTATTTCTCTCTCTAAGTTCTTCTCTCTCTAAAACCATCCTCCATTTTCATTCTCCTTCGACCTTGAATCTATGGCTTTTCCCGTTCTAAAGGCAGCAAACGTTAACTTCGAACTCAACGAAAGCATCCTTGCTTCAAACAACTCCATTGGATGGATCAAGGCTCCAAATGACACCTACTCAAATATGGTTAACTTCATGCTAAATTGTGATGTTAGTGAAGCATTCACAAAATCCCCAACCACCTTCTACCAAGAATACCTTAGGGAATTCTGGTACTCTGCTGAAGTAGTTGATGACACAATAACCTTTAGCCTCTCTTGCAACAAACACCCATTTTCCTTCTCACTCAAAGATTTCTCTAGTGTGGCTGGTTTAAAACATGGTGATGAATGCCTAAAGGTGGTTGATAAAAAGGTTGTTAAGGATGCTCTGGCCACACTTAAACCCTTCCATGATGTAAACCCTGCTCTAACACCCGCTGAGGTCCTCTCGATGTCTCCTTTGAAGATCAAGTACTTTACACCTATGTGGCGTGTCCTCTTCACCCACATAGACAAATCCCTGGGAGGAATGCAGGGATCCCAAGATCAGATGTCCTTCAACCACCAATCTATAGCTTATGGGTTGATCTGGGGAGCTGATGTTGATGTAGGAAGCATTCTCTTTTCCAACCTAGTTGAACAGTTGAAAGGAAGGAACCAAGTCAGGGAAAATAATATTTCCTATGTTCGCTTTTTGTCGTTGATCTTTGAAAGCCTGTTGGGAGACAACTATCATAACTCTGCTCTCACTGCTCTGAAGCCCTATCGCATCACAGGTGCCATCTACAAAGAAATTGGAGCTGAAGATGTCCCTGTCACCTCCCATATGATGAACGTTGCTAACAAACAAACCTCAGCTGAGAAGTCATTGCTCCCTTCTTCTGAGAAGGTGATTACCTCTGGTGTGTCTGGCAAGTCTAAGTCTTTGACCTCTGGGCAGCACACCACGACGTCCGAGGCTTCTTCTGGCCAACAGCCTAAGAAGAAGAAAAACCCATCTTCTTTCCACACCAAATCTGTTGCTAAGGCCAAGGGAAAGAAGATTGTGAACCAAGACACCTCCTCTGTTCCAGATACTCATGTGGAATCAGAGACTTCGGCTGACCAACAACAGGGGTCTAGCGTCTTAATGTCAGCTGAGACAACAGGAAACCAGCCAAATCCAGCTGATATCACACAGGTAATCAGTGTAAATTTTTATAGGTTCACAAGCAGCCACTCTAAAATGTCTGTAGGTGAGAGTGGTGAAGTTAGGGTAATCCTCGACCCATAGAAGTCTGTCTATGAACTTAGAAATCTTTAAGACTTCTGTACACCCTGTCTATGCACCAGGGAATGATTCATTTGTGTTTATAAAGCACCCCAATGACCCTGCACCCTCTAGACAGTATTCAGGCTAACAACAACCTGAATACACATATGTCTCAACCTTGATCAGCTGTACTTCACACAGCCTCTTGGTTCCCTCAGAAAAAGAATCCCAAAAGTTTTACTTTTAGGGGAGCTGAATTATCACCCTCAGCTTTCCTAAGGGCAGCGTAACAGGCGACCTTAACCCACATATGTTTCACTATTAAAAGAGTCCCAAAGGTTTCTTAACCTTTTAGGGGGGCTGAATAATCACCCTCAGCCTTCCTAGGGGCAGCGAATGACGATCCTTAAACAACATATGTTTCACAATCAAAAGATTCCCAAAGGTTTTAACCTTTTGGGCGGGGTTGAATAATCACACTCAGCTTTCCTAGGGGCAGCGAATGGCGATCATTAACCATATACTTTTCACACTTAAAAGAATCCCAAGGATTTATCCTTTGGAGTGGCTGAGTAATCACCCTCAGCCTCTCTGGGACAGCGAAATGGAGACCATTCCCCTTATTTACTTCCCTGTTACTAATAACAACAACTTGCAGGCTAAAATTGTACAGGCAGACACATCATCCCTGGAGCAACAGGAGAAAGAGGCTGATACAATTATTCAGGACCAAATAAATGATGAAGAGCCTTTGCTTAATATTGAAGAAGAAATGCTATCATTAGTGGATGATGTTTCTGATCTTGAATCAATGCCTAAAGATGAAATCCCTGAGGGGATGTTTGAGGAGGAGGATGAAGAAGAAGAAGATGATCAACAATCTGTCTCTCCTCCCAAGGAAATAGTTGTGTCCACTCCAGCTGGAAATAATACTCCTCCACCCAAGGAAGCTTTTGTCACTCCCAACTCTGCTACCACCACAACCACATTCTTCCAACGCCCTGCCTATGATCCAGCAGCTGAATTTCTCATGTTTGATCATCCTGCCCAAACCAACTTTGATCTTTTACCAAGGGGGGATGATTATGCTCAACAAAACCTGAACATCCATAATCTTCAGCCTGTTCATCATCAATCTGACATTGAACGCTTATCAAGAAAGCTGGATGTTATCAAGTCTGAAATGCATAACTTCACTGTCACATTTCTAGGGATCATAAAAAAGGCTGTTGCTGATGCAGTTACTGAACCCATCAAGGATGGTGCAAGAAAAGGTGTAGCACAAGGACTTAGTCACTTATCCACAAGAATCAAGGATGTAATTGACACAGAGGTCCCTGCCTTATTTCATGAACATGAGTTAACTATGCACAGAGAGTTTGAAGATATTCGAAGCAGGCAATATCGTCATGCAAACTTCATTGTTAATCGAGTTCAGGGCAATACAAATGGAAAATGCAACCTTCTGCTATAGATTGCCAGAGCTTCAAGGAAAAGGCAACGTGTTATGGCTGCCTCTGTTGAATAGATTGCAAGGCACTTTCAAACACGTTCATCCAAACGTCTGCGTAGACAGGATGAACGTGAGGGGGGGAAGGAAACGATACTTAACCTTGAATCTGCTAAACAGGGCTCAACATCCGCTGACAACACCATTTCTTCACCTGTCCCCCTCCAAGTCATCACACCTGTTACCATATCTGATGATGAGGATAACACTGAGGGGGAGAAGCAGAATAAAGATGGAGTTGATTCATCAAAGTCCCTGACTTTGGTTAACACCAGCGAGTCTGGGGATGATGGTGAACCAGCTACCAAGAAGCTAAAGTTCACTGTTAGCTCTCTTCCCAAAGCAATACAAACTCAGACTCAGATAGCGTTTATCAGAAGAGCTGAAGTTTTGAAAAACATGAGTATGGAATCCTCTGTCTTGAAGATAGGAAAGGAGATAGTTTTGGTTGACACAGACTCCAAACTAAAGAAGATAGCTGCGATGCTAGAGACAGGAGGATCCACTACAGACCTTTCCCAATTTTCAACCTTTACACCTTCCAATGAGAATCCTTTAACACCTGAAGAAATAGAGAAACAGGCTGAGGAATTCAAAAGACTAAATGAAATCAAGACAGCCAAAGAATTGAATGAGGCTACTCTGAGGAAGATGACTCCACCTGAAAGAGAGAAGCAGAGACAAAGGTTGAGGGAAATGGAAGCTAAACGCGCAGAGGCACAAAGAAAAGTCAAAGCTGATTATGATGCCTGTGTTAACAATAGGTATGCACCTGGCAAGATAACCAAGTTCAAATACACAATTCACAAATCCACCAACACCCCACAGGTGATCTTGTGGAGAGACAACCAACAGGGAAACATGAATGTATTTGACGACATCAGGCTAAAGACACTTGGGCTATCTGAATGGTTTGAACTTGAAGCCTTAGCTGCCAAAAGAACTGGACAGGCTAATTTTCTTCTACTTAAGACTCTTAAGGCTAAGTTTACCTGGATCAAAGAAACGGCTGCCAAACTCAAAATAGATCCCCCACCACAGCTTTTTGAACAAGAACACCCAAAGACTGGTAAGAAAAGAAGAAGAGTTTCTCAACTTGTTAAGGAAACTTTTGTCACAGATGATGTTCAAGTGGATAGAATGCACAGGGATTTGATCCTACCAAATGGTATAGTTGGCCTTGTTGATGGTCAGACATACACAGAGCCTGAAAGAGGAATGGCATTTATGAACAGAGCTTGCCAGTATGCATTTCAAAGAGAAGATGAGCTTGGCTTAGCTTCAACAATTCAACTGCTTTGTCTCAAGAAGGGACTCAAGATTAACATAGAGTATTCCAAAGTTTTTGCAAAAGCTTTGCAGGCAGAATTGAATACTAGATCAGACATAGCTGAAGCTGAAGAAAAGATAAAAAATGATGACTATTGAAGAAATTCACAGCCTAATTTTACCTTCACATTTTATTTCACTTTTGTAATGTACTTGTAATTTTCTTTAAGTATGAATAAAATCATGAAGTATGTTTGTTTAGATCTGTTATGAGTAAGAAGAAGCTGTTAACTCACTTACCTTAACTTAGATAGATCTAGCTATATTTATGTTTAAATAGGGGGAGATTGTTGGGAATCTAAGTTTGTTAGATTCCCTGATCATAGATTTAAACACAAAGTAAGCTGTTAGATAGTCACTTGCCTGTGCCTAGGAGGCAGGCAAGTATCGCAAGACTCACAGAGATCCAAGTCTCTGTGAGCAACCTCAGAGGAGTCCATGTCAGAGACATTGTCAAGGAAGTCAAAGATTACTTGAAGACATACTCATTGGTTGTGATGGATAACAGCCAAGATGTATCAGGGACTCTGAGGGGTTGAGGGTTAATGATAGGTGTGTAAACACCCATCCTTTTTACCACTTAATTACAATAATAACCGAGCCAAAACGTGTATTTTATGTCTTTTATGCCGGAATTATGTGTGGTTTGTGTTTTTGTTGTGATTTAGGACGGAAAGATGAAAAGTGGAGATAACACGGGCATTCACGGGCTTTTATTAAAGAAAAAAGATGAAAGATGAAGTCAAGAAGTCAAGAGTGCAAAAAGAACGGAAGTCCAAGACTAATTCTGAAGATTTATCGAAGAAAAAGTCAAAAGACGAAAGTTTATCAAAAGCCGAAAAACTCAAGTCTATTTTATTGAAGAATTAAAAGACGAGTTCCAAGAAATCCCGAGCCAAAAGTCATTAAAGTCCAAGATTAAAGAAGATTTAAAGGCTTAAGGACTAATGGTGCAATTAAAAAAGAGATTAAGAAGGAAGGGCCTAATGATGCAATTTAGAGAAAATGAAGGAGGAGAGGAAGCTTCCTAATCCTCCCCTATATAAATAGATTAGTTGTTAATCATTTTTCTTGGTTGGCTAATAGTGACAATTAGTTCTTCCATTTATTTACCTTGCACCTTTAAATTCATGTCAATTTAAATACTTGTCTTGCACCTTAAATTCCTTTAATTTCAAGTAAGTTTTCATTTAATTCTTGTCAATCTTTACTTTATCTTGTTAATCTCCTATCTACCTTTCTTGATCTTTTATTTTTATGTTTATGTTCATGTTCATGTTCTTATTTTGATCAAAGTGGGTTTTGATTATTGTGGTTAGTTTTCTTAGTTTTGTTGATTTGGATTGTTTGTTTATGATTATTGGATGTTTTGTGATTAGTTTAGTTTAATCTTGTGTTTGATTTTGGTTAAATTTGTGGGTTAGATTCGTGTTACTGTATTTCCCTGTTCTTCGGGGGTGTTTGTTTCTGTTACTGTGATTCCCAGGAAAGTTCCAGATCAACTCTTTGTTCACAAGGAAAACTTCCGAATCAGAAAGTTCCGAATCAGGAGCTGTTCACCCGGAAGAGTTCCGGACCGAAGTCTTCCGAATCAAGAGAAGAAAGTCTTTCATTCGGAACATTAGAAGTTCCGAACGAGCAAAGACTTCCGAACCAAGCCGGCTCACTCGGAAGAGTTCCGAATCAAGCCCTCTTGTTCACTCGGAAGAGTTCCGAATAGAAAACTTCCGGATCAAGACTTCCGGATCAAGACTTCCGAATCAGGATCTTCCGAACCAGGTTCTCTTGTTCATTCGGAAGAGTTCCGAATAAATAGTTCCGGATCAAGACTTCCGGATCAACAAGTTCCGGATCAATACTTCCGGATCAAGGGTTAAGCAGAAACTTCCGAATCAAGCCAACTCATTCGGAAGAGTTCCGAATAAACATCTTCCGAACCAAGACTTCCGGATCAAGGATTTATTTCATTCGGAAAATTTCATTCGGAAATATTCCGGATAAAGGACTTCCGAACCAAGGCTTTGTTCTAGTTGAGTTCCGAATCAGTAAAGTTCCGAACGAAGGATTGTTTTGGATAAGTGACATATTCAGAATAATTTGTTCCGGATCAAGGATTTTGGTTAATATTCCGAGTGAAGAAGGATCATTCCGAACGAAGGTGACATTCCGGATGAGTGATTGTTCCGAACGAAGGATTAGTCCAAATGAGCTGTATTCAGGTTCTTTTTAGTTTTTGTCTTTGATTTCTATTTTAAAGCTTTATTTTTCCCGCTTTTTTCCTTACTCGCACTTTAAGTTTATTTGACTTAGCGTTATTTTATCCTTGCCTTAGTTTAAGTTTTAGTTGCATTTTAAGATTGCCTTAGATAGTTTTAAGTTTGCTTTATTTACGTTTAGTGCCTTTTAATTTCAGTCAACGTTTTAAATACTTGCACTTTTACTTTAAGTTAGAATTAGATTTACGTTAACGCCTTTTATTTTAATTGTTTTTGCACTTTTAATATACTACAACGACACAATATTTTTGCTTCACCAAAGACAGCTGAGTCGCACATAGAACCTATATCAATTCGAAGAGACATACATCAACGAATCTTTCTTACTAGGCAAGAGCCGTGTATTAAATGGCGCCGCTGCCGGCTCTTTTCGTAAAGATTAACGGTTTTCTGTGAAAGACGCGTTGCTTTTTGGGATCCGTTCACTTGTGAGCGTTATTTTTCTTGCATAAAAAAATTCAAAAATCATAAAAATTAAAAATTGATAAAAATCCATAAAAATTAAAAATTTCAAAAATCCAAAAAGATTTCATCTTTATTGTGTATATATATTGTCTTTGTGTTTGGTATTGTTTTCTTTTGCCTTTGTAGGTGTATGCGTACTAGATCTTCTAATTATCAAGAGCCCGAGACTCAAGAAGATTTAAGTATGTCAGGTGTTAACAACAACAATAATCCACCGCACCTCAATAATAACAACAATGTTCTTCCACAGCCCGATATTCGGACAATGGAGGAGCTTTGTCAACCTACCATGTTTGGACGAGGAGGACCGATTGCGCCGATGCAAATCAACGCTCCTGAGTTTTCGTTGAAGCACCACATGATTCAGCAAGTGCAAACTAACCCATTCCATGGATTGCCTGATGATGATGCCAACAAACACCTCGACAAGTTCATTACAATCACCCAAAGCATGAAGTTGCCTGGTGTCACAATGGATGTTCTTCGCCTACAACTCTTTCCACATACTTTATCACATCATGCCGAGAAATGGTTTGATCGTCTCCCGAAGAATTCTATTCACACTTGGGATGACATGACTCAACGCTTTTTGTCGCGCTACTTTCCACCATCCATGGTCACAAGCCTTCGCAATCAAATCAGCGGTTTCATGCAAGATCCCGATGAATCTCTTTTTGATGCTTGGGAAAGATATAATGTCTTGATTGATCGTTGTCCAAACCACAACATGCTTCCGGTCACATTAATTGATACTTTCTACAACGGTTTGACTTTTCGAGATCGTGATACGATTAATGCAGCCGCCGGTGGCACATTCATGAAAAGGAGACCCGAGGAGTGTAGAGAGTTAATTGAGAACATGACTACTCACCTCAAAAACTGGGATTCCTATGCTTCTTCAAGGAACAACCCGAGAGTCAATGTTTCTTCTACTTCAGCAAACCCTGATATGACCGAACTCACCCGCATGATGACCGAAATGAGCAAAAGTATAACGCTTCTCGCTTCAAACCAACAACAACAACAAGTTAAAGCGGTTGCTAATCCTTGTGAAACATGCGGCGGTCCTCACTCATACACCGATTGTCCTTCTACACAAGGAAATCCGGAAAATGTGTATGCAGCTTATGGTAATTATTCACCGGAAAATTACCAAGCTCGACCTCAAGGGGATAGAAATTTGCTGAGTTACCGGTCCAACAATTATCTTTCACCCGGTTTTTCTCCTCAAAACCAAAACCCCGCCAACAACTACAATAGAAGCAACCAAATCCCACCAAGAGCTTCTAATCCTTATCACCCACCCGCCCAACAAACCCCACCCATTAACCCCGATGTTGAAGCCATAATGAGAACCCAAGGTGAGCAAATCAAGAATCTGTAGAGCCAAATTATAAATTTGAAAGGAGATATTACCAAGCAAGGAAATGAGATAAGATCCGAGCTTCGAGATAATATCCAATCCTCCTTCAGCAATCAAACCAATGATTTGAAGAATATGATTGCTAGTTTCTTGCCTGCAGCTCAACCTTCTACTTCGAGTTCTCTACCTTCAAACACCGTCACCAATCCGCGAGCTAATGTGAGTGCTATTACTACTCGTAGTGGAATTACCATTGTTGATCCACCTATCCCACCCCCATCATCTACACCTCCTCCACCACCATTTATCCCTACTCCTCCTACACCTAGTATTAGTGCACCATTACCGTCTCCGCCTCGTCATGACGATGTACCTTGGAAGGACCCTTCAACATCTCAACCTCTAACTGCTACACCTGCACCTTCACCACCCAAACCCAATATCCCTTATCCTTCTCGTTTAGGCAAGACCAAACTGCTAACCAAGGATGACTCTGAAGTGACACGCTATGTGAAGATGATCTCTCAAATGAACTTCAACATTAGCTTTCTTGAAGCACTTGTCCACATGCCGAAATTTGTCAAAGTATTTAAGGAATTGCTTAACAAGAAGGAGAAGCTGATTGAACTCGCCAGCACACGCTTAAATGAAAACTGCTCTGCAGTTATTCTTAAATAACTTCTGGAAAAGCTTGGAGATCCCGGTCGTTTTGTGTTGCCTTGCGTTTTCAACAAAACCGAAGAATTTACTGCCCTTGCTGATCTCGGGGCCAGTATTAATCTTATGCCTTTAAGTGTTTGGAAAACACTATCATTACCCGACCTCACTCCAACAAAGATGACTGTTGAACTTGCAAATCGTACTCTCGCTTACCCCGTTGGTATAGCCGAAGACGTGTTCATTAAAGTCGGCACATTTACTTTCCCGGTCGACTTTGTCGTTGTTGATTATGAATTGGACCCTCGTATTCCTTTAATACTTGGTCGGCCATTCTTGAGAACCGGACGAGCTTTAGTGGATGTGGCCGAAGGTGAGTTAATCTTAAGAGTCGGGGATGATGCACAAGTTTTTAAAATGGGAAAGCTTACAAGCAAAACCTATGGACGAGAATCAGTGAATATGATTAATGTGCTCGATGATTTTGTTGTCTACAACTATCCTCTATTCGAGTCTTGCAATGATAACCCACTTTTTCAAGATGATGTGGATGATTCTCTCTCCAATTTGGAACCTTCACCTATTTATGATTCTCCACCGATCTTTGATGCTTATGATGATGATTCTAGCTCAGATTCGGATGATTTTGATGATTGTACCTCCGAGTATCCCGAGCTGCCCACATATGATGATTTCGATGAGGCTGATACTCTTTCGAGCGATTCTTCACACAATGAAGATCCTCCGCCATCACTCGATCCTACTTTGGACACTTATTCATTTGAGGAAGATTCCTCTGCTTTTCTTAACACTTACTTCCCTCATGAGAGTGATGCTCGTCCTTATGATTTTGAAGATTATCGTCTTGATCCTACTTTGGATTTGAAGAACATTCTTTCAAAGGAGAAGAAACCGGTCGACACCAATATCCGCAGCACATATGATTTAAAACCTCTTTGTCCCCCTTCTGAGGACGAGGTTGTGCTTCTTCGCGGATCTTCTTCACACTCTGCTGAGCCTGAGTGCTATTTTCCCTTAAAGGAAAAGGTGTTCGACCCCGGTATCGATATTCTGTAGCCATCTCAGTATCCACCTGATGAAATAAAAGGAAAAATCTTTGGAAATATTGAAGACATGCTTGCACCACTTCACCCTTGCTTCCACCGTGCTCCATCGCTGCTTAAGGGAACCTTGCCTACTCTTCTTTGGCTTGCCTTGTTCGCCTTAAGCTTGTGCTTATTGATGGACGAAAACTATGTCTTTGATCCTGGTGGATGTGTTTCATGCTTCTTCCGTTGATAATCAAGGTCGAGTCAGGCTCATGACTCGGTTAACAAAAATCAAACGCTTCTTGGGAGGAAACCCATGCATCTATCTTTTCTCTTTCTTTATCCTAAGTGTAGGGGAGACCCGTTGGTTTGCTATTTCCTCTCCTCTCCTTTCTTATAATCAGGGATTCGCGCTCAATGATCCACTCTTGATGATTCTTGACGACCCGTGATTCCGTGTCCACTTCTTCCCGGTTCTATCCTAAACTCTTTTCGATTCACTATTTTATATTTTCTCAATATTAAAATAGGAATCTCTTTAGTTTTCCTTTCCTTAGCGAGATTTAAACAACGTGCGCAATGTCCTAAGTGTAGGGGAGTTTAGTCCCACATGCTTAAACATTGAGGACAATGTTTATATTAAGTGTAGGGGGACTTCTATTGAAGTTAAGTGGTCTTTTCCTTGTATTTGTCTTCATTTTAACCGGAAAATCAATTTTTCGACATTTTTCAAAATTTTTGATCTATTTTGGCCCATGAGTTTTTCCTTTTGTATAGTTATTTTCTTTCTTTGCTTAGAATAAATGTTTAATAAAGTGGTTTTAATTTTCAAACGTTGTGAATCTTTTGACTCAATCCGAGTTTACTTATCTTAGTTTACTCTAGCTAGTATCCTTAACATGTTTAAGTCAAGTTTTGCTAGGCTTTTATATAGGGAGCTATAAAACGCGAAAGTCTTAACTCTCACGGGTTAAGAACAAGAACTTTTCGCAATTTTTAATGCTATCGGCTTTAAAACATTTAACGCTATCGGCTTCTCAATTTTTAAAACATTTAACGCTATCGGCTTCTCAATTTTTAACGCTATCGACAATCCCAAGTGGTCTTTAAAACATTTAACGCTATCGGCTTCTCAATTTTTAATGGTTCACATTAGCCGCGAACCACATTTTATTATTTATATTATCCTTTTTAGGAACATCGTTTATTTTTATATCGTTCGGAAATTTATTTTGCACCTTCATTATTAAGGAATATGTCCTAATTGGTTCTTTATCTTTTATACATAATGTGTCAGTAATTACGTTCACTTTCCTGATGAAATAAATATCATAACCGTATTTATTCAAAATTTCTTTCTTCATAATTTCTAAGTTTTAGTTTTGTCTTTACTATTATCTTTTTTTTATCTGTTTTACTCAATCCGACGTCTAAAGTGTCGATAATTATTACAACTAATTAAATAATAAATTTTCAATTTTTATGAAATGTAAACATAAAGATTTTAAATTTCTTAGTCCGTCCAATTATATAAAAATGTTCAAAAATAAATTTGAATTTAATGAACAAGATTTTTGGTTGATTTATCGAAAATAATTGATAAGATTCGTAAATGTTTGAAAAATCTTTGGTTATATTTTGGTCAAAATTTTTCTTAGTTAAAAGGCAGAAATTATCGTTTCAAATTTCAAGTTATGGTTTAAATGGTTTCCTCATTCCTTCTTAAGTTTTCCTAAGGTATGCAAAAACATTTACCCCTAAACAGGAGTTTAGTTAAATGTTTTGTGTATAAGGGAATAATCCCTTTAAAATCCTTTGTTAAAACATTTGTCAAAATATATTTGCACTTTCTTTTTAGTATAACTCAAAGTCTTAAATGACTTCTAAATTTTGAAGAGTCAATTTATATTCCATTATCTATTAATCACATAGTCAAATAATGTAAAGGATTAAGTCCTTAATCACATGTTAAATATTTAAGGTATAGGTTTTTATTGTTTAGCCAATTCAGGGCAATTTATAACTAATTATTAACTCATTATTATTCTTATATACAAACAATTGGTCCTTAATGATCTCAAGCATGAATTTATCAATTTACAGACTACACACGTGATTCACCAAATTTATGAATGCTACATGTGTGTTAGTCAATCCAAACGACATCACGTGAAACTCATAATGTTCATTACAAGTACTAGATGTAGTGATTGGAATACATAATCTTTTCTGCGGATGCGACGTTGATAATAACCATGACATGGATCAAATCTTTAAAACATACGCTAAAACCTTGTAAATGATCGAACAAATCTTCCATTTCGAGTTATGGATATCGTTTTCGATTGTCAATTTACTCAGTTCACAGTAATCTATAAATATAAGGAATGATAACACCATAGCTCTTCATGATGACAGGCTTAGTATAATAAAATCTTTTTCCGATAACTCTCTCAGTTGTACGGTAATTCCTTTAATTTAGATGGTGCTGACGTACAGTGCACAAGCCACAGGTGCAGCACCGAGAATACAATCAATACCAATTTCGACTTGCCTTAATGACGAAAGTCTAGGTAATTCATTAACAAATACTTACTAAAGTTTCAAATAACATAAACACTTTTTTAGTATATTTATATTAGGTTCTTCTAGATTACAATATCTATAACTAGTTCACAACCATTCATGGTATACTTTTTAAGTCTAAATGCAGGATATGGTCATCCACCAAGAATTATTTAGATCGTTTTTGATAATCATCATCTTATCATTTAGGGGATTTCTACTCGAGTTCCCATCAATTAAGACAACGTCGTCATGTCATAATCAATCAATCCATTCTATCGGCATTACCAACTTTTCAGTTTCATTGCCGTTGATAAGATGTGAACTTCTCAAAAGACTAATAATAATTCATAATCCTTCACAAATTCAGGGATATAAGGAGACATAACTACGTTAAAAGAGTGAGGTCAACGCATAATCCATGCGAGAGAATTTCAAATCAGACACAGACGAAAACATTTAATGAATATGAATATATCCCATGTTTTCATAGTTTGAGTACGCATTCGAAAGCTCCTTGGATCGTTACCCAGGTCATTCAAATGAAATCAAATCATAAGAAATGATAAGAATGTCAATACATCCAGTCGGGTATCAACACTCGGTAATCAGATACTTTTCCTAAGAATCTCACTACGGGAGAATTGGATACGAAAGAATTGTCAATTGTCAAATAAGACAATTTCCATAGATGAATAAATTCGACTCAGAAGAATAGATGCTACAGGCACATATGTAGGTGTCCCTAACACTATGTCCTTATTTTTCACTTCTTGCAGATCTCATAAATTTTAATCTTTCTCAATCTTCAAAGAAAATTTAGTGTTTATTATTTAGTTTTATGGTGACTACTAATCAGCCTTGCATGGTCCATTCCAAATTGTATGTAGGCGCGCAACTATATACAATTTCAAGATTAACGATGCAATACTCAGTTCGTCAAAATTTTATCATCATGTTTATAATAAAAACATTTTCATGCTTAATTCTTAAATAAGAATCAAAAATAAATTTACAAAGATTTTCTTTGTTATGAAAACAATTAAGTTTTCCAAGGTATTTTATAAACAACCTCATTTGGATAACAATCACTTATAAATCTTATTTTGAATAATCCTTATAGTGATGAAAATTCAATTTCCTCAATTGATACTGTTTTATCTTATAAAAATAATGTGTGATCTGCAAAAGAGTGATGAAGAGTTGTTCACCGAGAACTAACTACAATATGATAAGAAATGAGCTTAGCCAAATAATCATGAGGTTCATGATCTCGATGGCACTCAAAAGAATAATCCACAACGTAACTCAAATCGAGATGAGTACTCGTTCAATGGTTGCATCACTAATGCGAACATTAGGATGAAGCAATAAAAGATAGATAACATCGATACATGTAGAATTTAGCAATCAAATGTAGTCTTTTCATTAATCACAAACAAGTCAAAATTATACCGTAACACATTACGTGTCACTATGTCATACAATTCTCAGAACTCATCGTACCAACTGATGTCACAGTTAAGTTAGGGATTATTTTTTTTAAAAGATACCTCAATGAATACTAATCTACAAGAGTCATTAGGTGTTCCATATGTCCCGGAAGATCCATTGGTCCCAATTCAGAAGAGGATTTCTTCAATTTATTTCTTGGACACTGGGCATCCTCGTTAGTGGACAATGGTCTAGGAACAACCCTTAACACGAACTACCAATCAATTAAAACCTTATAATTCAATCACAAAACTTAACGACTTCCTCTTAACAATCTCATATTCCATACAAGTTAAATTTTACTTTTATTCAAGTTTCAACCAATCTTATATTCAATTCGATATCCTACTTCATTCTCCAATACTTCAAGTTTATTCTTAGGCCTTAAAAGGGAAATAAAAGTTCAATATGAACAACACTTAATTTCCAATCCTATATCTCTTACAACAACAATTATCAAATGAGTCACTAGCATGAGATGACTCACACATTCAATCAGATTTCTCGGAAAGGTACTAGTGCCATGAGGCTTTTGGGTAATGGTTCCAATGACAGCCTCAAGTGCAACATTCACCCTTTCGATTTTCAATTTAAGAATCGGATGACAACGAATCAGATGACATCTTTCTAGGTGGTAACGTTTTGTCAAACTCCACTCTATAAGGAAAGATCGTCATGACATCGATATCAGATTTAATCTCGCCAATTCTTTTCCAATATCACAATCAACTAATATCTACATTTCTACGAATATCAACCATTTGTTGGGATCATAAATATCCACAACTTGGTTTAGATCTAGGATAGCTAGAATTCCTACGAGAATAGCTTCGATTAATTTACTAGGGGATTTAGGGTTACTTGTGACAATCTACGTCGTATAAATACCTTGTATAAAAATCAAATTCATCATCAAACAATCATGTAATAAAATTACATCATATATATATAATCCAAGTTATATATATTAAAATAACACTTCTCAGTCTTGGCCTTGTCGGTAACTCGGGAATTCTTCAGCACCGTTATAGTCAAAAGATTTTTTTTAGACATTTTTAGAAAAATGTTTATAGTTAAAGGATTTTGAAATGTTTTATTCAAAATCTTAGTTTTAAAAATCTTTCGTTCTCTATAACGAGAGCTCTGGTACCAAACTGTAACACCCCCAAATTTATACAACTCAATACAGCGGAAGACTAGTTGGTGTTACGGGATAGCACATTACTCACATCATAGACAACGCTTAAAAATCGCGTCGTTTAATATTAAAGCATTTCCATTCATAAATATCAAAGTTACATCGGTCCCAAGTCATTATATTTCATACAAAGTTTTACAAAGTATTTGAATGGAAAAATATTGTTTAAGTGCGGGCCATGAATTCTTGTCGTCTTCCCGAGAATTACCTTCAAGTACCTGAGATAAAACATGTTAAAAGAAAAGGCCAGCGATAACGCCGAGTGAATTCATAGAGTTAAATAAATTCCATCAATATAACTTTGGTATACAATTAGTACCAAAAATCAATTCGTACAAATCATTGTAATAGGCCGTAAAATAGCCAAAATCATTTTATACAAATCTTTGTAATAGGCCATAAAATAGCCAAAGTCATTTTATACAAATCCTTATCGAAAATCATAATATAGGCATTTGCCTTAAAAATTATTATACGAGCCAATGTCGTAAAAACATCATACAATACGTCTTATGACGTTGTATGAAAATTAAAACCGTTATATGAATATGGTTATGAAAACCAAAACACGAACATAATATCAATAGTATGACCCTGTATTGCTAGTCAGGCAATACATCGTAATTCGAAGCGTCTAATAGTATTTCGTTAGTTTTCGGATTATTATAAGCCGCATGACATTGTTACCTTACTAAACCAACAACGGGTAGCTAACCCGATACCAATTTTGCCCATCTAAAGTAGCGTGTCGTCACAAAGGTCACGCTATGGAAATCTTCTCATACATAAATTCGCTTACCAATCAATGTGGCACGACGGGGATCAACCGTCAAGGCGCGAACTGGGGTGATCGTCCCCAAATAGTACTATTAAATGCATAAGCGTCTACCAAATCCCGGTAGTTCACAATTCATGCTAATGGGACTTTTAGTGACATAACCTAACTTTAATAATCCATTTTATTTCATCTATCGGGTCCTTTAATCATTTATCGGGTCATACAATCATTCGGGTCCAAATCAATAAACAAACAATCGGGACAAATGGTGTCCTATTTTATAAAAACTAACATGTTATCTCCCTCGCGGGTTTATAAAACATTTCATAAAAACATTTAAAAGAGTGCGAGGCTATGAACTCACGTTGATGTGGGAAGGCGGGTTATCGGCAATTCGGACGTACGATACGTGCTTCAATCACGGAAACCTAGACAAATAATACTTGTCTTAGACTCATGTCCAATGACTTTATAAAAATAAAAATTATGTATACATATGATGATTATATATATATGATGATCAAGTGGGCTTACATATTCTCATTTACTCATTTTAGTGTTATGTGTCGATAACGTTCATACTAGTTTACTAGTTTTGCCTTTTTACGTGTTTTAAGTCCAATAAACTTATTATAAGTTATTTAACTCTTATTAATCCTTTTCATACTTATATTATCAGTATTTAAACTTTCAAGTTGGTCCCAATTGGGTTAAGCCCAATAAGTTCTTTTTATGAGTGTTTGTCTTATTTAGTCCAATTATTAGCCCAAGTATTAGTCCAATATGTTTACTTAGCTCGTTAATGTCTGTATGCCCTATAGTTCGGGTTTTATTGGTATTTACTTGTTATACATGTCTATATATCAGTATATAAGTTTTATAAAGTTTTCATTAGACGGGTCCAACCATCTAAGTTTTATTTAGCAAAAACGTTAATTTTACGGCAATAGCCGAAAAAGTCGTAAAAATCATGTTTATAGTTTTTATAACTTATAAAACATAACAAGTTACCATTTTTATAAAATGTCCACTTATTTATCATTGTACATATTTATATAAATAAAATCCAAGAGTTAGTGGGTTTTAACTTTATTTTCCAAAATCTGATTTTTATTTTCATTTTCACCAAAACTGCCATATCATGAGTTCTATATGGATATAGAAGCTCAAATTTTTATCACATAAACTACATGATATGTGCTACATTTAACTCTTCTATAGCTACTGTTGAATCATCTTCTAAATATTTTCTAAAAATCGTCCAAAAAAGTGAACTCAGATTTATACCTTTAACTTGTTTTGATCATATCTCACTCATCCTAATGATTCCATTGCATGGCCAACTCTCACATGTGTACAAGACATATTACTTACTGTAAATGGATTCTACTTCATCATTTTATCAGTCTAACATCTGGTTAGTTACGTTTTTATACAGCCTACCATTTAAACAAGATTTACCCATTTTTCATGTAGTTTGTCCATCTTTTTACCCATGTTTATCCAATCTATCAACACCAAATCCCCACATAACATTTTTATCATCATATAATCATCATATACATATATAATAGGAAATAAAATACATGATTACATAATCAAAATAACAAGAAGATGGAGAGAACAATCTTTATACCACCATGATGATGTGGGTTGTGATCAAAACATGGATTTTGATGGAGAAACTTGTGAATAACCAAGACCATCTTCAAGACCACCATTATTCATGAACACCTTGTGGAAAATCAGCCCCAATACTCCATGGAAACTCCTCCTTAGATGTTATAATCACCACCAATCAATAGGGTTTCAAAAGGGTTTCAACATGTGTATGAACAACATGGGATTTCATGGTTAAATCAAGATCAAAATGGGTGTTTTTGGGGTGATATGGGACGAACTAAGAGAGAAAGATGAGAGGATTTTGAGGTGGTTTGCATGTTGTAAATGGGAAGAAGTAGTTTAGTTGCTAGTTTTGGTGTATGGTTTGCTTACTTTGTGAGCTTAATTGACAAGTATTAACTTAGCTTACAACTTGACACCAAATGTGGTGTGGTGGTGTTTTGTGGCTAGTTAGGGCTGGTTTTGAGTGGGGGTGGGGCAAGTGTCCCACTTGTCTCATCCCCATTTAAATACGGGTACTATTCGATTCCAGTTTCCTCGATTTGCGTGCCCTCGGGTCGTTTTACGAAAAACGTTTTTATAAATTATGAATCAACGTCACAAAACGAATCCAATAAAAATTGTCTCATCAAAAACGGAGTTCGAAAACGTAAATACGTAATCCTAAGGTTTCCGGTTTAGTCGTAAAGGATGTTAAAATAAAATCGTAAGTCCTAATCTCTTCTCGTAAATTTGTGAGTTTATGAACTAACTCAAATTTTAAAACTCCAAAATAATATTCATGGACAAATTTATTTTCTAAAATGTCGGACTGCCACCAAAGACAGTGTATGTAAACGTAAGCACGTAACGTTTAATCCTCCGGTTTAGACGTAGTCGATGCTACTCCAAGACGTAAATCCAAATTTCTTCCCAAAAATAAGTGAGTTCATAAAATAATATTTTCAAATAAATATTGAGAATAAAATATTGACCATAAATTGATGGATTGTCACATCTCTCGTCTCTTTACCTACCACTATTCTCATTTCCCAAATCTATTTCTCTCTCTAAGTTCTTCTCTCTCTAAAACCATCCTCCATTTTCATTCTCCTTCGACCTTGAATCTATGGCTTTTCCCGTTCTAAAGGCAGCAAACGTTAACTTCGAACTCAACGAAAGCATCCTTGCTTCAAACAACTCCATTGGATGGATCAAGGCTCCAAATGACACCTACTCAAATATGGTTAACTTCATGCTAAATTGTGATGTTAGTGAAGCATTCACAAAATCCCCAACCACCTTCTACCAAGAATACCTTAGGGAATTCTGGTACTCTGCTGAAGTAGTTGATGACACAATAACCTTTAGCCTCTCTTGCAACAAACACCCATTTTCCTTCTCACTCAAAGATTTCTCTAGTGTGGCTGGTTTAAAACATGGTGATGAATGCCTAAAGGTGGTTGATAAAAAGGTTGTTAAGGATGCTCTGGCCACACTTAAACCCTTCCATGATGTAAACCCTGCTCTAACACCCGCTGAGGTCCTCTCGATGTCTCCTTTGAAGATCAAGTACTTTACACCTATGTGGCGTGTCCTCTTCACCCACATAGACAAATCCCTGGGAGGAATGCAGGGATCCCAAGATCAGATGTCCTTCAACCACCAATCTATAGCTTATGGGTTGATCTGGGGAGCTGATGTTGATGTAGGAAGCATTCTCTTTTCCAACCTAGTTGAACAGTTGAAAGGAAGGAACCAAGTCAGGGAAAATAATATTTCCTATGTTCGCTTTTTGTCGTTGATCTTTGAAAGCCTGTTGGGAGACAACTATCATAACTCTGCTCTCACTGCTCTGAAGCCCTATCGCATCACAGGTGCCATCTACAAAGAAATTGGAGCTGAAGATGTCCCTGTCACCTCCCATATGATGAACGTTGCTAACAAACAAACCTCAGCTGAGAAGTCATTGCTCCCTTCTTCTGAGAAGGTGATTACCTCTGGTGTGTCTGGCAAGTCTAAGTCTTTGACCTCTGGGCAGCACACCACGACGTCCGAGGCTTCTTCTGGCCAACAGCCTAAGAAGAAGAAAAACCCATCTTCTTTCCACACCAAATCTGTTGCTAAGGCCAAGGGAAAGAAGATTGTGAACCAAGACACCTCCTCTGTTCCAGATACTCATGTGGAATCAGAGACTTCGGCTGACCAACAACAGGGGTCTAGCGTCTTAATGTCAGCTGAGACAACAGGAAACCAGCCAAATCCAGCTGATATCACACAGGTAATCAGTGTAAATTTTTATAGGTTCACAAGCAGCCACTCTAAAATGTCTGTAGGTGAGAGTGGTGAAGTTAGGGTAATCCTCGACCCATAGAAGTCTGTCTATGAACTTAGAAATCTTTAAGACTTCTGTACACCCTGTCTATGCACCAGGGAATGATTCATTTGTGTTTATAAAGCACCCCGATGACCCTGCACCCTCTAGACAGTATTCAGGCTAACAACAACCTGAATACACATATGTCTCAACCTTGATCAGCTGTACTTCACACAGCCTCTTGGTTCCCTCAGAAAAAGAATCCCAAAAGTTTTACTTTTAGGGGAGCTAAATTATCACCCTCAGCTTTCCTAAGGGCAGCGTAACAGGCGACCTTAACCCACATATGTTTCACTATTAAAAGAGTCCCAAAGGTTTCTTAACCTTTTAGGGGGGCTGAATAATCACCCTCAGCCTTCCTAGGGGCAGCGAATGACGATCCTTAAACAACATATGTTTCACAATCAAAAGATTCCCAAAGGTTTTAACCTTTTGGGCGGGGTTGAATAATCACACTCAGCTTTCCTAGGGGCAGCGAATGGCGATCATTAACCATATACTTTTCACACTTAAAAGAATCCCATGGATTTATCCTTTGGAGTGGCTAAGTAATCACCCTCAGCCTGTCTGGGACAGCGAAATGGAGACCATTCCCCTTATTTACTTCCCTGTTACTAATAACAACAACTTGCAGGCTAAAATTGTACAGGCAGACACATCATCCCTGGAGCAACAGGAGAAAGAGGCTGATACAATTATTCAGGACCAAATAAATGATGAAGAGCCTTTGCTTAATATTGAAGAAGAAATGCTATCATTAGTGGATGATGTTTCTGATCTTGAATCAATGCCTAAAGATGAAATCCCTGAGGGGATGTTTGAGGAGGAGGATGAAGAAGAAGAAGATGATCAACAATCTGTCTCTCCTCCCAAGGAAATAGTTGTGTCCACTCCAGCTGGAAATAATACTCCTCCACCCAAGGAAGCTTTTGTCACTCCCAACTCTGCTACCACCAGAACCACATTCTTCCAACGCCCTGCCTATGATCCAGCAGCTGAATTTCTCATGTTTGATCATCCTGCCCAAACCAAGTTTGATCTTTTACCAAGGGGGGATGATTATGCTCAACAAAACCTGAACATCCATAATCTTCAGCCTGTTCATCATCAATCTGACATTGAACGCTTATCAAGAAAGCTGGATGTTATCAAGTCTGAAATGCATAACTTCACTGTCACATTTCTAGGGATCATAAAAAAGGCTGTTGCTGATGCAGTTACTGAACCCATCAAGGATGGTGCAAGAAAAGGTGTAGCACAAGGACTTAGTCACTTATCCACAAGAATCAAGGATGTAATTGACACAGAGGTCCCTGCCTTATTTCATGAACATGAGTTAACTATGCACAGAGAGTTTGAAGATATTCGAAGCAGGCAATATCGTCATGCAAACTTCATTGTTAATCGAGTTCAGGGCAATACAAATGGAAAATGCAACCTTCTGCTATAGATTGCCAGAGCTTCAAGGAAAAGGCAACGTGTTATGGCTGCCTCTGTTGAATAGATTGCAAGGCACTTTCAAACACGTTCATCCAAACGTCTGCGTAGACAGGATGAACGTGAGGGGGGGAAGGAAACGATACTTAACCTTGAATCTGCTAAACAGGGCTCAACATCCGCTGACAACACCATTTCTTCACCTGTCCCCCTCCAAGTCATCACACCTGTTACCATATCTGATGATGAGGATAACACTGAGGGGGAGAAGCAGAATAAAGATGGAGTTGATTCATCAAAGTCCCTGACTTTGGTTAACACCAGCGAGTCTGGGGATGATGGTGAACCAGCTACCAAGAAGCTAAAGTTCACTGTTAGCTCTCTTCCCAAAGCAATACAAACTCAGACTCAGATAGCGTTTATCAGAAGAGCTGAAGTTTTGAAAAACATGAGTATGGAATCCTCTGTCTTGAAGATAGGAAAGGAGATAGTTTTGGTTGACACAGACTCCAAACTAAAGAAGATAGCTGCGATGCTAGAGACAGGAGGATCCACTACAGACCTTTCCCAATTTTCAACCTTTACACCTTCCAATGAGAATCCTTTAACACCTGAAGAAATAGAGAAACAGGCTGAGGAATTCAAAAGACTAAATGAAATCAAGACAGCCAAAGAATTGAATGAGGCTACTCTGAGGAAGATGACTCCACCTGAAAGAGAGAAGCAGAGACAAAGGTTGAGGGAAATGGAAGCTAAACGCGCAGAGGCACAAAGAAAAGTCAAAGCTGATTATGATGCCTGTGTTAACAATAGGTATGCACCTGGCAAGATAACCAAGTTCAAATACACAATTCACAAATCCACCAACACCCCACAGGTGATCTTGTGGAGAGACAACCAACAGGGAAACATGAATGTATTTGACGACATCAGGCTAAAGACACTTGGGCTATCTGAATGGTTTGAACTTGAAGCCTTAGCTGCCAAAAGAACTGGACAGGCTAATTTTCTTCTACTTAAGACTCTTAAGGCTAAGTTTACCTGGATCAAAGAAACGGCTGCCAAACTCAAAATAGATCCCCCACCACAGCTTTTTGAACAAGAACACCCAAAGACTGGTAAGAAAAGAAGAAGAGTTTCTCAACTTGTTAAGGAAACTTTTGTCACAGATGATGTTCAAGTGGATAGAATGCACAGGGATTTGATCCTACCAAATGGTATAGTTGGCCTTGTTGATGGTCAGACATACACAGAGCCTGAAAGAGGAATGGCATTTATGAACAGAGCTTGCCAGTATGCATTTCAAAGAGAAGATGAGCTTGGCTTAGCTTCAACAATTCAGCTGCTTTGTCTCAAGAAGGGACTCAAGATTAACATAGAGTATTCCAAAGTTTTTGCAAAAGCTTTGCAGGCAGAATTGAATACTAGATCAGACATAGCTGAAGCTGAAGAAAAGATAAAAAATGATGACTATTGAAGAAATTCACAGCCTAATTTTACCTTCACATTTTATTTCACTTTTGTAATGTACTTGTAATTTTCTTTAAGTATGAATAAAATCATGAAGTATGTTTGTTTAGATCTGTTATGAGTAAGAAGAAGCTGTTAACTCACTTACCTTAACTTAGATAGATCTAGCTATATTTATGTTTAAATAGGGGGAGATTGTTGGGAATCTAAGTTTGTTAGATTCCCTGATCATAGATTTAAACACAAAGTAAGCTGTTAGATAGTCACTTGCCTGTGCCTAGGAGGCAGGCAAGTATCGCAAGACTCACAGAGATCCAAGTCTCTGTGAGCAACCTCAGAGGAGTCCATGTCAGAGACATTGTCAAGGAAGTCAAAGATTACTTGAAGACATACTCATTGGTTGTGATGGATAACAGCCAAGATGTATCAGGGACTCTGAGGGGTTGAGGGTTAATGATAGGTGTGTAAACACCCATCCTTTTTACCACTTAATTACAATAATAACCGAGCCAAAACGTGTATTTTATGTCTTTTATGCCGGAATTATGTGTGGTTTGTGTTTTTGTTGTGATTTAGGACGGAAAGATGAAAAGTGGAGATAACACGGGCATTCACGGGCTTTTATTAAAGAAAAAAGATGAAAGATGAAGTCAAGAAGTCAAGAGTGCAAAAAGAACGGAAGTCCAAGACTAATTCTGAAGATTTATCGAAGAAAAAGTCAAAAGACGAAAGTTTATCAAAAGCCGAAAAACTCAAGTCTATTTTATTGAAGAATTAAAAGACGAGTTCCAAGAAATCCCGAGCCAAAAGTCATTAAAGTCCAAGATTAAAGAAGATTTAAAGGCTTAAGGACTAATGGTGCAATTAAAAAAGAGATTAAGAAGGAAGGGCCTAATGATGCAATTTAGAGAAAATGAAGGAGGAGAGGAAGCTTCCTAATCCTCCCCTATATAAATAGATTAGTTGTTAATCATTTTTCTTGGTTGGCTAATAGTGACAATTAGTTCTTCCATTTATTTACCTTGCACCTTTAAATTCATGTCAATTTAAATACTTGTCTTGCACCTTAAATTCCTTTAATTTCAAGTAAGTTTTCATTTAATTCTTGTCAATCTTTACTTTATCTTGTTAATCTCCTATCTACCTTTCTTGATCTTTTATTTTTATGTTTATGTTCATGTTCATGTTCTTATTTTGATCAAAGTGGGTTTTGATTATTGTGGTTAGTTTTCTTAGTTTTGTTGATTTGGATTGTTTGTTTATGATTATTGGATGTTTTGTGATTAGTTTAGTTTAATCTTGTGTTTGATTTTGGTTAAATTTGTGGTTAGATTCGTGTTACTGTATTTCCCTGTTCTTCGGGGGTGTTTGTTTCTGTTACTGTGATTCCCAGGAAAGTTCCAGATCAACTCTTTGTTCACAAGGAAAACTTCCGAATCAGAAAGTTCCGAATCAGGAGCTGTTCACCCGGAAGAGTTCCGGACCGAAGTCTTCCGAATCAAGAGAAGAAAGTCTTTCATTCGGAACATTAGAAGTTCCGAACGAGCAAAGACTTCCGAACCAAGCCGGCTCACTCGGAAGAGTTCCGAATCAAGCCCTCTTGTTCACTCGGAAGAGTTCCGAATAGAAAACTTCCGGATCAAGACTTCCGGATCAAGACTTCCGAATCAGGATCTTCCGAACCAGGTTCTCTTGTTCATTCGGAAGAGTTCCGAATAAATAGTTCCGGATCAAGACTTCCGGATCAACAAGTTCCGGATCAATACTTCCGGATCAAGGGTTAAGCAGAAACTTCCGAATCAAGCCAACTCATTCGGAAGAGTTCCGAATAAACATCTTCCGAACCAAGACTTCCGGATCAAGGATTTATTTCATTCGGAAAATTTCATTCGGAAGTATTCCGGATAAAGGACTTCCGAACCAAGGCTTTGTTCTAGTTGAGTTCCGAATCAGTAAAGTTCCGAACGAAGGATTGTTTTGGATAAGTGACATATTCAGAATAATTTGTTCCGGATCAAGGATTTTGGTTAATATTCCGAGTGAAGAAGGATCATTCCGAACGAAGGTGACATTCCGGATGAGTGATTGTTCCGAACGAAGGATTAGTCCAAATGAGCTGTATTCAGGTTCTTTTTAGTTTTTGTCTTTGATTTCTATTTTAAAGCTTTATTTTTCCCGCTTTTTTCCTTACTCGCACTTTAAGTTTATTTGACTTAGCGTTATTTTATCCTTGCCTTAGTTTAAGTTTTAGTTGCATTTTAAGATTGCCTTAGATAGTTTTAAGTTTGCTTTATTTACGTTTAGTGCCTTTTAATTTCAGTCAACGTTTTAAATACTTGCACTTTTACTTTAAGTTAGAATTAGATTTACGTTAACGCCTTTTATTTTAATTGTTTTTGCACTTTTAATATACTACAACGACACAATATTTTTGCTTCACCAAAGACAGCTGAGTCGCACATAGAACCTATATCAATTCGAAGAGACATACATCAACGAATCTTTCTTACTAGGCAAGAGCCGTGTATTAAATGGCGCCGCTGCCGGCTCTTTTCGTAAAGATTAACGGTTTTCTGTGAAAGACGCGTTGCTTTTTGGGATCCGTTCACTTGTGAGCGTTATTTTTCTTGCATAAAAAAATTCAAAAATCATAAAAATTAAAAATTGATAAAAATCCATAAAAATTAAAAATTTCAAAAATCCAAAAAGATTTCATCTTTATTGTGTATATATATTGTCTTTGTGTTTGGTATTGTTTTCTTTTGCCTTTGTAGGTGTATGCGTACTAGATCTTCTAATTATCAAGAGCCCGAGACTCAAGAAGATTTAAGTATGTCAGGTGTTAACAACAACAATAATCCACCGCACCTCAATAATAACAACAATGTTCTTCCACAGCCCGATATTCGGACAATGGAGGAGCTTTGTCAACCTACCATGTTTGGACGAGGAGGACCGATTGCGCCGATGCAAATCAACGCTCCTGAGTTTTCGTTGAAGCACCACATGATTCAGCAAGTGCAAACTAACCCATTCCATGGATTGCCTGATGATGATGCCAACAAACACCTCGACAAGTTCATTACAATCACCCAAAGCATGAAGTTGCCTGGTGTCACAATGGATGTTCTTCGCCTACAACTCTTTCCACATACTTTATCACATCATGCCGAGAAATGGTTTGATCGTCTCCCGAAGAATTCTATTCACACTTGGGATGACATGACTCAACGCTTTTTGTCGCGCTACTTTCCACCATCCATGGTCACAAGCCTTCGCAATCAAATCAGCGGTTTCATGCAAGATCCCGATGAATCTCTTTTTGATGCTTGGGAAAGATATAATGTCTTGATTGATCGTTGTCCAAACCACAACATGCTTCCGGTCACATTAATTGATACTTTCTACAACGGTTTGACTTTTCGAGATCGTGATACGATTAATGCAGCCGCCGGTGGCACATTCATGAAAAGGAGACCCGAGGAGTGTAGAGAGTTAATTGAGAACATGACTACTCACCTCAAAAACTGGGATTCCTATGCTTCTTCAAGGAACAACCCGAGAGTCAATGTTTCTTCTACTTCAGCAAACCCTGATATGACCGAACTCACCCGCATGATGACCGAAATGAGCAAAAGTATAACGCTTCTCGCTTCAAACCAACAACAACAACAAGTTAAAGCGGTTGCTAATCCTTGTGAAACATGCGGCGGTCCTCACTCATACACCGATTGTCCTTCTACACAAGGAAATCCGGAAAATGTGTATGCAGCTTATGGTAATTATTCACCGGAAAATTACCAAGCTCGACCTCAAGGGGATAGAAATTTGCTGAGTTACCGGTCCAACAATTATCTTTCACCCGGTTTTTCTCCTCAAAACCAAAACCCCGCCAACAACTACAATAGAAGCAACCAAATCCCACCAAGAGCTTCTAATCCTTATCACCCACCCGCCCAACAAACCCCACCCATTAACCCCGATGTTGAAGCCATAATGAGAACCCAAGGTGAGCAAATCAAGAATCTGTAGAGCCAAATTATAAATTTGAAAGGAGATATTACCAAGCAAGGAAATGAGATAAGATCCGAGCTTCGAGATAATATCCAATCCTCCTTCAGCAATCAAACCAATGATTTGAAGAATATGATTGCTAGTTTCTTGCCTGCAGCTCAACCTTCTACTTCGAGTTCTCTACCTTCAAACACCGTCACCAATCCGCGAGCTAATGTGAGTGCTATTACTACTCGTAGTGGAATTACCATTGTTGATCCACCTATCCCACCCCCATCATCTACACCTCCTCCACCACCATTTATCCCTACTCCTCCTACACCTAGTATTAGTGCACCATTACCGTCTCCGCCTCGTCATGACGATGTACCTTGGAAGGACCCTTCAACATCTCAACCTCTAACTGCTACACCTGCACCTTCACCACCCAAACCCAATATCCCTTATCCTTCTCGTTTAGGCAAGACCAAACTGCTAACCAAGGATGACTCTGAAGTGACACGCTATGTGAAGATGATCTCTCAAATGAACTTCAACATTAGCTTTCTTGAAGCACTTGTCCACATGCCGAAATTTGTCAAAGTATTTAAGGAATTGCTTAACAAGAAGGAGAAGCTGATTGAACTCGCCAGCACACGCTTAAATGAAAACTGCTCTGCAGTTATTCTTAAATAACTTCTGGAAAAGCTTGGAGATCCCGGTCGTTTTGTGTTGCCTTGCGTTTTCAACAAAACCGAAGAATTTACTGCCCTTGCTGATCTCGGGGCCAGTATTAATCTTATGCCTTTAAGTGTTTGGAAAACACTATCATTACCCGACCTCACTCCAACAAAGATGACTGTTGAACTTGCAAATCGTACTCTCGCTTACCCCGTTGGTATAGCCGAAGACGTGTTCATTAAAGTCGGCACATTTACTTTCCCGGTCGACTTTGTCGTTGTTGATTATGAATTGGACCCTCGTATTCCTTTAATACTTGGTCGGCCATTCTTGAGAACCGGACGAGCTTTAGTGGATGTGGCCGAAGGTGAGTTAATCTTAAGAGTCGGGGATGATGCACAAGTTTTTAAAATGGGAAAGCTTACAAGCAAAACCTATGGACGAGAATCAGTGAATATGATTAATGTGCTCGATGATTTTGTTGTCTACAACTATCCTCTATTCGAGTCTTGCAATGATAACCCACTTTTTCAAGATGATGTGGATGATTCTCTCTCCAATTTGGAACCTTCACCTATTTATGATTCTCCACCGATCTTTGATGCTTATGATGATGATTCTAGCTCAGATTCGGATGATTTTGATGATTGTACCTCCGAGTATCCCGAGCTGCCCACATATGATGATTTCGATGAGGCTGATACTCTTTCGAGCGATTCTTCACACAATGAAGATCCTCCGCCATCACTCGATCCTACTTTGGACACTTATTCATTTGAGGAAGATTCCTCTGCTTTTCTTAACACTTACTTCCCTCATGAGAGTGATGCTCGTCCTTATGATTTTGAAGATTATCGTCTTGATCCTACTTTGGATTTGAAGAACATTCTTTCAAAGGAGAAGAAACCGGTCGACACCAATATCCGCAGCACATATGATTTAAAACCTCTTTGTCCCCCTTCTGAGGACGAGGTTGTGCTTCTTCGCGGATCTTCTTCACACTCTGCTGAGCCTGAGTGCTATTTTCCCTTAAAGGAAAAGGTGTTCGACCCCGGTATCGATATTCTGTAGCCATCTCAGTATCCACCTGATGAAATAAAAGGAAAAATCTTTGGAAATATTGAAGACATGCTTGCACCACTTCACCCTTGCTTCCACCGTGCTCCATCGCTGCTTAAGGGAACCTTGCCTACTCTTCTTTGGCTTGCCTTGTTCGCCTTAAGCTTGTGCTTATTGATGGACGAAAACTATGTCTTTGATCCTGGTGGATGTGTTTCATGCTTCTTCCGTTGATAATCAAGGTCGAGTCAGGCTCATGACTCGGTTAACAAAAATCAAACGCTTCTTGGGAGGAAACCCATGCATCTATCTTTTCTCTTTCTTTATCCTAAGTGTAGGGGAGACCCGTTGGTTTGCTATTTCCTCTCCTCTCCTTTCTTATAATCAGGGATTCGCGCTCAATGATCCACTCTTGATGATTCTTGACGACCCGTGATTCCGTGTCCACTTCTTCCCGGTTCTATCCTAAACTCTTTTCGATTCACTATTTTATATTTTCTCAATATTAAAATAGGAATCTCTTTAGTTTTCCTTTCCTTAGCGAGATTTAAACAACGTGCGCAATGTCCTAAGTGTAGGGGAGTTTAGTCCCACATGCTTAAACATTGAGGACAATGTTTATATTAAGTGTAGGGGGACTTCTATTGAAGTTAAGTGGTCTTTTCCTTGTATTTGTCTTCATTTTAACCGGAAAATCAATTTTTCGACATTTTTCAAAATTTTTGATCTATTTTGGCCCATGAGTTTTTCCTTTTGTATAGTTATTTTCTTTCTTTGCTTAGAATAAATGTTTAATAAAGTGGTTTTAATTTTCAAACGTTGTGAATCTTTTGACTCAATCCGAGTTTACTTATCTTAGTTTACTCTAGCTAGTATCCTTAACATGTTTAAGTCAAGTTTTGCTAGGCTTTTATATAGGGAGCTATAAAACGCGAAAGTCTTAACTCTCACGGGTTAAGAACAAGAACTTTTCGCAAGTTCCTATAATTGATCGTAGAGAGTCGTTTATCAAGGGAACTTTAAAATGCGATTTCTAAACTTGAAAAAGTCTAAGAGTTTGCAAGATCCTATAGGCGACTCAAAAACCTAAAACTTTGATTTAATAGGCTAAGCATCCATGATGAGATGGCATTTATACATGATCTCATCGTTCTTTTCGGGCTTTAAATGCATAAAAATGTCATAAAATACCATATATATGCTTGTGTTTGTTTACTTGTGTATTTTAGGTATGGATATCGTGAAAAAGACAAAAGATCACAAGTTACAAGGAAAAACGGACACGAGAAACGAAGTCGTACAAAGAACCGGGCCTTAATCATGGAATTCTCAACAAATACCCTTGAAGACTTGAAGACAAACAAGATTGATCCTCAATTATTGAAGAAATGACACTTAAAACCCTTGTATATTCATAATTACAAGTTTGGTCCCTTAAGTTTGTCAAAATTACACAAAAGGTCCCTCAACTTTGAAGAAATGGCAAGATTAGTCCCTCAACAAATCAAAATTGCCAATAATGGTCCCTCATGAAGTCAAAGTTACAATGAAGACCTTTGAAGATCAACAATGTCCAATATCAGCCCTTGAAATATCTCAAAATGGCAAAATTAACCCTTGAAACACTTTTTGGAAAAGTTTGTGCCAAAAATGACAAAGTGTGAAACGTTGATACAAAGGAAATGGGCGCTGATAGAAGTTTACTCACAAATGCAAAAAAAAAGAAAGAAAAAGGGCCAAGGCTGCCAAGTTTATAAGTTTAAACTCCTAAACACGCGCCAAACATCTTTTTCCCTAAGAAAACGGATCAAACGTGGCACTATTCATGTTCTTCCACCCAGAAATTACTTTTACCAAACAAAGGGTAAAATGAAATTACCCTTTCCCACACTTGATTCACACGCCTATAATCTCATCCAACCTTAAAACACTCACTCCCACTCACCAAATGGACCCACCACCAAAACCGTTTCACCATCATGTGACAACTTCCTCACCAAGGCTTGCCACGTGTCAAGAGCAACAGCCCACATCATTTGCTTCATCACAAAGCTATTTTAAACGGTTTGGATGCATTTTGGACAGCTCACACCAAGAATTCGTCTAGAAGACTCAAGGGCATAATAGGGAATTCAGTTCTAGGGTTTGTGAATAGTGTTTAGCCAGGCATTTTCCTATAAAAGGAGACCTCAACATGTGAGAGTCCCTTTGTTCCAGTTTTTGGCTATCAATCTTTGTAAATCCTTTTTAAGTAATAAAATTTGATTTTCTGAAATTTTGAGAAATCTTGTTCTTGTTTATTAAAAGTTTGGTGTTAGAATAGCCTAATTCTGAGTTCCATTTATATGTTTGAAGGTTTTTGAGGCAAGGTTTTAGTTGATAAAGCTTGGGTTTCAAAAATCAGAAAGTGCTTGTTTATTTGATCTCACCTTATTGTTTGTTCATCTTAGCAGCATTGGAAGCTGGTACTTGTTTTGCTAGTACCTCAGCTCAAACAATCCAGGGCCTGGATGTAGATCTTGGAGGTTTGCACCTTCTTCCCTTTTCATTTTCTCTTTAAGTTTCTGATTATTTGTGATTTTTGTGGATTATTGCTTGAATCTGTGTTATTGTGGGTGATTATTGTTGATTTGGCTTGGTTTGATGTTATTGAGGTGTTACTGATCTGATTTGTGGGTTGAATCTTCATGATCCTTTGAAAATTTGTGAAATCAAGTTTTAAAAGGGTGTTTGGGATTACTGCATAAGTTGGATTTGTGGCTTGTTAAGTGTTTGTTTGTTGTGAGCAATTATTGGTATATGTTATTTGGGTGCATATGTTCATCTGTTTGCAGGTTTTGTGGGTTTGAACACACTGATTCTTAAATTGGCTATAAAATCTTCATAACTTGGTAAAATTGGCTAGGATTTTGAGGACACCTAGATCTAAGCATAGGATAGGGCTAACAAGTGCTAAATCATAGTTAATCACACCAGGGTAGAAGGATTTGAGGCTTGAAATTGGATCAAGTGTCAAGTATATCAGCAAACTGTTTCTGCATATTGTTCATTGTTCATCAGTAACTTCTAGTGCTTTGATCTTGTTGATTTCTTTGATTCAGTGTTTGATTCTTGTTGCTTTGTGTTTATTGTTAGTTTATATAGCTTGTGTATGCATCTGGTTGAGTTTGGTTGGCTTATTCTGCTTAAATCTGCTTATTAAGTGCTTAACTGCTTATTTGCATATCTGGAGCATATCTGTGGACTGTTTGGCTTATTGTGGCTTCTTGTGTGGATCATTTTGTGATTTTATTGTTGCTATTGACTCCTTGTGGTTCACTGATCACAAGGGTGCCTTTGTTTCCAATTGAATCAAACCAGAACTCTCAAATAAGCTTGGTCAATTAGTCAAAGCAGTGGGAACTCCTTTCCCCTGCTGGTTGCCACTGATAGTGCAATTTTGGTGTCAGCTTATCAATAAGCTATAATAGCTTATTTTAACCAGCAACAACTTTGTTTTTGTAATAGGTGCTCATATTTTGACCCATTTGTTCATACTGGAGCATTTGGGTGGTTGACTTTTAGGTTTGACTAAAAAACCAACTCCTTTGACTTTTACATAAGTTCATTTGTGCTTATTCTGGCTTATTACTTGTGCTTATTTGATTTTTGTTGATTGATATTGCTTATTGAGTCCATTTGAAAGCTTTTGCAAGTTGAATCAGCTTCTGAGGTGCATTATTTCTCAAAAACGACTATTTTGTCGTTTTGTGGATTTTTGCTTTTCTATTTTCTGGCTTATTGAGTGAGCTTATTGGAAATTTCTTTTGACAGATCTCTTAAGCATCCTAAAAGAGGGTTGTGTGTCAAATTAGAGCTTATGGCATTAGCTTTTGGCTTAATGGGCTGAAAAGCCCAATAAGAATAAGCTTTGTGTTCAATAAGCTGTGATAAGCACATTTTCAGCTTTTGGGCCTTCAGAGTTTTGTTCTTAGAATTAAATTTTAAGTCAGATAGGGCTTTTCCAAGTCAATTGGGCCAAGTTTGACTTTTTGGGCCCAAAAGCCCATTTGTGTTGACTGAATTTGGATTTGGCCCATTTGAGGGCCCATTAGGGGTATTTTGGTAATTTCACTTAGATTTTCTGATTATTTAGATTAAAATAAACTAGTTTGCAAGTTTTTAGAATTTTTTAGAATTTTTAGATTTTTAATATTATTTTATTATTATTTTATTATTATTTTTAAAATTTCACATTTTCCAACTTTTTACATTTTTCTTAGGTTAAATACATTAAAATAGGAATTTAGCAACTTTTAGAATAATTTTATTACTTACAGATTATTTTTATAATTATTTTAAGTTTTAATAGTTTTTAAATCATTTTAAATAGTTTTTATTAGTTTTAAAATTTCTAAAAATAGTTTTTAATCTTTTTAGGTCATTTTAGAGGATTATCAATTGAAAATCTTTATGTGGGCTTTTTGATAATTTATTTGATTTTTAGGGCTTTAATTAGCATTTAAAAATTGAATATTTAATTATTTAAAAGGTTTGAAAAAGTTTTGATCATTGGTAAACTCTTAGTTTATTATTTTTGATTTTTAGTGAATTTTTGGTAATTTTTAGAATTTATTTTTATTTTGGTGATTTTTAAGGTTTTACGTTTTAACTTTCTAATAGTGATTTTTCTTGGTAATTTTTATTTTTACGTCTTCGTCATCTTCTCTTCTAATCCCCTTCTAAACCAAATATTAATCTCAAATCTTGTACATCTTAGTCACACACATATACCTCCTTGGGAAACGAACTTACACACCATTAAGGGTCATTAACACTTGATTTTTCCTAAAGTCATTTGTTTGATACTTACCGCTTTTACGCCTTTTTCCTAAAGGGTGTAATTTACCACAATCACTTTGGCGCCGCTGCCGAGGAGGTGTGTCGTGATTAATTTGCATTGTTGTTTTTAATATTAACCAAATAGTATTTGTATTAGTAGAACTCTACTAATACGTATTATCGGTTTTCTTGGTTTTTCTTGTATAAATATTACTATATTGTATTAAGTATCACAATAAATTTACAATACCTCCAAAAGTGTGAAAACACAACCTTAATTGGGATTTGATCTCTCAATTTTTGTATTCGAATCTCAAACAAAAAGAAAAAGGCAAAAAATAGATAAATACTTTCGTGAAGCTCGATTTTGAAAAATACAAACTATAAGGTGGGTATAAGGCGGGTATTATAAAATATACCCTAAGGAAAAAGGCTCTTAAGTGCTTCGCGCCGCCTCTTTTCCCCGCTTCCTTGTGAGTATTTTGAGATTGAAGGCTAATCGAGGGTTTTGCCGCCCAAAGTATTATTACGTATAATATATTTGCTTGGTTTCTTTGTGATTAAACCCTCTTGAACAATTTGGTTTTCACCAAAGTTCTAAAGTCATTCGAAGGCGTTCACTCCACGTGATCGTTTTTATTCCTTTGAGGCTTCTTTAATCAAGAGTTTGATTCGAGGAGATATTTTGTAGATTGTTGTCTACGAAGATACACCAAAATCCAAAAAAATTAAATATCATCAAAAACACAAAAAAAAAATTGAAAATTCACAAAACACCCAAAAAGAATCTTCTTTGCTCACCTCCCATTCTTCGTGAAGTTTATGATCACTCGTAATCAAGCAAAACGAGCTCGTAAACGACTTCAAAAACAAGCCAATCAAGAGACGTTGATTGTTGAAGAACCTCCAATTGTTGAACCTATTGTAGAACAAGAAGTCGTCATGGCTAATCGTACTATGATGGAGTTGCTACAAGCACCCACCGAGGGTTTTGGAGAGGCTATTGTGGTTCCGGCCATTCTTGCGGAGAATTTCGAGATTAAGACGGGTTTAATGTCGATGTTGGAAGCAAATAAGTTTAGAGGTCACGAGAAAGACAACCCGCATTACCACATAAGGAATTTTAACCGTCTCACCGCCACTAGCAAGTTTAAGGATGTTCCACATGACGCCATTAAGATGATGTTGTTTCCATACTCGTTGGATGGACCCGCAAAAATTTGGCTCGAGAAAGAACCGCCAAATTCGATTTTGACATGGGCCGATCTCGTTTCTAAGTTTGTGAACAAGTTTTTTCCACCATCTAAAACAACACACTTGAAAAATGAGATTTCACGATTTGTGCAAAGAAACAATGAAAGTTTTTCAATGGCATGGGAACGATTTAAAGAGATGTTACATGAATGTCCACACCATGATTTTACGGAATTGCATCAAGTGGATACTTTTTATAATGGGCTTAATGATCATAACGAGATTATTTGAATGCCGCCGCGGGTGGTAATTTTTTGTGCAAGACGACAAATGAGGCTTTACAAATCATTGAGAATAGATCAAAGGTTTATAACCCTCGTAACACACCGAGTGTTGCCAATATGGGTTCGTCATCTTCGTCACAATCATCTCGTAGCATTAATGCCTTACATGATGAAGCTAATGAGGAAAATCGGTTTTTTGATAGATTTGCTAATCTTATGTCCCATTGGAAGGCTCAAGAAGCTTCCAATTCCGCTTCGGTTAAAGTGGTTGCTAAGAGTTGTTTATCTTGTGGAGGAGCTCATGATCTTTCCGAGTGCATTACCGCGGATGGTAACACTTCGAGTGCTTATGTAGCAACGGGAACTTACAACCAAAACGGTCAAGGTTCCCGCCAAAATCAAGCTCCACCAAATCAAAATGCTAACAATTATCGCAACAACAACCAAGGTGGAAATTACCAAGGAAATCAAAGGAATTATAACAAGGGTAATTACCAAAGTGGGAATGGACAAATTTCTAATCAAAACCAAAACCGTGATTTTTCAAACACTACACAAGGTTTTCAAAATGCTCACACTAAAAATTTGCAAGGAGAATTTTTGGATTATGCAAAAGCAAATGATGCTAAATTTGATAACATGCAACGTGAGATGATTAGCTTAAGGTCCGAGTTGAAAAACGAGCTAAAAATTGAACTTGCTAATGAACTAAAAACTCATGCAAACAAAATGGAAGGAAATGTCCAACGTCTTCAACAAAATCAACAAAAGATAGAATTAGGACAACATGAGATTAAGCAAGAGTTATTAAAAGCGGATGCTAGGCAATCAAAATTTGAGGACCGAATGGCTAAGATGTTTGAAGCAATCATGTGTAAACCCTCTTCCTCGGGTGGTCTTCCTAGTGATACCATTGCAAACCCGAAGGGAGAAATGAAGGTTATTACTACACGAAGTGGTAAAACTTTCAAAGAACCAATCTCTCGTCCAAGTACTTCTAAGGAGAAGGAAATCGAGAAAGAACCCGAGGTGATGGTCGAAAAGGACCATATTACAATCCAACGAAGTACCGCTCATACCAAACCTACGGTCGAACCAATACCAACTGTGGAACCCGAGTTTCCAAGGCCGTTGCCTAATGACCAACCCACACCACCTTTACCCTACCCTTCGAGACGAAACAAAGAGAAGTTGCAAGAACGTAACAAACAACAAATCGAGATTTTTATAAAAATGTTTCAACAAGTGCATTTTGATGTGAGTTTAGCCGACGCGTTGTTATATATGCCTCGTTTCGCTTCCACTTTTAAAAGTATGATGAGCGATAAAGAAAAGCTGTCAAAGCTTGCTAATTGTTCTTCGGTTTATCTTAACCGCATACCGGAAAAAGTTGGTGACCCCGGAAAGTTTCTCATTCCTTATGACATACAAGAAATGAAAGAATGCCTCGCCTTGGCCGATCTTGGTGCGAGCATTAATTTGATGCCATTTTCCATTTGGAAATCGCTTTTGCTTCCGGCTCTCATTCCTTCGAACATGTCCATCGAGATGGCCGATCATTCTACGATTATGGCATGTGGAGTAGCCGAAGATGTTTTCGTGAAAGTAGGGAAGTTCTACTATCCCGTTGATTTTATAGTAGTTGACATCCCCGCGGATCCTCAAGTTCCACTAATTTTAGGTCGTTCATTTTTAGACACTTCGAGATCTCTTATCGATGTTCATGCGAGAACTATCACTTTGAGATTCAACGAAGAGGAACTTGTTATAAACGCTACTCAAAACTCGAAACCTTCTCATGTTTATGCAATCGCTACCATCAATCACATTGACATCGTTGATGTGGTTTGCGATGAGTTTTCACAAGAAGTGTTAGGTTTTTCCGATAGCTCGTCAAGTGGCAATCCCACTATTTTGGATCCAATTCTTGATAATTCCACACCAAATCTCACTCCATTCCAAGGAGGCGATTTCACTTCAAATGAAATCGACAATGAAGATGAGGTGTTGATTAGTGATGATACTTCTATTCCACTATTTCTTTCGCCGATGGAAGTTATGAGTGTTGAACCAAAATCTTCAATCGAGGAACCACCTATCCTTGAATTGAAAGATCTTCCTTCTCACCTTGAATATGCATTCTTAGAAGGTGATGACAAGTTGCCGGTTATTATTGCAAAAGGTCTTGCTAATAATGAAAAACCCGAGCTCTTGAAAGTTCTTAAGGCTCATAAAGGGGCAATTGCGTGGAAAATATCCGACATTAAGGGTATTGACCCAAAATTTTGTACTCACAAGATTTTAATGGAGGAGGACTACAAACCCGCAATTTAAAGTCAAAGAAGGGTGAATCCCAAAATTCACGATGTCATTAAAAAGGAGGTCCTTAAACTCCTTGACGCGGGAATGATTTATCCTATATCCGATAGCCCGTGGGTGAGCCCTATCCATTGTGTCCCTAAAAAGGGAGGAATGACCGTTGTGCCCAATGAAAACAACGAGTTAATTCCCACTCGTGTTGTAACCGGTTGGAGGGTGTGTATTGACTACCGAAAGTTAAATGACGCCACTCATAAAGACCACTTTCCTTTGCCCTTCATGGATCAAATGTTGGAGCGACTTGCGGGAAATGAATTCTATTGCTTTTTAGATGATTTTTCCGGTTACTTTCTAATCCCTATCGACCCTCGTGATCAAGAGAAGACTACGTTTACGTGTCCTTATGGAACGTTCGCTTATCGTAGGATTCCTTTCGGACTTTGTAATGCACCCGGTACGTTTCAACGGTGTATGATGGCGATTTTTCACGATATGATCGAGAAGTCGATGGAAGTGTTTATGGATGACTTCTCGGTGTTTGGTAATTCGTTCACGTCATGTTTATCTAATCTCGAGCAAATGTTAAAACGTTGTGAAGAAACCAATCTTGTACTTAATTGGGAAAAATGTCATTTCATGTGTAAACAAGGAATCGTCTTAGGACATAAGGTGTCGAAGGCGGGGATTGAGGTCTATAAAGCTAAGGTAGACGTCATCGCCAAGTTACCTCATCCCAAAACCGTTAACGGAGTTAGGAGTTTCCTAGGCCACGCGGGCTTTTATCGTCGTTTCATCAAGGACTTTTCGAAAATCTCTCGTCCTATGACACACCTTCTCGAGAAAGATGCTCCTTTTAACTTTAATGAGGATTGTGTTAAGGCTTTCGAAACTCTCAAAAGGAAACTTACCGAAGCTCCCATTCTTGTTGCTCCTAATTGGGAATTACCCTTTGAAATCATGTGTGATGCAAGTGATTATGCTATAGGGGCCGTCTTAGGGCAATGTTATGACAAGCATTTCCGTCCTATCCACTATGCTAGTAAGACGATGACCGAGGCTCAATTAAAGTACACCACAACGGAAAAGGAATTCCTTGCCGTGGTCTATGCTTTTGAGAAATTCTGACCTTATCTCGTATTGACTAAAAGCATCGTGTATATCGACCATTCGGCTATCAAGTATCTCTTAGCTAAGCAAGATGCTAAGCCGAGATTGCTTCGTTGGATGCTCCTCCTACAAGAATTTGATGTCACCGTGCTTGACAAAAAATGACCCGAGAATCTAGCGGCCGATCATCTCTCTCGTCTAGAAGATCCTCACAAAGATGTTTTCGAGAACAAGGAAATTACCGAAACATTTCCTCTTGAGACTCTCGGTGTAGTGAATTCTAAAGACACCACCCCATGGTTTGCCGACATTGCAAATTACCATGCGGGCAATTTCATAATCAAGGGTATGACGACACAACAAAAACGAAAATTCTTTCGTGACGTCAAGTTCTATTTTTGGGACGACCCTTATCTCTTTCGGATTTGTGCGGATCAACTCGTTCGACGTTGTGTGTTTGGTGCCGAATCTTCTAATATTCTTAGAGCTTGTCACGAGGGACCCACGGGTGGTCACCACGGTGCTAATCTCACGGCTAAGAAAGTGTTCGATGCCGGTTTCTTTTGGCCTTCTATCTATCGTGATGCACACGCACTTGTGAAGTCGTGTGATTCGTGCCAACGTGAAGGAAAATCGTCTCAACGTGATGAAATGCCGCAAAACATAATTCAAGTGTGTGAGATTTTTGACATATGGGGAATCGACTTTATGGGGCCGTTCCCATCGTCTCATGGCAACAAATATATCCTCGTCGCGGTGGACTACCTATCTAAGTGGGTGGAAGCTAAGGCTTTGCCTACTAATGATGCTCGTGTGGTAGTGAAGTTTTTGAAGCAACTATTCTCTCGGTTCGGAACCCCTCGTGCTATTATAAGCGATCGTGGAACCCATTTTTGTAATGACCAATTCGAAAAGGTTCTAAAGAAATATGGAGTTACTCATCGTCTTTCTACGGCTTATCACCCGCAAACGAGTGGGCAAGTCGAGGTTTCGAACCGAGCTTTGAAGAGGATTTTAGAGAGGTCAATTGGAGAGAACCGTGATTCATGGTCCGACAAACTCGATGATGCTTTATGGGCCTTTAGGACCGCTTATAAGACACCTATCGGTTGCACTCCTTATAAGTTAGTCTATGGGAAGAAATGTCATTTGCCCATTGAGTTGGAGCACAAGGCATATTGGGCCCTTAAGCATGCAAATTTTGACTTGAAGACCGCGGGAGATCACCAGAAAATACAATTGAATGAATTGGATGAATTAAGGGATAATGCTTATGAAAATTCATTAATTTTTAAAGAAAAGACTAAAAAGTTTCATGATTCAAAGATTAAAAACCGGGTTTTTAACGTTGGTGATCAAGTGTTTCTTTTTAACTCTCGTCTTAAGATATTTTCCGGGAAATTGAAATCTCGTTGGTCGGGTCCGTTCACCATTACACAAGTGTTTCCATATGGGACCATTGAGCTAGCTCAAGATGATGGTCCTAATTTCAAGGTGAATGGACATAGGCTTAAGCACTACTTTGGTGGGGAAATTCCTTCAATGGTTTCCCTCGACCAAGTCACCTTCCCCAATGATAATTAGCATTGAGGGGATCGAGTCGAGCTCATGACTCGGTAATCAAAAACGAGGTGCCTCGTGGGGGAGATCCCATGCTTATCTTTTATGCTCACTATTCACTAATAAGGGGACTTGTACCCTTTCAACTCGTTGTCTCCTGATTGTTTGTGATTGTGTTATCTAGATCATCATCATCATCTACGAATGAAGACTCTCGTGTTCGTTTACGTAAGCCTCCATCGTTCGTTTGAAGAAGTTTTTCACGAATCCATGACATATCCTTTATTGTTCTAACAATTATCTTTTAGCATACTTAATAAACGGCTTTAGATATATTGTTGATCACCCTTTCCATGCTAGATCCTAAGCATTCGACTCTTCGTCTCTATTATGGGGGTGTTCCACCTTTAGACTCAAAACATTGAGGACAATGTTTACTTTTAGTATGGGGGGGTGAATAGGTACTTGCTTTGCTACGCCCTCACGCTTTCCAACTTTCAATGTTTTGTTTTGCTAATAAGGCTAAAAATGGCCAAATTTTAAAAATTTTCTTAGTTTTCATAAGTGTTTTTAAGACACAAATGTATATTTTCCGATGGGTAGAATAAGAGTTAATTTTTGACTTGATGGGCATTTGGAGCCATTTACATTCCTTAACCCGCTCAATTCAAGTTTTGCTAGACTTTTATATAGGGAACTTTAAAACGCGTAAGTCTTAATTCATTCGGGTTAAGATCAAGAACTTTTCGCAAGTTCCTATAATTGATTCTAGAAAGTCACTTATCAAGGGAACTATAAAACGCATTCTCTAAACTTGAAAAAGTCCAAGAAAATGCAAGATCCTATAGGTGGCTTGAAAACCCAAAACTTTGATTTGATATAGTCTTAATGAAAGCTAATCCAAATTTGGCTTAATTTTGACTTGCATGGCTAAGTATTCACGAGTCTCTTTAATTAGAGGTCTTTATATAGTAAAGAACGGGAAATGATAGAGTTAGACAAGTGATCATGCTAAACGTAGAACATGAAAATGTTCTTTCAAAAACTCATATGTTTTTAATTGTGGCTTTTTCTTCCCATAAGATCAATGCATTAGGAATAAATCATAATTGCAATAAGTAAGGTCGTACGATTTGAAAGGTTACTTAGCCTCTAGCGCAAGATCGTTTAAAAGTTGCTCGGGGTTGAATAGAGTTCATAGCCAAGGCATAACTTATTGAAGCGGGACGCGAATATTGGCGATTATCCAAAAAGGCCGTAACAAGGCATGAGGAGCTCTATTTTTGCTAAAGATCCAAAGATGATGTGAAGTATCATTATTCCTAAATCAATATGAAGGATCGAGACACACGACGAAAAGCAAATACTCCCCTAAAGATCATGGAGAAAGTCTATCCAAAAAGACCCTAACAAGGTATGAGGATAAATATATCCAAGTCCGAATAGGAGGCGGATCGTTGTATATCAAAATCCAAAGTAAAGATTGAAGAAAAATGATGAAGTCGTGGTCCAATATGAAGAATCTCTCAAAAACGTCAAGTGAAGAAATTCCAAATATATGAAGAGAAGACCATAATTTCAAGAACGTCTTCCCAAGATTTGAAGTATGAAGTACATGCCAAATATCGGTCCGAGAAAGGTCTTAAATCGTGAAACAAGTTATGCCAAGATATGAACTTAATGAGATACACGAGAAGCCGTTTTAAAAGATTTTGTCCTTCGGCTAACTATTGATCAAATCGTGCTACTTTGCTTTCGGACTAATAACTACTCAAATAAGTCAATATGAATCACTTGTTATCCATGACAAATAGATAAAAAAATGCTAGTAACCCATTTCCTTTATAATAACTGGGATTGCGAGGAGAAAAAGTATTACACAATTTGGACGTATGAGTAGTGTTAGCATTGTGACTTGTACCAACAATGATCTTGTTTTTGCACTTAGCATGGAATGTATGACAATCAAGGATGACGAAGTTTACTCTAAGGGGCATTTACTTGTTTCTATTCTTTGACCCTAAAAGTCACTTTTTGTGATGAAAATCATACATTATGTCTTTTCACATCCTCGTAGTATGTTGCAAGTCTTTTACTCTTCAATAAAGGTTAATAAAATTTGAACTTTGGTGATGCTTAGATACTTTATTCTAGCATTGCGTGAGGGCACGACAATGGCTTAGTATGGGGGAGTGATGAGATGGCATTTATACATGATCTCATCGTTCTTTTCGGGCTTTAAATGTATAAAAATGTCATAAAATACCATATATATGCTTGTGTTTGTTTACTTGTGTATTTTAGGTATGGATATCGTGAAAAAGACAAAAGATCACAAGTTACAAGGAAAAACGGACACGAGAAACGAAGTCGTACAAAGAACCGGGCCTTAATCATGGAATTCTCAAAAAATACCCTTGAAGACTTGAAGACAAACAAGATTGATCCTCAATTATTGAAGAAATGACACTTAAAACCCTTGTATATTCATAATTACAAGTTTGGTCCCTTAAGTTTGTCAAAATTACACAAAAGGTCCCTCAACTTTGAAGAAATGGCAAGATTAGTCCCTCAACAAATCAAAATTGACAATAATGGTCCCTCATGAAGTCAAAGTTACAATGAAGACCTTTGAAGATCAACAATGTCCAAGATCAGCCCTTGAAATATCTCAAAATGGCAAAATTAACCCTTGAAACACTTTTTGGAAAAGTTTGTGCCAAAAATGACAAAGTGTGAAACGTTGATACAAAGGAAATGGGCGCTGATAGAAGTTTACTCACAAATGCAAAAAGAAAGAAAGAAAAAGGGCCAAGGCTGCCAAGTTTATAAGTTTAAACTCCTAAACACGCGCCAAACATCTTTTTCCCTAACAAAACGGATCAAACGTGGCACTATTCATGTTCTTCCACCCAGAAATTACTTTTACCAAACAAAGGGTAAAATGAAATTACCCTTTCCCACACTTGATTCACACGCCTATAATCTCATCCCAACCTTAAAACACTCACTCCCACTCACCAAATGGACCCACCACCAAAACCGTTTCACCATCATGTGACAACTTCCTCACCAAGGCTTGCCACGTGTCAAGATCAACAGCCCACATCATTTGCTTCATCACAAAGCTATTTTAAACGGTTTGGATGCATTTTGGACAACTCACACCAAGAATTCGTCTAGAAGACTCAAGGGCATAATAGGGAATTCAGTTCTAGGGTTTGTGAATAGTGTTTAGCCAGGCATTTGCCTATAAAAGGAGACCTCAACATGTGAGAGTCCCTTTGTTCCAGTTTTAGGCTATCAATCTTTGTAATTCCTTTTTAAGTAATAAAATTTGATTTTCTGAAATTTTGAGAAATCTTGTTCTTGTTTATTAAAAGTTTGGTGTTAGAATAGCCTAATTCTGAGTTCCATTTATATGTTTGAAGGTTTTTGAGGCAAGGTTTTAGTTGATAAAGCTTGGGTTTCAAAAATCAGAAAGTGCTTGTTTATTTGATCTCACCTTATTGTTTGTTCATCTTAGCAGCATTGGAAGCTGGTACTTGTTTTGCTAGTACCTCAGCTCAAACAATCCAGGGCCTGGATGTAGGTCTTGGAGGTTTGCACCTTCTTCCCTTTTCATTTTCTCTTTAAGTTTCTGATTATTTGTGATTTTTGTGGATTATTGCTTGAATCTGTGTTATTGTGGGTGATTATTGTTGATTTGGCTTGGTTTGATGTTATTGAGGTGTTACTGATCTGATTTGTGGGTTGAATCTTCATGATCCTTTGAAAATTTGTGAAATCAAGTTTTAAAAGGGTGTTTGGGATTACTGCATAAGTTGGATTTGTGGCTTGTTAAGTGTTTGTTTGTTGTGAGCAATTATTGGTATCTGTTATTTGGGTGCATATGTTCATCTGTTTGCAGGTTTTGTGGGTTTGAACACACTGATTCTTGAATTGGCTATAAAATCTTCATAACTTGGTAAAATTGGCTAGGATTTTGAGGACACCTAGATCTAAGCATAGGCTAGGGGTAACAAGTGCTAAATCATAGTTAATCACACCAGGGTAGAAGGATTTGAGGCTTGAAATTCGATCAAGTGTCAAGTATATCAGCAAACTGTTTCTGCATATTGTTCATTGTTCATCAGTAACTTCTAGTGCTTTGATCTTGTTGATTTCTTTGATTCAGTGTTTGATTCTTTTTGCTTTGTGTTTATTGTTAGTTTATATAGCTTGTGTATGCATCTGGTAGAGTTTAGTTGGCTTATTCTGCTTAAATCTGCTTATTAAGTGCTTAACTGCTTATTTGCATATCTGGAGCATATATGTGGACTGTTTGGCTTATTGTGGCTTATTTTGTGGATCATTTTGTGATTTTATTGTTGCTATTGACTCCTTGTGGTTCACTGATCACAAGGGTGCCTTTGTTTCCAATTGAATCAAACCAGAACTCTCAAATAAGCTTGGTCAATTAGTCAAAGCAGTGGGAACTCCTTTCCCCTGCTGGTTGCCACTGATAGTGCAATTTTGGTGTCAGCTTATCAATAAACTATAATAGCTTATTTTAACCCGCAACAACTTTGTTTTTGTAATAGGTGCTCATATTTTGACCCATTTGTTCATACTGGAGCATTTGGGTGGTTGACTTTTAGGTTTGACTAAAAAACCAACTCCTTTGACTTTTACATAAGTTCATTTGTGCTTATTCCGGCTTATTGCTTGTGCTTATTTGATTTTTGTTGATTGATATTGCTTATTGAGTCCATTTGAAAGCTTTTGCAAGTTGAATCAGCTTCTGAGGTGCATTATTTCTCAAAAACGACTATTTTGTCGTTTTGTGGATTTTTGCTTTTCTATTTTCTGGCTTATTGAGTGAGCTTATTGGAAATTTCTTTTGACAGATCTCTTAAGCATCCTAAAAGAGGGTTGTGTGTCAAATTAGAGCTTATGGCATTAGCTTTTGGCTTAATGGGCTGAAAAGCCCAATAAGAATAAGCTTTGTGTTCAATAAGCTGTGATAAGCACATTTTCAGCTTTTGGGCCTTCAGAGTTTTGTTCTTAGAATTAAATTTTAAGTCAGATAGGGCTTTTCCAAGTCAATTGGGCCAAGTTTGACTTTTTGGGCCCAAAAGCCCATTTGTGTTGACTCAATTTGGATTTGGCCCATTTGAGGGCCCATTAGGGGTATTTTGGTAATTTCACTTTGATTTTCTGATTAATTAGGTTAAAATAAACTAGTTTGCAAGTTTTTAGAATTTTTTATAATTTTTAGATTTTTAATATTATTTTATTATTATTTTATTATTATTTTTAAAATTTCACATTTTCCAACTTTTTACATTTTTCTTAGGTTAAATACATCAAAATAGGAATTTAGCAACTTTTAGAATAATTTTATTACTTATAGATTAATTTTTATAATTATTTTAAGTTTTAATAGTTTTTAAATCATTTTAAATAGTTTTTATTAGTTTTAAAATTTCTAAAAATAGTTTTTAATCTTTTTAGGTCATTTTAGAGGATTATCAATTGAAAAATCTTTATGTGGGCTTTTTGATAATTTATTTGATTTTTAGGGCTTTAATTAGCATTTAAAAATTGAATATTTAATTATTTAAAAGGTTTGAAAAAGTTTTAATCATTGGTAAACTCTTAGTTTATTATTTTTGATTTTTGGTGAATTTTTGGTAATTTTTAGAATTTATTTTTATTTTGGTGATTTTTAAGGTTCTACGTTTTAACTTTCTAATAGTGATTTTTCTTGGTAATTTTTATTTTTACGTCTTCGTCATCTTCTCTTCTAATCCCCTTCTAAACCAAATATTAATCTCAAATCTTGTACATCTTAGTCACACACATATACCTCCTTGGGAAACGAACTTACACACCATTAAGGGTCATTAACACTTGATTTTTCCTAAAGTCATTTGTTTGATACTTACCGCTTTTACGCCTTTTTCCTAAAGGGTGTAATTTACCACAATCACTATACATGATCTCATCAATCCACGAGTCTCATTACTTGAGATTTTAAACTGTGGAGAACGAGAGATGATAGAGCCAATTATAAGTTCGGTATTCTTTCGTGAATTTATGTGAGTTAATTATAAGCCTATTCTCCCATCGCTTGCTAATAAATTTATCTGCAATAAATAAGGTTGTACGATTTAAAAAGTTACTTAGCTTCTAGCCCAAGATCGTTTAAAAGTTGCTCGGTATGGATTAGAGTTCATAGCCAAGGCATAACTTATTGAAGCGGGATGCAAAGATTGGCGAGTCCAAAAAGGTCCTAACAAGGCATGAGGGCTATATTTTGTTGCTAAAGATCCAAAGTGATGTGAAGAATCATTTATCGAAAATCAATATGAAGGATCTAGACACACGACGAAAAGCAAAAACTCCCCAAAAGTCATGGAGAAGTGTATCCGAAAAGACCCTAGCAAGGTATGAGGATAAATAGATCCAAGTCAACAAGGAGGCGGATCGTTGTATATCAAAGTCCAAAATAAAGATTGGAGAAAAATGAAGAAGTCGTGGTCCAAGTATGAATCTCTCAAAATTTCAAGTGAAGAAATTCCATTATGAAGAGAAGACCATAATTTCATGAACGTCTCTCAAGGTTTGAAGTATGAAGTCACTGCCAGATGTCGGTCCGAGAAAGGTCTCAAATCGCGAAGCGAGTTTTGCCAAGATATGAACTTTATGAGGTCCCGAGAAGCGGTTTTAAAAGATTTTGTCCTTTAGCTAACTATTGATTAAATCGTTCACTTTATTTTCGGATTAAATAACTATCGAAATAAGTCAAACAATGTATCTTCGTGATTATTCAAGACAACAATAAAATATAAGAGATACACCTAGGAATAAGGGAGTCTAAGTGAATAATTGGCCCGCATGAGTTCATGTTAGTTTGCTAACTTATAATAACAATGATCTCGTTTTTAAGCTTGGTTTATAGAAAGTGAAAACTTGAGAATGATGATTATTCATGACATTTCCAAAACCCTAAGGTATGTTTTTGATTTCTTTACTTTGAATGTTTATAATTTTCTATCTCTTTAATAAAGGCCAATATGGATTGATTATGATGAAAAGTGTAAACGTGCTTTATAATTAATAAATTGCATGAGGACATTGCAATGGTCAAGTGTAGGGGATTTGATAGGTGTGTAAACACCCATCCTTTTTACCACTTAATTACAATAATAATCGAGCCAAAACGTGTATATTATGTCTTTAATGCCGGAATTATGCGTGGTTTGTGTTTTTGTTGTGATTTAGGACGAAAAGATGAAAAGTGGAGATAACACGGGCATTCACGGGATTTTATTGAAGAAAAAAGATGAAAGATGAAGTCATGAAGTCAAGAGTGCAAAAAGAACGGAATTCCAAGACTAACTCTGAAGATTTGTCGAAGAAAAAGTCAAAAGACGGAAGTTTATCAAAAGCCGAAAAACTCAAGTCTATTTTATTGAAGAATTAAAAGACGAAGAAATCCCGAGCCAAAAGTCATTAAAGTCCAAGATTAAAGAAGATTTAAAGGCTTAAGGACTAATGGTGCAATTAACAAAGAGATTAAGAAGGAAGGGCCCAATGATGCAATTTAGAGAAAATGAAGGAGGGGAGGAAGCTTCCTAATCCTCCCCTATATAAATAGATTAGTTGTTAATCATTTTTCTTGGTTGGCTAATAGTGACAATTAGTTCTTCCATTTATTTACCTTGCACCTTTAAATTCATGTCAATTTAAATACTTGTCTTGCACCTTAAATTCCTTTAATTTCAAGTAAGTTTTCATTTAATTCTTGTCAATCTTTACTTTATCTTGTTAATCTCCTATCTACCTTTCTTGATCTTTGATTTTTATGTTTATGTTCATGTTCATGTTCTTATTTTAATCAAAGTGGGTTTTGATTATTGTGGTTAGTTTTGTTAGTTTTGTTGATTTGGATTGTTTGTTTATGATTATTGGATGTTTTGTGATTAGTTTAGTTTAATCTTGTGTTTGATTTTGGTTAAATTTGTGGTTTGATTCGTGTTACTGTATTTCCCTGTTCTTCGGGGGTGTTTGTTTCTATTACTGTGATTCCCAGGAAAGTTCCGGATCAACTCTTTGTTCACAAGGAAAACTTCCGAATCAGAAAGTTCCGAATCAGGAGCTGTTCATCCGGAAGAGTTCCGGACCAAAGTCTTCCGAATCAAGAGAAGAAAGTCTTTCATTCGGAACATTAGAAGTTCCGAACGAGCAAAGACTTCTGAACCAAGCCGGCTCACTCGGAAGAGTTCCGAATCAAGCCCTCTTGTTCACTCGGAAGAGTTCCGAATAGAAAACTTCCGGATCAAGACTTCCAGATCAAGACTTCCGAATCAGGATCTTCCGAACCAGGTTCTCTTGTTCATTCGGAAGAGTTCCGAATAAATAGTTCCGGATCAAGACTTCCGGATCAACAAGTTCCGGATCAAGACTTCCGGATCAAGGGTTAAGCAGAAACTTCCGAATCAAGCCAACTCATTCGGAAGAGTTCTGAATCAACATCTTCCGAACCAAGACTTCCGGATCAAGGATTTCTTTCATTCGGAACATTTCATTCGGAAGTATTCCGGATAAAGGACTTCCGAACCAAGGCTTTGTTCTAGTTGAGTTCCGAATCAGTAAAGTTCCGAACGAAGGATTGTTTTGGATAAGTGACATATTCAGAATAATTTGTTCCGGATAAAGGATTTTGGTTAATATTCCAAGTGAAGAAGGATCATTCTGAACGAAGGTGACATTCCGGATGAGTGATTGTTCCGAACGAAGGATTAGTCCAAATGAGTTGTATTTAGGTTCTGTTTAGTTTTTGTCTTTGATTTCTATTTTCAAGCTTTATTTTTCCCGCCTTTTTCCTTACTCGCACTTTAAGTTTATTTACCTTAGCGTTATTTTAGCCTTTCCTTAGTTTAAGTTTTAGTTGCATTTTAAGATTGCCTTAGACAGTTTTAAGTTTGCGTCATTTATTTTAGTGCCTTTTAATATTTGTCACGTTTTAAATACCTACACCATTTACTTAATTAGATTTAGATTTTACTTTAACGTCATTTAAAATTACGTCTTTGCACTTTTATTTTAAAAACTATCAAAAATATTCTTTTTCACCAGAAACAATAGAGTTATACTTTAAGCCGGAAATCAATTTGTTAAGATACCGAGAACAACAATTGAACCTAGCAAAATCTCTTCATCAGTTAACAGAGGTGGCAATACCCTATTAACACTCAGCACACTTTGGACATGCCATTTGTGTGTTCGAGACAATGAAGAAAAAGGAAACTGTTTCAAGATCTGTTTCCTTAAAGCATAATGGCAGACTACCAAGAATAGAAGAGCATCATGTGACTGATGTTTGAAAAGTGAATATCATGTGTACTCACCATCAAGTACTATTTAGGTCAACCTCGTATCACTATAAATAGGATGTGTATCCCAGCATTAATGTTTAACACTTTGAGAATATTCATAACATTAATGCTTAGAACTTTTTGAATCAAATAGCTACGACTGTATTCATAAGTTAGGGTTTATAGTTGTTCAAAGTGTGCACAACACATTGTCATCAAACGGTGTTATCCATAACACTTGTAATTCTTTATTATACAATAATAAGATTACGTTTGAAAAGTATTAACTTGTGTTGATTAGTTAAGTTTAGTGTTTCTAGCATTGATTAGGGACTTTCAGTTTTGTTTAAGTATTTGATGATCAAGTGATTGAGGAGCATTCTCTTGCACAACATGTACCATTTCATCTCTATACCTATTGCTTTGAACCATGGATTTTGTTTCAATGATATCCCATGCATCTTGTGTAGATTTTGAAAGAATGTTACCACCCGCGGCCGAGTTAAGGGAATCTTGATGGTGAGGTCTCAACCATTGTAAAAGGTGTTAGTTTGGTGAACTTGGTCAAAATCATGGTTAGGGCACTTTCTTAACAACTCTTTGAACTCTTCCCAAGCTTCACTAAAGTTTTGGTCTTTCTTTTGTTGAAAGCTTATGATTTGGTTTCTCAATGTGGTGGTTCGTGAAGGGGCAAGAACTTGTTCACAAATTTCTTCTTCAAATCATACCAAGTAAAAATGCTATTTGATGGTTGCTTATCTAGCCAACTCCTAGAATTTCCCTCCAAAGAGAAAGGGAATAAGATCATCTTAACCGCATCGGGAGGTACCCCATTATACTTGATGGTATTACAAAGGGACAAGAATCTCTTGATATGGTCATGAGGGTCATCCATAGGTCTCCCTAGGAAGGGGATAAAAGAAACCATTGTGATCATGCATGTCTTAAGCTCAAAATTGTTAGTGGCTATCTCGGGATTGACTATGGCATCTGCATTCCCATCCACGTTGGATTGGAGAATCTCAATCAATGTTCGATTGTCCATGGCTTCGTTTAAGTGGTCGAAAGCACGATGCTCGTGATTGGCTTGATGGAATGTTTTGTTCTTGTTTCTCTTCCTTTTGGGAGGAAGTGGTACACCAATGGGTATATGTGCACGAACTCGAGTGCGCATGAGAGAGGGGCTCTCGGTCGAATTTGGAAAAGTATAGATTATCTCTTCCGAGGTTCAATAGTGAAAGCCACAAGAAAGTATAATATATATGTAGTACTAATTGGGCGGCAAAACCCCTAACAAGCTTTCCTTCTTGAAATACTTACTAGTGAACGGGGGAATGAGGTGGCGCTAAGCTCTTAAGTACCTGTTTCCCTTTGACTTGCATTTTATAGCAAAGTCGCCTTTCTATTTACTTAATAGTTCGTATTCCTCGAATTCTTGCTTATTGAAAGTGTTTATCTATTTTTTTCCTTTATTCTTGTTTGATGGATACACATAAATGGGACCGGAACACCCCCAAGTACGGTGTATTGCCAAGTCAATACTTATGGAAGTAGGTAAATTGGTTGTTCGTATCTACGTATATGTATTTACATATAATAATTTAGAGAAAATATGTTTGTATTTATTTGATTTTTATGAAAATATAGTATGTATGTAAAAACGAGTGAAACCAATATATAGTATGTATGTAAAAACGAGTGAAACCAATGTATGTTAAAATATAGTATGTTAGTTGATTTTTTATTTTTTTGGTTCAATTCTTAGGAAAGAATTGATTTTTGTGGTTTTTTATTTTTATATATTTTTATCTTTTTGATTTTTTTATGTTTTTTATTTATAATACGTAAAAGGAACGTCCACAAGTAAACGGATCCCAAAATCCAATATGCAACCGTCAATCTCCACGTAAAGAACCGGCAACGGCGCCATTTAATATTTGTCTTTTTAACGTTCGTTTATTTCTCGATATCTTCACGAACTGCTTAATCGAGAGAAATCAAGTTAACTAATTGTTTTTGGTATTTGATTGATAATATCTTGGAAATATAGGTCTAATTATCACAAATCACGTAAAAAGGTAAAAATAGTATCTCTATGTATCCATACTATGCTAAAAACATCTGCACATACCAATTAGAAAGCCAAATGTTCAACCAAGTAATGCACAATATGTATAAAATGCTAAAAATGTAAAGTATATGAAAGTTTAGGGACTGAAAATGTAATTTCAGAAAGTAAAAGGAATGAAATTGTAAATCTAACCAACTAACAACCACTTGTAACAAAGTTAACAAACTTCCAAACTAAAAATGTAACAAATTATCAAGACCAAGGACTAAGTTGCAAAACCTAGCAAACTTTAAACCAATTAAAACATATTAAACTATAGCCTAATTTCCAGGGACCTAATTGCAAATTCTAAGACTTGTTAATCTAAAAATGGGATATTAGGAACAATAAGTTGTAACTTGAGTTTTAAGGCACCAAATAAGTTGGTTTTTGTTTCAAAAGTTTGCAAATCCAATTAGACCTAGCCAGTTCCAAGGAAATCAGCTAAAAAGCACTAAAATTCCAATAAGCTCTTTGGTAATAAGCCACTTCTAAGGGTCTGGCTTATTGAGATAAGCACAAAATCTATTCTTCTCAAAATTTGATCAAAAGCCCAAATAAGGGACACCTATCCAAGAAATTTTGAAAAACACTCAAGAAATAAGCCAAAAAATCAAATAAGCTGTTTTGAGCTTATGTTGACCAGCGTTGACTTTTGTTGACCAAGTTTGACCAAAGTATAAACTTCTTTTCAAGACTTATTAAACTGATTTGTGAAAGAAAATAAGCACATTTATGAAAGGAATAAGCCAGTAATAAAAATCAGTTATCATAGAAAGATGAGCTTATCACAGACTTTTCAAGGCTTATTTCTCACTAAAAACTGAAAACTGTATTGTCAAGCTTATATGTCTAGAAAGGTAGGATGTTAAGCTTTCTATAGAAACAAAATTCACACTCTAAATCAAAGTAATGAAGATTTTAGACTAGTTTGAAATAGGCATGTTTTAGACTTGAACTCTGACCCAATGTTTTGAGGACCGTTTGACTGTTTGACTATTAATTTGACTTTCAAAACTTGCAATGTTACTTGTTATTAGTTTTTGAGTATAGAACAACTCTTTTTAACAACTTTTATCAATAGATCAAGGCTAAGCTACTATTCCAAACACTGGTTACTGGTTTAGGACAAAATTAAGCCAACTGAACTTAACTAAGCTAACAGATTAAAGCAAGTAGTTAACAAATCTAATCAACAAGATCAAGTAGAACAATTATCAAGCAATATTAAGTAAAGTTACACTAAAACAAAGGAACTAGCATGCAGACTCGTTTTTTGGGGGGAAATGTAAAATAGAACTTATGGCTAAACGTGAAGGCTCCTTTGATGCAGAAATGAGCGATGAGCTCACTTGTACTCTAAACACCACAAAATTCAGCTACTCAACACAGCATCAAACCAATCAATCATCATCATCATCATCTTAGTCTGATGAATCTACAACACTTTGATCTCTTGCCTAACTATGTGCTAATAAGAGAACTGGTGCTTTCTAAATTGTAACAGCTCCATTGCAATCAAACAAACTCCATTATTCCATAAGAATAACAGATTTATGCTATGGGAGTGAATGAATAATATTGAAGGTAAGTATTTAAGAGAATTGAGAATGAATGAGTAAAACTTGAATTTTCATTAATGGAAGGTTTGTTACAAGAGGTTATAACAGCCTAACAAACTATCTCAGAGTGGTTGTCAATCACTCTAAGAAGTTTTACTAATGAAGAAGAAACAGAGTTGAGAGAAAAATAAAGAATGTGTGTGTTTTCACACTCTAGCTACTATTCGAAAATAAAAGAGTACATGGGAATTTATAGAGCTAAGATAGAGTGTTGGTGATAGTAATGACGTGTTGAAGCCAATAGCCAAGTGCCACGTGTCCAAATTCTGCTACTTGTGTTCTTCAAGTGTTCATCCATGATTGGGGGTTTTTAATCTACTGAATGATATGTTAATTAAAGTGGTGGGATGAATTCGTCTCTTGATCCTGATCACTTTTCATGTTGAAAGATTTTCATGAAAGTGCCTCAATCGTGATGTGATTGCTGGAGTTGAGATGATACACGTGGAAGTGTAGTATTGGTTGAAAAAAGAAGTCACGGATCATTATCCAATCTTTGATTTATGATTGGTTAATCAGTCTGAGTGGGGCTACTGTTGAGATCGCCTCCCATTCGTTCTCACCCTTCATTAAATGTGGCTATGTGGCAATCCGAGTCCCATTATTCTTGGCCTCCCATTGGTTGATTTCTCTTCACACGGATTAAGCCATATTTAAGTTCTAAAGTTGGCAGATTAGTTCCTTTTGCTTAGCAGATTGGCATTTCAAGTTAACAGCTTCATAAACTTGACTTTCTTGGCCCGTTGACTTGCTATTTGACCAGCTTTGACCCTTTGACTTGTTGACTTTGAACTTGAGGTCTTTTGACTTTGTTCTTGACTTTACCAAATTTTCACTTTTAGTCCCTTAAGTTTGGCAGCTTGTCAAGAAAGGACCTTTGACTTTTGTTAACTTGTCATCTTGAGTCCTTCTTTTGTCTTTTCTTCATTATAAATGCCTTAGAATCCATTTTTGCATCAAATTTGTATCTTTTTACCTACAAAAACACAAACAACAAAGAATACCCCATAATACTGCTTTTACACATAAAATCTGGTATTTTTCTTTGTGTTTTAGGGTTTAATATGATATAATTGATATCAGATTTCACTCACATCAGTCCTGCTCCCTTTCGTTGCCATGATTCCTGGTAGAAGATGCTGAAGTGTCAGAATTAAGAATCATAAAGCTTGTAACATTAGAAATGAGTAAGTTAGGGACCTGCTGCTGTTGGAGTTGTTAGCGCTTTTATGGTAATTGTCTTTAACGCCACGCCTATCTGAAGTAGAACGGTCTTAGGTATGACCGTTACCCTTGTGCTGACTCTGCTGCTGTGTGGCCGGTTGGGACCGGTCCCCAGTCTTCTGCCTGAAAGATGTAATTGTATAGAGAAAAATAAATATTTGGATAGTACTGAATGAATTGAAATGATCACCACTGAATGACGATATATACCTCTTGTCGAGTCTCTCTGCTTCTCCAAACTCATCCCTCTCTTGCAGCATCTCCAACTTATGGGTTGCATCTGCTACTTGTGTCACCGTGTTAAAGGTAGCACACACCAAGTTATTGGCGACTGATTTACGAAGAGCCCAGCGAAAATGGTACGCTTGCTCCTCTATAGTCCCTGCTGCTACGCCAAGGAATCCAGCCAAAGGAAGAAACCTCTGCATGAACTCATTGCTGTTTTCCCCAGCTCTCTTCCTAATCCCATGATACTCCCTCTTAAGCTTATCCTGGTCAGCCTTTGGGAAGAACTGGCCCATAACCAACTCCCTGAACTGTGCCCAAGTCAAGCCAGCCACCCAATTGTCGCCTCCCTCTGATTGTTTCACTGACTTCCATCATCCAAGCACGTTCCCTTCAAACTTGTAATAGGCTAACCTTGCCTTAAAGACAGGGTTGCATCCCATAGCATCAAAGATCTTCTCAATGTGAGCTAGCCAGCTCTCAGCCTCATCAGGGTTGTCAGTCTTCTCGAAGGATCACAGACGCTGCTTGTTGAATCGCTCCAGCCATGTGATCAGTGTAGCTGGAGGAGGAGGAGGAGGATTCTAATGCTGGTGCTGTTGCTGATTATTGGCAGCTTGCACCTCGACCCGAATTTCATTCCTCGGTTGAGGAAGCATGGCATGCATCGCAGCTTGAACGGCTGCATTAAGTTGCTCTTGTTCACGTGTTAGAACCGTCTGACAGTATAAAACAAAATGCATGATTAAACTGATTAAAACATAATATATATACATGAAAAAAAAAATTATGCATATAAACATGAAAAAAAAAATTATGCATGAAAACAGTGTATGAATGCATGATGATGAAATAACATGGGTTTGGGTGAACGCCTATGGGTCAGTTCACCAAAACAAAATGACATGACGAGGATGAACGCCTATGGGTCGGTTCATCAAAACAAAATGATTCGATTAAAAGAACATGCGACTACATATGGCCAGTCCTGTACCAACCATTGCTTAGTCAAAATTTCTGCAACAATGATACATGAATAAATGCATGAAAACAACTGTCAGTTCTAGGAAGACCATGGTGATTACCCACTAATCACATGTCTTGTTTTAAGAGCCTACTTGTCGAAGCCTTGGCTCTAATAACATAATTGTAACACCTCATTTTGGTAAATGTAATGTTACGCGTAATTATGGCGTGTCATCAAAGCATGCAAGGTAAATGTATAAAAACATTCAATGACCATGAATGGAAATACCGGAAACAAACATCGGTAGTCCAAGTATAAGCTCGTCACACATAAATATAAGTACTGGAATGGAAAAAAAAAGACTAAACAATGTCCAAATAAATAAGTAGCATAATGTATGAAAAATGCATAAAGTAGTGAAGGCTAGATAGCTTCCAATCCGTAAGCACATACTCTTATAGTCTACGAGCGACCTTGAGTACCTGCCGTTTGGGAACATGAAAGGAAACGGCTGAGCATAACGCTCAGTGAACAGATATACAAGTATAGCATGAAATGACATAAGCATGAAAGACTAATAGCAGCAGAAATGTATAAGTCCTAGATAACTTGGAACATGTTCATAAAACTGGTTTTATAGTTTGAAAAGACTTATGTTTATATATGAAAATCTATAATAATTAGCCAATGGCCCATATAGGTCATGAGTTTCCACCGTGCATGAATACTTGGAGGGGAGACCTCGTCATGCAATTAGAGGGGTTGCCTTTAATTAATTAGTCTAGGTATGAGGGATCAACTCCTTGTGAAGGATGCAAGGTACACATCGCATTCACCATGAAAATCCTGTAAAACATGTAACTAGGATGCACCCATACGCCCCATATGGTAATATAAATATATGGCCAAAAGTGAAAAGGGACGCCACGAGCAATCACTCCGTCGTGGGGAAGTCATAACACTTGTGCCTCTAGTGTTATGGTTATGGTACCTCCATAACTAGGTGACACTGGTCATGCATGTATATGGCTTAGGCATTTAAATCTAACATAAGTAATCAAACATATAAAACATATACTTGGGAAAACAGTTGGCTACAAACGGGAAATCCTAATAAGGAAAGAATGTCCATACTGAAGGACGAAAAATCCGTACCTTGCGTCCAGTGAATGAGGAAAGACGAAATGATGAATAGTCCTACTCCGACCTCACTAATGCTACATAAATAAGGGGCATGTATAAGTCTTCTGATTACTGGGTACGTAACTGATTATAGCATGTTCTTAGCTTGTTTTATATGTTCTTGTCTTGTTTACTGTTTTAAGTGTTATACCGTGTTTACCATGTATTTCATGTATTCTGATTAAGTCTTATCTTGTATTCTTGTATTATTATACTTGTTGTGTCATAATAAGTAACTTTCTAAAAATAACAGGTTTCCTAAAATAGAAAGTTTCTAAAAATAGAAAGCTTCCAAAAGTAGAAAGTTTCCGAAAATAGATAAGTTTTTAAAAATAGACCAGTTTCTAAAAATAGAAAGTTTCCAAAAATAGTAAGTTTCTTGAAATAGAAAGATTCCATATTTAGAAATAAGCTGAATTAATAAGCTAATAATATAAGCTTAATTTTACTAGTTAAAAATCATAAGTCATGTAATTAATAGTATAGTTTATTAATAATGTCATGATAATTTAATAAACTACAGGTTATATGATTTAATTAAATAAAGGCATGATTTAATTAAATTAAGACATATAACTTACTTGGGTTAATCATGTTGATGCGGTATTTTTGTACACTTTATTTTAGGAAAAACAAAGCGACAAAAGCGGGTAAGTATTAAGTATCACGTTTTGTGAAAAACACGAATACTCGTCGTCGAGTTCGTTCTCGGTGGAGGTATGGTGTTTAGCCAAAATATATAGATGTATTTAATCGAGTGATTACGTTTTTGGAAAGAAGGAAAGAAAAGAAAACGTGATCGGACTACGCTCAAAACGGATGAAAACGCGCGAACGTACGAACGTAAAAACGCGACCCAACAAAAATTTTCGACTTAAAAATAATTAAAAATACCTAAAAAGTCTAACTAAGAAAACTTCGCAAACCAAAATATTTTAAAGTGCTTAAATTATTTTATATTAATATTTAAAGTTAATTAAAACTCCTAAAAAATAAATTAACTAAGAAAAGGATAAAATTCAAACTTTATTATTTGCAAACCTAGTTATACTATTTAAAAACTAAAATATTTTTTTGAAAAATTTTCTAAACTTTTTTCTATTTTTTATGACTTTTTTAAATTTTAAAATGAGAATAATCTTAGGAAATAAATAATAAAAAGGAAATTATGAAATTTAAACTTTACAAAAGCAAAATTATTTTTCATACGTCCTATATGATAAAAGAAAATTTTGAAAAAAAGAATTGTATTTTTTAACTTTTAAATAATTTATTATGAATTAAATATAATTTAAACTAATTAAACGATTTAAAAAATATTAAATGATTTTATAAAAATCTGAAAAAATTATTGAAAGAGCTAAAAACTATTTAAAAGCTAGGAAAAATAAAAATGATCACAATAAGCCCGAATAAGCTGCCTAATAAGCTATGAAAAGCTGCCTAAGTTATATAAATAAAAATTAAAAGGGTTTAAATAAAACAAAGTGTAAAGATTTAACAAAATAGTGTGGTAGCACATATGGTTAGAAGGCTGGGAGTTGCGTCTGATGGGTAGAGCAGAGGTCACGAGTTCAAACCCTACTGCTCTCTTTTCTGTTCGTTTTTATTTTCTTTTAATATCACCACAAAATACAACAGAATATATAAAAAACAAAGAAGAATAAACAAAAATGCCAAGATCAGATGGTGAGGAGGTGTTAGTGCAGCGTCTGTTATGGTGGCAGAAGTCTGCAGTTCGAGCCCTGCTCACTGCTACTTTTTGACAGATTATATTTATTTGGCTTTTATTTTGCTTTAGATTTTGGAATAAACAGGATACACTCCTAGTAGTTGGCTAGGAGGTGACTAGCCGCAACATAAATCAACAAATAAGAGCAAAATCTAAGAAGGGTAAAAGCTATAAAATACCATCGTACTTATTCATTTGTGCCGACTTTAAACACTTACTAACTAGTCTCGTGACCTTACCATTCTACTTTCGAATTTGTTCCGACTATAACAATATTAGTGTAAAATGACTATATTGCCCTTATCTCCTTCCACTTTATTACATTTATTTTATTTTCCTAGATCTTTACATTTATTTTATTTTCCTAGATCTTATCACAGATTTGGCCAATCGCCACTTTCATATATAATAGATGTTACTTTAAGTATTAAATCAAACACATTCTAATCAGTATTCATACCCCATTCCATACTTTCAACGAATTCGATTTTTGATTTTAGATTTTCACCTTGTACTTTTTGCATCTTTGGCCAATCGCCACTTGAAAATGAAAGAGAAATCTTTGTAGGGGCTCCTGAAGTACGGTAATAATGAGGCACACGTGAAGAAAGGACACATATTGTTTTCTTGGGTGTTGGTGGAACCAACAACATTACTAGCGACCAGTATTCTTGCGGTGATGGGAAAACAAAAAAGAGAGGACACCATAGACTTGAGCAAAAGAAGATTAAGTTTAGTAGTTGAAGAACGGAAGATTATAGATCCGACATACAGTGAAGGCGATGCCAACAGTGAAGGATGATGCCACATAAAAAGGCTATGCATATAATTACCTAACAATGCGAAGAAAGTTAGTGTTAGTTAGGTGATTTCACACTTATCTCAGCTATCAGTTTTGTTAAGGAAACTTAACAATATCCTAAAGCTCTACAACCTTTAGGTCATTTGTTCGAGCATAGGGGGAGGATTGATGGTTTAGGAATGAAGACAACATAATAGGTAAAGAAGATGAAGGGTATATTAGTCATTTAAAAGGGTAATATAGTCATTTCACACTATTATTGGTATAGTCAGATTATATTTGAAAGTAGAATGGTAAAGTCACGAGATTAATTAGTAAGTGTTTAAAGTCGGCACAAATGAATAAATACGATGGTATTTTATAACGTTTACCCATCTAAGAATTACAAGCATAGCAAAATGAACAAGAACCTGGACTATGAACAGTGGCAGAAGGTAAAACAACATTGTTTCAGGTTCTAGGCAGATTATTTCACGTAATATTAAGCGCACCAATAAGCTTAAAATCACCAAGTGAACCTCAAACAGATGAGAATCAAGTCCTAAGCTAATCAAATGCTGAAAGTTTAAAACCTAAAGTGGAGTCTAAAATTTCTAAAACCTGCTGATGCTTTGTGCATTTGATATCGTCAAAAATGGCCAAAATGAATGCACATAATTACTCCTAAGTTGTTCTAGCCTAAGTTACATATGTAAAACATGAAAGTAATATCAAACCAACACAAAACACACTAAAAGGAGCAGGAAATACAACTAATTCAGAAACTTGGATCCTACTGATTGTAATATGCAAAAACTTAGTGCACACCTAATTTTTTTTGAATTTCATGATTTTATAAAACGGTAAAGCAATTTTCTAATATTACTAACCTCAAAAAGATGTTGCAATTGCAACTTAGGCCTAGTTCTAAACTAAAGACGAAGATCAAGCATGTGCCAAACACATATTAACTAACAGAAAATGAAAATAGCAAAGTAACTTATCAAATTTAAAGAACAAGCATAAACTTAAATATCATATAAAGTAAGACAGCAGAAAATTAAACTAGAAGAACCAAGAAAAAAAACAGTTAGGCACAAAGCACGTAAGTAGTAAAAAAATAAGCTTCCAGCAGGACGGTTATGCAAAGAAGATAGAATGAAAAATAAAAACTTACATTGAGTCGACTCACAATCTGAGCTGACTAAGCTTTCTATAAGCTCGCCCCTTTCCTCTTATCAGCTTATAACCACCACCAACTTATGAGATATCGGCTTATGCAAATGAGCTTTTAGGCTTCTTTGATCTACAACAGAAACAAAGAACCTGTATCCTTCCTTCGTTCTTGAACCTGAAGAAAATAAAGGAAAAAGGACAGAGAAAACAAGAGCTATAAGCTCAGCTTATTTTTCAATAAGTTGTGACTTATGGCTTATGTAACAGTAAAAATAAAGATAAGAAAATCTGACTTTTTCTAAAACTCTTGGAACCAAAAACATGCAACTGAATTTAACAAGTACCAACATGAATTTGAACCACAGATTTTTTCAAGAACTCTAAAGTGAACATGAAATGAACTTTATGCTATAACATAACACTAACTTGATGTGTCAAATCAAACTAGCATTATCAGTTATATCATAAAGGGTCTCAAAAAAAAACTTTTCAATCAAATTTCTTTGAACTAAAAAAACGCTTTTGATGAAACTGAAAATATAACTTGCAGAAATTAAAAAGGGACGAATTTAAAGACAAGAAAATAAATGGAACACAAGAATTACAAGGCCCAAATATCACTTTAACTATTCAATAAAAGAGGTTTACAATTTTTGGAACAAAATTTTCAAATAGGCAAAATAAAAAAGGAGATGCAATAACAAAACAAGGTCATATAAGTCTCATGAGCTCTTGATTTGTCAAGTCAACAGCTTATGAGAAGCTTATGAACACGTTTGGTAAAAGTTGAAATAAACTTGCACAATACTAAATCAAAAACAATATCCAAAACACTACAGCTAATTGGAACTCAGAATTGAATGCAAATTTTATAAAAACTTTAAATATTCATTTATAAAAAATTACATAAAAAACTGGAACAAGAAAAAAAATAAACACCTAACTGGCTTATATATTGGCGACATGAAGATTCTAGAAAAAATGAAAACACAAACCCTAATGACATGTAATTCCATTGCTGCCCTTGGATATTCGTTTGAAGATGCCATATTCTACTTTGAATTCTTGGTCCATGGATGATCATGTGATCTTTGGTGGAATGAGCTGTTCTTTGACAAATCTTAACCTTTGAATGTTTCTTTGGGAGTAAGAAACTCAATAAGAATCGTTAGATTGCTGTACTACCTTTGTTCTTTAGCAAAAAATGAAGCAGGGGACCATAGGAGTGGGGTCTTGGGAGCATGTGAGGTTGTTTGGGGAGTGGGGGAAAGGATGATGGTGACGTGAATAGTAGTTCTGGAGTGGATTAAGTTTAATCATCAAGTGTTGATGATGATTATGAATTAGGGTTCATAAGAGATTTTTTGGGGGTTAATGAAAACAGTGAAGGTTTCCCAGTTGTGTCATTAATGAAAAATTTGTTTTAAATAAAACTTATTTATTAATTAACATGGTTTAGTGGGTTGGGATGTTTTGGTTAGGTCGGGTATATGGGTAAATGGTTGGTTTGGGTGAGGTGTCAACATGGTATTGGGTGGGTAAGTTTTGTTGTCTGGCAAAAATAGTCCCTATGCTCACAAACTTTTGTCATTCCAAGATTAAACAGCAAATACTCTCCATTACTTTGATATCAAGTTTGTACCATTTGTCAATTTTGGCACTAACAATGTAATAACTTTGATTAAGGACCACTCATGCAACTTTGGCATATTTCAAGGGCTTTTCTTATAAATTCTTGAAATTTTAGGGACCCACATGTAATTTTGAGGTTTCACAAGGGTATAAAAAGACAAGTCTTCAAAAGATGAGGGACCAATCTTGACAATCTTCAAAACTTCAAGGACTTCTTTGGTAATTCATTGTTCGGGTCCGGTTCTTTGTGCGGCTTCATTTCCCGTGTTCATTTTTGCTTGATTCTTGTTCTCTTTTGGTGAATTCACGATATCCGTACCTAAAATACACAATGAACATTGTTTCGGTTTTGATTCTTGTTCTCTTATGTCTCGATTTTGCCAATTCAAATTACGACCTTGATTATAACCTTGATTTTGATTCGAAAATTTCCTTGTTGATTATTTCCTTGAAAATTGTTTCGGTTTTGATTAAAATTGTTGCCTTGGTTAAAATTGCCTTGTTGTGATGGACCAGCGTTATTTTGATTTTGATTAGAAAAATTGTTGTTTAACGCACTCACATTCGACGTTTGGCCATCCGTAGCCGCACACTCGTAATAATTATAAGGTCCATCATAAAACGTACATGATGTCTCAACCGCTTTCATCGTAGCGGGAGCGTCTTTCTTTTGCATTTCAACGAGAAAAGACGTAAACACATTCGTCAACTTGTCGACTTTTACATCAACTCTCTCAATTTCGCGATTAGAACTACTAACATTGGCGACATTGGCAACACTCGGTACGTTGCGGAGTTGGTAAACCTTGGATCGATTCTCGATAATCATTAATGCATCTTTCGGAGTCATACACAAAAAGTTGCCACCGGCTGCGGAATTCAACGAATCTTGTTCTTGAAAACTAAGACCGTTGTAAAACGTATCGATTTGGTGCAACTCGGAAAATACATGGTGAGGACATTGCCTAAAAATTCTTTAAAACGATCCCACGCGTCTCTAAAAGATTCATTCGGTTTTTGCTCAAATTTCGTAATTTCATTTTTGAAAAACGTTGTTTTAGACGGTGGGAAAAAATAATTAACGAACTTGGAGACGAGATCCTTCCACGTAATTATCGAATTAGGTGGCTCTTTCTCGTACCAATCCTTGGCGGCACCATCGAGCAAGTACGGAAAAAGCATAAGCTTGACGACATCGGTGTTGACGTTCTTAAACTTGCTCGTGGCTAAAAGTCGATCAAAATTCCGAATGGTCGTGAGGATTATCGACTTCACGACCTCGAAACTTCGTAACTTGGATTAACGAAATCATTCCGCTCTTAATCTCAAAATTCTCTGCTTGGATAGCGGGAATTACGATCGCGTCTCCATAACCCTCGGTGGGCGCTTGGAGCAATTCCATCATCGAACGATTGTCGGCCATCTCCTCTACGGTTTCTTCAACAACGATATTAGGAACGTCGGTTTCTAAATATCTTCTACGTTATCAATTCCTTCGATTACGATTGCGTCGATTCGAAGCGTCGCTAGAATTAGAATAATCCTTCGATCGAGTGCGCACGCACTAAGCGTAGAATAAGGGATAGCAAAGAAGATTCTTTTTGGGGTTTTTCGATTTTTCAATTTTTTTTTTGATTGTTTTTTAATTTTATTTTTTTTTGGATTTTTTTGTGTATTACGTAGACTCAAATCTACAAATCTCTCCTCAAATCGATTTCTCGATCAAAGGAGCCTCAAAGAATGAAAACGATCACGTGGAGTGAACGCCTTCGATGACTTTAGAACGTTGGTGGATCACCAAAACGTTCAAGAGGGTTTAATCTTGAAAACAAGAAAATATATATGATACGTAGATAATACTTGGGCGGCAAACCCTCGATTGACCCTCTTTCTCAAAACACGCACAAGCAAGCGGGGGAAACGATGCGGCGCTAAGCACTTAAGAGACTTTTTCCCGTAGATCGTGAAATACAACCGCCTTCTACCCACCTTATAGTTTGTGTTAATTGAAATTAAGCCTCACGAAAGTATTTATCTATTTTGCCTTTAAACGTTTTCTTTAGATTCGAATACAATGATGGAGTGATGAAATCCCGAATCAAGGTTGCGTTTTCACGCTTTTGGAGTACTTGTGTATTTATTGTTCAACGTAAGTAATATATTCACAAGAAAAATGAAAACGATAATGGATATCTACAATATAGTAAAAGATTGTTGTTTGTTTAATTTAGGAAAATTAAACACGTTTTATTTGGATACTATAATATAATAAGAAAAAATAACAAAAATGAGTATGTACGATATTTACGCTTTCCAAAAATTGAAAAGCAAAAACGCACTACTCACACAAACACGATAATAATAATGGCAACTCAAAAACACCTCCCCGGCAGCGGCACCATTTATGATGCGGTATTTTTGTACACTTTATTTTAGGAAAAACAAAGCGACAAAAGCGGGTAAGTATTAAGTATCACGTTTTGTGAAAAACGCGAATACTCGTCGTCGAGTTCGTTCTCGGTGGAGGTATGGTGTTTAGCCAAAATATATAGACGTATTTAATCGAGTGATTACGTTTTTGGAAAGAAGGAAAGAAAAGAAAACGTGAGCGGACTACGCTCAAAACGGACGAAAACGCGCGAACGTACGAACGTAAAAACGCGACTCAACGAACATTTTCGACTTATTAAAAATATCTAAAACTACCTAAAAAGTCTAACTAAGAGAACTTTGCAAACCAAAAATTTTTAAAGTGCTTAAGTTATTTTGTATTAAATATTTAAAGTTAACTAAAAATCCTAAAAAATAAATTAACTAAGAAAAGGACAAAATTCAAACTTTATTATTTGCAAACCTAGTTATACTATTTAAAAACTAAAAATATTTTTTTGAAAAGTTTTCTAAACTTTTTTCTATTTTTTATGACTTTTTAAAATTTTAAAATAGAATAATCTTAGGAAATAAATAATAAAAAGGATATTATGAAATTTAAACTTACAAAAACAAAATTCTTTTTCCTACGTCCTATATGATAAAAGAAAATTTTGAAAAAAAGAATTGTATTTTTTTGACTTTTAAATCATTTATTATGAAATAAATATTATTTAAACTTATTAAACGATTTAAAAAATATTAAATGATTTTATAAAAATCTGAAAAAATTATTGAAAGAGCTAAAAATTATTTAAAAGCTAGGAAAAATAAAAGATGAGCACAATAAGCCCGAATAAGCTGCCTAATAAGCTATGAAAAGCTGCCTAAGTTATATAAATAAAAATTAAAAGGGTTTAAATAAAAGAAAGTGTAAACATTTAACAAAAAAGTGTGGTAGCACAGATGGTTAGAAGGCTGGGAGTTGCGTCAGATGGGGAGAGCAGAGGTCACGAGTTCAAACCCTGTTGCTCCCTTTTCTGTTCATTTTTATTTTCTTTTAATATCACCACAAAATACAACAGAATATATAAAAAAAACAAAGAAGAATAAACAAAAATGCCAAGATCAGATGGTGAGGAGGTGTTAGTGCAGCGTCTGTTATGGTGGTAGAAGTCTGCAGTTCGAGCCCTGCTCACTGTTACTTTTTGACAGATTATATTTATTTGGCTTTTATTTTTCTTTGGATTTTGGAATAAACAGGATACACTCCTAGCAGTTGGCTAGGAGGTGACTAGCAACAACATAAATCAGCAAATAAGAGCAGAATCTAAGAATTACAAGCATAGCAAAATGAACAAGAACCTGGACTGTGAACAGTGACAGAAGGTAAAACAACATTGTTTCAGGTTCTAGGCAGATTATTTCACTTAATATTAAGCGCACCAATAAGCTTCAAATCACCAAGTGAACCTCAAACAGATGAGAATCAAGTCCTAAGCTAATCAAATGCTGAAAGTTTAAAACCTAAAGTGGAGTCTAAAATTTCAAAAACCTGCTGATGCTTTGTGCATTTGATATGGTCAAAAATGGACAAAATGAATGCACATAATTACCCCTAAGTTGTTCTAGCCTAAGGTACTTATGTAAAACATGAAAGTAATATCAAACCAACACAAAACACACTAAAAGGAGCAGGAAATACAACTAATTCAGAAACTTGGATCCTACTGATTGTAATATGCAGAAACTTAGTGCACACCTATTTTTTTTGTATTTCATGATTTTATAAAAAGTTAAAGCAACTTTCTAATATTACTAACCTCAAAAACATGTTGCAATCGAAACTTAGGCCAAGTTCTAAACTAAAGACGAAGATCAATCATGTGTCAAACACTGATTAACTAAAAGAAAATGAAAATAGCAAAGTAACTTATCAAATTTAAAGAACAAGCCTAAAATAAATATCATATAAAGTAAGACGGCAGAAAATTAAACTAGAAGAACCAAGAAAAAAAAACAGTTAGGCACAAAGCACGTAAGTAGTAAAAAGTAAGCTTCCAGCGGGACGGTTATGCAAAGAAGATAAAATGAAAAAGAACAACTTACATTGAGTCGACTCACAATCCGAGCCGATTAAGCTTTCTATAAGCTCGCCCCTTTCCTCTTATCAGCTTATAACCACCACCAACTTATGAGATATCGGCTTATGCAAATGAGCTTTTAGGCTTCTTTGATCTACAACAGAAACAAAGAACCTGTATCCTTCCTTCATTCTTGAATCTGAAGAAAATAAAGGAAAAAGGACAGAGAAAACAAGAGCTATAAGCTCAGCTTATTTTTCAATAAGCTGGGACTTATGGCTTATGTAACAATAAAAATAAAGATAAGAAAATCTGACTTTTTCTAAAACTCTTGGAACCAAAAACTTGCAACTGAATTTAACAAGTACCAACATGAATTTGAACCACAAATTTTTGCAAGAACTCTAAAGTGAACATGAAATGAACTATATGCTATAACATAACACTAACTTGATGTGTCAAATCAAACTAGCATTATCAGTTATATCATAAAGGGTCTCAAAAAAAACTTTTAAATCAAATTTCTTTGAACTAAAAAAACTCTTTTGATGAAACTGAAAATATAACTTGCAGAAATTAAAAAGGGACGAATTTAAAGACAAGAAAATAAATGGAACACAAGAATTGCAAGGCCCAAATATCACTTTAACTATTCAATAAAAGGGGTTTAAAATTTTTGGAACAAAATTTTCAAATAGGCAAAATAAAAAAGAAGATGCAATAACAAAACAAGGTCATATAAGTCTCATGAGCTCTTGATTTGTCAAGTCAACAGCTTATGAGAATCTTATATAACTTTGGGTCCCAAAGTCTTAACCAAGAATTTTGATGAACACGTTTGGTAAAAGTTGAAATAAAATTGCACATTACTAAATCAAAAACAATATCCAAAACAATACAGCTAATTGGAACTCAGAATTGAATGCAAATTTTATAAAAACTTTAAATATTCATTTATAAAAAATTACATAAAAAACTGGAACAAGAAAAAAAATAAACACCTAACTGCCTTATATATTGGCGACATGAAGATTCTAGAAAAATGAAAACACAAACCCTAATGACATGTAATTCCATTGCTGCCCTTGGATATTCGTTTGAAGATACCATATTCTACTTTGAATTCTTGGTCCATGGATGATCATGTGATATTTGGTGGAATGAGTTGTTCTTTGACAAATCTTAACCTTTGAATGTTCCTTTGGGAGTAAGAAACTCAATGAGAATCGTTGGATTGTTGTACCACCTTTGTTCTTTTGAAAAAAATGAAGCAGGGGACCATAGGAGTGGGGTCTTGGGAGCATGTGAGGTTGTTTGGGGAGTGGGGGAAAGGATGATGGTGACATGAATAGTGGTTCTGGAGTGGATTAAGTTTAATCATCAAGTGTTGATGATGATTATGAATTAGGGTTCATAAGAGATTTTTTTGGGGGTTAATGAAAACAATAAAGGTTTCCCGGTTGTGTCATTAATAAAAAATTTTGTTTTAAATAAAACTTATTTATTAATAAACATGGTTTAGTGGGTTGGGATGTATTGGCTGGGTCGGGTATATAGGTAAATGGGTGGTTTGGGTGAGGTGTCAACATGGTATTGGGTGGGTAAGTTTTGTTGTCTGGCAGAAATAGTCCCTATGCTCACAAACTTGTCATTCCAAGATTAAACAGCAAATACTCTCCATTCCTTTGATATCAAGTTTGTACCATTTGTCAATTTTGGCACAAACAATGTAATAACTTTGATTAAGGACCACTCATGCAACTTTGGCATATTTCAAGGGCTTTTCTTGTACATTCTTGAAATTTTAGGGACCCACATGTAATTTTGAGGTTTTACAAGGGTATAAAATGACAAGTCTTCAAAAGATGAGGGACCAATCTTGAAAATCTTCAAAACTTCAAGGACTTCTTTGGGAATTCATTGTTCGGGTCCGGTTTTTTATGCGGCTTCATTTCGCTTGTTCATTTTTGCTTGATTCTTATTCTCTTTTGGTGAATTCACGATATCCGTACCTAAAATACACAATGAACATTGTTTCGGTTTTGATTCTTGTTCTCTTATGTCTCGATTTTGCCAATTCAAATTACGACCTTGATTATAACCTTGATTTTGATTCGAAAAATTTCCTTGTTGATTATTTCCTTGAAAATTGTTTCGGTTTTGATTAAATTTTTGCCTTGGTTATAATTGCCTTGTTGTGATGGACCGGCGTTATTTTGATTTTGATTAGAAAAATTGTTGTTTAACGCACTCACATTCGACCTTTGGCCATCCGTAGCCGCACACTCGTAATAATTATGAGTTCCACCACAAAACATACACGATGTCTCAACCGCTTTCACCGTAGCGGGAGCGTCTTTCTTTTGCATTTCAACGAGAAAAGACGTAACCACATTCGTCAACTTGTCGACTTTTGCATCAACTCTCTCAATGTCGCGATTAGAACTACTAACATTGGTGACATTGGCAACACTCGGTGCGTTGCGGAGTTGGTAAACCTTGGATCGATTCTCGATAATCATTAATGCATCTTTCAGAGTCTTACATAAAAAGTTGCCACCGGCGGCGGAATTCAACGAATCTTGTACTTGAAAACTAAGACCGTTGTAAAACGTATCGATTTGGTGCAGCTCGGAAAATCCATGGTGAGGACATTGCCTAAGCAATTCCTTAAAACGATCCCACGCGTCTCTAAAAGATTCATTCGGTTTTTGCTCAAATTTCGTAATTTCATTTTTGAAAAACGTTGTCTTAGACGGTGGGAAAAAATAATTAAGGAACTTGGAGACGAGATCCTTCCACGTAATTATCGAATTAGGTGGATCTTTTTCGTACCAATCCTTGGCGGCACCATCGAGCGAGTATGGAAAAAGCATAAGCTTGACGACATCGGTGTCGACGTTCTTAAACTTGCTCGTGGCTAAAAGTCGATCAAAATTCCGAATATGGTCGTGAGGATTATCGGCTTCACGGCCTCGAAACTTCGTAGCTTGGATTAACGAAATCATTCCGCTCTTAATCTCAAAATTCTCCGCTTCGATAGCGGGAATTACGATCGTGTCTCCATAACCCTCGGTGGGCGCTTGGAGCAATTCCATCATCGAACGATTGTCGGCCATCTCCTTTACTGTTTCTTCAACAACGATATTAGGAACGTCGGTTTCTAAATCTCGTCTACGTTGTCTATTCCTTCGATTACGATTGCGTCGATTCGAAGCGTCGCTAGAATTAGAATAATCCTTCGATCGAGTGCGAATGCACTAAGCGTAGAATGGGGGATAGCAAAGAAGATTCTTTTTGGGGGTTTTCGATTTTTCAATTTTTTTTGTTTTTGATTGTTTTTTAATTTATTTTTTTCGATTTTTTTGTGTATTACGTAGACTCAAATCTACAAATCTATCCTCGAATCGATTTCTCGATTAAAGAAGACTTAAAGAATGAAAACGATCACGTGGAGTGAACGCCTTCGATGACTTTAGAACGTTAGTGGAACACAAAAACGTTCAAGAGGGTTTAATCTTGAAAACAAGCAAATATATATTATACGTAGATAATACTTGGGCGGCAAACCCTCGATTGACCCTCTTTCTCAAAACACGCACAAGCAAGCGGGGGAAAGGAGGCGCTAAGAACTTAAGAGCCTTTTTCCCTTAGGTCGTGAAATACAACCGCCTTATACCCACCTTATTGTTTGTGTTAATTGAAATTAAGCCTCACGAAAGTATTTATCTATTTTGCCTTTAAACTTTTGCTTTAGATTCGTATACAATGATCGAGTGATGAAATCCCGAATCAAGGTTGCGTTTTCACGCTTTTGGAGTACTTGTGTATTTATTGTTCTACGTAAGAAATATATTCACAAGAAAAACGAAAACGATAATGGATATCTACAATATAGTAAAAGATTGTTGTGTGTTTAATTTAGGAAAATTAAACACGTTTTATTTGGATACTATAATATAATAAGAAAAAATAACAAAAATGAGTATGTACGATATTTACGCTTTCCAAAAATTGAAAAGCAAAAACGTACTACTCACACAAACACGATAATAATAATGGAAACTCAAAAACACCTCCCCGGCAGCAGCGCCATTTATGATGCGGTATTTTTGTACACTTTAATTTAGGAAAAACAAAGCGGCAAAAAGCGGGTAAGTATTAAGTATCACATTTTGTGAATAACGCGAATACTCGTCGTCGAGTTCGTTCTCGGTGGAGGTATGGTGTTTAGCCAAAATATATAGACGTATTTAATCGAGTGATTACATTTTTGGAAAGAACGAAAGAAAAGAAAACGTGATCGGACTACGCTCAAAACGGACGAAAACGCGCGAACGTACGAACGTAAAAACGCGACCCAGCGAAAATTTTCGACTTAAAAATAATTAAAAATACCTAAAAATATCTGAAAAGTCTAACTAAGAGAACTTCGCAAACCAAAAATTTTTAAAGTGCTTCTTTATTTTATATTAATATTTAAATTTAATTAAAGTTACTAAAAAATAATTTAACTAAGAAAAGGACAAAATTCAAACTTTATTATTTGCAAACCTAGTTATACTATTTAAAAACTAAAAATATTTTTTTGAAATTTTTTCTAAACTTTTTTCTATTTTTCATGACTTTTTAAAATTTTAAAATGAGAATAATCTTAGGAAATAAATAATAAAAAGAAAATTATGAAATTTAAACTTTACAAAAGTAAAATTATTTTTCGTACGTCCTATATGATAAAAGAAAATTTTGAAAAAAAGAATTGTATTTTTTTTACTTTTAAATAATTCAAACCCTTCTGTTCGTTTTTATTTTCTTTTAATATCACCATAAAATACAATAGGATATATAAAAAAACAAAGAAGAATAAACAAAAATGCCAAGATCAGATGGTGAGGAGGTGTTAGTGCAGCGTCTGTTATGGTGGCAGAAGTCTGCAGTTCGAGCCCTGCTCACTGTTACTTTTTGATAGATTATATTTATTTGGCTTTTATTTTGCTTTGGATTTTGGAATAAACAGGATACACTCCTAGCAGTTGGCTAGGAGGTGACTAGCAGCAACATATATCAGCAAATAAGAGCGGAACCTAAGAATTACAAGCATAGCAAAATGAACAAGAACCTGGACTGTGAACAGTGGCACAAGGTAAAACAACATTGTTTCAGGTTCTAGGCAGATTATTTCACTTAATATTAAGCGTACCAATAAGCTTCAAATCACCAAGTGAACCTCAAACAGATGAGAATCGAGTCCTAAGCTAATCAAATGCTGAAAGTTTAAAACCTAAAGTGGAGTCTAAAATTTCTAAAACCTGCTGATGCTTTGTGCATTTGATATGGTCAAAAATGGACAAAATGAATGCACATAATTACTCCTAAGTTGTTCTAGCCTAAGGTACTTATGCAAAACATGAAAGTAATATCAAACCAACACAAAACACACTAAAAGGAGCAGGAAATACAACTAATTCAGAAACTTGGATCCTACTAATTGTAATATGCAGAAACTTATTACACACCTAATTTTTTTGTATTTCATGATTTTATAAAAAGTTAAAGCAATTTTCTAATATTACTAACCTCAAAAAGATGTTGCAATTGAAACTTAGGCCTAGTGAAAATAGCAAAGTAACATAACAAATTTAAAGAACAAGCATAAACTTAAATATCATATAATGTAAGACGGCATAAAATTAAACTAGAAGAACCAAGAAAAAAACAGTTAGGCACAAAGAACGTAAGTAGTAAAAAATAAGCTTCCAGCAGGACGGTTATGCAAAGAAGATAAAATGAAAAAGAAAAACTTACATTGAGTCGACTCACAATCCGAGCCGGCTAAGCTTTCTATAAGCTCGCCCCTTTCCTCTTATCAGCTTATAACCACCACCAACTTATGAGATATCGGCTTATGCAAGTGAGCTTTTAGGCTTCTTTGATCTACAACAGAAACAAAGAACCTGTATCCTTCCTTCGTTCTTGAACCTGAAGAAAATAAAGAAAAAAGGACAGAGAAAACAAGAGCTATAAGCTCAGCTTATTTTTCAATAAGCTGGGACTTATGGCTTATGTAACAGTAAAAATAAAGATAAGAAAATCTGACTTTTTCTAAAACTCTTGGAACCAAAAACTTGCAACTGAATTTAACAAGTACCAACATGAATTTGAACCACAGATTTTTGCAAGAACTCTAAAGTGAACATGAAATGAACTTTATGCTATAACATAACACTAACTTGATGTGTTAAATCAAACTAGCATTATCAGTTATATCATAAAGGGTCTCAAAAAAACTTTTCAATCAAATTTCTTTGAACTAAAAAAAACTCTTTTGATGAAACTGAAAATATAACTTGCAGAAATTAAAAATGGACGAATTTAAAGACATGAAAATAAATGGAACACAAGAATTGCAAGGCCCAAATATCACTTTAACTATTCAATAAAAGGAGTTTACAATTTTTGGAACAAAATTTTGAAATAGGCAAAATAAAAAAGGAGATGCAATAACAAAACAAGGTCATATAAGTCTCATGAGCTCTTGATTTGTCAAGTCAACAGCTCATGAGAAGCTTATATAACTTTGGGTCCCAAAGTCTTAACCAAGAATTTTGATGAACATGTTTGGTAAAAGTTGAAATAAACTTGTACAATACTAAATCAAAATCAATATCCAAAACACTACAGCTAATTGGAACTCAGAATTGAATGTAAATTTTATAAAAACTTTAAATATTCATTTATAAAAAAATACATAAAAAACTGGAAAAAGAAAAAAAAATAAACACCTAACTGCCTTATATATTGGCGACATGAAGATTCTAGAAAAAATGAAAACGCAAACCCTAATGACATGTAATTCCATTGCTGCCCTTGGATATTCGTTTGAAGATGCCATATTCTACTTTGAATTCTTGGTCCATAGATGATCATGTGATCTTTGGTGGAAGGAGCTGTTCTTCGACAAATCTTAACCTTTCAATGTTCCTTTGGGAGTAAGAAACTCAATGAGAATCGTTGGATTGTTGTACCACCTTTGTTCTTTAGCAAAAAATGAAGAAGGGGGCCATAGGAGTGGGGTCTTGGGAGCATGTGAGGTTGTTTGGGGAGTGGGCGAAAGGATGATGGTGACGTGAATAGTGGTTCTGGAGTGGATTAAGTTTAATCATCAAGTGTTGATGATGATTATAAATTAGGGTTCATAAGAGATTTTTGGGGGGTTAATGAAAACAATAAAGGTTTCCCGGTTGTGTCATTAATAAAAAATTTGTTTTAACTAAAACTTAGTTATTAATAAACATGGTTTAGTGGGTTGGGATGTATTGGTTGGGCCGGGTATATGGGTAAATGGGTGGTTTGGGTGAGGTGTCAACATGGTATTGGGTGGGTAAGTTTTTTTGTCTAGCAGAAATAGTCCCTATGCTCACAAACTTTTGTCATTACAAGATTAAACAGCAAATACTCTCCATTCCTTTGATATCAAGTTTGTACCATTTGTCAATTTTGGCACAAACAATGAAATAACTTTGATTAAGGACCACTCATGCAACTTTGGCATATTTCAAGGGCTTTTCTTGTATATTCTTGAAATTTTAGGGACCCACATGTAATTTTGAGGTTTTACAAGGGTATAAAATGACAAGTCTTCAAAAGATGAGGGACCAATCTTGACAATCTTCAAAACTTTAAGGACTTCTTTGGGAATTCATTGTTCGGGTCCGGTTCTTTGTGCGGATTCATTTCCCATGTTCATTTTGCTTGATTCTTGTTCTCTTTTGGTGAATTCACGATATCCATACCTAAAATACATAATGAACAAACACAGGCATATTTTGGGTATTTTATGACATTTTTAAGCATTTTGAGCCCGATTTGGACGATGAGACTATGTATAATTGCAGTCTCATCACTCCCCCATACTGAATCATTGTCGTGCCCTCACGCAATGCTAGAATTAAGTATCGTAGCACTTCCAAAATTCATTTTATGATGACATTTATTGAAGACATAAACTTAAATAAACTACTACACGTGTTTAAGACATAATGCATTGTTTTCATCACGATTAAGTGACTTTTAGGGTCAAAGAATAAGAACACGTGAATGCCTCATAGAGATAAGTTCGTCATCCTCGATTTTCACTCGATTCCATGCTAAGCGTGTAACGAGATCATTGTTATTATAAGTTAGCAACACGATCATATCTCATGAGTGTTAATTACGAACCTAAACTCCCTTATTCCTACTTGGTATCTCCTATATTTTATTTTGTCTTAATGATCACGAGGATACATCATTGAATTATGTGTGAATAGAGATTAAGTCTAAAAATAGAGTTTTAACGGTGTAACCAAAACCATCGAATTAATAATTCATCCTAATAGACAACGATGTCAAAAAATTAAGTCAACAAGAAGGATCGATAAACACGGTTTTATAACGGTTTTGAACATGAGACTTATTATCAAGACTTTTATACGCCCCCTAACGGAAGGGCCTTATTATCATAGGTTTACCTCCATCTTTTATTCAACTCCGCCATGGAGCTTTTATTATGACTTCGGTCTTGCCTTGCCTTTTATTATCCGCCATCATCGGTGGTTTTATTATGGCCAAAGACGTATATCCTCACGCTAAAGCGAATTTTGAATCTTTAAAGCTTCAAAGATTAAGGCTTGATTCACTTTCAATTTGGGCATAGATTTTTCGGCCTTGTGAGCTTCAAATTTTTGCTTTATTTAGGTGAGCACTTGAAATCTTATTATTGTGTGAAGCTTTCGATTATTCGGGTTCCAATACTTCAAAACCGTGCGCTGGCGATACCTTAATGTTTTCCCAATTTAATTACATAGAAGCTACTAAAACAAATTAGAAACCAACAATAGTGACTAAACCGCTAAATCAATATTTATTAACAATTTATTATGCAAAAGCGTGGGGAGAATAAGCTAATAATTACTACACATGAGATCGTGACGATTACGAGACTTATAAATAACTCTATCATTTCTCGTCCTCATTTAAGAGACTTAGCCTAAAAAGTTGAGGAATTGAAGCTAAGTGCTCAACACGCACGGTCGAGCCAAAAATTACTCTCATTCTCACCATCGGAAAACCTACATTCGTGTCTTAAACACTTATGAAAAATAAGATAAATTTTAAACTTTGGCCATTTTTAGCCTTATTTTGCAACAAAACGATATCAAAACGATGAATATTGGACTGCGTGTTGACGTAAGCAAGGTGAAGTATCTACTCACCCCCCCCCATACTAGAACTAAACATTATCCTCAATGTTTCGAGTCTAGGGGTGAAAACACCCCCATACTAGAGACGAAGTCGAATGCTTAATCTCGAGCATGGAAAGTGTAAAACGAATAACCTAAAAGCCGTTTATGAATTATGCTAATAAGATAAACGTTAGAACATAAAAGGATATCATCGGATATCGGAATCTCCAAAGGCAACGATCGAAGCTCGAGTGATCCGTAAAACGAACACGAGAGGCTTCAATGATGACGATGAACCTAATAAATCACAATCACAAATAACCACGGAACAAAGGTTGAAAGAGCACAAGTCCCCTCGTTACACTAATTTGAAAATGATAATATTTACAAGGATAAGCATGAGAATCCCCCACGAGGCACCTTGTTTTTAATAACCGAGTCAAAAGCTCGACTCGAATCCCCATAAATGTGATCATTTAGGGATAATCTTGGTATGGTCAATTTTGGTGGGGCTTACATGATAAACAATGCCCAAAAGCACGTGTAGTACTTTAAAAACCTGATACACGTATACCGGGGTCAAAGATAGCGTCCTCGTTTTCGGATGAAAGACGAACAACGCTACTTCAACACGAACTAGAACCCCAAAGGGGTAGAAGAAAAGAGATGAGAAGTAGAAAGGCGGGGCAATGGGTAAGTCAACATAATGGGCTACTCGAGGTAGACTCACACCAAGCAAATGAATAAGATTTCCATTTATTGCATCTGTGGAAGACCTAGATTTCCCTTTACAAGCAATTATGGGATATTAAATCTCGTCCTCGGTGGAGAAATGTGAGGGAACATTAGGGGCTTCCCCCACACTAGATCCACACACACCATCGTCAAAAGGAGTAGAGAGGTGGTAGCACTCATATAACGTGGTGATGATGGAGTTAAACTTGTATAAAAATCTTTTAAAACATTTTTAAAATCTTTCCCTTTTTCATCGTTTAAAAACTCTTTATGAAAACCCGATTGAATAATGTCGAAAATATTTGGCGTGCCAAATTCAAAATTAGTCGCGCTAAAAATTCTCACATTTAAGTCATTGGTGGGAGGGGGTGGCGGATTATATAAGTTTTCAAAACGTCGATCAATAAAGAACACCGCCCCCTCGGGGTCTACATACTCGTCATCCTCATGAACGTCGATCTCATCGATTTCTTCATCAAAGATAGGCTTGTCAAACCAAGGTTTGTCATTCCCCTCCTTGAGTATCTTAGAAACTCTCTCGAAAAGATCACGATCAAGCACGAAACCATCATTCATTTGTGATGATTGTTGATAAGTTAATTCCTCACGAATATGGTAAACGTAATTCTCATTAGAGGAGTGTTGATTAGGTAACTCCTAGAGAATTGGATTTTTGGTGGTCATATGAGTTGGTTCGTCATCGAAAATAAGACGTTCCAACTCATTAAGTTCATCCTCGATTTTGGAAAGATCAACCTCACTCGTAGATGGAAGTGGAGGCAAAAGAGCTAGCTCTCGTTCAATGATTTACTCAATCTCGGGATCAAACTTGTAATCATCGTACTTCACACATTTCTTTTTAGGAGAATCAAAAATTGCATGTGGATTTTGAAGTACGTGATCAATCTCGGCAAAATCGCCATCGTCATCGTCAAAGAAAGAGTCGATGTGAGCACTCACAACCATGGTCTTACAAGTCGAATGACTATGCTTAGGTGACTTTTCTAAGACGAGAGGATCGATGTCGATAAAACCTTTAGCCTTAGTAGGTGTTGGGCTAGGAAAAGGAGGCACTTCGATGGAGTTAGAAGTTGAAGCCTCAAAGACGTGGTCCTTCGAAGGTGGTGAAAACGAGTCCATTTTGGTCATTGTCGTGATGGCACTAACGTCTCCCTTCGGAATTGGTGTGTCACTTGTTTCATCGAATGCATCCCAAAGTGATTTTTCATTCATAAATCTACACATACCCTTTTGAATTAGGTACACGTGTTCTTTATCATTAAAATCATCATCTTTAAAACCGTTCTTGTTAATTTTTTCAAAACATGCATTAAGCCTCATTCTTTCCGCTAAAGTGAACATTTTGAAATCATTAGGTTTAGAAACATTAGGTTTTGAAACCTCGGTTTTTTCATTATCATAAGACACTTGGGATTTACTCGTGAAAAAGTCCATTTTGTCCTCCCCATATCTCATAGTAAGTCTCCCCTCGTGAACGTCGATTACGGTTCGAGCCGTCGAAAAAAATGGTCGGCCTAAAATAATGGGACATTTAGGGTCACACTCGTAATCGGATATAACGAAATCCGCGGGAAAAACAAACTTTCCAACTTTCATATAGACATCCTCAGCTATTCCAATTGGTATAAGTGGCGTACAATTTGCTAGCTGGATTGTCATGTTTGTGGGGGTAAGTCTAGGCAATCTCATCAATTTCCATAGAGAATGAGGCATAAGAATCATGCTAGCACCTAAATCGGCAAGGGCTAAACATCCCTCAATCTCGTAAAAATCACAAGGTAGTAGAAATTGGCCCGGATCCTCTTCCTTTCTCGGCATATGCCTTTTGGGTTTTTTAAGAAGGATCGATGCACAAGTTTCTTCAAGGGTTACTTTGGTTAGGTCGGTAAAGCTCCCTTTTTGAACCGTGGATGGAATTTGAGGTACACGAGGGTGTGCACTCTTTTCCTTGGTCGCCACGTTCACCCCATCAACTTTAGAACAATAAGACGTCTTAGAAGTCAAGGATTGAGAAGAAGGAACAACTCGAAATCCATCAAGGTTAGGGGTAATCACACGACTTTTCTCACGAGACGAGGCGGCTTTACATTGTTCCTTCGGATTTGCAATGGTGTCACTAGGTAACGAATTCGATGAAGCACCCGAGGACTTGTTCATAATGGCCGAAACATTTTTTTAATGTCAATTTTTCCTTGCTCAATCTTCGTGTTTTGAAGTTTCAAAGTATTAGAAAAATCGTTTTTCAAAGTACCAATTTCTCCCTCTAATCGTCTCATATTAGCCTTATTCGTTTTCATGTAATTTTGAAAATCGTTTGACGAACTATTTTGATTTGAATTAAAGTTCCCTTGGTTTTGATTACTTCTTTGAAAATTGTTTTGATTCCCATTTGAAAAATTATTTCCTTGAATGTTGTTGTTTTGAAAACTCGAGTTTTGATTGTTGTCTCGATTTTGCCAATTCAAATTACGACCTTGATTATAACCTTGATTTTGATTCGAAAAATTTCCTTGTTGATTATTTCCTTGAAAATTGTTTCGGTTTTGATTAAAATTGTTGCCTTGGTTATAATTGCCTTGTTGTGATGGACCGGCGTTATTTTGATTTTGATTAGAAAAATTGTTGTTTAACGCACTCATATTCGACGTTTGGCCATCCGTAGCCGCACACTCATAATAATTATGAGGTCCACCACAAAACATACCCGATGTCTCAACCGCTTTCACCGTAGCGGGAGCGTCTTTCTTTTGCATTTCAACGAGAAAAGACGTAAACACATTCGTCAACTTGTCGACTTTTGCATCAACTCTCTCAATGTCGCGATTAGAACTACTAACATTGGCGACATTTGCAACACTCGGTGCGTTGTGTAGTTGGTAAACCTTGGATCAATTCTCGATAATCATTAATGCATCTTTCGTAGTCTTACACAAAAAGTTGCCACCGGCGGCGGAATTCAACGAATCTTGTTCTTGAAAACTAAGACCGTTGTAAAACGTATCGATTTGGTGCAACTCGGAAAATCCATGGTGAGGACATTTGCCTAAGCAATTCCTTAAAACGATCCCACGCGTCTCTAAAAGAGTCATTCGGTTTTTGCTCAAATTTCGTAATTTCATTTTTGAAAAACGTTGTCTTAGACGGTGGGAAAAAATAATTAACGAACTTGGAGACGAGATCCTTCCACGTAATTATCGAATTAGGTGGCTCTTTTTCGTACCAATCCTTGGCGGCACCATCGAGCGAGTATGGAAAAAGCATAAGCTTGACGACATCGGTGTCGACGTTCTTAAACTTGCTCGTGGCTAAAAGTCGATCAAAATTCCGAATATGGTCGTGAGGATTATCGGCTTCACGACCTCAAAACTTCATAGCTTGGATTAACGAAATCATTCCGCTCTTAATCTCAAAATTCTCCGCTTCGATAGCGAGAATTACGATCGCGTCTCCATAACCCTCGGTGGGCGCTTGGAGCAATTCCATAATCGAACGATTGTCGGCCATCTCCTCTACGGTTTCTTCAACAATGATATTAGGAAAGTCGGTTTCTAAATCTCGTCTACGTTTTCGATTCCTTCGATTACGATTGCGTCGATTCAAAGCGTCGCTAGAATTAGAATAATCCTTCGATCGAGTGCGCATGCACTAAGCGTAGAATGGGGGATAGCAAAGAAGATTCTTTTTGGGGTTTTTCGATTTTTCAATCTTTTTTGTTTTTGATTGTTTTATAATTTTTTTTTTAGATTTTTTGTGTATTACATAGACTCAATCTTCAAATCTCTCCTCGAATCGATTTCTCGATTAAAGGAGCCTCAAAGAATGAAAACGATCACGTGGAGTGAACGCCTTCGATGACTTTAGAACATTGGTGGAACACCAAAACGTTCTAGAGGGTTTAATCTTGAAAACAAGCAAATATATATGATACATAGATAATACTTGGGCGGCAAACCCTCGATTGACCCTCTTTCTCAAAACACGCACAAGCAAGCGGGGGAAACGAGGCGGCGCTAAGCACTTAAGAGCCTGTTTCCCTTAGGTCGTGAAATACAACCGCCTTATACCCACCTTATAGTTTGTGTTAATTTAAATTAAGCCTCACGAAAGTATTTATCTATTTTGCCTTTAAACTTTTGCTTTAGATTCGAATACAATGATCGAGTGATGAAATCCCGAATCAAGGTTGCGTTTTCACGCTTTTGGAGTACTTGTGTATTTATTGTTCTACGTAAGTAATATATTCACAAGAAAAACGAAAACAATAATGGATATATACAATATAGTAAAAGATTGTTGTGTGTTTAATTTAGGAAAATTAAACACGTTTTATTTGGATACTATAATATAATAACAAAAAATAACAAAAATGAGTATGTACGATATTTACGCTTTCCAAAAATTGAAAAGCAAAAACGCACTACTCACACAAACACGATAATAATAATGGCAACTCAAAAACACCTCCCCGGCAGCGGCACCATTTATGATGCGGTATTTTTGTACACTTTATTTTAGGAAAAACAAAGCGACAAAAGCGGGTAAGTATTAAGTATCACGTTTTGTGAAAAACGCGAATACTCGTCGTCGAGTTCGTTCTCGGTGGAGGTATGGTGTTTAGACAAAATATATAGACGTATTTAATCGAGTGATTACGTTGTTGGAAAGAAGGAAAGAAAAAAAACGTGATCGGACAACGCTCAAAACGGACGAAAACGCGCGAACGTAAAAACGCGACCCAACGAAAATTTTCGACTTAAAAATAATTAAAAATAATTAAAAATACCTAAAAATACCTAAAAAGTCTAACTAAGAGAATTTCGCAAACCAAAAAAATTTAAAGTGCTTAAATATTTTATATTAATATTTAAAGTTAATTAAAAATCCTAAAAAATAAATTAACTAAGAAAAGGACAAAACTCAAACTTTATTATTTGCAAACGTAGTTATACTATTTAAAAACCAAAAATATTTTTTTGAAAATTTTTCTAAACTTTATTCTATTTTTTATGACTTTTTTAAATTTTAAAATGAGAATAATCTTAGGAAATAAATAATAAAAAGGAAATTATGAAATTTAAACTTTACAAAAGCAAATTTATTTTTCCTACGTCCTATATGATAAAAGAAAATTTTGAAAAAAAGAATTGTATTTTTTGACTTTTAAATAATTTATTATGATTTAAATATAATTTAAACTAATTAAATGATTTAAAAAATATTAAATGATTTTATAAAAATCTGAAAAAATTATTCAAAGAGCTAAAAACTATTTTAAAGCTAGGAAAAATAAAAGATGAGCACAATAAGCCCGAATAAGCTGCCTAATAACGTATGAATAGCTGCCTAAGTTATATAAATAAAAATTAAAAGGGTTTAAATAAAACAAAGTGTAAACATTTAACAAAAAAGTGTGGTAGCACAGATGGTTAGAAGGCTGGGAGTTGCGTCTGATGGGGAGAGAATAGGTCACGAGTTCAAACCCTGTTGCCCTGCTCACTGCTACTTTTTTACAGATTGTATTTATTTGGCTTTTATTTTGCTTTGGATTTTGGAATAAACAGGATACACTCCTAGCAGTTGGCTAGGAGGTGACTAGCAGCAACATAAATCAGTAAATAAGAGCAGAATCTAAGAATTACAAGCATAGCAAAATGAACAAGAACCTGGACTGTGAACAGTGGCAGAAGGTAAAACAACATTGTTTCAGGTTCTAGGCAGATTATTTCACTTAATATTAAGCGCACCAATAAGCTTCAAATCACCAAGTGAACCTCAAACAGATGAGAATCAAGTCCTAAGCTAATCAAATGCTGAAAGTTTAAAACCTAAAGTGGAGTCTAAAATTTCCAAAACCTGTTGATGCTTTGTGCATTTGATATGGTCAAAAATGGCCAAAATGAATGCACATAATTACTCCTAAGTTGTTCTAGCCTAAGGTACTTATGTAAAACATGAAAGTAATATCAAACCAACACAAAACACACTAAAAAGGAGCAGGAAATACAACTAATTCAGAAACTTTGATCCTACTGATTGTAATATGCAGAAACTTAGTGCACACCTAATTTTTTTGTATTTCATGATTTTATAAAAAGTTAAAGCAATTTTCTAATATTACTAACCTCAAAAAGATGTTGAAATTGAAACTTATGCCTAGTTCTAAACTAAAGACGAAGATCAAGCATGTGCCAAACATAGATTAACTAACAGAAAATGAAAATAACAAAGTAACTTATCAAATTTAAAGAACAAGCATAAACTTAAATATCATATAAAGTAAGACGGCAGAAAATTAAACTAGAAGAACCAAGAAAAAAACAGTTAGGCACAAAGCACGTAAGTAGTAAAAAATAAGCTTCCAGCAGGACGGTTATGCAAAGAAGATAAAATGTAAAAGAAAAACTTACATTGAGTCGACTCACAATCCGAGCCGACTAAGCTTTCTATAAGCTCACCCCTTTCCTTTTATCAGCTTATAACCACCACCAACTTATGAGATATCGGCTTATGCAAATGAGCTTTTAAGCTTCTTTGATCTACAACAGAAACAAAGAACATGTATCCTTCCTTCGTTCTTGAACCTGAAGAAAATAAAGCAAAAAGGACAGAGAAAACAAGAGCTATAAGCTCAGCTTATTTTTCAATAAGCTGGGACTTATGGCTTATGTAACAGTAAAAATAAAGATAAGAAAATCTGACTTTTTCTAAAACTCTTGGAACCAAAAACTTGCAACTGAATTTAACAAGTACCAACATGAATTTGAACCACAGATTTTTGCAAGAACTCTAAAGTGAACATGAAATGAACTTTATGCTATAACATAACACTAACTTGATGTGTCAAATCAAACTAGCATTATCAGTTATATCATAAAGGTTCTCAAAAAAAACTTTTCAATCAAATTTCTTTGAACTAAAAAAAACTCTTTTGATGAAACTGAAAATATAACTTGCAGAAATTAAAAAGGGAAAAATTTAAAGACGAAAATAAATGGAACACAAGAATTACAAGGCCCAAATATCACTTTAACTGTTCAATAAAAGGGGTTTACAATTTTTGGAACAAACTTTTCAAATAGGAAAAATAAAAAAGGTGATGCAATAACAAAACAAGGTCATATAAGTCTCATGAGCTCTTGATTTGTCAAGTCAACAGCATATGAGAAGCTTATATAACTTTCGGTCCCAAAGTCTTAACCAATAATTTTGATGAACACGTTTGGTAAAAGTTGAAATAAACTTACACAATATTAAATCAAAAACAATATCCAAAACACTACAGCTAATTGGAACTCAAAATTGAATGCAAATTTTATAAAAACTTTAAATATTCATTTATAAAAAAATTACATAAAAAACTGGAACAAGAAAAAAAATAAACACCTAACTGCCTTATATATTGGCGACATGAAGATTCTAGAAAAAACGAAAACACAAACCCTAATGACATGTAATTCCATTGATGCCCTTGGATATTCGTTTGAAGATGCCATATTCTACTTTGAATTCTTGGTTCATGGATGATCATGTGATCTTTGGTGGAATGAGCTGTTCTTTGACAAATCTTAACCTTTGAATGTTCCTTTGGGAGTAAGAAACTCAATGAGAATCGTTGGATTGCTGTACCACCTTTGTTCTTTAGCAAAAAATGAAGCAGGAGACCATAGGAGTGGGGTCTTAGGAGCATGTGAGGTTGTTTGGGGAGTGGGGGAAAGGATGATGGTGACGTGAATAGTGGTTCTGGAGTGGATTAAGTTTAATCATCAAGTGTTGATGATGATTATGAATTAGGGTTCATAAGAGATTTTTTTGGGGGTTAATGAAAACAGTGAAGGTTTCCCGATTGTGTCATTAATAAAAAATTTGTTTTAAATCAAACTTATTTATTAATAAACATGGTTTAGTGGGTTGGGAAGTATTGGTTGGGTCGGGTATATGGGTAAATGGGTAGTTTGGGTGAGGTGTCAACATGGTATTGGGTGGGTAAGTTTTGTTGTCTGGCAGAAATAGTCCCTATGCTCACAAACTTTTGTCATTCCAAGATTAAACAGCAAATACTCTCCATTCCTTTGATATCAAGTTTGTACCATTTGTCAATTTTGGCACAAACAATGTAATAACTTTGATTAAGGACCACTCATGCAACTTTGGCATATTTCAAGGGCTTTTCTTGTACATTCTTGAAAATTTTAGGGACCCACATGTAATTTTGAGGTTTTACAAGGGTATAAAATGACAAGTCTTCAAAAGATGAGGGACCAATCTTGACAATCTTCAAAACTTCAAGGACTTCTTTGGGAATTCATTGTTCGGGTCCGGTTCTTTGTGCAGTTTCGTTTCCCGTGTTCATTTTTGCTTGATTCTTGTTCTCTTTTGGTGAATTCACGATATCCGTACCTAAAATACACAATGAACAAACACAAGCATATTTTGGGTATTTTATGACATTTTTAAGCATTTTGAGCCCGCTTTGGACGATGAGACTATGTATAATTGCAGTCTCATCGCATGTATTAATAATCTATAGTTATAACCTTAGTCATGATTTATTAATTAATTATAGTCCATGTTTTATTAATTAATTAATAACTATAGTCTAAGTTAAATGATAATATACTTAGGTTAAAAACATGTATTATTTACTAAAATAATTATAACCTAAGTCCATGATTAAATTAAATTAATTACTAGTCATGTTTTAATTAATTTATTTCTTAAAAAATAATATAACTTGTAATAAAAATAATCCCGTGACCGTGTTTTAATTTAGACCAAACCATGAACCGGACCGAACCGTGAACCAGACCAAACTGGCCTGATAGTGGCTAAACCGGTCTAGCCGGCTGCTAATACAAAGATTTTGATAGGTTCTTTTTCGATTCAATTCGAATTGACTACTGGTTTAAGTGTGACTCAATCGGCTTTTGGTGAAAAAGAAATATTTTTTGGTCGTTTTTTAAAATTAAAATTGCAAAACTTAAAAGTAAAAGGCAAGGTAAATAAGCTAAAAGTAATTAAAAAGTAAATTGTGCGAAATAAGACTTTAAAAATAAATTAATTAAAAAAAGGAGAAATTAAAGCTTGGCGAAAAGTAAATAAACGATATTAAAAACAAATATGAAAATGAAACAATTAATAAAAATAAACTAAACGAAAAAATTAACTTTTGACTGAAAAATAAAATTAACCTAATGAAAAAGGAGAGAATAAAACTAAGATGGTACTTTGAAGCTAAACGAGGCAAAAGCTAAAGCGGGTACTAAACAAAAGATAAAACTTAAACTTTACGAGAAAATATTAATACTAAAAATTGACAAAAAATTCAACTAAAAATACGTAACTTTCAGAATTAAAATCGGAACAACTTTCAGATAAAACTAAACAATTACGGAACAATACTAATAAATAAACAAGCTAGCATGCAAGCAGCTGGAAGCAGCCAACCAGGCACCTCAATTTTTGGCGGGAAACTAATTAACCAGGCAGGCAGCCATGTCAATATTTTCGGAATATCTACAGTGTTCTTCGCAATACATGTTTTTTCGCGATAAATGTTTCTTCGCAATAGTTATATTTTCACAACTTTTTTTTCGGAAATAAAATGATTTCACACTTTTTTTTCGGAACTTTACTTTTTTCGGAGCTTTATGTTTTTAGAACTTTGGGGTCTTTTTAGAATATTGAAATTTTTCAGAAAAAATGACAAATTCAGAACTTTCTCCCAAAAAATGATTTTTTCGGAACTCTTTGTTTTCAGATTTTTTTGACTTTTTCGGAATATCAAACTTTTTCAGAGAAATCAACTTTTTCAGAGAAATGAACAATTTCAGGAAAAATAACTTCAGAAAAAGGGAGAACTTCGGAATTTAAAACCCTAATCCGAAAACATGAAAACAGATACAGTAATATTAAAAACTCACGAAATAAGCTAAACATATGCACAAATCAAATAAGCAATTAACTAAAACTTAATCTAAAACACTTTTAAGAAAAACTAATTAAACCACAAATTAAAAACTTGAAAAACACTAATAAAACTAAAAATTAAAAATCAACTTTTAATAAAATAAACTAATAAAAGCACTTAACTAAAATCAAATCAAACACACAATAAGCTATAAAATCAATAAGCTAACACAATCAAACACATAAAAACATAACAAACAATCAAATAAGCATAACAATAAGCACATAAACATAAAGATTAACAAAAATAAGAAAGGTAGAATGAGAGATTAATATAAAACTTGATTAAAATTTAAGATTCAACAACAATTAAAAGTAAAAATTAAAGGACTTACAAATTTAAGGTGCAAGACAAGGAATGTAAATTGACAAGTAGATAAATGACATGAAAAATAAAGGTGGAAAGACTAAGTTGTCAATTTAGCTAACACCTCCTAATGTGTCATTAGGAGGGTATTTATAGGAGGATTAGTATGTCTTGATGCTTTCTTCATTTTCTCGTCTTTTCGTCTTTATAAATTCTTCGACTTTCTCGACGTTGTCTCGGGATAAATTGAACTCGTCTTATAATTTCTTCATTAATTAGACTTGAGTTCTTCGACTTTATTAGACTTCCTTCTTTAGACTTTTTCTTCGATAAATCTTCAGAATAGGCCTTGGACTTCCGTTCTTTTTGCACTCTTGATCTTTTGATTTCGTCTTTTGTCATTTTCTTCGATAAAAGCCCGTGAAAGACCGCGTTTTCTTCCCTTTTCACATTTTGATCCTAAATCACAACAAAAACACAAACCACGCATAATTCCGACATTTACGACATAAAATACATGTTTTGGCTTGGTTATTATTATAATTAAGTGGTAAAAGGATAAGTGTTTTCACACTTATTAGCTGTCACTGCCGTAGCCTGGCTAGCCACTGCTGGACCAAAACACCACCGGCTGTAGCCGGTGGTTTCCCCCTGCTCGGCCTGCGTTCCCCCTGCTTGACCCACATCAGCCACCAGCTTGAGCCGGTGGTGCTGTTGCGCTGTGCTGAGACCCCAAACAAACCAAACGGTACCTCAACTTACGTCGGGGTCCCTTGTTCCCTGCTACCGAACCACCACAACCACGCCGAGACCCCTTGGTCTCGGCTGTTGGTGCAAATCGAACCAAGCCGAGAGCTTGGTGGCTCTCGGTTGGGTGTCGGCCGAAACAAAACCCCACCAAAACCCCCTTATTACATGTTTTCTTGGTTTATCTAGCATGTCTAACAAGTTTAATTAAGTTTTAAATATAACATGAACATAATTAAAGAAAAGAAAATAAATATCAAGGTTTTGATGTTTACCGAATAACCCGAATTTACATATCAAAAATCAACCAACACCCTTGTGGTGTTCCCTGGTACCGGCGGCAAGAGAGGAGAAGGAAGAAAGCTAGGGTTTTTATTTTTTTGTAAAAATTATGTAGAATGATAAACCTTTGTTTTTCCTTTTTGTTAAGATAACCAAAACAATGGGTCCCCCCCCCCCTTGCTCTTGTGTCCGTGGCTATCATAAGCCCAAAGGGCTTTGCCAGGCTTTGTTCATGTTTAATAATTTACGTGTTCGTTCGTGTTATTAAATGTTCGTATTGGTTCGTGTTTTAATATTCATGACATATATATTATACGTAATACTTGTTTATCGTGTAATAATATATAATACATATTTCACATGTTCGTGATTTAATGTTCGTGATCACATGCTCGTGATTATAATTATTATGATTAATAATTATCGTGTATTACCACGTACGTAATAATTATCGTGCACTAACATGTACGTAGTTTCTGATTTTAATATTCGTGACACGTGTTCATGACATAAAAGGAAAGTTTTAATTGGTTCGTATGTTTACGTAGTGTACTGTTAATGGCATTTAGATGCAGGTTTTACATTAAGTTAACTTGGTCTTTCTAGATTTTTATTGGATTATTTTTTTGGAATGATCTTATTTAATCTATGATTTGTTCATGTTTTTGGTTATCTGAACTACATGTTTATGTGCATTATATGTGTTACCTAGCTATTTGGATTTTGGTGGTTGATCTCTTTAGGCTAAATAAAAAACATAGAAAATCTAGATTTTTGAATTTTTTGGAACTTCATTTTTCCAGCCCTTCTGTCCACGATTCTTTATTGTTCCACGGTGTGATATATGTGTCAAACCGTGGAAATAAATAACGAACCGTGGGTTGATTTTTCAAAATCAAATCTCTTTTAAAACTGCTCCCTTTCTTTTTCTGTGAGCATAGTCAAAACTTTATCCTGAAACATAAGATTTTCTCTTTAAGGCATAAAATGCTTTAAAATGTTACAAAATCAATTTTAACCCATTAACACTTTGGTATATCCCTCCTCTTTTTAAACAACCTCTTCTCCATTCATCTTATTCGTCCATCTATTCTCTAAAACCTTGATCAACCATAACCATGGTAGCTACAAGATCATCTTCTGCCTCCAAAAACTCTACCACTCTCAAAAGCCTTAAAAACAAAATAAAAATTCTGAAAAGAGGCTCTTGCTCAAACTCTTTCAAACCTAAAGATGAAATGACTCCTTCAACCATCCTCATTTCTTCACCTTCTCCACTAAATGCAGCATGCAAAACCTTCTCAACCTATGGAACTAACCAATCCTATGGTTCTACATCATCTTAATTCTAATATAGGATGAATAAGGCCACCTCTCCTTTCTCTTCAAGTCACTTCTTAGAAGATATTCCTCAACCTCTCCAAATCATTCCTTTTGAGGAAGACTTTGATGTTCCCTCTCATACCTCTCCTTTAGACAACTTTCCACCTCCTCCATCTCAAAACACCCTTATCTTAGGTGTACCCATTTACCATCCCTTGGGTGACCCATGTCTCTTTACTTTCCTAGAGGCACATGGATCTAATTGTGCGTGTTGTCTTTATAACAACTATCTCATCCACTCTCTTAGGATGAAAATGCATCATATGCATGTAAGGTTGGAGCATATTCATTGTGACCTTTCTTGCTCTCTACCTATAGAGTGACATGGCGATCTTTTTATAAAACTTTTAAAGACATTAAGCTTAAGAGATCATCCATGTCAAGATAGAATAGCTAGCTTATTTAGTTGTTTGTTTTTATTTTCTTGCATTATTTTATTTCCTTGTTATGTTTTCAATACATGTTGTTACATGTATTGTTTGTGTAATGTATTTGAATCTTTCATTTTGTGTTGATTCTCTTTACACATCTTGATTAACTTTAATTATACTTTAAAATGAACCTAATCTATTGTCACCTCTAAAATTGACTAAAATTGGATCAAAATGTTATATTAATATTTTGTCACCTTTTTGTCAATATACTCTCATTTTGAGTATGTTGCTTTTTTGCAACCCTAGCATATCACTATTACTTAATGAGGTAGAAATCTAAGATTTGCTATAATTTGAAAAATCTCTTGTCCTTTTAAAAATTTGGAAAAACCGTATTTTGATATCTACTGTCCACGGTTCAATAGATGAACTCGCGGTTTCTTATTGATAATGAACCTGAAGGTATTTATCGAACCGCGGCTAATGTGTCCCGTTTTTTGGTCTTTCTCTCCTTCTTTGACCAGTCTTCTAAAAGATTCATTTTTTCTCTTTTAAACCCAACACTTCTTGAAGCCCTATTTCACCCTCTACTTCTTACTTCTTCTATTTCTTTATAAACCATTCTCTTGAGTTACTTCTTTCTCGTCCGATCATGTCTTCCTCTCCAAAACAAAACCTAGAAAAACCTTTTTCTCAATCCTCTACTTCTAAACTCCAAGCTTCTTCTTCTAAGCTTACCAAAAAGTCCAAGATATCGGTTAAACAGATATGGGTTAAAAATAACGAGGATCTCATTGAGCCTTCTTCTTCCAAACTCCTCAATACTTCCCGTTTCTCCCATGTTGATTATTTGAATGATCTTACTCTATCAATCTAATAAACGGAGATAAGGAAGTTATTCCACCACCTTCTAAACCCTTTGACACTCCCCAACTGAATGAAATATCTTCTTACCCTAACCTCACATAATTTTTTGATGGTACCCTTTTTTTTCTTTTCCAAATTCTTCTTCTCCACCACCTCATTCCCTTTTTAATGATGCATCTCCTCATTCTTGTGACTTTGTCATGCATCATGGAACCTATTGAGCTTGTTGTAGGTTCCAACACATTGAACTTGCTCATATTTTTAACAAGTTGAGTTTTCTTGAGTTTCTTCTTACTCGACCTCTTCTTCGAGTGTGTGTTCCCATGAGAAAATCTTCGGAAGAAATTCCCTCTTCTTCTTCTACCGATTAAAGCACATTGTGTGTTTTAATCCTTTAGGTCAAAATAATCTAAGCACATCTTGGAGGACTAATTCTACTAGAATAGTTATTTTGTTTAGTTTTATTTTCTTTATGTTGTAATATTCATATTCTTATTGATGTGTCGTGGATAGTATATGTGATTTATTTGATATACGTTATAGGGTAAATTAGAAAATTACCTTTAGGAAAAAGTAATAGACTAATAATACCAATGACGAATTCAATTAAACACGTTGGTGACTCAAGTTCGTTGTACACGAAGATCTTATGAATTTGAGACGTTTTGTTTCGATTTGGACAATCGATTTGAATTGGTTTTCGGTTTTTAAACTAAAATTAAAATCTACAAATTTTAAACTATTTAAATCTATCCTAAAGTGCATGAATCGTAAACCCCACTATTTAAAAATCTACAAACAATTAATTATTTAAAAATAAAACTAAATAAAAATTAAATTATTTAATAATCTATTAAAATAAATTTACTTAATAACTTTAAAGCTATTTAAAAATCTAATTAATGTTTTTAAAACTAATTTACTTTATTTAAAAATACTTTAAACAAATCTATTTAAAAACTATATTTATTTAAATCTAAAGTTATAAAAATCTAATTAAAATTTAAACTAATTAAACTTTTTAAAATAAAAACATTTTTATTTTTATTTTGTTTCTATTTATATTATTTAAACTAGAGTTTACTTTAAAGAAATAAAAATTAAGAAAACTATCATAATACATAACTTAAATTTAAAAATACTTTGATTAAAGATCTGCCAAACAATACTCCTATATTAATACAACTACTGATAGTAAAACTAAAAAGGCATGGTGCCCAGGTGGTTATCACGTATGACAAGTGAAGGGAGGGTCACAAGTTCGATTCCCAGCAACTGCATATTTTTTGGAATTAATTCTTCTTTTAACAGTTATGAAAGAAACCAGTCTCAGGAGAGACTTTTTGACAGACTTATTATGTATAAGCTGTTAGAAAACAGCTTAATGAGCTTAACAATCAATTGAACTGATAAGCCTATTCTTAAATAAAAATGCAGTAGTACAGATTCTGAATTTCAATCAATCTTAAAATTAGAAAGGCAACTTAAACGTGTAGCAATTCCTTACTAGAATAAAGACAGTTAAACTCAACAATAGAAAGCAAAATTCCAGATCAATATAAGGTTCATTTCAGACTTTCAGTCAACAGATCTTAACATAACAGTATTAACTACACAGCAAGCTTATACACTACTCAACTCAAATATACTAAAACAGTTAAGGCTATCACAAATCAAACAGTCCTACTATATCAGATTAGATCAGGGACAAAAAACTAGCAGACTCAAAAAATCTAAACAAGATTAATCAACTAGTAAATCCCTTTAATTTTCATAATGCACTTATTCGAATAAGCAGTTATCCCAACCAGTAATTCCAACTGTTATCCCAAATAAGGAAATACCAGTTAACTATCATTAGCAAGATCTAAAAAATTATCCCTCCAACCCGCAGATCTTAACATATAACACAGAAAACTGAATAAAACTTATTAAACGCATAATAGATTGCAAAACCCAAACTCACTTTATCATGTACTAACTTCAACAGTAAAACAAATCTATAACAACAAACCCCGCCCCCCCCCCCCCCCCCCAAAACAGATTATCCAGTTCCAAACTGACAATGTAAATTCAGATCTCTAAACATATAATCAACTTAAAGCAGATAGCAAGAAAAACAGTTAAAACTTAAACATCAAATCAGTTAAGTTCACCCTAACATTTAAATCAACACAAATTTGAAGCTATAATTAAAACTGAAAATAAAAGAGCTAACACCTTTTGACGAAACCCTTTGAGTAGTAGGCTAGCGCTGAGCTACCTAAAAACCGGAACCGTAACCACCATACCACCATTATTCTTCAAACGAACCACCAACTAGCATCATAAATGATTCTCGCAGATTTTTTTAAGACTTTTCCAGTGGGGAAAAGTTTTATCCAAACCTTAACTTTCAAATACTAAATATAAACTATTATTTAGCTCATATCTAATATCATAAATATCATTATGTGAAACAGTTTATAAAATTAATTCATATAAACTTTAAACAGTAATAAGACGAGACACTATTGTGAAGAATTAAACTGATCTTTTATTAATCTTCAAAAGAAATTACAAGATTTAAAGAAAAATACAAGAATTTATTCTACAACTATTTCAACAGAATAACATTAAAAGTAAAGAAAGGATGATTTTACAAGATAAATTGGGGGTATTTATAGCCTCCCCAAGGGCTTGTTGATGACGAATATCCGAATATCTCTTGGAATATTCCATTCTGACTTCTTTAATCTTGGCCCTTGATCATCATTCTTCTTTTCTCTCTCATGATTGGATGGTTGAGATGACTCAATCTAGCACACGGATTGCCAACGTGGCACCCGTGTGCTAGTTTTGCTTCTTTTGGGGCTTCTGATTGGTGGGAATGGAATAATGAGGTGTTACTTCTAATGAAACACAGCCACGTATCAAGCCCTTCTCCATGCTTTCTCTTCCTTAAAATTGAGGCTTTTATTCCCCACACACTTGAATCAAGTGTGTGAACAAAAGCCCTATGTTTAATTGGCTTTTTATTAACCTAGGGTTTTTGTGAAACAGTAACTTTTCGCAGGTTTTGGGGTGAGAAAGATAAATGGGGAAGATGGAGTACATAGTTCTTATCGAATGTTTTATTTATTTATGGGTGAATGGGATAAAAGAAACAAAACGTGTGAAAGTGTTAATATGGGTGGGTGAGTGGAACGGGTTTTATTTATTTAATGGATGAAAGAAAGTGACGTGTGAGAATGAGTGTACGTTTGATTTATTTAATAAATGTGAAAGTGTAAATGGCAGATTTGGTGAGAAAGCGTGTTTAATACACGTTTTAACAAAGCAAAACCTATAAGCCCATCAATTCATGTCTCTTTCCATATTTTGGGCTTGGGCCCAAATGATGCTTTACCATCCGTCTCAAATTTAACATATGGACTCTACTTGGGCTTTATTTGGATTTTCAAGCAATTCTTTAAATTAACTTGCAACTTAAAATGGGATTTTGAGCCCCTTCACCCCATTGTGGGACCCACTAAGCCCATTAGCTCAATAAATGATAAAATCCGCTAAAGTCGAGCTCGATTTTGGCTTCTTTGATCTTTTTCTTCATTCTCGTATCGATTTTTGTCGGTTTTCGCGAACTTGGTACCTAAACACATTCAAACAAGAAAACAATATATCCAACGCATATTTGATACATTTAATGCATTATTTCATTGTTTTAAGCTACAAATGATATGAGTATTTAAGCTCATATCAAATTCCCCCATGCTAAGCAATTGCCGTGTCCTCACGCAATGATAGAATAAAACTACAACTACACCATTATTCAACTTTTGACATTTTATTTTGCAAAGACATAAAATAACTTTAAAGATCATAAAAGCTCAAATAGATTCATCGTCCTCGACTTTTCACTTTTCCATGCCAAGTACAAAAACAAGATCATTGTTATTATAAGTTGGTAGACTAACACGAACTCATGTGGGCCAATTATTCACTTAGACTCCCTTATTCCTAGGTGTATCTCTTAAATTTTATTATTGTCTTGAATGATCACGAGGATGCATTGTTGACTTATTTCGATAATTTATTAGGCCGAAAATAAAGTGAACGATTTAATCAATAGTTAGCTAAAGGACAAAATCTTTTAAAACTGCTTCTCGGGACTTCATAAAGTTCATATCTTGGCATAACTTGCTTCGCGATTTGAGACCTTTCTCGGACCGATATTTGGCAATGACTTTATACTTCAAACCTTGAGAGACGTTCATGAAATAATGGTCTTCTCTTCATATAGGAATTTCTTCACTTGAAGTTTTGAGAGATTCATACTTGTACCACGACTTCTTCATTTTTCTCCAATCTTTATTTGGGATTTTGATATACAACGATCCGCCTCCTTTTTGGACTTGGCTTCATTTATCCTCATACCTTATTATGGTCTTTTTGGATAGACTTCTCCATGATTTTTTGGGAGTATTTTGCTTTTCGTCGTGTGTCTCGATCCTTCATATTGATTTTCGATAAATGATTCTTCACATCACTTGAGATCTTTAGCAATAAAACATAGCCCTCATGTCTTGTTAGGACCTTTTTGGACTCGCCAATCTTCGCATCCCGCTTCAATAAGTTATGCCTTGGCTATGAACTCTAATCCATACCGAGCAACTTTTAAACGATCTTGGGCTAGAAGCTAAGTAACTTTTCAAATTGTTCAACCTTATTTATTGCAAATAATTTTATTAACAAGCGACGGGAGAAGAGGCTCATAATTAACTTACATAAATTCCCGAAAGAATACCATACTTATAATTGGCTCTATCATCTCTTGTTCTCCATATTGTAAAATTTCAAGAATGTGAAATCAATAGATACTTAACCTATTAAATCAAAGTTTTGGGTTTTCAAGTCATCTATAGGATCTTGCATCTTCTTATACTTTTTCAAGTTTTAGAATTTGCGTTTTAAAGTTATCTTGATAGACGACTTTCTAGGATCAATTATAGGAGCTTGCGAAAAGTTCTTGTTCTTAACTCGTATGAATTAAGACTTTCGCGTTTTAAAGCTCCCTATATAATAGCCTAGCAAAACTTAATTCAAATACGTTAAGGAAAAGTTAAGGTTAAAAACCGAGTCGAGTCAAAAACTATTCTTATTTTCACCAACGGAAAGCCTACATTCATGTCAAAAGCACTTATTTTATTTATTAAAACTTAAAAATAACACTAAAAATTTAAAATTTTATTGAAAAATGAGAAAACACTACGTTTGGACACGACAAAAGCAATTGCAAGCGATTATATCGATTGACTCCCCCATGCTAAAACCAAACATTGTCCTCTATGTTTCTTAGCTCAAGAGTGACACCCCCTTGCTAAGACACGAAAAGTCTAATGCAAATTCCTAGCATGGAAAGAGCACGCAAATCTATAAGCCGTTTATTAATTATGCCTAAAGATAAAACGTTAGTCGATAAAAATCAAGGGATAGAAAGTGTGCCCCTTTTTGGCATTCAAAGAATGGAAGATCAAGTGGACCGGCAAAAACCGAACACGAGAGTCTTCAAATATTAGGGTCATACCTAAGATCACAACACAACAAATCACGAACACGAGCTTGAAAGATCAAGCCTTATTAGGTGTTAGAAAATAGAAAGAAGATAGAAAGTATGGGACTCCCCCACAAGGCACCTCGTTTTTGTTCACCGAGTCATGAGCTCGACTCGATCCCCGCATTCATTGGTCCTTAAGGAAAGTTTGAAGATCCGGGACAACCTCCGTAGGTATGTCCCCTCCAAAGTAATGTTTCACACGATGACCATTCACCTTAAAGTTAGGCCCGTCTTTTTGAGCTAGCTCAACGGTGCCATAAGGGAAAACTTGTGCAATGGTGAATGGTCCGGACCAACGGGATTTAAGCTTACCCGAGAAAATCTTAAGTCTAGAGTTGAATAAGAGGACTTGATCACCAACATTGAAAATGCGGTTTTTGATCTTAGAGTCATGAATCCTCTTAGTCTTCTCTTTGTAGATCAAAGAATTTTCATAAGATTGATCCTTTAATTCACTTAGTTCATTCAATTGAACCTTGCGATGATCACCCACGGTCCTCAAATCAAAGTTACAATGCTTAAGAGCCCAATACGCCTTATGTTCGAGTTCAATTGGCAAGTGGCATGCTTTTCCGTAGACCAACCTAAATGGTGTACAACCAATTGGCGTCTTGTAAGCCGTACGGAAAGCCCACAATGCATCGTCCAATTTATCCGACCATGAAGTGCGATTTTCTCCAATAGAACGCTCCAAAATCCTTTTAAGAGCTCGGTTTGAAACCTCCACTTGACCACTCGTTTGAGGGTGATAAGCCGTAGAAAGTCGATGAGTGACACCATATTTCTTTAGAACTTTTGCAAATTGTTCATTACAAAAATGGGTCCCACGATCACTTATAATAGCCCGCGGAGTTCCAAACCTAGCAAAGAGTTGTTTCAACAATTTCACCACAACTCGAGCATCATTCGTGGGCAAAGCCTTAGCTTCAACTCATTTAGACAAATAGTCCACGGCTACGAGAATGTATTTGTTTCCTTTCGAAGATAGAAACGGCCCCATAAAATCGATCCCCCACATGTCAAAGATTTCACAAACTTGGATAATGTTTTGAGGCATTTCATCCCTTTGTGAGTTCTTTCCTTGACGTTGACAAGCATCACAAGACTTGATCAAGTCTTGGGCATCATGATATATAGAAAGCCTAAAGAAGCCGGCATCAAAGACTTTCTTCGCGGTGGCGTTAGCACCATGATGTCCCCCGGTGGGTCCCTTATGACAAGATTTAAGGATATCTTGAGCTTCTTTGCCAAACACACACCTACGAATCACTTGATCCGCGCACACACGAAACAAATAGGGGTCGTCCCAAAAGTAGTAGGAGATATCCTTGAAAAACTTTCGTTTTCGTTGGGACGACATACCCTTGATCACAAACTTCCCCGCATGGTAATTTGCGATGTCCGCAAACCATGGGGTACTATCATCACCACGAAAAGAAATCATACCAAGCGTCTCGAGAGGAAATGTTTCATTGATTTCCTTGTTCTCTCGATCGCTTTGGTGAGGATTCTCAAGTCGAGATAAATGATCGGCCGCGAGATTCTCGGCTCCTTTTTTGTCTAGAATTTTGACATTAAATTCTTGAAGGAGGAGAATCCACCAGAGCAACCTCGGCTTAGCATCTTGTTTATTAAGAAGATATTTGATAGCCGAGTGGTCCGTATACACTATGGTTTGAGACAAGACGAGATATGGTCTAAACTTTTCAAAAGCATACACAACGGCAAGCAACTCCTTTTCCGTTGTAGTGTACTTTGTTTGAGCATCCGTCATAGTCTTACTTGCATAGTGTATAGGCAAGAAGTGTTTTAGCTTACGTTGCCCCAAAACCGCACCTACCGCATAATCACTAGCATCACACATAATTTCAAAAGGTAGATCCCAATCCGGGGCAACTAAGATTGGAGATTCGGTTAACTTTCTTTTAAGCATCTCAAAGGCTTGAATACACTCATCCGAAAAGATGAAAGGAGTCTCTTTTTCCAAAAGATGGGTCATAGGCCGAGCTATCTTAGAGAAGTCTTGTATAAAACGACGATAGAAGCCGGCATGGCCGAGAAAACTCCTTACTCCCTTAACGGTGGTGGGTGGAGGCAATTTGGCAATCACGTCGATTTTAGCCCTATCAACCTCAATACCGGCCTTAGAGATCTTATGTCCTAACACAATTCCCTCTTTGCACATGAAGTGACATTTTTCTTAATTAAGCACAAGATTCGTTTCCTCACAACGTTGCAACATTCTTTCAAGGTTAGAGAGACATGAAGTGAAAGATTCCCAAAAAACCGAAAAGTCATCCATGAAGACTTCCATGGTTTTCTCGATCATATCATGAAAAATGGCCATCATGCACCTTTGGAACGTCCCCGGAGCATTGCATAGTCCAAAAGGCATGCGACGATAGGCAAATATTCTATAAGGACAAGTGAATGTGGTCTTTTCTTGATCACGAGGGTCAATGGGGATTTGGAAATAGCCGGAAAATCCATCCAAAAAGCAATATAATTCATTCCCCGCTAGTCTCTCTAACATTTGATCCATAAAAGGTAATGGAAAATGATCCTTCCTAGTGGCATCATTAAGTTTCGTATAGTCAATACAAACACGCCAACCGGTCACAAGTCTAGTAGGAATCAATTCATTATCCTCATTAGTAACAACCGTCATTCCTCCTTTCTTTAGAACACAATGCACGGGGCTAACCCATGGACTATCCGAGATAGGGTAGATCATTCCGGCGTCTAGAAGTTTAGTGACTTCCTTTTTGATCACCTCATGAATCTTTGGATTAACCCTTCTTTGATTTTGGATAGCGGGTTTATAATCATCCTCCATTAGAATTTTATGAGTACAAAATTTGGGATCTATACCCTTAATGTCGGAGATTTTCCATGCAATGGCCCGTTTATGTTTCTTAAGCACTTTAATAAGCTCATCCTTTTCATTTTCCTTTAATCCCTTTGCAATAATCACCGGTAACTTATCCGATCCCTCAAGAAAAGCATACTCAAAATGAGTGGGTAACTCCTTAAGTTCTAATTCGGGTGCTTCCTCAATAGATGTTTTCACTTTAGTCTCATTTTCATTCACAACTTTCAAATCCATAGGTGGTGATTCATAAGGATCTTCATTCAAAAAGGCTTCTAGTAAATTGATATCTCCCTCCATATCATGATAATCCTCATCATATGAAGTTAGCAAATCCGGTCTGCTAAGAAAAGCATCCACCTCCTCCAAGATAAAATCACTAGCCCCAAATGGAGTAAGGGGTGGAGATGAAAGGGCAATAATAGGATCCGATAAAGAAGGATTGCCACTTTCGGAATTAGCCGAGAATCCAAGCACTTCTTGAGAATATTCTTCACAAGTAACATCAATCACATCGATTTGATTAATTGATTCCTCGTAATACTTGGAAGAAAATTTAGAGATATGACCAATATCAAACGTGATATTTTCTTCATCAACTCTTAAAGTCAATTTCCCCGCTTTCATGTCAACTAAAGCACTAGCCGTCATCAAAAACGGTCTTCCCAAAATTAGTGGTACACGAGAATATTCGGGATAATTGCAAACCACAAAGTCCGTTGGAAAGATGAGTTTCCCTACTTTGACAAACACGTCCTCGGCTATACCTTTTGGTAAGGCGATCGATCGATCCGCTAGCTCGAGAGTCATCTTAGTAGGTGTAAGCTCGGGAAGTGATAACCTTTTCCATACGGAAAGAGGCATCAAATTAATGCTAGCACCAAGATCGGCTAAAGCTAAGCATTCTTCCATATTAGGGAAATCACATGGTATCACAAACTTGCCCGGGTCTCCAAGCTTTTTGGGAAGCTTTTGTGTAAGAACCGCGGAACAATTAGCATCTAAAGATGTAGACACTTCAACCAATTTCCCTTTATCCTTTATCAATCTCTTAAGTGTCGAAGCAAACTTAGGCATGTGAAGCAATGCATCCGCGAAACTAACATTAATATGAATATTCTTAAACATCTCTAAAAAAGTAGCCATTTGAGCATTGGACTTTTCGCGGAGCTTCTCTTGGTTATGTCTCGAAGGGTAGGGTAGTGTGGGTTTAGTCTTCAGAAGCTCGGGTTTCAGAATAGGCAATTGGTCTACCTTTGGTGGAATAGGAATTTCCTTTTCTTTAACCACCTCGGGTTCTTGCTCCACTTCCCTCACCGTAGAGGTACTCACACGTGGAAGCAAAGGTTCGTCTAAAGCTTTCCCACTACGTGTGGTTATAGCTTTCATCTCACCCTTCGGGTTTGGAATGGTGTTACTAGGTAAGCCACCCGAAGACGAGGAAGGTTTGGTCATAAACGATTCAAACATCGAAAACAATTTATTTTGACCTTGTTCCATACTTTGTTGCATACGATTTTGACTTTGTTCAAACATTTTCTCAAATCTTTGTTCAATTCTTTGTTGATTAAGCTCAATCTTATTGTTTTGCCCTTTAATCGTATTTTGAAACTCGTTTTTCAAAGTTTCCATTTGTCCTTGAATGTTGTTTTGAAAAGCTTTCAAATTTGCCTCATTCGTTTTCATGTAACTTGACAAATCATTTTGATTATTCCCTTGAAAAGCTTGATTGTTTTGATTAGCATTAAAACCATTTCCTTGATTATAATTCCCTTGGTTACCACGGTTAAAATTATTCCCATTATTTCCATTGTTGTACCTATTTTGAACCGGTGGAGCAACATGATTTTGACGAGGAACTTGACCGTTGGAGCCATAAGTTCCCGTCGCGGCAAAAGCAATAGCTTGATCAAACCCCGCGTTTAAGCAAGCATAATTATTATGTGCTCCACCACATGATACACAAACATTCTCAACCATATTAATCGATCCATGAGGATTCTTCCTAAGCTCATTCAAAATCGTGTCAATCTTAGAGTCCAATCTAGCAATCTCGGTATTAGATGAATTCACATTGGAAACAACCGGTGTGTTTCGTGAATATTGTGCTCTAGACTTATCCTCAATTATTCTCCACGCGTCTCTCGGAGTTTTTCTTAAAAGATTACCACCCGCGGCGGCATTTAAAGAATCTTGTTCAATCATATTAAGCCCATTATAGAAAGTATTTATTTGATGCAATTCCGAGAAACCGTGGTGTGGACATTGTCTTAACAAATCTTTAAATCTTTCCCATGCAACCCCAAACGATTCATGCACTTTTTGTTCAAATCTAGTGATCTCGTTCTTAAAGTGTGTTGTTTTGACGATGGAAAGAAATAATTCATGAATTTAGACACTAAATCATCCCATGTTAAGATCGAACCCGGTGGTTCTTTCTCATACCAAAGCTTAGCATTACCCTCGAGCGAGTACGGAAAAAGTATGAGCTTAATCACGTCATTCGGCACATCTCTAAACTTGAGAGTCGAGGTAATTCGATTAAAATTCCGAATGTGAGAATGCGGGCTATCGGTCTCATTGCCACGAAATTGGTCGGCACGAATGAGCGATAAAAGACCCGTCTTAATCTCAAAATGATCCGTCAAAATAGCCGGAACAACGATTGCTTCCCCATACCCTTCGGTGGGTGCACGGAGCAATTCCTCCATTGTTCGGTTATCGGCTATCTCTACAACAATTGGTGGAAGCTCGGGTTCCACTATTCGTTGTTGACGATTTCTATTTCTACGAGGAATATTTTCAAGCCTATTAAAATCAATCACAAGACGAGAAGAACGTAATTGCATACACAACAAAGACGAGAATTTAGAGGATTGAAGAAAAGAAATTAGACAAGAAGAAGATTATTTTTGGTAATTTATTTGGTATTGCTCAATCAATAATGATTGATAAAAAACAAGGAATAAGGATAACTACTATGGAAGTAAATTATCCTCGGTCGACTTTGAAACGATAGGTGAAAACCCAAACGTCTCGAGGTTCAATAAGTAAACAACAAAAAATAAGATTTATTACTACTTGAGTCGGCAAACCAATAATAGGTTGTCCCTCTCAATATACGCACAAGCAAGCGGGGAAACGAGGTGGCACAAAGCACTTAAAAACCTTTTTCCTTAGACGGCCTTTTATAGCACGTCGCCTTATACCCACCTTATAGTTTGTATAAATCGAGTTCAAAACTTCTTATTAGTATTTATCTATTTTGCCTTTTATTTGTGTTTTGGATTCGAATACAATAGCTAGGTGATGAAATCCCAACTAAGGCTTATTTGAAAGATATGTAAAATTATTGTTCTACGTAATACAATATATTATTCACAAAAAACGAGAAAATCGATACATACTATATAATAGAAAAATAACAAACTTACTGAGGACGGAGAGGGTCTTCAAATCCACGATCAACAAATCTCCACAAAAGTGAATCATACACAAGATCCCCGGCAGCGGCGCCAAAATTTTTGATGTGTTGTGGATAGTATATGTGATTTATTTGATATACGTTATAGGGTAAATTAGAAAATTACCTTTAGGAAAAAGTAATAGACTAATAATACCAATGACAAATTCAATTAAACACGTTGGTGACTCAAGTTCGCTGTACACGAAGATCTTATGAATTTGAGACGTTTTGTTTCGATTTGGACAATCGATTTGAATTGGTTTTCGGTTTTTAAACTAAAATTAAAATCTACAAATTTTAAACTATTTAAATCTATCCTAAAGTGCATGAATCGTAAACCCCGCTATTTAAAAATCTACACACAATTAATTATTTAAAAATAAAACTAATTAAAAATTAAACTATTTAATAATCTATTAAAATAAATTTACTTAATAACTTTAAAGCTATTTAAAAATCTAATTAAACTTTTTAAAACTAATTTACTTTATTTAAAAATACTTTAAACAAATCTATTTAAAAACTATATTTATTTAAATCTAAAGTTATAAAAATCTAATTAAAATTTAAACTAATTAAACTTTTTTAAATAAAAACATTTTTATTTTTATTTTGTTTCTATTTATATTAATTAAACTAGAGTTTACTTTAAAGAAATAAAAATTAAGAAAACTATCATAATACATAACTTAAATTTAAAAATACTTTGATTAAAGATCTGCCAAACAATACTCCTATATTAATACAACTACTGATAGTAAAACTAAAAAGGCATGGTGCCCAGGTGGTTATCAGTATGACAAGTGAAGGGAGGGTCACAAGTTCGATTCCCAGCAACTGCATATTTTTTGGAATTAATTCTTTTTTTAACAGTTATGAAAGAAACCAGTCTCAGGAGAGACTTTTTGACAAACTTATTATGTATAAGCTGTTAGAAAACAGCTTAATGAGCTTAACAATCAATTGAACTGATAAGCCTATTCTTAAATAAAAATGCAGTAGTGCAGATTCTGAATTTCAATCAATCTTAAAATTAGAAAGGCAAATTAAACGTGTAGCAATTCCTTACTAGAATAAAGACAGTTAAACTCAACAATAGAAAGCAAAATTCCAGATCAATATAAGGTTCAGTTCAGACTTTCACTCAACAGATCTTAACATAACAGTATTAACTACACAGCAAGCTTATACACTACTCAACTCAAATCTACTAAAACAGTTAAGGCAATCACAAATCAAACAGTCCTACTATATCAGATTAGATCAAGGACAAAAAACTAGCAGACTCGAAAAATCTAAACAAGATTAATCAACTAGTAAATCCCTTTAATTTTCATAATGCACTTATTCGAATAAGCAGTTATCCCAACCAGTAATTCCAACTGTTATCCCAAATAAGGAAATACCAGTTAACTATCATTAGCAAGATCTAAAAAATTATCCCTCCAACCCGTAGATCTTAACATATAACACAGAAAACTGAATAAAACTTATTAAACGCATAATAGATTGCAAAACCCAAACTCACTTTATCATGTACTAACTTCAACATTAAAACAAATCTATAACAGCAACCCCCCCCCCCCAAACAGATTATCCAGTTCCAAACTGACAATGTTAATTTAGATCTCTAAACATATAATCAACTTAAAGCAGATAGCAAGAAAAACAGTGAACACTTAAACATCAAATCAGTTAAGTTCACCCTAACATTTAAATCAACACAAATTTGAAGCTATAATTAAAACTGAAAATAAAAGAGCTAACACCTTTTGACGAAACCCTTTGAGTAGTAGGCTAGCGCTGATCTACCTAAAAACCGGAACCCTAACCACCATACCACCATTATTCTTCAAACGAACCACCAACTAGCATCATCAATGATTCTCGCATATTTTTTTAAGACTTTTCCAGTGGGGAAAAGTTTTATCCAAACTTTAACTTTCAAATACTAAATATAAACTATTATTTAGCTCATATCTAATATCATTATGTGAAACAGTTTATAAAATGAAGTCATATAAACTTTAAACAGTAATAAGACGAGACACTATTGTGAAGAATTAAACTGATCTTTTACTAATCTTCAAAAGAAATTACAAGATTTAAAGAAAAATACAAGAATTTATTCTACAACTATTTCAATAGAATAACATTAAAAGTAGAGAAAGGATGATTTTACAAGATAAATTGGGGGTATTTATAGCCTCCCCAAGGGCTTGTTGATGACGAATATCCAAATATCTCTTGGAATATTCCATTCTGACTTCTTTAATCTTGGCCCTTGATCATCATTCTTCTTTTCTCTCTCATGATTGTATGGTTGAGATGACTCAATCTAGCACACGGATTGCCAACGTGGCACCCGTGTGCTAGTTGTGCTTCTTTTGGGGCTTCTGATTGGTGGGAATGGAATGATGAGGTGTTGCTTCCAATGAAACACAACCACGTATCAAGCCCTTCTCCATGCTTTCTCTTCCTTAAAATTGGGGATTTTATTCCCCACACACTTGAATCAAGTGTGTGAACAAAAGCCCTATGTTTAATTGGCTTTTTATTAACCTAGGGTTTTTGTGAAACAGTAACTTTTCGCAGGTTTTGGGGTGAGAAAGATAAATGGGGAAGATGGAGTACATAGTTCTTATCGAATGTTTTATTTATTTATGGGTGAATGGGATAAAAGAAACAAAACGTGTGAAAGTGTTAATATGGGTGGGTGAGTGGAACGGGTTTTATTTATTTATTGGATGAAAGAAAGTGACGTGTGAGAATGAGTGTACGTTTGATTTATTTAATAAATGTGAAAGTGTAAATTGCAGATTTGGTGAGAAAGCGTGTTTAATACACGTTTTAACAAAGCAAAACCTAGAAGCCCATCAATTCATGTCTCTTTCCATATTTTGGGCTTGGGCCCAAATGATGCTTTACCATCCGTCTCAAATTTAACATATGGACTCTACTTGGGCTTTATTTGGATTTTCAAGCAATTCTTTAAATTAACTTGCAACTTAAAATGGGCTTTTGAGCCCCTTCACCCCATTGTGAGACCCACTAAGCCCATTAGCTCAATAAATGATAAAATCCGCTAAAGTCGAGCTCGATTTTGGCTTCTTTGATCTTTTTCTTCATTCTCATATCTATTTTTGTCGGTTTTCGCGAACTTAGTACCTACACACATTCAAACAAGAAAACAACATATCCAAGGCATATTTGATACATTTAATGCATTATTTCATTGTTTTAAGCTACAAATGATATGAGTATTTAAGCTCATATCACTTATATATTCATATTTTTATGTATGTCTCTATCATATTTATTATAATATGATCTTTATGTGTGATTGTTGTTGATATTATTTCTTTCTTTTTCACATATATGATTGAGAGTTGATTATGCTTAAATATAAACTTCTTTTATGGTTTTAAAAGTTTAATATTTTGACTATTTGACATTATACCTTCAAATTTGTTGTATGTTTCTTTTCTCTCTCAAATCCAACACATTTGAATTTATCTTATCAAACACTCTCTGTGGACACACTTAACAAATATTTGCTCTTTAATTTGAGATTTCTTTTTTCTTTCTCCCTATCAAATTATTTAGCAAATACTTGTAACTATTGCTTTAATTGGGTATTTCTTTTTTACTACTAACCCTTGTATGTAGGTCGTCATAATAAGCCGATCACTTAGTGCCCCAATCTAGAGGAAGTAAGCACCAAAGGGGAGCTTTTAGCAGAGTTGATTCTTCTCTTCCTCAAGACTTTTGCTACCTTTTTTCTTAGACAAATGGGGGGAAATGGTAGTGGATAAACTCGTTAACAATTCGAAAATTTTTGCTTTTACATGAATGAGTTTATACTTTGTCATAATAAAAAAATGGAGATTGTTAATGCAAACGACGCCTAAAAACATTTTTTATGATAATTAATTTTTCTTACTTTTGATCATGACAAAGTGTAAAAACATTTATCGTTAAAGTTAATTGCAAGACGAGTTATTTCACGAAAACTATCATTAAGCTATAATCATTCAAGTCTTGACAAACATATTTCTAAAAATTTTAGTGATCATTAAAAGTGATTTTCCTTAAAACTCACATTTGATTAAATGTGACAAAACATTTTCAAATATACTTTCTTTCTAACAAATGTTAAATGGAAAATCATAAATAGAAAGCTTGAATATTGGATATTCTAAGTGATATTGGATACTCCTTTCAGGTCTAAACTGGCCAGCTAAGCTTTCCCTACTAAAGGACAAAAAAAAGATCATAGTTTATGCTCACGGTTCCATATAGGGTCCAATGGTTCGATATATATATATATATATATATATATATATATATATATATATATATATATATATATATATATATATATATCGAATCGTGGGAAAAATAAAGAACCGTGACCAGACTAGCCGTTGGCCTCCTGTCTCTATAAATAGTGGATCGTTTTTCATTATTTTTAACCTTTTTGGACTTCTCTTTCCTGCTTCTAAATCTATTTTCCAATATTAGTAAATTATCACACAATGTGTTAAATATGTTTACTTATTATTATATTCTTAGCCTCCTTCTTCATATGTCTAAAGAAAAGATCACTCACACCCTTGTGAAATGTTAAAAGATGAAGCATTGATCAATATCCCTTTTCTATAGATCAAGTCATGTTCATCATATTTATTCTTTTGAGTCAGTGTAGATCCAAGTTATATGTGTATACTCGGAAGTGTCTTGTGTATAAGTTCTCACTTGGCTTTAAAGTGACGTGAGTATGAGTGTTGTGTGTCTAAGATGTCACTTGCATTTAAAGTGATGTGAGTATGAGTGTTGTGTGTATAAGTTCTCACTTTGCTTTAAAGTGATGTAAGTGTGAGTGATGAGTGTAGATTGGTTCTATCTAAGATTAGAACTCGACATCTAGCCTTGTGTCAGAAAATGGAAATAGGCGACGTGTGTAGATTGGTTCTATCTAAGATTAGAACTCGACATTTAGCTTAGTGACTGAAATTGGTGTAAGCGACGATATAGGATTTTCTCCGCCAAGATGGGAGCTTGTGGATATAGTGAAAATATCGAGTATGTGTACTCGAGGAATGGAGTAGAAATGAAGAGAGAGATTCATTGTGGAACCACTATAAATCATTGGTGTCTTCCTTTATGTTGTTTCTTTCTTTACTCTTTACTTATCATTTTTACTATCTTAAGTCAATCATAATCAAGATCACTTGATATAGCAAATGTTTTTGTAACATAATAAGTTGAGTTAACTATATGAAACAAGTTTTAAAATGGTAGTTTGAATGATGAAACTATTCAACCCCTTCTAGTTTTTACAAAAAAATATCATAATGATGAGACCTGTATGTTTCTATCAAACTTATAATTTCATTGAAAATGATAGGTAGTTAGACGAGGTCGCATAATTGAGCATAATAACTTAGATCAGGCAAATAGATTATTAAGCATGGATGAAGAAAACTTTAAACGACAACACTAAGAAATCTTTCTTATATATAGTAAAGCAAAACAATAAATAAAAACTTTCGTATTTAAAGAAAAAAAATTTTTTTAATGAGAAATGTCATATTAATCTATTCTTTTTAATTTGAAATTAAGACAAAACAAAAACAATTCTTATTTAATACTATAAAAGTTTTTATCAATCGGTTTTTATGAGGACACATTTAAGACCTATGAGTTTCTTAAGTAATTGTGGTTTTGTTAATAAGGTTTCTTTTTTGAAATGGTAATTCTTACCTCAAAGAGTTTTACAATCCCTTGGAGCAGTGTACGTTGTCATGTAAATATAATATTATCATTCTTTCGGAGAATAGGTTGAGAGGCTAGTGTCGAACGTACAAAAGGTCTAGATTTGTAAAGAAGATTCTTTTTTGTATTTTTACATTTTATAAAAGCAAGTAAAATAGTGAGGTAAATGAGGGGTTTTTTACTAACACGCTAATTAAACCTAAACTAATGTTGTAGAATTTCATCAAGTAAATAAAATTTGTTTACCTAATAATGAACTACTTAGTACATTGTTCTCTTAATATGTTTGTGATGAGATGGCATTTATACATGATCTCATCGGTCTTTTCGGGCTTTAAATGCATAAAAATGTCATAAAATACCATATATATGCTTGTGTTTGTTTACTTGTGTATTTTAGGTATGGATATCGTGAAAAAGACAAAAGATCACAAGAAACAAGGAAGAACGGACACGAGAAACGAAGCCGTACAAAGAACCGGGCCCTAGTTCATGAATTATCCAACATTTATCCTTGAAGACTTGAAGATATGCAAGATTGATCCTCAAACAACGAAGAATTTACACTTAAAACCCTTGTGAATTCATAATTACAAGTTTGGTCCCTTAAGTTTGTCAAAATTGCAAAAAGATCCTTCAACTTTGAAGAAATGGCAAGATTAGTCCCTCATCAAATCTAATTTGTCAAGAATGGTCCTTCATAAAGTCCAAAATACAAAGAAGCCCTTGAAGTTCAAGAATATTACATTTCTAGTCCTTTAAATATGGTTTAAATATCAAAAGGACTGAAATTGTAATTAGCCTAAAGTGATAAAAGCCCTAAAATCCCTTTTGAAAAATTTTTGTAGCCAAAACATGAAGTCTGAAACTTCAAAAACAAAGGGAAACAAGTTTATTAGGAAAATAAACTTGTTATACATGTTTGGCCAAAGTGTGAGGACTACTGATGGACAAGTGAAACATTAAAACCAGATTAATGCGCCAAACACCTTTTCTCCCCCAAAATCGGATAAAAAACATTACTGTTTACCATTCATCCCACCCAAAATTACCTTCACTTAAACAAAGGGTAATTTTCAATTACCTTGGCACATGTGTGATTCACACATGCAGAAACCCATCCCACACCCAAAACCGTTTCACCCATCATGTGACAACTTTCTTTCCAAGTATTGCCACGTGTCAAGATCAACAACCAATACTCTTTGCTTCACTCCAAAGCTATTTTAAACGGTTTGGATCATTTTGGACAACATATACCAAGGATTCGTCTAGAAGCATTTGAGGACAATATTGGAAATTCACTTCTAGGGTTTGTGAACAGTGTTAGCATAGCATTTGCCTATAAAAGGAGACCTCAACCTATGAGAGTCCCTTTGTTCCAGTTTTAGGCTATCAATCTTTGTAATCCCTTTTTAAGCTAATAAAATTTGATTTTCTGAAATTTATGAAATCTCTTTTATGTTTTGTTAAAAGTTGGTGTTAGAATAGCCTAAATCTGAGTTCCACTTATATGTTTGAAGGTTTTTGAGGCAAGGTTTTAATCCATAAGACTTGTGTTTCAAAAAATCAAAAAGTGTTTTGATATTTGTTCATCACTTTGGTTTGTTCTTCTTAGCAGGTACATTGGAAACTGGTACTTGTTCTGCTAGTACCTCAACTCAAACAATCCAGGGCCTGGATGTAGGTCTTGGAGGTTTGCACCCTTCTCCTTTTTCAATTTTCTCTTTATTTTTCTGAATTTTGGTGATATTGCATGATTGTTGTTGAATCTGTGATTGGATGGTTGGATCTTGTTTATTTGGTAGGGTTTGATGTTCTTGAGTTGATGTTAACTTGATTTGTGGTTTGAATCTAAAAAATCCTTTGAAAATTTGTCAAAACAGATTATTAAGGGGTGTTTGGGTTAACAGCATAAGCAGGATTTGTCGCTTGTTGAGTGGTTGTTTTGTGTTGTTATCTGTTTGTACTTGTTTATCTGGTATACTTGGTAACTTATTTGCAGGTTTCGTGGTTTGAAACACCCAAATCCATAAAAGGGCTATAAAATCTTTGTTACTTGATTAAATTGGCTATAGTTTAAGGGACACCTAGATCTAATCATAGACTAGGGTTAACAAGTGATTAAACTAGGTTAGTTACACCAGGGAAAGAGATTTGAGTGCCTGAAATTAGATATGTGGTCAATTAGATCAGCAAACTGTGCTTATGTTCTTGTAGTTCATATCAGTAACTATAATCTGCTTTGATCTTGTTCTATGCTTTGATTTAGTGGCTGATTTAAGTTTTTTTGTGCTTATTCATAGTTTATATAGCTTGTGTATGCATCTGGTTGAATTTGGCTGGCTTATTCATGCTATATCTGCTTATTTGTTCATAGCAGCTTATTTTCCATATTTGTGCAATATCTGGTGATTGTTTGCTTATTTTGGGCTTATTGTGTGAACCAAATTGTGATTTCTTTGTTGATATTGACTCCTTGTGATTCACTGATTACAAGGGTGCCCTTGTTTCCATTTGAATCCAACTGGATCTCTCTAAAAAGCTAGGTCAAATAGTCAAAGCAGTGGGAACTCCTTTCCCCTCCTACTAGCCACTGCTAGTGTATTTTGGGTTTCAGCTTATCAATAAGCAAAAATAGCTTATTTTAACCAGCAACAACTTGGATTTTGTTATAGGTTCTCATCATTTGACCAATTTGTTCATACTGGAGCATTTGGTGTGTTGACTTTAGGGTTTGACAAGAAAACCAACTTCATTGACTTTTTCATAAGTGCTTATTGGTTCATTCTGGCTTATTGGTGTTGCTTATTGGATTTTTGTTGATTGATTTGGCCTATTGAGTTCATTTGTGACATTTTGCAAGTTAAATCAAGTCCTGAGGTGCCCTAAATCTCAAACACGACTATTTTGTCGTTTTGTGGATTTGTACTTTGCTTAATTCTGGCTTATTGAGTGTGCTTTTTCAAAATTTCTTTTTACAGATCTCTTAAGCATCCCAAAAGAAGGTTGTGTGTCAAATTAGAGCTTATGGCATTAGCTTATTGCTTAATGGGCTTAAAGGCCCAATAAGGATAAGCTGTTTGCTTAATAAGCTGTGATAAGCTCACTTTCAGCTTTTGGGCCTTCAGAGTTTTGTGTTTAGAATTAAATTTTGAGTCAGATTGGGCTTTTCCAAGTCAATTGGGCCAAGTTTGACTTTTTGGGCTAAAAAGCCCATTAATGTTGACTGTTTTTGGTTTTGGCCCATTCGAGGGCCTAATAGGGGTATTCTGGTCATTTCACTTTCATTTTCTGTTTATTTAGGTTAAAATAAACTAGTTTGCAAGTTTTTAGAATTTTTATAATTTTTGGATTTTTAATATTATTTTAATATTATTTTTCAAATTTCACATTTTTGCACTTTTTACATTTTTTTAGCTTAAATACATTAAAATAGGAATTTTGCAACTTTTAGATTAATTTTATCATCTCTAGATTAATTTTTATAATTATTTTAAGTTTTAATAGTTTTTAAATCATTTTAAGTAGTTTTTATTAGTTTAAAAATTACTAAAAATAGTTTTTTATCTTTTTAGGTCATTTTAGAGGTTTACCAATTGAAAAATCTTTATTTGGGCTTTTTGATAATTGATTTGATTTTCAGGGCATTAATTAGCATTTAAAAATTGAATATTTAATTAATTAAAAGGTTTGAAAAAGTTTTGATCATTGGTAAACTCTTAGTTTATTTATTTTGATTTTTGGTGAATTTTTGGTAATTTTTAGAATCAATTTTTATTTTTGCTTATTTTACGGTTTTACGTGTAGTCGTAGTAGTAATTAAATTCACGTCTTCGTCATCCTCTTTTCTCATCCCATTCTTTCAAATATTAATCTCAAATCTTGCTACATTTTAGTCACACATATATACCTTCTTGGGAAACGAACTTGAACTTCACCTAGGGTCATTAACACTTGGTTTTTCCTAAAATCATTTGTTTAATACTTACCGCTTTTACGCTCCTTTTCCTAAAGGTCGTATTTTACCACAATCATTTTGGCGCCGCTGCCGGGGAGGTGTGTCGTGATTAATTTGTCTTGTTATTTTTAATATTAACCATAAATAGTATTTGTATTAGTAGAAATCTACTAATACGTATTATCGGTTTTTTGGTTTTTCTTGTGAAATTATTATTACTATATTGTATTAAGTATCACAATCAATTCAAAATATCTCCAAAAGTGTGAAAACACAACCTTAATTGGGATTTGATCTCCTAATTATTGTATTCGAATCTCAAACAAAAAGAAAAAGGCAAAAATAGATAAATACTTTCGTGAAGCTCGATTTTGAAAAATACAAACTATAAGGTGGGTATAAGGCGGGTATTATAAAATATACCCTAAGGAAAAAGGCTCTTAAGTGCTTCGCGCCGCCTCGTTTCCCCGCTTGCTTGTGAGTTTTTTGAGATTGAAGGCTAATCTAGGGTTTTGCCGCCCAAAGTATTATTGCGTATAATAAGTGTGTAAACACTTATCCTTTTTCCACTAAAATCAAGTAAAAACAAGACCTAATCATGTGTTTTATATCATAAATGTTGGAATTACGTGTGGTTTTGTCTTTTGTGTATTAAATATGTACAAATGATCAAAAGAAGAGAAAACACGGGATTTCATGGTCAAATGTCGAAGAAAAGTCAAGAAAGAGACGAAGACAAAGTCAAAAACCAAAAGTGTGCCAAGATCACGAAAACCGTCAAATATCAACACGAATTTGAATCGAGAAGCCAAATGACAAATCGTTTTTAGAGGATTTAATATTCTAATGGTTAATGGGCCATCGTGTGACCCACATTGTATTAATAGGCCTAAAAGCCCATTAAATTGGATACTTTGAGAAGCTAAAATGGGAAGCCCACAAACTTGGCCCAAATAACATATAATGAAGAGACGGGAGGAGATGTTAATTAGGCTTAAGCCCAACTGATGGAAGAAAGAAACGTAAACAATGTTTTCGTTATTTTGCTTTGATTGACCAGTCAAACCAAACGCAACACCAACTCTTATATTAACTCACACATTTAACCCTCATTTATTTACTCCCCACGTGTCTTCCTTATTCCACCCACCTTAAATAAATAAACCAATTTACTTTCCACTTCCCATTTACCCAGCGATACAAACGAAGTTTCTCTCACCCTTTTTACTGCTCATCATCTCCCTCCCCATTTACACAACCTCAACATCCAAACCCTAATTTTCACTCTCAAAAATTAACCACCAAATTTGGGGGTTTTACCCTCAATGGTTAATTCACATCCTAATGAATTAAATCCCCAGAAAAATAGGGGCAAACACTCAAGGAGTGATCCTCTCTCATCTGACATGGCCTAATCTTGCCATTTGATTGGCTATGCCACATCCATACCCAAATCCCCCCAATAAAATTGAGCCACCTCACCCTCAAACAAGCACAACTAGCACAAGATGGCCAGCCTGGCAATCCAAGTGATTCAAGATCATTCTCAGCCGTTTGATTAGATGAAAAGAGAGAGAAATAAGAAAAGAAGGGATCTACGGTTCAAAATCGAGGCTTACAAATGAAGCTATCAAGAGGGTTTGTTGGGGTTCCCCTATAAAAACCCCTCTCATCATGTAATTTTGGGGTGTGCTTTTCTTTATATTTTATTTTCAGAAAATTAGGTTTTTAGATTTAATCTTGTATTTTTTCAATTTCCAGTAATGTAATTTTTATTTAAATTAATGAAAAGTTCATTTTAATTATTTTTGTGGCAATTTAAATTTCTGTCAATTTAATTATCATTTTTTACTGCTACTATTCGCATCATATTATTATTAATATTCGAAAAAAATATATATATAAAAAAAGTGTAATATATATTTCCCCCACTGCGAAATATAAAAAGAGGTTAATGTTCTTGTTACTGTTCGAGTATGAAACTTGGTTACGATTCGGTTTACTACTGTTTGGTTCGAGAGCCTTGTGTTGATGTTCGAAGGATGATTTAAGGTGGTGTTTGGTTTATCATTAAGACGGCTCAGCACCGCTTCTTCTACCCAACGGAATCGACAAAAGGTGTTAATCTTCCTTTTAATTTTTATGTTAAGTTTATTATTTAATATTTGTGTTATTTGGTGATTGTTAAATTTGTTTACTGTTATTCTGCTTAGTTTTTTTATCTGTTTGGTTATTTGGACCTGCTTGCTAGTTACTGCTTAAGTTTGTCTACTTTAATTTTGTTGTTGAGCTTTATGTTAATGTTTTAATTTGGTTTAAATCTAATAAGTTTCGGTTCTTAATATCTGCTTATTTTAATATGCTATTATTCATGTAGTCTTTCTGTTTAGTTCATGTCAGATTTTGTTTAAGTTGAATCGATAGTTTTGGTATGTGCTTGTTGAGATTTTTCTTGTCTGCTATATTTGAGTTTATTAGTGCTGCTTATTTTGATTTTATATTTTCTGCTTGGTTTAGGGCTGTTTGGATCTGCTTATTTAGGTTGGTATTTGTCTGTTTTGGTTCAAGCTTTATTAGGTCGTTTAGATTAGCTTATTTAGTTTCAGCTTATAGGTTTTAACTGTTTGTTTGGCTTTTGTTTCGGTTATAGCTTATTTGGTTCTTCTATTTTGCTTGCTTATACTGCTTATTTGGTTTGTTTGCTGCTTATCTCAGACCCAATTGGTCTGAGGTATCTTTCTGTCCAAAAGAAAAGGTTCCAAAAAATAAATAGTCAAAAATACTAACAAATTCTGTCTGGGGTGAGATTCGAACCCCAGACCTCTTGTTCACAAGACCAACATCCCAACCAGTTACTCTAGCACCCTTTTTGTGTTCATTTAGGTTCAGTTAAATTAATATAGGTAGTTTAAATTAGTGGCAGTCTTATTAAAATTAGTTTAATACAAGTTTAGTTTTATTTAAATTAAATACAAAAGGTTTGTTTCAATTCAGTTTTTTTTTAAAATATAAAAAGGATAAAAAATATTTTAATTTTATTTACTTTTATAAATTTACATCGAATTTAAATTTATTTTATAATTTTAAATAGTTTTTTTATATAGATTAAAAAGTAGTTTTAAATTCTTATTTAAATTTTAGATTTAAAATTAGTTTTCAATTTATTAACTTTTGTTTAAAAATATATTCTAATTAAAAGTTTTTAAGTTTTATTAATTAGTTAAATTTTATTTTCAAATTATTAGTTTAAATAGTTAATTAAAATATATTTCTTTTAATTAAATAGTTTTAAATTAGTTTAAAAATACCAAAAATAGATTTTACCAAAAACAAAGTTAAGTCGATAAGTTAAACCGGAAATCAAATTCGAGTCGAATCGAGGAAAAACGAACTTAATTGCTTAAATTTGGATTAACAAAAATCCTAGTTTCAAATTGGCGCCGCTGCCGCTTCGCTCGTACGATTGACGATTTTTTCGTGAAGACGTTTTGATTTTGGGATCCTTTCATCCTTTGAACGTTACGTTTCTTGCAACAAAATAAAAAATCTAAAAAATCAAAAACTTAAAAATACAAAAAAATTAAAAAAATCACAAAAGCAATTTATTTCCTAAGAATTGCACCAAAAAAATTAAAAAATCCAAAAGTAATACTTTTTCCTAAAAGTATTACGCCAAAAATATTACGTATTAGTGTTAATTTTTAGATTCGATTTCTTTCGATTTTTCTTGTGAATATATATTTTTCTAAAAAATACAAAAAGATTTTTTCTTTTACTATAATATATTACGTAGCACAATAAATTACCTACTTTTCAAATAAGCCTTAGTTGGGATTTCATCACCTAACTATTGTAGTGGCATCCATAACGAGAAAAAAGGGTAAAATAGATAAATACTAGTAAGACGTTTGAACTCAACATATACAAACTATAAGGTGGGTATAAGGCGACGCCCTATAAAAGGCCGTCTAAGGAAAAAGGTTTTTAAGTGCTTTGTGCCACCTCATTTCCCCGCTTGCTTGTGCATATATTGAGAGGGACGACCGATTATTGGTTTGCCAACTCAAGTAGTATTTACGTATATATTTTTGTAGCTTTTTCATATTGCTCCTCGAGAGGGAAAATCCTTTTCCTCTCAAAGTCGACCGAGGTCACCTACCTCATTCCAAAGTTTTAATTGTATGCGCACTCGCGCGCACACATACATACCGATTGGTGTACCAAATACTTCTAATTCTTCTAAAAAGAAGAAGAAGAAAAACAAAAAGACCGTCATTAAAGCCGATCCCGATAATCGAGCTTTCAACAATACGATGGCAACGGATAATCGACCAATGGTTGAGATTCTACAATCTCACGTTGAAGGAAACGATGACGCGATTGTGGTGCCAAATATTGGAGCTAATCATTTCGAACTTAAATCGGGTTTTATTCAAATGGTTTCCACTACACCATTTTTAGGCCGTACTAATGATGACCCACACGCTCATATCAAACGTTTCATCCAATAAGCTAATACTGTCAAATACAATGGGGTGCCACAAGAGGCCGTTCGCCTCCAACTTTTTCCTTTTTCCCTCAAGGGACAAGCCCGGATTTGGCTCGATAAGGAACCACCCCAAAGTATTACCACATGGATCAACTTAGAGACCAAGTTCATTAACTACTTTTTCCCACCATCACGGACCACTTCTTTAAGAAATGAGATCATCACCTTTGAACAACAATATGGGGAAACGTTTAGTGAGTCTTGGGATCGTTTTAAAGATCTTTTGAGAAAATTTCCACAACACGGTTTCACTAAAGTGCATCAAATCAACACGTTTTATAATGGTTTAACTCTAAACGACCAAGATTCACTTAATAGTGCCACGGGGGCAATATTCTTGTGAAAACCATGAACGAGGCTTGGGCCATTATTGAGAACAAGGCAAAAGTGCAAACCAAAAGTGTTAGGGCTAATATGGCAAGTGCTAGTACGAGTAATAATGAGGTGAATGATCAAATTAATAAACTTACTTCACTTGTTGAAAAACTCGCTCTAAAAACCGACGCCCTCACTACACATGTGCATGCCGTGAAAGAAAAAAGTGAAACGTGTGAGACTTGTGGTGGACCACATTTGTACTATAATTGTGACAAGGTTTACAATGATCAACAAGAAGTTTATGCTTATAACAACAATGAAAATGATCGGATTCATTTCAAACCAAATGTTGATGTTAACCATTTGTCTTACAAGTCTAATAAGTATTTGGCTCCCCCGGGTTTTGTAGCACCACAAAGACCACCCCCACCCGCCCAAAATAGGAACCAAGGTCCTCAACGGGGTAATGTTCAAGGAAATTCTAATCAACGGGGTTTTAATCAAAACCATGGGTTAAATAATCAAGGATTTAATAACCAAAGTTTTCAAAATCAAGGATTTAATCAAGGTTCTAATCAATATCAAAACCAAGGTTTTCCTAATCAAGGTTATAATCAAATGAACATGCATAATCCTCAAATGGACTTGGTTTTACAAAAATTATCCGACCATGAACGAATGATGAGAGAGTTGCAAGAATCGACCGATAAGAATGCTATCACTACTAGGAGCGGTAAGACCACCGTAGAACCTTCCCCACCTAACCAAGGACCCGAGATTCCTTCTTCTTCGACAAAACCTCCTTCTTCTTCCACTTGTGACATACCTCCCGTTATGCATTCGTCTACACCTTATGTTCCACCGATACCCAAATTTTCTACCACACCTTCGGTTCCAAAACCGATTCCTTTACCTTCTACTTCTATTACCCCTCCTCCACCAAAGGATGTGAGTGAGCAATCCACTCCAAAGCCTTCATCTCAACCCAATATACCTTATCCCTCAAGGTTGCGGAAAGAGAAATTGAAGAATAAGGATGATATTCAAGTTTCGAACTTCCTAAAAATGTTCAAACAATTGAATTTTAATATCACCTTTGCCGAGGCGCTCGCTCACATGCCTAAGTACGCTAAGATGTTTAAGGATCTTTTAAGTGATAAGGAAAATTTGCTTGATATTGCCAATACCCAATTGAATGAGAATTGTTCCGCGGTTCTTTTGAGAAAATTACCGGTTAAGATAGGAGATCCCGGTCGATTCCTTATTCCTTGTAATTTTCTGGGTGTTGAGAATTGTATGGCCTTGGCGGATCTCGGAGCGAGTATCAATCTTATGCCATTGTCCGTGTGGAAACAATTATCTTTACCCGAGCTAGTCCCCACTCGCATGACATTGGAATTAGCTAACCGTACGGTTGCTTATCCGGTGGGGATAGCCGAGGATGTTTTTGTAGGAGTCGACAAATTCACTTTTCCCGCCGATTTCGTCGTAGTCGACTATGAAATAGATCCCCGTGTTCCCTTAATTGTGGGATGACCCTTCTTGAGAACCGGGCGTACATTAATTGATGTAGCCGCGGGTGAACTTATCATGAGGGTCGGGGATGACAAAATCGTCTTTAACATGGGTAAACTTTCCAAACATCCCGATGAGCCCGAATCCGTGAATTTCATCGATGTGCTCGACGAAGCATGCGAAGAACATTTTCACGAGGCTTGTAAGAGCGGGATTTCTCCTTTACCTCATGTTGAGACCGTAGCTTCTATTGCTCCTTCATTGACTCCATTTGGAGAAAGTGACTTAGATGATTTTGAAGCTAGCTTGGGTCCTCTCGATATTAACTATGATAATTCTCCCACCAATTGGGATGAAGACATTCGTACCATTGAGAGACTTCTCAATGAGGACAATATTTCTCCACCTACTCCTAAGGAAGTTACAAATGATGATCCTACTTTGACTAAGCCTTCCATTGACAATCCGCCGGATTTAGAGCTTAAGGATTTGCCGTCTCATCTAGAGTACGTTTTCTTAGAGGAGGATAATAAGTTGCCCGTCATTATTGCTAAGGACATAAAAGAAGATGAAAAATCCTGACTTATCGATGTGCTTAAGAATCATAAGAAAGCAATTGCTTGGAAAATCTCCGACATTCGCGGAATTGGTCCTAATTTTTGTACTCATAAAATTCTCATGGAAGATGACTTTAAACCCGCAATCCAAAATCAAAGAAGGGTTAATCCAAAAATTCATGAAGTCATTAAGAAAGAAGTTATCAAACTTCTCGATACCGGAATGATTTACCCTATCTCGGATTCGCCATGGGTTAGTCGCGTCCATTGTGTGCCTAAGAAAGGCGGAATCACCGTTGTTCCCAACGAAAACAACGAGTTGATTCCTACTCGACTTGTAACGGGTTGGCGAGTTTGCATCGATTATCGTAAGCTCAATGATTCCACTCGTAAGGATCATTTCCCTCTTCCTTTCATGGATCAAATGCTCGAGCGTGTAGCGGGTAATGATTTCTATTTTTTCTTAGATGGCTTTTCCGGATATTTTCAAATCCCTATCGATCCAAAAGACCAAGAGAAAACCACATTCACTTGTCCCTATGGAACATTTGCTTACAAAAGAATGCCTTTCGGCTTATGCAATGCTCCCGGGACTTTCCAAAGGTGTATGATGGCGATATTCCATGACATGGTTGAAGAAACTATGGAAGTCTTTATGGATGATTTCTCGGTCTATGGTGATTCTTTCTCTTCTTGCCTTGCTAATTTAGAACGTATGCTCCAACGGTGTGAAGACACTCGTCTCGTTCTTAATTGGGAAAAATGCCAGTTCATGGTAAAAGAAGGCATCGTCCTCGGTCATAAAATTTCCAAAGCCGGTATCGAAGTCGACCGTGCTAAAGTTGACGTCGTTTCTAAGTTACCTCCACCTACCACCGTCAAAGGAGTTAGAAGTTTTTTAGGCCATGCGGGATTTTATCGACGTTTCATCCAAGATTTCTCGAAAATAGCTCGTCCAATGACTCATGTTTTAGAAAAGGATGGTCCTTTCATCTTCTCTCAAGAATGTCTCGACTCTTTCGAACTTCTTAAAGGTAAATTAACTAAGGCACCGGTCTTAGTCTCTCCAAATTGGGAGTTACCTTTCGAGCTCATGTGCGATGCTAGTGATTTCGCGGTAGGAGCGGTTTTAGGTCAACGAGTTAACAAACATTTCCAACCCATTCATTATGCTAGTAAGACAATGACGGGGGCTCAATTGCATTATACCACTACCGAAAAAGAGCTTTTAGTTGTAGTGTATGCTTTTGAGAAATTCCGCCCCTATCTTGTGCTTTCCACCACCATCGTTTACACCGATCATTCCGCCTTGAAATACTTGTTGACCAAGCAAGATGCTAAACCGAGACTCCTTCGTTGGGTTTTGCTCCTACAAGAATTTAAAATCGAAATTCATGATAAAAAGGAGCGGAAAACCTAGCCGCGGATCACCTTAGTAGACTTGAGGATCCTTAACAAGGGGAATCTCCAAATCAAGAGATTAATGAATCCTTTCCCCTTGAAACCTTAATGTCTATTAACTCTAATCTTGATGATACCCAATGGTTTGCGGACATTGCAAACTATTTGGCGGGTGGTGTTCTTATCGAAGGGTTATCGTCCCAACAAAAGAAAAAATTCTTCAAGGACGTTAAAACGTACTATTGGGACGACCCTTATATTTTCAAGCAATGTGCGGACTTAATCATTCATAGATGTGTTGATGGGCCGGCGGCTTTACAAATCCTTGAAGCTTGCCATAAAGGACCTACCGGTGGTCACTTTGGTCCTAATTACACCGCTAAAAAAGTTTTCGACTCCGGATTCTATTGGCCCTCCATTTATCATGATGCACATGAAATGGTTAAACATTTTGATGCTTGCCAAAGGCAAGGCAAGATCACACATAAAGATGAGATGCCTCAAAATTTCATCCAAGAATGTGAAATCTTTGACGTATGGGGCTTCGACTTTATGGGGCCATTTCCATCATCGAAGGGAAACAAGTACATCCTCGTAGCCGTTGACTACGTATCAAAATGGGTTGAAGCAAAGGCTTTACTTACTAACGATGCGAGGGTGGTTGTTAACTTCTTGAAACAATTGTTTGCTCGATTCGGTGTGCCTCGTGCTATTATTAGTGATCGCGGGACTCATTTTTGCAACGATCAATTTGCTCGAGTCATGGCTAGGTATGGTGTCAATCACCGACTTTCCGCCGCATATCATCCTCAAACTAATGGACAAGCCGAGGTTTCTAACCGTGGTCTTAAGAGAATCTTAGAGCGAACCGTGGGAGAGCATCGTGCCTCATGGGCCGATAAATTAGATGATGCTTTGTGGGCTTTCCGTACCGCTTATAAGGCACCTATAGGTTGTACCCCTTATCACCTTGTGTACGGGAAGGCGTGCCACCTCCCTATTGAGTTGGAGCATAGGCTTATTGGGCCTTGAAATGGGCTAATTTTGATCTTAACAAAGCCGGTGATCATAGGAAAATCCAACTCAATGAACTCAATGAACTTAGGAATGAGGCTTATGAAAATTCATTAATCTACAAGGAGAAAACTAAGCTCATTCAGTATTCCAAGATTAAAAACCGAGAGTTCCATGTTGGTGATCAATTTTTATTATTTAACTCTCGGTACCATTGAGTTATCCCAACCAAATGGGCCCAACTTTAAGGTGAATGGCCAACGGGTTAAGTTGTACTATGGAGAGGACATCTCTCACGAGATGATTCCATCCCTCTCCACATTTCCCTTGAATTAATTCGGGAAATCGAGTCGAGCTAGAGACTCGTGATAAATAAATCAAGCATCGTATAACTAGGTTAGATTTTTACCTTTACCATCCTTTCCACCCTTTTTCACCTTCATCCATTTTCCACCAATACGTGTAGGGGGAGCCAAGTAGGTTGTTTGTGTGTTGTGATTGTGTGCAGGGACATGTGCTTTGATGATCCACCTTTGGTTCTTTTGACGAAACCCGTGATCCCGTGTTCCCGTGTACCCGGTTCTATCAAAACTATTGTGATTCATACTTGTATATAAATAAAACGAATAAATGTAATCACTTTAGTTGTCCCTTCCTTAGCTCGATTTTAAACAACGTACTCAATGTCCTAAGTGTAGGGGAGTTTATTCTCCCACATGCTTAAACATTGAGGACAATGTTTATATTAAGTGTAGGGGGGACTTCTATCGAATTTTAGTGGGCTTTTCCATGAATTTGACCCCATTTTAACCGAAAAATTTAAAAAATTTCAATGTTTTTCAAATTTTTTATCTATTTTGGCCTAGTAGTATTTTTTATTTTTTTCTTTCCTTTTATTATCGCATCGAATAATTTCCATTTCAAGAATAAATTCAAAAATGAATAAATAAATAAAATGGTTTTAACGAGTTTAGATATCTTTGATATATTAGGCCCGTCGTGAATATTTTGACTCAACCCGAGTTTACTTATCCAAGTTTACTCTAGCTAGTATCCTTAACCATATGGACCTTAATTGGTTTATTAGGCTAAGCATCCACGAATCTCATTCCTTGAGATTTTAAATTGTGGAGAACGAGAGATGATAGAGTTAATTATAAGTTCGGTATTCTTTCATTAACTTATGTGAGTTAGTTATGAGCTTTTTCTCCCATCACTTGTTAATAAATATATTATCAATAAATAAGGTTGTACGATTTGAAAAGTTACTTAGCTTCTAGCACAAGATCGTTTAAAAGTTGCTCGGTATTAATTAGAGTTCATAGCCAAGGCATAACTTATTGAAGCGGCACGCGAAGATTGGCTTATCCAAAAAGGCCCTAACAAGGCATGAGGATACTCGAGTCCAAAAAGGCCCTCACAAGGCATGAGGATTCACTTTTTGCTAAAGATCCTAAGAGATTGTGAAGATCATTAATCCAAATCAATATGATGGATCAAGACACACGACGAGAAGCAATTACTCCCCTAAAGATCATGGAGAAGTCTATCCAAAAAGACCCTAACAAGGTATGAGGATAAATAGATCCAAGTCCGAAAAGGAGGCGGATCGTTGTATATCAAAATCCTAAATAAAGAAGAGGATAAATGAAGAAGTCATGGTCAACGTTTGAAGCATCTTTCACTCCTTATGAAGATGTATACCAAAATGAAGAGAAGACCATAATTTCAAGATCGTCTCTCAAGATTTGAAGTTTGAAGTACAAGCCAAATATCGGTCTGAGAAAGGTCTCAAATCGTGAAACAAGTTATGCAAAGATATGAATTTTTTGAGGTTTCGAGAAGCAGTTTTAAAAGATTTTGTCCTTTAGCTAACTATTGATTAAATCGTCCCACCTTATTTTCGGCCTTAATAAATTATCGAAATAAGTCAAAAATGCATCCTCGTGTTCATTCAAGACAAAAATAAAATACAAGAGATACACCGTAGGAATAAGGGGGTCTAAGTGATTAACTAAACCACATGAGCAAGTGTTAGTTGTGCTAACTTGTAATAACAATGATCTCGTTTTTATGCTTGGTATGGGGAACGTGAAACTTGTGGGTGATTTATATTCATGACACCAAAGCCCTAATTAAAGTCTTAGACTTCTTTACAAGTTCCTTCCATCTAATAATTTCCAAGTTAATAAATGATTATAACTTTTGTCTCTTTCTTAAGTTTTATCTTTTCGTCATAGTAGTAGTAGTAATAATATTAATAAAGGCCGAGATGGATTGATTATGAGAAAAATGTAACGTATGCTTTAAAACTATGCATTGCATGGGTTCATTGCAATGGTCAAGTGTGGGGGATTTAATAAGTGTGTAAACACTTATCCTTTTGCCACTAAAATCAAGTAAAAACAAGACCTAATCATGTGTTTTATATCATAAATGTCGGAATTACGCGTGGTTTTGTGTTTTGTGTATTAAATAGGTACAAATGATCAAAAGAAGAGAAAACACGGGATTTCACGGTCAAATGTCGAAGAAAAGTCAAGAAAGAGACGAAGACAAAGTCAAAAACCAAAAGTGTGCCAAGATCACAAAAACCGTCAAATATCAACACGAATTTGAATCGAGAAGCCAAATGACAAATCGTTTTTAGAGGATTTAATATTCTAATGGTTAATGGGCCTTCGTGGGACCCACATTGTATTAATAGGCCTAAAATCCCATTAAATTGGATACTTTGAGAAGCTAAAATGGGAAGCCCACAAACTTGGCCCAAATAACATATAATGAAGAGATGGAAGGAGATGTTAATTGGGCTTAAGCCCAATTGATGGAAGAAAGAAACGTAAACAATGTTTTCGTTATTTTGCTTTGATTGACCAGTCAAACCAAACGCAACACCAACTCTTATATTAACTCACACATTTAACCCTCATTTATTTACTCCCCACGTGTCTTCCTTATTCCACCCACCTTAAATAAATAAACCAATTTACTTTCCACTTCCCATTTACCCAGCGATACAAACGAAGTTTCTCTCACCCTTTTTACTGCTCATCATCTCCCTCCCCATTTACACAACCTCAACATCCAAACCCTAATTTTCACTCTCAAAAATTAACCACCAAATTTGGGGGTTTTACCCTCAATGGTTAATTCACATCCTAATGAATTAATTCCCAAGAAAATAGGGGCAAACACTCAAGGAGTGATCCTCTCTCATCTGACATGGCATAATCTTGGCATTTGATTGGCTATGCCACATCCATACCCAAATCCCCCCAATAAAATTGAGCCACCTCACCCTCAAACAAGCACAACTAGCACAAGATGGCCAGCCTGGCAATCCAAGTGATTCAAGATCATTCTCAGCCGTTTGATTAGAAGAAAAGAGAGAGAAAGAAGAAAAGAAGGGATCTACGGTTAAAAATCGAGGCTTACAAATGAAGCTATCAAGAGGGTTTGTTGGGGTTCCCCTATAAAAACCCCTCTCATCATGTAATTTTGGGGTGTGCTTTTCTTTATATTTTATTTTCAGAAAATTAGGTTTTTAGATTTAATCTTGTATTTTTTCAATTTTTAGTAATGTAATTTTTATTTTTATTAATGAAAAGTTCATTTTAATTATTTTCGTGGCAATTTAAATTTCTATCAATTTAATTATCATTTTTTACTGCTACTATTCGCATCATATTATTATTAATATTCGAAAAAAATATATATAAAAAAAAGTGTAATATATATTTCCCCCACTGGGAAATATAAAAAGAGGTTACTGTTCTTGTTACTGTTCGAGTATGAAACTTGGTTACGATTCGGTTTACTACTGTTTGGTTCGAGAGCCTTGTGTTGATGTTCGAAGGATGATTTAAGGTGGTGTTTGGTTTATCATTAAGACGGCTCAGCGCCGCTTCTTCTACCCAACGGAATCGACAAAAGGTGTTAATCTTCCTTTTAATTTTTATGTTATGTTTATTATTTAATATTTGTGTTATTTGGTGATTGTTAAATCTGTTTACTGTTATTCTGCTTAGTTTTTTTATCTGTTTGGTTATTTGGACCTGCTTGCTAGTTACTGCTTAAGTTTGTCTACATTAATTTTGTTGTTGATATTTATGTTAATGTTTTAATTTGGTTTAAATCTGATAAGTTTGGGTTCTTAATATCTGCTTATTTTAATATGCTATTATTCATGTAGTCTTTCTGTTTAGTTCATGTCAGATTTTGTTTAAGTTGAATCGATAGTTTTGGTATCTGCTTGTTGAGATTTGTCTTGTCTGCTATATTTGAGTTTATTAGTGCTGCTTATTTTGATTTTAGATTTTCTGCTTGGTTTAGGGCTGTTTGGATCTGCTTATTTAGGTTGGTATTTGTCTGTTTTGATTCAAGCTTTATTAGGTCGTTTAGATTAGCTTATTTAGTTTCAGCTTATAGGTTTTAACTGTTTGTTTGGCTTTTGTTTCGGTTATAGCTTATTTGGTTCTTCTATTTTGCTTGCTTATACTGTTTATTTGTTTTGTTTGCTGCTTATCTCAGACCCAATTGGTCTGAGGTATCTTTCTGTCCAAAAGAAAAAGTTCCAAAAAAATAAATAGTCAAAAATACTAACAAATTCTGTCTGGGGTGAGATTCGAACCTCAGACCTCTTGTTCACAAGACCAACATCCCAACCAGCTACTCTAGCACCCTTTTTGTGTTCATTTAGGTTCAGTTAAATTAATATAGGTAGTTTAAATTAGTGGCAGTCTTATTAAAATTAGTTTAATACAAGTTTAGTTTTATTTAAATTAAATACAAAAGTTTTGTTTCAATTCAGTTTTTTTTAAATATAAAAAGGATAAATAATATTTTAATTTTATTTACTTTTATAAATTTACATCGAATTTAAATTTCTTTTATAATTTTAAATAGTTTTTTATATAGATTTAAAAGTAGTTTTAAATTCTTATTTAAATTTTAGATTTAAAATTAGTTTTCAATTTATTAACTTTTGTTTAAAATGAGATTCTAATTAAAAGTTTTTAAGTTTTATTAATTAGTTAAATTTTATTTTCAAATTATTAGTTTAAATAGTTAATTAAAATAGATTTCTTTTAATTAAATAGTTTTAAATTAGTTTAAAAATACCAAAAATAGATTTTACCAAAAACAAAGTTAAGTCGATACGTTAAACCGGAAATCAAATTCGAGTCGAATCGAGGAAAAACGAACTTAATTGCTTAAACTTGGATTAAAAAAAATCCTAGTTTCAAAGTATAATATATTTGCTTGGTTTCTTTGTGATTAAACCCTCTTGAACAATTTGGTTTTCACTAAAGTTCTAAAGTCGTTCGAAGGCGTTCACTCCACGTGATCGTTTTCATTCCTTTGAGGCTTCTTTAATCAAGAGTTTGATTCGAGGAGAGATTTGGTAGATTGTTGTCTACGAAAATACATCCAAAATCCAAAAAAATTGAAAACAATCAAAAACACACAAAAAAAAAATTTAAAATCCACAAAACACCCAAAAAGAATCTTCTTTGCTCACCTCCCATTCTTCGTGAAGTTTATGATCACTCGTAATCAAGCAAAACGAGCTCGTAAACTTCTTCAAAAGCAAGCCAATCAAGAGACGTTGATTGAAGAACAACCTCCAATTGTTGAACCTATTGTAGAACAAGAAGTCGTCATGGCTAATCGTACTATGATGGAGTTGCTACAAGCACCCACCGAGGGTTTTGGAGAGGCCATTGTGATTCCCGCTATCCTTGCGGAGAATTTCGAGATTAAGACGGGTTTAATGTCGATGTTGCAAGCTAATAAGTTTAGAGGTCATGAGAAAGACAACCCGCATTATAACATTAGGAATTTTAATCGTCTCACCGCTACTAGCAAGTTTAAGGATGTTCCACATGACGCCATTAAGATGATGTTGTTTCCATACTCGTCAGATGGACCCGCTAAAATTTGGCTTGAGAAAGAACCACCAAATTCGATTTTGACATGGGGTGATCTCGTTTCTAAGTTTGTGAACAAATTTTTTCCACCATCTAAGACAACACATTTGAAAAATGAGATTTCAAGATTCGTGCAAAGAAATAATGAAAGTTTTTCAATGGCATGCGAACGCTTTAAAGAAATGTTACATGAATGTCCACATCATGATTTTTCGGAGTTGCATCAAATTGATACTTTTTGTAATGGGCTTAATGATCATGAACGAGATTACTTGAATGCCGCCACGGGTGGTAATTTTTTGTGCAAAACGACTGATGAAGCTTTAAAGATTATCGTGAATAGATCTAAGGTTTATAGCCCTCGTAACACACCGAGTGTTGCCAATTTGGGTTCGTCATCGTCGTCATCGTCTCGTAGCATTAATGCCTTACATGATGAAGCTAATGAGGAAAATCGATTTTTCGATAGATTTGCTAATCTTATGACTCATTGGAAAGCTCAAGAAGCTTCAAATTCCGCTTCGGTTAAAGCGGTTGCTAAGAGTTGTTTGTCTTGTGGTGGAGCTCATGATCTTTCCGAGTGCATTACCGCGGATGGTAACACTTCGAGTGCTTATGTAGCAACGAGAACTTATAACCAAAACGGCCAAGGTTCCCGCCCAAATCAAGCTCCACCAAATCAAAATGCTAATAACTATCGAAACAACAACCAAGGTGGTAATTATCAAGGCAATTCACGTAACTACAACAAAGGGAATTATCAATGTGGGAATGGACAAGTCACTAATCAAAACCAAAACCGTGATTTTCAAAACACTACACAAGGTTTTCAAAACGCTCACACTAAAAATCTTCAAGGAGAATTTTTAGACTATGCTAAAGCAAATGATGCTAAATTTGATAACATGCAACGTGAGATGATTAGCTTAAGATCTGAGTTGAAAAACGAGCTTAAAAACAAACTTGCCAATGAACTTAAAACTCATGCAAATAAAATGGAAGGAAATGTTCAACGTCTTCAACAAAATCAACAAAAGATGGAACAAGGACAACATGCGATTAAGCAAGAATTGTTAAAAGCGGATGCTAGGCAATCAAAATTTGAGGACCGAATGGCAAAATTTTTTGAAGCAATCATGTGTAAACCCTCTTCCTCGGGTGGTCTTCCTAGTGATACCATTGCAAACCCGAAGGGAGAAATGAAGGTTATTACTACACGAAGTGGTAAAACTTTCAAGGAATCAATCTCTCGTCCAAGTACTTCTACGGAGAAGGAAATCGAGAAAGAGCCCAAGGTGGTGGTCGAAAAGGAGCACATTACAACCCCATGAAGTACCGCTCAAACCACACCTACGGTTGAACCAATACCAATTGTGGAACCCGAGATTCCAAGGTCGTTGCCTAATATCCAACCCACACCACCCTTACCTTACCCTTCGAGGCGAAACAAAGAGAAATTGCAAGAACGTAACAAACAAAAAATCGAGCTTTTTATAAAAATGTTTCAACAAGTGCATTTTGATGTGAGTTTAGCCGACGCGTTGTTGTATATGCCTCGTTTCGCTTCCACTTTTAAAAGTATGATGAGCGATAAGGAAAAGCTCACATTCCTTGTGACATACAAGATATGAAACAATGCCTCGCCTTGGCCGATCTTGGTGCGAGCATTAATTTGATGCCATTTTCCATTTGGAAATCGCTTTCTCTTCCGGCTCTTATTCCTTCGAACATTAATAACTGACTTTTAGTTGGTTAATAAAAGGTTTTGCCTGCAAGATCTTTCTTTGCGTTGCTCGTACCCAATTGATATATGTCGTTGTTTCGTTCTCGGTATCTTCTCGAATTGATCACGGTTAAAAGTGGAATAGTTGTAATTAGTGACTAAAAAGGGGGAGCTTTGGTCTAAATCTACTAAAATGATAAGTGCAAGAAATAGTAAAAATAAAGCTATAATGTAAAACTGGAAAAACTGGAAATTAAAACTGGAAGTTTACCTTATTCGGAAAAATGGCTATCCGGAATATTTGCTCTTACTCGGAATGTCAGACTGTGCGGAATAATATGGCTTATGCGGAATATAACGGCTATGCTGAATAATGGTCCTATGCGGAATAGTAACTCTATGCGGAATAAGAAGCCTACTCGGAATATTATGATGGAAACCCTTATGCGGAATAATGACAAGAAAGCTATGCGGAATAATAACAAAATACCCCTATGCGGAATCATCAGGATATTCTGAATGATCAACAAACTCACAACTCTATCCGGAATATTTTTAAAAGAAACACTATACGGAATAATTTTGATAAAGGGCCTATGCGGAATATATGCACTACTCGGAATATTTTGATATTCCGAGTAAACAAACACAATCACACCTCGATCCGGAATAATTCTAGGAAAGAACAGTAACTGCAGCGAAGAACAGGGGATGACAAAACACGAATTTTACACCAAAATTCACCAAGTTTTTAAGCAAAACTTAAACCAATTTCACCACTAATCATTTACCTGAGGTAAACATCAATCCAAAACCACAAAATCGCAAAACCCACTTACTTTTATGATCAAACCAATAAAATAAAACTTGAAAACTTAGAATCATAAAGAGATGAAGAACAAGATTATGGAAAGATTAAAAGTAACTTGTATTGATGATTTAGGATTCAACAAACAAAGTGGAAAGATCAAACTTACAAGATTGGAAGAAATCAAAACAAAGATGAAAACCACTCCTTAAGGGAGATGGTTTTCTTCCTAAGAAATAGGGTAAGTGTAACAGAAAAGAAAAACTAGTGGAAATTTCTAAATGAGAGGAGTATTTATAGGCCTCTCCCTTGGTTGGTGAGTGGGCTTTCTTCCTTTCTTTTTGTCTTCTCGTCTTTTCAGAAAAGTTGACGTTTTCGATTTCGATTCGGGATTTATCGACGAATAAATTCAACTCGTCTTTTAATTTCTTCATTTAATAGGCTTGAGTTTCTTCGACATAGGTAAATCTTCCGTCTTTGGTCCTTTTCTTCGATAAATCTTCAAATAGGCCCATTGACTTCAAATCTTTTGCATCTCTTGGACTATAGACTTCGTCTTTTCGTCTTTTTCCTCGATAAGGCCCGTGCAATCCCATGATTTCTCCAATATTTATCCGGTTGGCTCTGAAAACACAACAAACACACAAACCACGCATAATTCCAAACAAATAACATTAAATACGCGTTTCAGTCTTGTTTTAGCAAGAAATAAGTGGTAAAAGGATGGGTGTTTTCACACCTATCAAATCCCCTACACTTAACCATTGCCATGCCCTCATGCAATGCTTAGTGATAAAGCAAATTTACATTTTTCTCATAATCAATCAACCTTGGCCTTATTAACATACTACTAAACAAAAATTAAAATACTAAGAGAAATTAAAACCTTAAAATAAACTAAAGGATAGAAAACCATTTTCACTTGAAAATAGCTTCATGGAAATAACTTGCAAAGAGATCAAGGACTTACATTAGGGCTTTGGTGCTGCGAAGATTTATCACCCTCAAGTTTCACGTTCCCCAAACAAAACTTAAAAACGAGATCATTGTTATTATAAGTTAGCAATTCAAACACTTACACACATGGCTTAATTATATGCTTAAACTCCCTTATTCCTAGGTGTATCTCTTATATTTTATTTTTGTCTTAGAATGATCATGAAGATGCATTTTTGGACTTATTTCGATAGTTTATTTAGGCTGAAAGCAAAGTAGGACGATTTGATCAATAGTTAGCTAAAGGACAAAATCTCTTAAAACTGCTTCTCGGGATATCAAAAAGTTCATATCTTGGCATAACTCGGTTCACGATTTGAGACCTTTCTCGGGCCGATATTTGGCATGTACTTCATACTTCATATCTTCGAGAGACGTGCTTGAGATAATGGCCTTCTCTTCGTTAATAGAGTTTCTTCACTTGGAGACTTTTTAGGGGTACTCCAACTTTGTTGACCACGACTTCATGGTTATTTCTTCAATCTCTAATTGGGATTTTGAGATACAACGATCCGCCTCCTTTTCGGACTTGGATCTATTTATCCTCATACCTTGTTAGGGTCTTTTCGGATAGACTTCTCCATGATCTTTATGGGAGTTGATTGCTTTTCGTCGTGAATCTTGATCCTTCATATTGATTTTGGGAATAATGCTTTTCACATCACCTTGGATATTTAGCAATAAAATGGAATCCTCATGCCTTGTTAAGGCCTTTTTGGACTCGCCAATCTTCGCGCCCCGCTTCATAAGTTATGCCTTGGCTATGAACTCTTATCATTACCGAGCAACTTTTAAACAATCTTGGGCTAGAAGCTAAGTAACCTTTCAAATCGTACGACCTTACTTATTGCAGATAAATTATTAGCAAGTGATGGGAGAATAGGCAAATAATTACACCAAGTGAGCTTGTGCAAGAATACCGACTTATAATTGACTCTATCATTTCTCGTCCTCCACAATTTAAAATCTCAAGTAATGAGACTCGTGGATGCTTAGCCTAATAAACCAATTAAGGTCTACATGGTTAAGGATACTAGCTAGAATAAACTTGAATAAGTCTATTCGGGTTGAGTCAAAATAATCGCAACGGGCCTAATATGTCAAAGATTTCAAAACTAGCTACAACACTTTATTAATATTTTTGACTTTATTGCGGGATATATACATATGAAAGCAACAAAAAAAATTTAAAAATTACGACAAAATGGCCAAAGTTAATTAAAAATTTGAAAAATGTTGAAAAAGATGATTTTCCGGTTAAATGAAGGCATTTTAATGGAAAAGTCCACTTAAAACTTCGATAGAAGTCTCCCCTACACTTAAGATAAACATTGTCCTCAATGTTTAAGCATGTGGGAAAAGTCTCCCCTACACTTATGACATTGTGCACGTTGGTTAAATCAAGCTAAGGAGGAGACGACTGAAATGATCAATTTCAAATGTGAGTATGAAGATAATTGAATCACGATAGTTGAGATATAGAACCGGTATTGTGGATAACATGGTAGCACTCTTTCAATGATTCCAGGAGTGCACTTATCCCTGTAATCACATCACCATCCAAATACAAGCAACCTATAAAGCTCCCCCTACACTTAGGATGAAAAACGAGAAAAGGGGAATAGATACTCGGGTTGCCTCCTGAGGAGCGCTTGTTTTTGTTTACCGAGTCGCGAGCCTGACTCGGTCCCGAACTAATTCAAGGGAAACGTGGTGAGGGATGGAATCATCTCTTGAGATATGTCCTCACCAAAGTACAATTTCAAACGCTGGCCATTCACCTTGAAGTTGGGCCCATTTGGCTGAGAAAGCTCAATGGTGCCATAGGGAAAGACATTGGCGATGGTGAATGGACCAGACCAGCGGCTCTTCAACTTGCCTGAGAAGATCTTGAACCGAGAGTTAAAGAGTAAGACTTGATCACCAACGTGGAACTCTCGGTTCTTGATTTTAGCATCGTGGATAATCTTGGTCTTCTCCTTGTAGATCAATGAGTTCTCGTAAGCTTGATTCCTCAATTCTTGTAGCTCGTTGAGTTGAATCTTGCGAAAATCACCGGCTTTGTTGATGTCGAAGTTAGCCCACTTCAAGGCCCAGTATGCCTTATGTTCCAGCTCGATAGGGAGGTGGAAAGATTTCCCGTACACAAGACGATAAGGTGTACAACCAATCGGTGTCTTATAGGCGGTAGGGAAAGCCCACAGAGCATCATCAAGTTTATCGGCCCATGAGGCACGATGCTCTCCCACAGTACGTTCCAAAATTCTCTTCAATCTACGGTTGGATACTCGGCTTGACCGTTGGTTTGAGGATGATAAGCGGTGGAAAGACGGTGATTGACACCATACTTAGCCATGACTCTTGCAAATTGATCGTTGCAAAAATGAGTCCCGCGGTCACTGATAATAGCACGAGGAAAACCGAATCGAGCAAACAGTTGTTTCAAGAAATTACAAACCACCCTCGCGTCGTTAGTGGGTAAAGCCTTGGCTTCAACCCATTTGGAAACGTAGTCAACAGCGACAAGGATGTATTTGTTTCCTTTAGAAGAAGGGAATGGCCCCATAAAGTCGATGCCCCATACATCAAAGATTTCACATTCTTGTATGAAATTTTGAGGCATCTCATCTTTATGTGTGATCTTGCCTCTTTTTTGGCAAGCATCACAATGTTTAACCATCTCGTGAGCATCACGGTAAATGGTGGGCTAATAGAATCCCGAATCAAACACTTTTTTTGCGGTGTAGTTGGGACCAAAGTGACCACCGGTGGGTCCTTTGTGGCAAGCCTGGAGAATGTCCAAAGCGGCCGGTCCGTCCACACATCGGCGAATAATCAAGTCAGCGCATTGTTTGAATAGAAAAGGGTCATCCCAAAAGTAAGTCTTAACATCATCCAAGAACTTCTTTTTTGTTGAGATGTTAACCCTTTGATGAGAACACCACCTGCTAAGTAGTTTGCAATATCGGCAAACCACGGGGTGCCATCAAGATTGAGATTTATAGACATTAAGGTCTCAAGGGGGAAAGAATCATTGATCTCTTTGTTCGGATGATCCCCTTGATATGGATCCTCAAGTCTGCTCAGATGATCCGCGGCTAGGTTTTCAGCACCCTTCTTGTCACGAATTTCAATGTTGAATTCTTGAAGGAGTAAAACCCAGCGGAGAAGTCTTGGCTTAGAGTCCTGTTTAGTCATCAAGTACTTCAACGCGGAATGGTCCGTGTATACGATTGTGGTGGATAAAACAAGATAGGGGCGGAATTTTTCAAAAGCATAGACAACAGCTAAAAGCTCTTTTTCGGTTATCGTATAATGCAATTAAGCCCCCGTCATTGTTTTGCTAGCATAGTGGATTGGTTGGAAATGTTTGTTGATCCTTTGTCCCAAAACCGCACCAATAGCGAAGTCGCTAGCATCGCACATCAATTCAAAGGGTAGCTCCCAATTAGGGGTAACCAAGACCGGTGCCTTAGTTAGCTTATCCTTAAGAAGATTGAAGGCTTCGATACACTCTTTAGAAAAGATAAAAGGAGTATCTTTTACCAAGAGGTGGGTCATCGGGCGAGCGATTTTAGAGAAATCCTGAATGAATCGACGATAGAAGCCCGCATGACCCAGAAAACTTCTCACACCCTTCACGGTTGAAGGTGGAGGTAATTTGGCTATGACATCTACTTTAGCATGGTCGACTTTAAGACCGGCTTTAGAGATTTTGTGTCCTAGCACAATGCCTTCTTTTACCATAAAATGGCATTTTTCCCAAATCAGAACAAGGCGAGTGTCTTCGCACCGCTGAAGCATACGTTCCAAATTGGCAAGGCAAGAAGAGAAGGAATCCCCGAAGACCGAGAAATCATCCATGAAGACTTCCATGGTTTGTTCCACCATGTCATGGAAGATAGCCAACATGCACCTTTGGAAAGTCCCGGGGGCATTGCATAAGCCAAAAGGCATCCTTTTGTAAGCAAATGTGCCATAGGGACAAGTAAATGTTGTCTTCTCTTGATCTTGGGGATCGATGGGTATTTGGAAATAACCCGAGAAACCATCAAGAAAGCAGTAATATTCATTACCCGCTAAACGTTCAAGTATTTGGTCCATAAAAGGTAGAGGGAAATGATCATTTCTCGTGGCATCATTGAATTTGCGGTAGTCTATACAAACTCTCCACCCAGTAGCGAGACGGGTAGGAATCAACTCGTTGTTTTGATTGGGCACAACGGTAATTCCGCCTTTCTTAGGCACACAATGGACTGGACTAACCCATGGTGAATCCGAAATAGGGTAAATCATACCCGCATCAAGAAGTTTGATAACCTCTTGTTTGATGACTTCATGGATTTTAGGATTCACCCTTCGTTGGCTTTGAATTATGGGCTTAAAGTCTTCCTCCATGAGAATTTTATGTGTGCAAAAGTGAGGATCCATTCCGCGAATGGCGGAGATTTTCCAAGCGATAGCTTTTTATGCTTCTTCAACACGGCGACAAGTCGGGCTTTTTCTTCTTCTTTCAGGTCCTTCGCGATGATGACCGGTAACTTCTCATTGTCTTCAAGGAAAACGTACTCAAGATGAGGAGGAAGGTCTTTAAGCTCAAGAGTAGGAGGATCCTCAATAGATGGTGAAACTAACGATGGATCATCATTAGTCACCTCTTTAGGAGAAGGAGGAGAAAACGGGTCTTCATTGAGAAGTCTCTCAATAGTACGAATGCCTTCATCCCAATTAGTGGAAGAATCAACATACTTAATATCGAGAGGACCCAAGCTAGCTTCGAAATCATCCAAGTCACTTTCTCCAAAAGGAGTCAATACCGGAGCAATTGAGGCAACTGTCTCAACATCGGGTAGAGAAGAGAGAGTACTTTTGCAAGTATCATGAAAATTTTCTTCACAAGCCTCATCGAGAACATCAATAGCATTAACACTCTCATACGAATAAGGTTGCTTAGAAATCTTACCCATGTTGAAGACAATTTTGTCGTCACCAACTCTCATGATTATTTCGCCCGCGGCTACATCAATGAGAGTGCGACCGGTCCTCAGGAATGGACGTCCAATGATTAATGGAACACGAGGATCCATCTCGTAGTCAACGACAACAAATCCGCCGGGAAGGTGAATTTGTCGACGCCAACAAAGACATCTTCGGCTATCCACACTGGATAAGCAACCGTACGGTTAGCTAATTCCAAGGTCATTTTGGTGGGGACTAGCTCGGGGAGAGATAATTGCTTCCAAACACTTAAAGGCATTAAGTTTATACTGGCACCTAGATCGGCTAGGGCCATGCAATTCTCTACTCCCGGGAAGTTGCAAGGAATCAAGAAGCGACCCGGATCACCAAGTTTGGTGGGCAATTTCCTTAAGAGCACTGCGGAGCAGTTCTCATTAAGTTGGGTCTGAGCAATGTCAAGAAGCTTCTCCTTATCACTTAGAAGATCTTTAAACATTTTCGCGTATTTGGGCATGTGAGCGAGAGCCTCGGCAAAGGAGATGTTAAAATTCAATTGTTTAAACATTTTGAGAAAGTTTGAAACCTGAATATCATCCTTGCTCTTTTGCTTGTCTTTCCTCAACCTTGAAGGATAAGGTATATTGGACGAAGAAGAAGGCTTTAGGGGAATAGAATCACTCACAACCACGGGTGGTGGGGAAATGGGGGTAGAAGGCAAAGGAGGTAGGGAAAGTTGCTCTTTTTCCTTGGTCACAATCACGGGTGAAGGTGTAGGAAGCTCGGGTTCCGTATAACCTTTACCACTACGAGTAGTGATTGCTTTCATCTCCCCTCTTGGGTTCGCAACGGTGTTACTCGGAAGAGTACCCGAAGAAGAGGGTTGATTACTTTGGATGAGCGAACCAATCATATCACGAATGTTAAGCGCTTGAGTGCTGAAAGAATCTCTGATGTCTGCATGAATTTCATTGCTTTGTTTTGCCATGTCATTCCTTAGCTCGGCTCGAATATTGCTCCCTTGTTTAGCCATGTCATTCTTCAAGTTGACAAATTGACTCTGAAGATTCGTCACCTTCTCTCGATTAGTCTTCATGAACGTCTCGACGTCTTGATTCACTGCCATCGGTTGATTGAGAGGTGGATCTTGGTAAGCTTGAGAATTTCCTTGAGGTGGGTATGGGTTTCTTTGGGATTGATATTGATTGTTAGCACGAGGTTGGGATTGATTGTTTCGGTTATAGCTTTGTTGTTGGTTTTGGTTGGTAGGAGGGAAACCGGGTGGAGCAAGATAATTGTTTGAACGATAACTTAGCAAGCTACATTCTCCTTGAGGACGAGCTTGATAGCCCCCCGTAGGATAAGTACCGTATGCCGCGTTAACATTTTCAGAAAAATTGCCTTGAGTAGAAGGACAATCATTATAAGAATGAGGACCACCACATGTGTCACAAGAAATAGCAACGGCTTTAGCTTGTTGAAAGTGGTTTGTGGCCATGGTCATGAAATTCTTGTTCATCTCAGCGAGTTGTCGAGAGATTCCAGTCATCTCGGGATTGGAAGTGGTAGAAGAAACATTGACTCTCGAGTTAGATCTTGAGGATGCGGATGAATCCCAATTCTTGTGGTGAGTAGTCATGTTTTCAATCAACTCTCGACACTCCTCCGGTCTCCTTTTCATAAAAGTACCACCGGCGGCGGCGTTGATCGTGTCACGATCACGAAAAGTGAGACCATTGTAGAAAGTATCAATGAGAGTGACGGGGAGCATGTTGTGTTTTGGACAGCGGTCGATCAAATTATTGTACCGTTCCCAAGCATCAAAGAGCGATTCATCATTGTCTTGCATGAATCCACTAATTTGGTTACGAAGGCTCGTGACCATGGATGGTGGGAAGTAGCGCGACAAAAAGCGTTGAGTCATGTCGTCCCAAGTATGAATAGAGTTCTTTGGGAGACGGTCAAACCATTTTTCGGCATGGTGAGAAAGCGAGTGGGGAAAGAGTTGGAGGCGAAGGTCATCCATAGAAACACCGGACGACTTCTTGCTCTGGGTGATGGTAATGAATTTGTCGAGGTGTTTGTTGGCATCATCATCCGGAATTCCGCGAAATGGGTTAGTTTGCACTTGCTGGATCATGTGATGTTTCAACGAAAACTCATGAGCCGTGACATGCAGCGGCGCAATCGGGCCTCCACGTCCGTTCATGGTGGGTTGACATAGCTCCTCCATGGTTCGTAGGTCGGGTAAGGGTGGATTATTCATGTTTTGGTGGGGTGGGTTATTATTGTTGTTGTTATTTGGGAGGGGTGGATTACTATTGTTGTTGTTGTGTACACCGGCCATGTCTAAATCTTCGAGAGTCTCAGGCTCTGAATAAGACGTTGATCGAGTACGCATACACTAAAAAGAAAATGCAAGAGAAAATATTTTTGGTTTTTATAGGTTTTTTAATGTTTTTGTATTTTTGAAAATTTTATATTTTTATGGGTTTTTGAAAATTTTTGTGCTTGAAAATAACGTTCCCGAAAGAACGGATCCCAAAATCCAATTTTTCTCACAAAAAACTGTTGATCTTAACGAGAAGAGCCGGCAGCGGCGCCATTTTAATAACTGACTTTTAGTTGGTTAATAAAAGGTTTTGCTTGCAAGATCTTTCTTTGCGTTGCTCGTACCCAATTGATATATGTCGCTGTTTCGTTCTCGGTATCTTCTCGAATTGATCACGGTTAAAAGTGGAATAGTTGTAATTGGTGACTAAAAAGGGGGAGCTTTGGTCTAAATCTACTAAAATGATAAGTGCAAGAAATAGTAAAAATAAAGCTAGAATGTAAAACTAGAAAAACTGGAAATTAAAACTGGAAATTTACCTTATTCGGAAAAATGGCTATCCGGAATATTTGCTCTTACTCGGAATGTCAGACTATGCGAAATAATATGGCTTATGCGGAATATAACGGCTATGCTGAATAATGGTCCTATGCGGAATAGTAACTCTATGCGGAATAAGAAGCCTACTCGGAATATTATGATGGAAACCCTTATGCGGAATAATGACAAGAAAGCTATGCGGAATAATAACAAAATACCCCTATGCGGAATAATCAGGATATTCCGAATGATCAACAAACTCACAACTCTATCCGGAATATTTTTAAAAGAAGCACTATACTGAATAATTTTGATAAAGGGCCTATGCGGAATATAAGCACTACTCGGAATATTTTGATATTCCGAGTAAACAAACACAATCACACCTCGATCCGGAATAATTCTAGGAAAGAACAGTAACTGCAGCGAAGAACATGGAATGACAAAACACGAATTTTACACAAAAATTCACCAAGTTTTTAATCAAAACTTAAACCAATTTCACCACTAATCATTTACCTGAGGTAAACATCAATCCAAAACCACAAAATCGCAAAACCCACTTACTTTTATGATCAAACCAATAAAATAAAACTTGAAAACTTAGAATCATAAAGAGATGAAGAACAAGATTATGGAAATATTAAGAGTAACTTGTATTGATGATTTAGGATTCAACAAACAAAGTGGAAAGATCAAACTTACAAGATTGGAAGAAATCAAAACAAAGATGAAAACCACTCCTTAAGGGAGATGGTTTTCTTCCTAAGAAATAGGGAAAGTGTAACAGAAAAGAAAAACTAGTGGAAATTTCTAAATGAGAGGAGTATTTATAGGCTTCTCCCTTGGTTGGTGAGTGGGCTTTCTTCCTTTCTTTTTGTCTTCTCGTCTTTTCAGAAAAGTTGACGTTTTCGATTTCGATTCGGGATTTGTCGACGAATAAATTCAACTCGTCTTTTAATTTCTTCATTTAATAGACTTGAGTTTCTTCGACATAGGTAAATCTTCCGTCTTTGGTCCTTTTCTTCGATAAATCTTCAAATAGGCCCATTGACTTCAAATCTTTTGCATCTCTTGGACTATAGACTTCGTCTTTTCGTTTTTTCCTCGATAAGGCCCGTGCAATCCCATGTTTTCTCCAATATTTATTCGGTTGTCTCTAAAAACACAACAAACACACAAACCACGCATAATTCCAAACAAATGACATTAAATACGCATTTCGGTCTTGTTGTAGCAAGAAATAAGTGGTAAAAGGATGGGTGTTTTCACACCTATCAAACATGTCTATCGAGATGGCCGATCATTCTACGATTTTAGCATGTGGAGTAGCCGAAGATGTTTTCGTGAAAGTGGGGAAGTTCTACTATCCCGTTGATTTTATAGTAGTTTACATCCCCGCGTATCCTCAAGTTCCTCTAATTTTAGGTCGTTCATTTTTAGACACCTCGAGATCGCTTATCGACGTTCATGCAAGAACTATCACTTTAAGATTTAACGAAGAGGAACTTGTTATAAATGCTACTCAAAACTCGAAACCTTCTCATGTTTATGCAATCGCCACCATCAATCACATTGACATAGTTGATGTGGTTTGCGATGAGTTTTCACAAGAAGTGTTAGGTTTTTCCGATAGCTCGTCAAGTGGCAATCCCACTATTTTGGATCCGATTCTTGCTAATTCTACACCAAATCTCACTCCATTCCAAGGGGGCGATCTCACTTCAAATGAAATCGGAAATGAAGATGAGGTGTTGATTAGTGATGATACTTCTATTCCACCATTTCTTCCGCCGATGGAAGTTATGAGTGTTGAACCAAAATCTTCAATCGAGGAACCACCTATCCTTGAATTGAAAGATCTTCCTTCTCACCTTGAATAGGCATTCTTATAAGGTGATGACAAGTTGCCGGTTATTATTACAAGAGGTCTTGCTAATGATGAAAAAACCGAGCTCTTGAAAGTTCTTAAAGCTCATAAAGAGGCAATTGCGTGGAAAATTTCCGACATTAAGGGTATTGACCCAAAATTTTGTACTCACAAGATTTTAATGGAGGTGGACTACAAACCCGCAATTCAAAGTCAAAGAAGGGTGAATCCGAAAATTCACGATGTCATTAAAAAGGAAGTTCTAAAACTCCTTGACGCGGGAATGATTTATCCTATCTCCGATAGCCCATGGGTGAGCCCAATCCATTGTGTCCCTAAAAAGGGAGGAATGACCGTTGTGCCTAATGAAAACAACGAGTTAATTCCCACTCGTGTTGTGACCGGTTGGAGGGTGTGTATTGACTACCGAAAGTTAAATGACGCCACTCGTAAAGACCACTTTCCTTTGTCCTTCATGGATCAAATGTTGGAGCGACTCGCGGGAAATGAATTCTATTGCTTTTTAGATGGTTTTTCCGGTTACTTTCAAATCCCTATTGACCCTCGTGATCAAGAGAAGAATATTTTTACGTGTCCTTATGGAATGTTTGCTTATCGTAGGGTGCCTTTCGGACTTTGTAATGCACCCGGTACGTTTCAACGGTGTATGATGGCAATTTTTCACGATATGATCGAGAAGTCAATGGAAGTGTTTATGGATGACTTTTCGGTGTTTGGCAATTCGTTCACGTCATATTTATCTAATCTCGAGAAAATGTTAAAACGTTGTGAAGAAACCAATCTTGTGCTTAATTGGGAAAAATGTCATTTTATGTGTAAACACAGAATCGTCTTAGGACATAAGGTCTCGAAAGCGTGGATTGAGGTCGATAAAGCTAAGGTAGACGTCATCGCCAAGTTACCTCATCCCAAAACCGTTAACGGATTTAGGAGTTTCCTAGGCCACGCGGGCTTTTATCGTCGTTTCATCAAGGACTCTTCGAAAATCTCTCGACCTATGACACACCTTCTCGAGAAGGATGCTCCTTTTAACTTCAATGAGGATTGTGTTAGAGCTTTCGAAACTCTCAAAAGGAAACTTACCGAAGCTCCCATTCTTGTTGCTCCTAATTGGGAATTACCCTTTGAAATCATGTGCGATGCAAGTGATTATGCTATAGGGGCCGTCTTAGGGCAACGTTATGACAAGCATTTCCATCCTATCCACTATGCTAGTAAGACGATGACCGAGGCTCAATTAAAGTACACCACAACAGAAAAGGAATTCCTTGCCGTGGTCTATGCTTTTGAGAAATTCCGACCTTATCTCGTCTTAACTAAAAGCATTGTGTATACCGACCATTAAGCTATCAAGTATCTCTTAGCTAAGCAAGATGCTAAGCCGATATTGCTTCGTTGGATGCTCCTCCTCCAAGAATTTGATGTCACCGTGCTTGACAAAAAAGGAGCCGAGAATCTAGCGGCCGATCATCTCTCTCGTCTAGAAGATCCTCACAAAGATGTTTTCGAGAACAAGGAAATCACCGAAACATTTCCTCTCGAGACTCTCGGTGTAGTGAATTCTAAAGACACCACCCCATGGTTTCCCGACATTGCAAATTACCATGCGGGGAATTTCATAATCAAGGGTATGACAACACAACAAAAGCGAAAATTCTTTCGTGACGTCAAGTTCTATTTTTGGGACGACCCTTATCTCTTTCGGGTTTGTGCGGATCAACTCGTTTGACGTTGTGTTTTTGGTGCCGAAGCTTCTAATATCCTTAGAGCTTGTCACGAGGGACCCACGGGTGGTCACCATGGTGCTAATCTCACGGCTAAGAAAGTATTCGATGTCGGCTTCTTTTGGCCTTCTATCTATCGTGATGCACATGCACTTGTGAAGTCGTGTGATTCGTGCCAACGTTAAGGGAAATCATCTCAACGTGATGAAATGCCGCAAAACATAATTCAAGTGTGTGAGATTTTCGACATATGGGGCATAGACTTTATGGGGTCGTTCCCATCGTCTCATGGTAACAAGTATATCCTCGTCGCGGTGGACTACCTTTCTAAGTGGGTGGAAGCTAAGGCTTTACCTACTAATGATGCTCGTGTAGTAGTGAAGTTTTTGAAGCAATTATTCTCTCGGTTCGGAACCCCTCGTGCTATTATAAGCGATCGTGGAACCCATTTTTGTAATGACCAATTCGAAAAGATCTTAAAGAAATATGGAGTTACTCATCGTCTTTCTACGGCTTATCACCCGCAAACGAGTGGGCCAGTCGAGGTTTCGAACCGAGCTTTGAAGAGGATTTTAGAGAGGTCAATTGGAGAAAACCGTGCTTCATGGTCCAACAAACTCGATGACGCTTTATGGGCCTTTAGGACCGCTTATAAGACACCTATCGGTTGCACTCCTTATAAGTTAGTCTATGGGAAGAATTGTCATTTGCCCATTGAATTGGAGCACAAGGCATATTGGGCCCTTAAGCATGCAAACTTGGACTTGAAGACCGCGGGAGATCACCAGAAAATACAATTGAATGAATTAGATGAATTAAGAGACAATGCTTATGAAAATTCATTGATTTTCAAAGAAAAGACTAAAAAGTTTCATGATGCAAAGATTAAAAACCGGGTTTTTAACGTTGGTGATCAAGTGTTACTTTTTAACTCTCGACTTAATATATTTTCCGGAAAATTGAAATCTCGTTGGTCGGGTCCTTTCACCGTTACACAAGTGTTTCCTTATGGGACCATCGAGCTAGCTCAAGTTGATGGTCCTAACTTCAAGGTGAATGGACATAGGCTTAAGCACTACTTTGGTGGGGAAATTCCTTCAATGGTTGACCTCGACCAAGTCACCTTCCCCAATGATAATTAGCATTGAGGGGATCGAGTCGAGCTCATGACTCGGTAATCAAAAACGAGGTGCCTCGTGGGGGAGATCCCATGCTTATCCTTTTATGCTTACAAACCACTAATGAGTGGACTTGTACCCTTCCAACTCGATGTCTCGTGGTTGTTTGTGATTGTGTTATCTAGATCATCATCATCATCTACGATTGAAGACTCTCGTGGTCGTTTACGTGAGCCTCCATCGTTTTCTTGAAGAAGTTTTTCACGAATCCATGACATATCCTTTATTGTTCTAACAATTATCTTTTATCATACTTAATAAACGGCTTTAGATATATTGTTGATCACCCTTTCCATGCTAGATCCTAAGCATTCGATTCTTCGTCTCTAGTATGGGGGTGCTCCACCTTTAGACTCGAAACATTGAGGACAATGTTTACTTTTAGTACGGGGGGGTGAATAGATACTTGCTTTGCTACGCCCTCACGTGTTCCAACTTTCAATGTTTTGTTTTGTTGCTAATAAGGCTAAAAATGGCCAAATTTAAAATTTTTCTTAGTTTTCATACGTGTTTTTAAGACACGAATGTATATTTTCCGATGGGTAGAATAAGAGATAATTTTTTACTTGATGGGCATTTGGAGCCATTTACATTCCTTAACCCGCTCAATTCAAGTTTTGCTAGACTTTTATATAGGGAGCTTTAAAACGTTTAAGTCTTAGCTCATACGGGTTAAGAACAAGAACTTTTCGCAAGTTCCTATAATTGATCCTAGAAAGTCACTTATCAAGGGAACTATGAAATGCATTCTCTAAACTTGAAAAAGTCCAAGAAAGTGAAAGATCCTATAGGTGGCTTGAAAACCCAAAACTTTGATTTGATATAGTCTTAATGAAAGCTAATCCGAATTTGGCTTAATTTTGACTTGCATGGCTAAGTATTCATGAGTCTCTTTAATTAGAGGTCTTTATATAGTGAAGAACGAGAGATGATAGAGTTAGAAAAGTGATCATGCTAAACGTAGAACATAAAAATGTTCTTTCAAAAACTCATATGTTTTTAATTGTGGCTTTTTCTTCCCATAAGATCAATGCATTAGGAATAAAAATAATTTCAATAGGTAAGGTCGTACGATTTGAAAGGTTACTTAGCCTCTAGCAACCCGGCGGCTTCTATTAGGAAGGCGGCACAAAGGAGGCTCGAGGGCTTGTTAAGGAAGGCGGCAAGATCGTTTAAAAGTTGCTCGGGGTTGAATAGAGTTCATAGCCAAGGCATAACTTATTGAAGCAGGACGCGAAGATTGGTGATCATCCAAAAAGGCCCTAACAAGGCATGAGGAGCCCTATTTTGTTGCTAAAGATCCAAGATGATGTGAAGTATCATTATTCCTAAATCAATATGAAGGTTCGAGACACACGACGAAAAGCAATTACTCCCCTAAAGATCATGGAGAAAGTCTATCCAAATAGACCCTTACAAGGTATGAGGATAAATATATCCAAGTCCGAAAAGGAGGCGGATCGTTGTATATCAAAGTCCAAAATAAGGATTGAAGAAAAATGATGAAGTCGTGGTCCAAATATGAAGAATCTCTCAAAAAACGTCAAGTGAAGAAATTCCAAATATATGAAGAGAAGACCATAATTTCAAGAACGTCTTCCCAAGATTTGAAGTATGAAGTAAATGCCAAATATCGGTCCGAGAAAGGTCTCAAATCGTGAAACGAGTTATGCCAAGATATGAAATTAAGGAGATACACGAGAAGCCGTTTTAAAAGATTTTGTCCTTCGGCTAACTATCAATTAAATCGTGCTACTTTGCTTTCGGACTAATAACTACTCAAATAAGTCAATATGAATCACTTGTGATCCATGACAAATAGTTAAAAAATGCTAGTAACCCATTTCCTTTTATAATAACTAGGATTACGGGGAGAAAAAGTATTACACAATTTGGACGTATGAGTAGTGTTAGCATTGTGACTTGTACCAACAATGATATCGTGTTTGAACTTAGCATGAAATGTATGACAATCAAGGATGACGAAGTTTACTCTAAGGGACATTTGCTTGTTTCTATTCTTTAACCCTAAAAGTCACATTTGTGATGAAAATCATACATTATGTCTTTACACATCTTCGTAATATTGTTGCAAGTCTTTTACTTTTCAATAAAGGTTAATAAAATTGAATTTTGGTGATGCTTAGATACTTTATTCTATCATTGTGTGAGGGCACGGCAATGGCTTAGTATGGGGGAGTGATGAGATGGCATTTATATTGTTATCTTCCGTTAAGGAGTGGATGAGGGAAGCATCTTGTCGCCCACTCTTGAGCTCTTGGTTGATCTTTTCCTGCATCTCCCCAAGGGCAAGAGACTTCTCCTCAAGAATTTGCCCAAGTCTCTCTTCAGTGGACTGGACTTGGGCGGTTAGCTCTAAGAACCTCTTCTTGATGCGTGACTGATAACGCTCAAGTCTAACATATTTATAGGAGTGTATTCGTGGTGTTTATGCATATATTTATGTGATTATTATGAACATATGATACTTAATGAAGCTTATTTGTTATTGTAGGTTCATCAATGGTTACATCACGAGAAATGAAGAAAAGACGAGTATTGGAGGTGAAAGAATGAACGAGACATGAAAGTGTAGCTCTCGTATGATAAATAATACAAAGAATATGAGTCTTGGAAGTTTAGAGGAAAGAAGGAGGAAGAAATAAAGAAGAAGGACTAGAAAAGGGAAATGTGGAAGATGGCCAAGAAGCCACCAGCATGGCTGAGAAGCCATCAGCACGAGAGAAGCCACCAGCATGAGAAGAAGCCACCAGCATCTCCCATGGCTGCCACTTCTCCAAGTAAAACTTCAACACCTCCATTACTTCACCTTGCTCACCAAGTTCAGCCATAACTTCATTCCCTCTCCTCCAAGCTTCATTAAACCCTCATTTACAACCCTTGGAGCCAAAGAAAACTACTTGGTGGCCAAGGAGAATTCACTTATAAATAAGACCCATGGGGTAGTGTTTATAATCATCTCACCTATCCATCTAATTATCCCTTGAATCATCATCTATCCCATCTTCATAATTCTATGATTTTGACATCACCCCTCACCCAAGTGGTGAGGGGTGGAATTGGTAGCCATGTACATGCTATAAGACATGGAAGAAGTAGAAAAGAAAGCCATACACCATAAACAATTCAATCTCCAACAATCCTTATTCCCAAACACCCCAAAGGCTCTATACTCGCACCAAGAGGTTGATGTCCAAGAAGGCTATGGGTAGGATGATTGTACATTGGTTTTTCATTTGGTTAGAATCATATGGATACTTTGTTTCTATGGATTCTAATGTTTGGTAAATTCTTCTTTATTATTCAATGTAGTATATGTTCATGTTCATGGTGATTCATATGTTTTGTGATATTGTGAATGTTGTCTTGATACTTGTATTGTTCATATGAAACTTGTGATATATGGATTTTTGGATTCTATTAGTGCTTGTCATTGGATTATGGTGATAAAATTATATTTGGTTGAATTGGAACTTGTTCTTGTTTGTCAATTTGGTTAATCATTGTTGAGTCTATATGTCGGAATTATTCTCAACATGGTTGATTTAAATTCGTTAACCGACTAATGATTTGGTCTTGTGCTTGTGAAGATTGTGCAAGAGACTTAATAAGCATAACAAGTAATGGTTTAATCTAGATTATAGGTCGAAAGGAGTCTTTTGAATATATTGTTCTAATCATCTTTCAAGTAAATGGAACTTATCAAATCGATAACCAAGTCTATGGGTCGAAAGGATTCTTGTTATTAATGGTTTAGGCATAAGGCTCATGAGTGACCACTTGATTGAGACTTATGTATATTTGATTTATAAAGTACTAGTGTCTTATTATTGGTTCTATAGGTCGAAAGGATTACCTTTAATATGTTTTCCAAACTATGCATCCTAATGTCCATGAGATCATTTGACTATACATGTATGTTCTTTGTGTGCTTGTGCCTTTAACGATTCTCATGGTGGTGTGATCGTGACAATCATACTTACCATTGTTACAAACAAATAACTCTTGAGTATAACCAAGTCCCATGGGACGACCTTCACTTACCAATCTAATTGCAACATGACTAGAGTATACTTGCTCGAATTTGTGTTCCTAATTAATATCGGTAATTCTTGTTTATAAATTTAAAACCCAATGTGTGGATGAACGCATCAAGTTTTTGGCTTCTTGTCGGGGATTTGTATTTGCACTTCTTAAATATCTATGTCCGGTACACACATCAAGTTTTTGGCGCCGCTGCCGGGGACTTGCTAGTTTATACTCGCTTGTTAGTTTGTTTGTTTGCTTGCTTGTTACTTGAATCGTTTGTGTTACCAATTAATACATAACCCGAAAGAGTTGTTATACCACATTTATCCGCATAGGGGGGACGAATTTCACATAGGGGGAATTTGGTTGGTGGTTGACTACTCAATTAGAGGCTTTGAATTGCTCTAAGTTCCATTGTTTGTTGCTCTTGAATGATTGCTCTAACCATTGACAAAGGTTAGAGAACCCTTTTCTTAAAATCTCTTAATTCTCAAAAAGTTGCTTAAATAGTCTTGGCGCTAAAATCATACTTTTGGTGTTGGGATTTCCTCTCTTGTGTTCTCAAAATGCTTGCTTCAGTGATTGCTTCCTAGTTGTGTTCTAAAGTGCTTGTTCTCAAAAACCCAAAAACCTTGTCCCGAATCACTCTAGTCGATGGCTAGAACTACTTGACCACATGAATTTTGTTTGTTTGTGTTTTTCTTGTTTTGTGAGTTTGTGTCTTGTTATGTGTCATGTGAATAAGTGTTTCTATGTGTGTATGTACTTGTATGCTTATGTGCTTGCTTGCTTGTTTGCATTTCTCATTGTATGAATATTGTTGTTCTTATTTTCTTAGTTTAAGGGGGCGTTTGGATTAGTCATTTTCTAACAATTTTGATCATTTCAAAAATTCTCCTTTAGTTAAAACAAATGGTATTTTATGCCGTAAGTCATATTTGTTAAAATAAAAAATCAAAAAAAAGTTGTTTTGAAAATAAATGGAAAATACATGAAAAATAAAAAAAAGTTAGAAATCTAGTTTTTGTCATTTGTTTCATGTTATGTGTTAGATGTGTATTATGTTGTGTCTTAGTTTGTCATTAGAATGTTGTGTGCTAAATGGTTTTACTTGTCTTTCTTGCCTATTAGTCTTTTTTTTTTTGTATTTTGTGCTTATTTTCCTTATTTTTGCATAATGTGTCTTATTGTTCTTAAAGGTGTGTTTGGATTAAGATATTTTTTATGTGTTCTAATCATTTTTATAAAAGTGTTTTTACAAAAGTTTTTAGTTTTTATGTTTTAAGGAAGTTTGAAAAAAAAAAATTAAAAAATTGTGTGTAGGCAAAGATGCCGCCGGCATGAACCCGTGCCGACCGACATCTAGCCTTTTGTGAACAAGAAGCCACCAGCGTGATGAGATGCCGGCCGGCATCTGTTAAACTGTGAAAGCTTTGCCGCCGGCATGATCCCGTGCCAGTCGGCAAAACTTGGGCTGTTAAAAAAAAAAATTTTTTAAAAAAAATTCGGCGCCGGCGGCAAAGTGCCATACCAGTAGGCTTCTCACCCACTGTTATCACCGTGCCGGCGGCATCTCTAAATTCTGATTTTTTTTTTCCTTTTTGTCTTCTTTTATTTAAACTAGGCTTTCACCAAAACCATTTCTAATTGTGTTTTACACTCGTCTAAACATCCGTTAATCGAGTTTCGAACCAATTATTAATAAAGCTTATATCCCGCCCGACCACCCCGTTTTAGTCATTTTGTGCCTTGTTCGTATTTCTATTCGCTCCGGTTAATTCCCAAACCCCGTGGATAGAACTCGAAGTCTAGAAAACAGTCCGGTTTAATATATTTGGTACAAAACTTCTATTATGTGTTTTGTTTCATTTAATATAATTTTTTTTAGTTTTTTGTATTTAGTTTTTGTTGAGTCGTGTTATGTTTTTAAGTGTTTAGATTGTTTTCATTTGTCATATGTGTGATGTTTTATATATGCATAATGTTTGTTCTTGTTTGTGTTTGTTGTCTTGTGTGCTTGGTTCATTTTGTTTGCATGTGTGTTTGTGTTTGTGTTTCTTCAAGTTCATGTGGTTAATGTATGAACTTTGTGGGTGTGTTCGCTGAAAACCCTCACGAGACTATAACTCGTCCACTCGGGATACCGAGGGGTTTAAAGGCTTGTTGCATACGCTAAATGCAATCGTGGTGCCTACGAAAGTGTGCTTAATAAATTTACTTGTTTTGTAGTTTAGTTTATTTTGTAGGTTCAATAAAGCTTATGGAGGACGGATTGATCATGATTGATGGATTGTATGTGTATACGTTCGTTGGAGATGAAATCGCTTGATCTTCCTAACTTGGCATCTTATCATACGGAGATCAATTGCAATTTCTTAGCCCGGGAAGTTTCGTTTCTCTTGGTCTATTTATTTATTTTCCCTACTTCTCATGCTTTGAAGTTTATTTTTCACATTGAGTCCAATCAAAAACTTAAGTGTGAGGGGAAATAAAATGGGAAAACGAAACCGAATTTTCAAAATATTATATTTTTGGGCTAATAAAAATAAAAAAAAGTATAAAAAAATAAAAAATGAATAGAAGAAAAGAGGGAGAGTTTGTGTACTTGTTTGCCCTTAGGATTTAAATGTTTTCACATGTTTGTATGTAAATATTTTTCAATAATCATCCACATGGTAAAAATATATAATAAAAAAAATTTAAAATTTAAAATAAAATTTAAAAAAAATTAAATAAAACAAAAAAATAAGTTTTAGTGAGATCACACTTGTGTGATATAAGTGTATATGCGTGACAAAGAGGCAACCTTAGGAATAAAACCCAAATAGCCTTTTCCATTTTCTTTTTAGCAAGTTTCATAGATTAGCTAACCTCCCATATTAACCCTCTTGTTAGCACTCTCGTCTAGTGCTAGATACCTTTAGAACACCCGTTGAGCCATTATTTTCGTTTTTGTTAAATCCACTAAAAAAATATTTAACCTTACACCTTAGCCTAACCCGTGTCAAAGTCTAAATGGTGGGTTGTTAGTTGCATGGTGTGTTGGATCGTTTTTGACGATATATAGTTGCCACACTTCGCTGTATGTGTGTGCCATTCCAACAAAGATGAGGATTGATCACCTTTATATTTTTATTTTTTGTGGTGTGCGTTTAAGCGAAGTGAGAGGGGAGCATGTGATGTATGTTAAAAAAAAGAAAAAAAAAAGAGGAGGATGATGAAAAAAAAGAAAAAAAAGAGGAGGATGATGAAAAAAAAGAAAAAAAATATGTCATCGAAAAAAAAAGTAAAAAAAAAAAATGATGACAAAGATAGCCAATGAGCTATAATAAAGTATGAAGATGAATGAAGAAGAAGTATGTTTAGATATCGATTAGCGAATGTACTAAGACGTGATATATATTTGTGTTGATCGATATGTGTTGAATAAAGCTCATAGCTAGATCATTTTTGGGCTTGTGATTTGTTCGGTAACTAGCAACATGGGACTTAGACTTTTATCTTGTATATTCGTGATACACCTCTCATAAAATTCCCATGTCTTATCCATACCCATTAACCCAAAGCCTTATTCTTGTAACCCGAATAAAAGTTCTCTTTAGATGTGTACGCTTGGTGCTCACGCCATTTGGTTTAGTCTTTTTGTACTTTGTAGATTTATATCTTATTTTTCTAAACCATTTTTATGCACCATGTGGAAAGTATTTTTGATGTGTCGAGGAAACGTCGATGTATTTTAATTAGATACGATATAGGACAAATTTAGGAAATTACCCTTAGGAAAAGGTAATAATCCATAAATAAGTCGAAGACGGATTTAATTAAACACGTTTATGAACCAAGTTCGTTGTACATGAAGATCAAGTGAATTTGAGACGTTTTGTTTCAATTTGGACAATTGATTTGAATTGTTTATCGGTTTTTAAACTAAAATTACTCCTACAATTTTTCAATTAATTAAATCCTAAGTGCATGAATCGTTCCCCATTTTTTATTTTAAGACAATTATTAAAAATTAAATCAATTAAACTATTTAAAATTAATAAAACATTTTTTTTACTTTGATTTTATTTATTTATTTTTTATTTTTTAAAACTTTATAAAACACATTTTTATAAAACTATGATTTAAAATTATAAAATAAAAACTATGTATTTAAAATTATGAAATAAAACTACCAGCCTAACTATGAAGGTATTATATTCTAAAAAACTGTTATTAAACTCAAAAGGCAAGTTAGCACATATGGCTAAATCACTTGGCCCATGACCAGGAGGTCATGGGTTCGAGTCTCATCAGAGACATATTTTTGGAGAATTTATTTTTGACAAAATAGAAGCCAATTTCAGTCACAGTAATGACTTTTGCGTTGTGTAATTGAGGACTGATAGGAATCAGTTGTGAACTATCAGATTAGTAGAATCTGATAGCTTTTGAAAATCAGCAAAACTAAACTAGATATCAGCATAACCTAAGCATATCGCAGGCATCCAAATTATCTGCAAATAAAATCAGCAAAGTAAGAATCATAAACAAGCTGATACTAGCACACTTTCACCAATTCAGCAAATCTAAGATAATTCATCAAGTTAAAACCAGATAATCCAGCAGACTAACAACACAGATTAAGAAAATTAGATTAATGACTGATTCTACTAATCACTCATGTATGCATCAATAAACCCAGAAAGTGAATCAGTTCTAGCAGTCATTTGAACAAATTAAAAGTAAAAACCAAAATTATAAACACAACTGACATAGCAATTCACAACTGATTAAATCCAGAAAAATTGAATCAGATTTGATGAACAAGCAGATATGTGAATCCAAATGATCAGATAAAGTCAAAAACCCCTTTTAAAATAGATTATACTAAGTTCAACAAAACACTTGTAATTTTAAAACTCTCAGATGTCAGTTTCATCCAAACCTCTTATTAAAGTCAATTTAATCAAATCTTAACAGCTTTATCGAAAACTTCTATATGAAACAGATTCAAAACTTTCAGATTTTAATAGGTTAATGAACTCAGCCCAATAACCAAACTAAACCTTCAATCAGTTTAATCAATTTCCCTGTAACCAGATTAAAGTACTAGTATTTAACAGTTTAAATAAAATATAAGTTTAAATCCAAACAGTAAATTAACTAAACATTAAACATACAAGTAAACTATAAAACATGAAAATTAAATAATGGAGGTGAACCTTTTGTAGAAACCTTTGAGAAGAAGGAAGGCGCCGAGCCTCCTTTTTGAACCGAATTTACGCCATTAGTCTAACACCATAGAACCACCATCTCCATCACCATTCAAAACATCGAACCACTTCCTTTTATCCAACTTTCAGTGGGAAAGTTTTCTTCCATAAATTTTACTTAATTAACTGACATAAGCTATTTATTACCTTACATCAACTAATCATGAATCATTATTATAGTTAAAACAAATTTAAGAGATAAATTATAAATTCGGTTAAAGCAGAAAATTAGGCACAAAATTAAATTCAACTCAACTTTTATTAATAATTAAGAAAAGTTACAAAACTGATAAAGAAAACACAAATTTAAACCTAACTCTATTTTAACATAATAACTCTAAAGTAAAAAATTGAATAATTATTACAGATCAAATGGGGTTTTTTTATAGCCGACCCCCAAGGCTCTTGGTAGTGGTTTGTTGAGAAGGAATCTCCATCCATAGCCATTGATTCTTCAATCTCTTTCATCTTTCTTAATCCCATGGTAGATAATAAGCCAACTAGCACACGGATTGCCAGCTTGGCAACCGAATGTGCTAGTTGTGCTAGTTTGGTGCTGAGTTGACTTCCTTTTATTGGAGGATTGGTGGATGGTGTGCTGTTTTGGCCAATCATAAGGTAGAATAGGGCCATGTCACTGCTTGGATACATAATAACTGACTTTTGGTTGGTTAATAAAAATGTTTTGCTTTTGCAAGATCTTTCTTTGCGTTGCTCGTACCCAATTGATATATGTCGTTGTTTCGTTCTCGGTGTCTTCTCGAATTGATCACGGTCAAAAGTGGAATGTTTGTAATTGGTGACTAAAAAGGGGGAGCTTTGGTCTAAATCTACTAAAATGATAAGTGCTAGAAATAATTAAATTAAACTAAAAGCAATTACTGAGAATAAAAATAAAGCTAGAATTTAAAAGCAATTGATATATGTCGTTGTTTCGTTCTTGGTGTCTTCTCGAATTGATCACGGTCAAAAGTGGAATGGTTGTAATTGGTGACTAAAAAGGGGGAGCTTTGGTCTAAATCTACTAAAATGATAAGTGCTAGAAATAATTAAATTAAACTAAAAGCAATTACTGAGAATAAAAATAAAGCTAGAATTTAAAACTATAAAAACTGGAATAAAACTGGAATTTTACCTTATTCGGAATAATGGCTATCCGGAATATGTTGTCCTACTCGGAAGATATCTCTACATGGAATAGAGGCCTCTATGCGGAAAAACAGCTCTATACGGAATATTATACTCTACTCGGAATGTTGTAGTCTATCCGGAACATTTGTGCTTATTCGGAATAATCATGGCCATGCGGAATAAATCTCTTATGCGGAATATTTGGAAAAGAACCCTATGCGGAATAACTTTAAAAAGAGACCATATTCGGAATATTTTGAAAGAAGGCCTATGCGGAATATTTTTGTTATTCCGAATAAACAACAAAATCACTACTCTATTAGGAATATTTGGTTATTCCGAATAACCAAGAAAAGCACACCTTGATCTGGAATAATTGAAATTCCGAACCAACACAATCAAAGAAAATTTATCCGGAATGTTTCTGGGCAAATACAGTAACTAGGTGCGAAGAACAGGGGATTTAGAAACACGAATTTTTACTCAAAATTCACCAAGTTTTTAATCAAAACTTAAACCAATTTCACCACTGATCATTTACCTAAGGTAAACATCAATCCAAAACAACTAAAAACGCAAAACCAATAACTTTTTATGATCAAACCAATAAAATAAAACTTAAGAACTTTGAATCATAAAGAGATGAAGAACAAGATGATGGAAAGATTAAAAGTAAACTTGTATTAATGATTTAGGATTCAACAAAAAAAGTGAAAAGATTAAACTTCCAAGATTGGAAGAAATCAAAGAAAGATGAAAACCACTCCTTAAGGGAGATGGTTTTCATCCTACGAAATAGGAAAAACTATAACAGAAAAGAACTAGTGGAAAGTCTTGAATGGGAGGAGTATTTATAGGCTTCTCCCTTGGTTGGTGAGTGGGCTTTCTTCCTTTCTTTTTGTCTTCTCGTCTTTTCAGAAAAGTTGACGTTTTCGATTTCGATTCGGGATTTGTCGACGAATAAATTCAACTCGTCTTTTAATTTCTTCATTTAATAGACTTGAGTTTCTTCGACATAGGTAAATCTTCCGTCTTTGGTCCTTTTCTTCGATAAATCTTCAAATAGGCCCATTGACTTCAAATCTTTTGCATCTCTTGGACTATAGACTTCATCTTTTCGTCTTTTTCATCGATAAAACCCCGTGCAATCCCATGTTTTCTCCAATATTTATCCTGTTGGCTCTGAAAACACAACAAATACACAAACCACGCATAATTCCAAACAAATGGCATTAAATACGCGTTTTGGTCTTGTTTTAGTAAGAAATAAGTGGTAAAAGGATGGGTGTTTTCACACCTATCAAATCCCCTACACTTAACCATTGCCATGCCCTCATGCAATGCTTAGTGATAAAGCAAATTTACATTTTTCTCATAATCAATCAACCTTGGCCTTATTAACATACTACTAAACAAAAATTAAAGTACTAAGAGAAATTAAAACTTTAAAATAAACTAAAGGATAGAAAACCATTTTCACTTGAAAATAGCTACATGGAAATAACTTGAAAAGAGATCAAGGACTTACATTAGGGCTTTGGTGCTGCGAAGATTTATCACCCTCAAGTTTCACGTTCCCCAAACTAAGCTTAAAAACGAGATCATTGTTATTATAAGTTAGCAATTCAAACACTTACACACATGGCTTAATTATATGCTTAAACTCCCTTATTCCTAGGTGTATCTCTTATATTTTATTTTTGTCTTAGAATGATCATGAGGATGCGTTTTTGGACTTATTTCGATAGTTTATTTAGGCCGAAAGCAAAGTAGGACGATTTGATCAATAGTTAGCTAAAGGACAAAATCTCTTAAAACTGCTTCTCGGGATATCAAAAAGTTCATATCTTGGCATAACTCGGTTCACGATTTGAGACCTTTCTCGGGCCGATATTTGGCATGTACTTCATACTTCATATCTTGAGAGACGTTCTTGAGATAATGGTCTTCTCTTCGTTAATAGAGTTTCTTCACTTGGAGACTTTTGAGGGGTACTCCAACATTGTTGACCACGACTTCATGATTATTTCTTCAATCTCTAATTGGGATTTTGAGATACAATGATCCGCCTCCTTTTCGGACTTGGATCTATTTATCCTCATACCTTGTTAGGGTCTTTTCGGATAGACTTCTCCATGATCTTTATGGGAGTTGATTGCTTTTCGTCCTGAATCTTGATCCTTCATATCGATTTTGGGAATAATGCTTTTCACATCACCTTGGATCTTTTAGCAATAAAATGGAATCCTCATGCCTTGTTAGGGCCTTTTTGGACTCGCCAATCTTCGCGCCCCGCTTCATAAGTTATGCCTTGGCTATGAACTCTTATCATTACCGAGCAACTTTTAAACGATCTTGGGCTAGAAGCTAAGTAAACTTTCAAATCGTACGACCTTAATTATTGCAGATAAATTATTAGCAAGTGATGGGAGAATAGGCAAATAATTACCCCAAGTTAGCTTGTGTAAGAATACCGACTTATAATTGACTCTATCATTTCTCGTCCTCCACAATTTAAAATCTCAAGTAATGAGACTCGTGGATGCTTAGCCTAATAAACCAATTAAGGTCCACATGGTTAAGGATACTAGCTAGAATAAACTTGGATAAGTCTATTCGGGTTGAGTCAAAATAATCGCAACGGGCCTAATATGTCAAAGATTTCAAAACTAGCCACATCACTTATTTAATATTTTTGACTTTATTGCGGGATATATACATATGAAAGCAACAATAAAAGTTTAAAAATTACGACTAAATGGCCAAAGTTAATTAAAAATTTGAAAAATGCTGAAAAAGATGATTTTCTGGTTAAATGAAGGCATTTTAATGGAAATGTCCACTTAAAACTTCGATAGAAGCCCCCCTACACTTAAGATAAACATTGTCCTCAATGTTTAAGCATGTGGGAAAAGTCTCCCCTACACTTATGACATTGTGCACGTTGGTTAAATCAAGCTAAGGAATGGACGACTAAAGTGATCAATTTCAAATGTGAGTATGAAGACAATTGAATCACGATAGTTGAGAGATAAAACCGGTATTGCGGATAACATGGGAGCACGGTTCTTCAAAGATTCCAAGAGTGCACTTATCCCTGTAATCACATCACCATCCAAATACAAGCAACCTATATAGCTCCCCCTACACTTAGGACAAAAAACGGGAAAGGGGGATAGATACTCGGGTTGCCTCCCGCGGAGCGCTTGTTTTTGTTCACCGAGTCACGAGCCTGACTCGGTCCCGAACTAATTCAAGGGAAACGTGGTGAGGGGTGGAATCCTCTCATGAGAGATGTCCTCACCAAAGTACAATTTCAAACGCTGGCCATTCACCTTAAAGTTGGGCCCATTTGGCTGAGAAAGCTCAATGGTGCCATAGGGAAAGACATTGGCGATGGTGAATGGACCAGACCAGCGGCTCTTCAACTTGCCTGAAAAGATCTTCAACCGAGAGTTAAAGAGTAAGACTTGATCCCCAACGTGGAACTCTCGGTTCTTGATTTTAGCATCGTGGATAATCTTGGTCTTCTCCTTGTAGATCAATGAGTTCTCGTAAGCTTGATTCCTCAATTCTTGTAGCTCGTTGAGTTGAATCTTGCGAAAATCACCGGCTTTGTTGATGTCGAAGTTAGCCCACTTCAAGGCCCAGTATGCCTTATGTTCCAGCTCGATAGGGAGATGACAAGTTTTCCCGTAGACAAGACGATAAGGTGTACAACCAATCGGTGTCTTATAGGCGGTACGGAAAGCCCACAGAGCATCATCAAGTTTATCGGCCCACGAGGCACGATGCTCTCCCACAGTACGTTCCAAAATTCTCTACACGGTTGGATATCTCGGCTTGACCGTTGGTTTGAGGATGATAAGCGGTGGAAATACGGTGATTGACACCATACTTAGCCATGACTCTTGCAAATTGATCGTTGCAAAAATGAGTCCCGCGGTCACTGATAATAGCACGAGGAACACCGAATCGAGCAAACAGTTGTTTCAAGAAATTACAAACCACCCTCGCGTCGTTAGTGGGTAAAGCTTTGGCTTCGACCCATTTAGAAACGTAGTCGACAGCGACAAGGATCTATTTGTTGCCTTTAGAAGAGGGGAATGGCCCCATAAAGTCGATGCCCCATACATCAAAGATTTCACATTCTTGTATGAAATTTTGAGGCATCTCATCTTTATGTGTGATCTTGCCTTGTTTTTGGCAAGCATCACAATGTTTAACCATCTCGTGAGCATCACGGTAAATGGTGGGCCACTAGAATCCCGAGTCAAACTCTTTTTTGGCGGTGTAGTTGGGACCAAAGTGACCACCGGTGGATCCTTTGTGGCAAGCTTGGATAATGTCCAAAGCGGCCGGCCGTCAACACATCGGCGAATAATCAAGTCAGCGCATTGTTTGAATAGAAAAGGGTCATCCCAAAAGTAAGTCTTAACATCGCTCAAGAACTTCTTCTTTTGTTGGGATGTTAACCCTTTGATGAGAACACCACCCGCTAAGTAGTTTGCAATGCCGGCAAACCACGGGGTGTCATCAAGATTGAGATTAATAGACATTAAGGTCTCAAGGGGAAAAGAGTCATTGATCTCTTTGTTCGGATGATCCCCTTGATATGGATCCTCAAGTCTACTAACATGATCCGCGGCTAGCTTTTCAGCACCCTTCTTGTCACGAATTTCAATGTTGAATTCTTGAAGGAGTAAAACCCAGCGGAGAAGTCTTGGCTTAGAGTCGTGTTTTGTCATCAAGTACTTCAACGCGGAATGGTCCGTGTATACGATGGTGGTGGATAAAACAAGATAGGGGCGAAATTTTTCAAAAGCATAGACAACAGCTAAAAGCTCTTTTTCGGTTGTCGTATAATGCAATTGAGCCCCCGTCATTGTTTTGCTAGCATAGTGGATTGGTTGGAAGTGTTTATTCACTCTTTGACCCAAAACCGCACCAATAGCAAAGTCGCTAGCATCGCACATCAACTCAAAAGGCAGCTCCCAATTAGGGGTGACCAAGACCGGTGCCTTAGTTAGCCTATCCTTAAGAAGATTGAAGGCTTTGATACATTCTTTAGAAAAGATAAAAGGATTATCTTTTTCCAAGAGGTGGGTCATCGGGCGAGCGATTTTAGAGAAATCCTGAATGAATCGACGATAGAAGCCTGCATGACCCAGAAGACTTCTCACACCCTTCACGGTTGAAGGTGGAGGTAATTTGGCTTGGACATCTACTTTAGCACGGTCGACTTCAAGACCGGCTTTAGAGATTTTGTGTCCTAGCACGATGCCTTCTTTTACCATAAAATGGCATTTTTCCCAATTCAGAACAAGGCGAGTGTCTTCGCACCGCTTAAGCATACGTTCCAAATTGGCAAGGCAAGAAGAGAAGGAATCCCCAAAGACCGAGAAATCATCCATGAAGACTTCCATGGTTTGCTCAACCATGTCATGGAAGATAGCCAACATGCACCTTTGGAAAGTTTCGGGGGCATTGCATAAGCCAAAAGGCATCCTTTTTAAGCAAATGTGCCATAGGGACAAGTGAATGTTGTCTTCTGTTGATCTTGGGGATCGATGGGTATTTGGAAATAACCCGAGAAACCATCAAGAAAGCAGTAATATTCATTACCCGCTAAACGTTCAAGCATTTGGTCCATAAAAGGTATAGGGAAATGATCCTTTCTCATGGCATCATTGAGTTTGTGGTAGTCTATACAAACTCTCCACCCAGTAACAAGATGAGTAGGAATCAACTCGTTGTTTTGATTGGGCACAACGGTGATTCCGCCTTTCTTAGGCACACAATGGACTGGACTAACCCATGGTGAATCCGAAATAGGGTAAATCATACCAGCATCAAGAAGTTTGATAACCTCTTTTTTGATGACTTCATGGATTTTAGGATTCACCCTTCGTTGGCTTTGAATTATGGGCTTGAAGTCGTCCTCCATGAGAATTTTATGTGTGCAAAAGCGAGGATCAATTCCGCGAATGTCGGAGATTTTCCAAGCGATAGCTCTTTTATGCGTCTTCAACACGGCGATAAGTCGGGACTTTTCTTCTTCTTTCAGGTCCTTTGCGATGATGACCGGTAACTTCTCGTTGTCTTCAAGAAAAACGTACTCTAGATGAGGAGGTAGGTCCTTAAGCTCAAGAGTAGGAGGATCCTCAATAGATGGTGTAACTAACGATGGATCATCATTAGTCACCTCTTTAGGAGAGGGAGGAGGAAACGGGTCTTCATTGAGAAGTTCCTCAATAGTACGAATGTCTTCATCCCAATTAGTGGAAGAATCATCATACTTAATATCGAGAGGACCCAAGCTAGCTTCGAAATCATCCAAGTCACTTTCTTCAAAAGGAGTCAATGCCGGAGCAATTGAGGCAACGGTCTCAACATTGGGTAGAGAAGAGAAAGTACTTTTTCAAGCATAATGAAAATGTTCTTCACAAGCCTCATCGAGAACATCAATAGCATTAACACTCTCATACGAATAAGGTTGCTTAGAAATCTTACCCATGTCGAAGACAATTTTATCGTCACCAACTCTCATGATTATTTCGCCCGCGGCTACATCAATGAGAGTGCGACCGGTCCTCAGGAATGGACGTCCACGATTAATGGAACACGAGGATCCATCTCGTAGTCAACGACAACAAAATCCGCCGGGAAGGTGAATTTGTCAACGCCAACAAAGACATCTTCGGCTATCCCCACTGGATAAGCAACCGTACGGTTAGCTAATTCCAAAGTCATTTTGGTGGGGACTAGCTCGGGGAGAGATAATTGCTTCCAAACACTTAAAGGCATTAAGTTTATACTGGCACCTAGATCGGCTAGGGCCATGCAATTCTCTACTCCCGGGAAGTTGCAAGGAATCAAGAAGCGACCCGGATCACCAAGTTTGGTGGGCAATTTCCATAAGAGAACGGCGGAGAAATTTTCATTAAGTTGGGTCTGAGCAATGTCAAGAAGCTTCTCCTTGTCACTTAGAAGATATTTAAACATTTTAGCGTATTTAGGCATGTGAGCGAGAGCCTCGGCAAAGGAGATGTTAAAATTCAATTCTTTAAACATTTTTAGAAAGTTTGAAACCTGAATATCATCCTTGCTCTTTTGCTTCTCTTTCCTCAACCTTGAAGGATAAGGTATATTGGATGAAGAAGAAGGCTTTAGGGGAGTAGGATCACTCACAACCACGGGTGGTGGGGAAATGGGGATAGAAGGTGAAGGAGGTGAGGAAAGTTGCTCTTTTTCCTTGTTCACAATCACTGGTGGAGGTGTAGGAAGCTCGGGTTCCGTATGACCTTTTCCACTACGAGTAGTGATTGCTTTCATCTCCCCTCTTGGATTCGCAACAGTGTTACTCGGAAGAGTACCCGAAGAAAAGGGTTGATTACCTTGGATGAGCGAACCAATCATATCACGAATGTTAAGCACTTGAGTGCTGAAAGAGTCTCTAATGTCTGTACGAATCTCATTGCTTTGTTTTGACATGTCATTCCTTAGCTCGGCTCGAATATCGCTCCCTTGTTTCGCCATGTCATTCTTCAAGTTGACAAATTGAATCTGAAGATTCGTCACCATCTCTGGATTAGTCTTCATGAACGTCTCGACGTCTTGATTCACTGCCATCGGTTGATTGACAGGTGGAGCTTGGTAAGCTTGAGAATTTCCTTGAGTTGGGTATGGGTTTCTTTGGGATTGATATTGATTGTTAGCACGAGGTTGGGATTGGCTGTTTCGATTACAACTTTGTTGTTGGGTTTGGTTTAGAGGAGGGAAACCGGGTGGAGCAAGATAGTTGTTTGAACGATAACTTAGCAAGCTACGGTCTCCTTGAGGAAGAGCTTGATAGCCTCCCATGGGATAAGTACCGTATGCTGCGTTAACGTTTTCAAAAAAATTGCCTTGGGTAGAAGGACAATCATTATAAGAATGAGGACCACCACATGTGTCACAAGAAATAGCAACGGCTTTAGCTTGTTGAAACTGGTTTGTGGCCATGGTCATGAAATTCTTGTTCATCTCAGCGAGTTGTCGAGAAATTTCAGTCATCTCAGGATTGGAAGTAGTAGAAGAAACATTGACTCTCGAGTTAGATCTTGAGGATGCGGATGAATCCCAATTCTTGTGGTGAGTAGTCATGTTTTCAATCAACTCTCGACACTCCTCTGGTCTCCTTTTCATAAAAGTACCACCGGCGCCGGCATTGATTGTGTCACGATCACGAAAAGTGAGACCATTGTAGAAAGTATCAATGAGAGTGACGGGGAGCATGTTGTGATTTGGACAACGGTCGATCAAATCATTGTATCGTTCCCAAGCATCAAAGAGTGATTCATCATTGTCTTGCATGAATCCACTGATTTGGTTACGAAGGCTCGTGACCATGGATGGTGGGAAGTAGCGCGACAAAAAGCGTTGAGTCATGTCGTTCCAAGTATGAATAGAGTTCTTTGGAAGCCAGTCAAACCATTTTTCGGCATGGTGAGAAAGCGAGTGGGGAAAGAGTTGAAGGCGAAGGTCATCCATAGAAACACCGGGGGACTTCATGCTTTGGGTGGTGGTAATGAATTTGTCGAGGTGTTTGTTGGCATCATCATCTGAAACTCCGCGAAATGGGTTAGTTTGCACTTGTTGGATCATGTGATGCTTCAACGAAAACTCCTTAGCCGTGACATGCATCGGTGCAATCGGGCCTCCATGCCCGTTCATCGTAGGTTGGCATAGCTCCTCCATGGTTCGTAGGTCGGGTAAGGGTGGATTATTCATGTTTGGGTGGGGTGGGTTATTATTGTTGTTATTTGGGAGGGGTGGATTATTATTGTTGTTGTGTACACCGGCCATGTCCAATTGTTCGAGAGTCTCGGGCTCTGAATAAGACGTTGATCGAGTACGCATACACTAAAAAGAAAATGCAAGAGAAAATATTTTTGGTTTTTATAGGTTTTTTAATGTTTTTGTATTTTTGAAAATTTTAGATTTTTATGGGTTTTTTTTGAAATTTTTTGTGCTTGAAAATAACGTTCCCGAAAGAACGGATCCCAAAATCCAATTTTTCTCACAAAAAACCGTTGATCCTTACGAAAAGAGCCGGCAGCGGCGCCATTTTAATAACTGACTTTTGGTTGGTTAATAAAAATGTTTTGCTTTTGCAAGATCTTTCTTTGCGTTGCTCGTACCCAATTGATATATGTCGTTGTTTCGTTCTCGGTGTCTTCTCGAATTAATCACGGTCAAAAGTGGAATGGTTATAATTGGTGACTAAAAAGGGGGAGCTTTGGTCTAAATCTACTAAAATGATAAGTGCTAGATATAATAAAATTAAACTAAAAGCAATTACTGAGAATAAAAATAAAGCTAGAATTTAAAACTAGAAAAACTGGAATAAAACTGGAATTTTACGTTATTCGGAATAATGGCTATCCGGAATATGTTGCCCTACTCGGAAGATATCTCTACACGGAATAGAGGCCTCTATGCGGAAAAACAGCTCTATCCGGAATATTATACTCTACTCGGAATGTTGTAGTCTATCCGGAACATTTGTGCTTATTCGGAATAATCATGGCCATGCGGAATAAATCTCTTATGCGGAATATTTGGAAAAGAACCCTATGCGGAATAACTTTAAAAAGAGACCCTATTCGGAATATTTTGAAAGAAGGCCTATGCGGAATATTTTTGCTATTCCGAATAAACAACGAAATCACTACTCTATTCGGAATATTTGGTTATTCCGAATAACCAAGAAAAGCATACCTTGATCCGGAATAATTGAAATTCCGAACCAACACAATCAAAGAAACTTTATCCGGAATGTTTCTGGGCAAATACAGTAACTAAGTGCGAAGAACAGGGGATTTAGAAACACGAATTTTTACTCAAAATTCACCAAGTTTTTAATCAAAACTTAAACCAATTTCATCACTGATCATTTACCTAAGGTAAACATCAATCCAAAACAACTAAAAACGCAAAACCAATAACTTTTTATAATCAAACCAATAAAATAAAACTTAAGAACTTTGAATCATAAAGAGATGAAGAACAAGACGATGGAAAGATTAAAAGTAAACTTGTATTAATGATTTAGGATTCAACAAACAAAGTGAAAAGATTAAACTTCCAAGATTGGAAGAAATCAAAGAAAGATGAAAACCACTCCTTAAGGGAGATGGTTTTCTTCCTACGAAATAGGAAAAACTATAACAGAAAAGAACTAGTGGAAAGTCTTGAATGGGAGGAGTATTTATAGGCTTCTCCCTTGGTTGGTGAGTGGGCTTTCTTCCTTTCTTTTTGTCTTCTCATCTTTTCAGAAAAGTTGACGTTTTCGATTTCGATTCGGGATTTGTCGACGAATAAATTCAACTCGTCTTTTAATTTCTTCATTTAATAGACTTGAGTTTCTTCGACATAGGTAAATCTTCCGTATTTGGTCGTTTTCTTCGATAAATCTACAAATAGGCCCATTGACTTCAAATCTTTTGCATCTCTTGGACTATAGACTTCATCTTTTCGACTTTTTCCTCGATAAAACCCGTGCAATCCCATGTTTTCTCCAATATTTATCCGGTTGGCTCTGAAAACACAACAAACACACAAACCACACATAATTCCAAACAAATGACATTAAATACGCGTTTTGGTCTTGTTTTAGTAAGAAATAAGTGGTAAAAGGATGGGTGTTTTCACACCTATCAATACACCATCTTCTAGCTCCGAAAAACTTGAGAATTAATTCCCATGTGTGTGGATTACACGTGCCATGAAAAAACCCCAATATTTATTTACAGCTAGGGTTTGGGTGAATAGTAACTTGGTTTTTACAGGTTTGGGGAGAAAGAAGGTGAAGTTACATAGGTATCATCGAGATGAGTAAATAAGTGTGTGGGTGGGTGAATGAATGATAAATGGTTTTGACTGAAACGTTTATTTATCTTTTATCAATGTTTGACCTATTGGGTTTACAAAAGCCCAAATTAAGTTCGTTCCTTTTATCACATGAGAAGTAATGGGCTTATAGCCCATGAAAATCAATCCGTCACTTTTATGGGCTTTTAACCAAAATTTTGAATATCATAACATCCTTATTGGGATTTTGGGCCCAATACCCAAATGTGGGACCCACAAGCCCATTTATCTTCATAAAAGATTAAATCCACTAGAATTGAGCTTGAATTGGGCTTTGTTGATCTTTTCTTCAAACTCGTGTCGATTTTACCGGTTTTCGCGAACTTCGGTACCTACACACATTAAACAACAAACAAACGTATACAAGGCCATATTTAAAACATTTTATGCATTTATTTATTGTTTATTAATATAATTGATATGAGTAATTTAGCTCATATCAAACTCCCCCTTGCTAAGTAATTTCCACGTCCTCACGCAATGATAAATTAAAACACTAACTACACTTTTATTCAACTTTTGACACTTTATTTTGCAAAGACATAATGTAAAGCTTTCATTATTTGAAAAATAAATTTTAGGATCATAAAACTCAAATAGATTCATCGTCCTCGACTTTTCACTTTTCCATGCCAAGTGTAAAAACAAGATCATTGTCAATCATAAGCCCCAAAATTAAAACAACTCATACAAGTAATTTGTGTTAAACTCAATCTCCTTTTATTCCTAATTGTATCTCTAGATTTTATTTGTCATTCACCCAAAGGCTCATTTGACTTATTTAATATTTATTAGTCCAAAAATGAAGGAAAAACGGTGTAAACTCAACACTCAAAACCTAACCTCGACTTCAAAAACCGTTGTCACTAAAGAAAGCCCACATCAAGGATAACTTAACACGATTTGAGGGATAAATCCGCGGACCCGAAATTTGGCTAATAGGACTACTTAAAAGCAACAATAAAACCTCCAAAGTCAATTATGACCTTATTAATGGAGTTAGCAACAATTACATCATAACACCTTGTGGCTCTTTAAGTTGCAATCGTGCTCCTTATTTAAAATCCACATCCAAAGGCTCCTTGGACAAAAATAAGGGAATTGACATTCACCATCCCACCTTATGGCGCATGATGATGAAGCAATTTTTATTAAACACGTCCCCATACCATATACCCTAAGGCTCTAATGACAAGGTTAGTGCTACATGACTCCCACCCGAAGGCTCATAGAGAACATGTTATTATTTATTCTTCTTTATTAATATGATATTTATAGTAAGCCAAATTTCTGCAATCCCATGATCAAAAGTCCATGACGCTGACACCCTTAATGTGTTCTCACTTTAATTACAAGGGAAGAAAAAGATGGAGTTACGAGTTAAGATATCAATCCTAAACCGCTAAAAACTTTATTTATTAAGCAATTATTATTCAAGCGTGAAAAATAAATACGAGGAGATTAAATCAAACACAAAAATACTTACACAAGAAAGAATTAACTTTAAAAACTTATGATTAAACTATATCATCTCTTGTTATTCATATTGGAAAATATCAAAAATGTGAAATCAATGGATACATAGCCTATTAAATCAAAGTTTTGGGTTTTCAAGTCATCTATAGGATCTTGCATCTTCTTATACTTTTTCAAGTTTTAGAATTTTCGTTTTAAAGTTCCCTTGATAAACGACTTTCTAGGATCAATTATAGGAACTTGCGAAAATTTCTTGTTCTTGAACCCGTATGAGTTAAGACTTTCGCGTTTTAAAGTTCCTATATAAGAGCCTAGCAAAACTTGATTTAAACACGTTAAGGAAAAAGCTAAGGTAAAAACCGAATTGAGTCAAAAACTATTTTTATTTTCACCAAACATTTGTGTCAAAAGCACTTATTTTTATTAAAACTTTAAAATAACATTAAAAATTTAAAATTTTTATGAAAAACAAGAAAAACGATTACGTTTAGAGATGACGAAAGCAATTGCAAGCGATTATATCGATTGACTCCCCCATGCTAAAACCAAACATTGTCCTCAATGTTTCTTAGCTCAAGAGTAACACCCCTTTGCTAAAATACGAAGAGTCTAATGCAAAATCCTAACATGGAAAGAGCACACAAATCTATAAGCCGTTTATTAATTATGCTTCAAGATAAAACGTTAGTCGATAAAAATCAAAGGATAGAGAGTGTGCCCCTTTTGTCAATCAAAGTAAGGAAGATCTAGTGGACCGGCAAAAACTGAACACGAGAGTCTTCAATGATAAGGGTCATACCTAAGATTTACAACACAACAAATCACGAGCACGAGCTTGAAAGATCAAGCCTTATTAGTTGTTAGAAAATAGAGAGAAGATAGAATGTATGGGACTCCCCGACAAGGCACCTCATTTTTGTTAACCGAGTCATGAGCTCGACTCGATCCCCACATTCATTGGTCCTTAGGGAAAAAGGTGAAAACCGGCATAATGGAATAAAATCCAACATAAAGCACGATGTCGGGGTCAAAGATTACATCCTCGTTGTCGGATGACAAACGAAAGGATAAAACTCCAACATAAATCTCCAAAAAGAGATGGTGGTCAATGTCATGAATTATGATATGGATATAGTATGATCCCCGAGATAAACTCGCACCAAGGTGATCGAAAAATCTTTCAATTATTGCATCGGTGAAAGACCGAGATTTCCCTAAATCAATGATTCCGGGGTTGAATACCTCGTCCTCGGGAGAGAAAGGAATAGGCACCACGGTGTCATCCCCCATGCTAATCCAAAATCATATAAAGCACATGGTAATGGTGGGATAAATGTCTCAACACTAGTGGTATCAACTTGCATGACTTTGTTGACCTTATCACTCTTATGAATGTGAACAAATGGGTCATGGTACTCAAAATGAGTCGCATGAAAAACCCGCACATTAAGATCAAAGAGAGTGGGAAGGAGAATTGGAGTAAAGGTAATTTCTCCCTCCGGATCAACATTATCATCATCATAAATCGGGTGATCAAACCAAGGATTTCATCACTGTCATTAGACTCTTCCTCAAATTTCGAAGGAATGTCTATGGAAAGTAACTTATCAAACTCCTTAATGAAGAGCTCATCATCACAAAGGTTGTGAGATGAAGGAGGTATGATGCTCTCAAAATCCTCTTGAAACAATAGATTATTGTTCATTGAAGCTTCAAAGAGAGGATTTGAGTAAGTCACATAAGTGTCATCAATCTTGTCATCACAAGAAATATCCGACAAAGTATCAACAAGTTCATCATTCTCATTAGAAGTAAATTCATCGGAGAATTCCTCGAGAATGGCAGGTAAAACATGAGGATCACGCTCGATCTCGATATCGGAAACATCTTCACTTCCCCGTGGAAGTGGATCAACAAGTTTATCGGCGAACTTATCTAACGAATAGTCACTAACCTCACTCGGTGTGAAGTTAGGAATCAAAGGCTCTTTAAATGAAGATTGTGCCTTAGGATCATCAATTTGGTCCTTCGAAGATAATGAAAATGAGTCCATTTTCAATGATTTTTCAATTAAAGCAATATCTCTCTCGGGATCAAAATTCTCACAATCAAACTCACTAGCATCAAATGGTGCACTAAGGTAATCATTAATTTCCTTTTCAATCTTAGAACTATCATCCTCGTGTGGAGTGAGTGGAGACGAGATAATATGACAACACGATTCAACAAAACAAGCATCTTTCTTTGAAATTAACTTTTTTTCTTCACAAAATAAGGGTTCCATAGTTGGCAAAACACCTTTGTAAAAGAGAGATTGCTTGTTTGTGTTACTTTCATTAGTTTTAACAAGTTTCACACTTTCCTCTTTCTTAGAAACAAATGTTGAAAGTTTTACCGGTTTGAAAACAATATTTTTATCCCCATAAAACAATTTTATCTCCTCTTTCCTCATATCAACTATAACATGAGCCGTGCACAAAAATGGTCGTTGTAAAAGGATAGGCACACGAGGATTTGTCTCATAATCAACTATTGCAAAATCGACAAGTTAAATGAATTCCCCCACTTTAACAATGACATTTTCCGCTATACCAACCGAATGGGTGGTGGTACCATTAGCAAGCTCAATGATCATTCGAGTGGGACTAAGTGGTTCATAGTCAAGAGTCTTCCAAATGGGTAAGGGCATTACGTTAATGCTAGCTCCTAGAACGGCTAGAGCTTTGCATTCCCCAAGCTCATTGAAAACACCAGGTATCAAGAATTGACCCGGATCTTTATATTTCTCGGGAAAGAAATCAAAGAAAACCGAGGAACTAAACACATTTAAAGTAGCCTTAGTGACATCAAGAAAGGTCTCTTTAGGTGGAGTATATAACTCAATCACTTTTTCTAACTTATCATAATCATCATAAACGGTGATGGCCTTAAGCTCTACCCTTGGGTTTGGAATGGTATTGCTAGGTAAGAAACCCGAAGAAGACGATGGTTTGCTCATAAAAGACTCAAACATCAAAAGCAATTCGTTTTGACAGTGTTCCAAACTTTGTTGCATACGATTTTGACTTTGCTCTAATCTTTGCTCAAAACGGTTTTGGTTTTGCTCAAGTCTTTGTTGACTAAGCTCAATCTTGTTATTTTGCCCCTTGATCGTATTTTAAACTCATTTTTCAAAGTTGAAATTTGTCCTTGAACATTATTTTGAAAAGCTTTCAAATTTGCCTCATTCGTTTTGATGTAGCTTGACAAATCATTTTGATTGTTGTTAAAACCTTGATTGTTTTGATTACCATTAAATCCATTTCCTTGATTAAAATTCCCTTGGTTACCACGGTTAAAATTATTCCCATTATTCCCATTGTTTTACCTATTTTGAACCGGTGGAAAATCCAGTGGAGCAACATGATTTTGACGAGGAGCTTGACCGTTAGGGCCATAAGTTCCCGTCGCGGCAAAAGCACTAGCTTGATCAAACCCCGTGGTTGAACAAGCATAATTCGGATGTGCTCCACCACATGATACACAAAAATTCTCAACTATATTAATCGTTCCATGAGGATTCTTCCTAATCTTATTCAAAATCGTGTCAATCTTAGAGTCCAATATAGCAATCTCGGTATTAGATGAATTTAAATTGGAAACAACCGGTGTGTTTCGTGAATATTGCACTCTAGACTTATTCTCAATTATACCCCAAGTGTCTCTCGGAGTTCTTCTTAAAAGATTACCACCCGTGGCGGCATTTAAAGAATCTTGTTCAACAATATTAAGCCCATTATAAAAAGTATTGATTTGGTGTAATTCCGAGAAACTGTGGTATGGACATTGTCTTAACAAATCTTTAAACCTTTCCCAAGCAACTCCAAACGATTCATGCACTTTTTGTTCAAATCTAGTGATCTCATTCTTAAAGTGTGTTGTTTTGGATGGTGGAAAGAAGTAATTCATAAACATAGACACTAAATCATCCCATGTCAAAATCGAACCCGGTGGTTCTTTCTCATACCAAATCTTAGCGTTCCCCTCGAGCGAGTACGGAAAAAGCATGAGCTTAATCGCGTCAATCAGCACATCTCTAAACTTGAGAGTCGAGGTAATCCGAAGAAAATTCTGTATGTTACGAATGAGTGATAAAAGGCCCGTCTTAATCTCAAAATGATCCGCCAAAATAGCCGCCACAACGATTTCTTCCCCATACCCTTCGGTGGGTGCACGGAGAAATTCCTCCATTTTTCCGGTTATCATCCATCTCTACAACAATAGGTGGAAGCTCGGGTTCCACTATTCGTTGTTGACGATTTCTATTTCTACGAGGAATATTTTCAAGCCTATTTTGATCAATCAAAAATCGAGAAGATCGTAATTGCATAAACCAAAGTGACGAGAATTTTAGAGGATTGAAGAAAAGAAATTAGACAAGAAGAAGATTATTTTTGGTATTATTATTTGGTATTGCTCAATCAAAAAATTGATAAAAACAAGGAATATGGATAATTACTATGGAAGTAATCTACCCTCGATCGGCTTTGAAACGATAGGTGAAAACCTAAACGTCTCAAGGTTCAATAAGTAAACTAAAAAAATAAGGTATAATACTACTTGAGTTGGCAAACCAATAATCGGTTGTCCCTCTCAATATATGCACAAGCAAGCGAGGAAACGAGGTGGCACAAAGCACTTAAAAACCTTTTTCCTTAGACGGCCTTTTATAGCTCGTCGCCTTATACCCACCTTATAGTTTGTATAAATCGAGTTTAAACTTTTTATTAGTATTTATCTGTTTTGCCTTTTTTTTCGTTTTAGATTCGAATACAATAGCTAGGTGATGAAATCCCAACTAAGGTCTTATTTTGAAGTAGGTAAATTTGTTGTTCTCTGTAATATAATATAATAATCACAAAAAACACGAAAAACGATACATACTATATATAATAGAAAAATAACAAAACTTTCCGAGGACGGAAAGGGTTCAAATCAACGATCAACAAATCTCAACAAGACGAATCGTACACAAGATCCCCGACAGCGGCACCAAAATTTTTGATGTGTCGAGGAAACGTCGATGTATTTTAATTAGATACGATATAGGACAAATTTAGGAAATTACCCTTAGGAAAAGGTAATAATCCATAAATAAGTCGAAGACGGATTTAATTAAACATGTTGTTGAACCAATTTCATTGTACACGAAGATCAAGTGAATTTGAGACGTTTTGTTTCATTTTGGACAATCGATTTGAATTGTTTATCGGTTTTTAAAATAAAATTACTCCTACAAATTTTCAATTAATTAAATCCTAAGTGCATGAATCGTTCCCCATTTTTTATTTTAAGACAATTATTAAAAAATAAATCAATTAAACTATTTAAAAATTAAACTATTTAAAATTAATAAAACATTTTTTTACTTTGATTTTATTTATTTATTTTTTATTTTTTTAAAACTTTATAAAACACATTTTTATAAAACTATGATTCAAAATTATAAAATAAAAACTATGTATTTAAATTATGAAATAAAACTGCCAGCCTAACTATGAATGTATTATAATATAAAAAGCTGTTATTAAACTCAAAAGGCAAGTTAGCACAGATGGCTAAATCACTTGGCCCATGACCAGGAGGTCATGGGTTCGAGTCTCATCAGAGACATATTTTTGGAGAATTTATTTTTGATAAAATAGAAGCCAATTTCAGTCACAGTAATGACTTTTGCGTTGTGTAATTGAGGACTGATAGGAATCAGTTGTGAACTATCAGATTAGTAGAATCTGATAGCTTTTGAAAATCAGCAAAACCAAACTAGATATCAGCATAACCTAAGCATATAGCAGGCATCCAAATTATCAGCAAATAAAATCAGCAAAGTAAGAATCATAAACAAGCTGATACTAGCACACTTTCACCAATTCAGCAAATCTAAGATAATACATTAAGTTAAAACCAGATAATCCAGCATACTAAAAACACAGATTAAGCAAACTAGATTAATGACTGATTCTACCAATCACTCATGTATGCACCAATAAACCAAGAAAGTGAATCAGTTCTAGCAGTCATTTGAACAAATTAAAAGGAAAAACCCAAATTATAAACATAACTGACATAGCAATTCAGAACTGATTAAATCCAGAAAAATCGAATCAGATTTGATGAACAAGCAGATCTGTGAATCCAAATAATCAGATAAAGTCAAAAAACCCTTTTAAAACAGATTATACTAAGTTCAACAAAACACTTGTAATTTTAAAACTCTCAGATATCAGTTTCATCCAAACCTCTTATTGAAGTCAATTTAATAAAATCTTAATAGCTTTATCAAAAACTTCTATATGAAACAGATTCAAAACTTTTAGATTTTAACAGGTTAATGAACTCAGCCCAATAACCAAACTAAACCTTCAATCAGTTTAATCAATTTCCTTGTAACCAGATTAAACTACTAGTATTTAATAGTTTAAATAAAATACACGTTTAAATCCAAACAGTAAATTAACTAAACATTAAACATACAGGTAAACTATAAAACATGAAAATTAAATAATGGAGGTGAGCCTTTTGTAGAAACCTTTGAGAAGAAGGAAGGCGCTGAGCCCCCTTTTTGAACCGAATCTACGCCATTAGTCTAGCACCATAGAACCACCATCTCCATCACCATTCAAAACATCGAACCACTTCCTTTAATCCAACTTTCAGTGGGAAAGTTTTCTTCCACAAATTTTACTTAACTAATTGACATAAGCTATTTATTACCTTAAATCAACTAATCATGAATCATTATTATAGTTAAAACAGATTTAAGAGATAAATTATAAATTCGGTTAAAGTAGAAAATTAAAATTAAATTCAACTCAACTTTTATTAATAATCAAGAAAAGTTACAAAACTGATAAACAAAATACAAATTTAAACCTAACTCTATTTTAACATAATAACTCTAAAGTAAAAAATTAGATAATGATTACAGATCAAATGGGGGTTTTTTTTAGCCAACCCCCAAGGCTCTTGGTAATGGTTCGTTGAGAAGGAATCTTCATCCACAGCCCTTGATTCTTCAATCTCTTTCATCTTTCTTGATCCCATGGTGGATAATAAGCCAACTAGCACACGGATTACCAGCTTGACAACCAAATGTGCTATGTGTGCTAGTTTGGTGCTGGGTTGGCTTCCTTTTATTGGAGGATTGGTGGATGGTGTTCTGTTTTGGCCAATCATAAGGTAGAATAGGGCCACGTTACTGCTTGGATATGTTGATCCCAAACTCAGATCTTACACCTTAGCTTGTTTAAGGGTCCTGATAGATAGAATAGATTCAATCTAACACTATAGAAACTTTGCAATACAAAGTAACTAAAAAAGATACGGAATGTAGTGTTTAGCACAAGAACAAATGATTAAAGCAAACGTTAAACTTTAATATATCAAAGATATACGAATACCCAATAATGGTATTGGGGTTACAAAAACCTTAAAGTATGAAATGAAAGACAATAGAGAAAGACACTCTTTGCATGATAACCTAGTGGGTCCTTTTATAGTACAAGGACTCACGTACAAGATTACTACCAACAAACTTGGAAAGTATCTCAGAGTAGTAACAGACACGCGTTATAATCTATTCCAAGTTTATCTCTAGCGGCAGGGTCTTTGACTTCAGCAGGGGAACCAATCCCCCTGCCTTTGTTATATAGCAGGGAGAACTTACTCTAGTAGGGGAACCATTGACCAACTAGCAGGGGTAATGAATACACTTATATTTATTCCCAACAATCCTCCCCTAAACTTGTGCTTTCACCTAAAGACAAGTTTCTAAATAAATACTAGTTGATGAGGGTGCTTACAAAGTTCCTGGCCAAAGCTGTCTGTACATCATCCTTACCAGATCATAAGCAACAGGTGCTTTAGCATCTACAATCAAGTCAGCCTGTGCCAATTTCTTCAAGGTCTCTTGATTGAAAGGATAATAACGATGATTAATCAAGTAAACACTTATCCCTTCTATGAATATCTCATACACCCCAGAATTGGTAAATAGCTTCCAATACAACAAATTTCCTCCATTTACTAAATCAAATATGCGATCAAACAGTTCATGCTCATACATCCTATGCATGCATTCCTAGATCACCCAATCCTTCTCTACACCATCCATAGTAGGAGGCTTTGCAACAAAGGTCTTCTTCAAAATCTTCCACAGATCTTCTAAGTCCTCACTATCCAAAGTTTAAAACATGACATCTAAACTTAGAAATGTCTGTGCTGTATTGTTAGTCCTTGTAAGCTTCCACCAAGTCATCCCCTTGTGTTCATAAACAGCATATTCCACTATGGCAAATTTCTTACCAAGCTCACTAGGTGAGATTTCATCATTTTCTTGCATAATTAGCTGTTTATCAATTTCTTCATTTGAGGGACGCTGAGTCTCCTTAGTAACTATACCAACTTTTTCCATCCTCTTGAGTCTTTTGGCTGCCCTTTGTGCATTGAGTACAGATCTCTCAATTGCTGGAAAACTTGCACCCGCTTGAGTTGATGCACCTGCTTGTGATGATGCACCTGCTTGTGTAGTTTCCACTGTTGTTCCTTCAGCCTTTCTTTTTCTGGATTCCCTAGCTCTCTGTAACATTTCACTTTGTCTCCTGAGATACTCAGATTCCTCAGGAGAGTTGATAGCTATGAAGTCTTCCACATTTAGCTCTCTTAGAACTGGTCTGACTGCCTTCTCTATATCCCCAAAAGTCATGTCTTTAAAATTACCATCAGTCCACTTCTTATGTCTTTTGAGCAAAAATTTGTAGTGTGCAAACCTCCCCTTCTCAGACTTCAAATATCTTTCCTTCTGAATCTGATTTTCCCTTCTTTTCAGATATTCATTTTGATACTTGTAAACTAGATAAATCAATTCATACCTGTCTTCCAAAGGAGAATTTACCAACTCCTTTTCCCATTGATTTAGAAACTCTTGAACATGAGGCACTCTGTCATCCAACTCTCTATGCATGATTTCAATCTGCTTAAGCATCTCTTTGGGCCTCATCTTTTGCATTCTCTGATCCTTCATATCAATCTCCTCTTGTTGCATTCTGAGAGAAATCTGTTCATCATATTCTTCTTGAGCCCTTTGTTGTTCAGGTGTTCTATGCTTGTACTTTTTCTTGGGCTGTTCAATCATGATCCATTTTCCCTTGTCTTTTGGATCCACTGCTGGTGCTGGTTTGCCTTTAGGTGCAGGTTCTCCAATTTTAATTCCCTTCTGAGCTGGTTGCCTTCTATTCTTCTTAACAAACGTTTGAGTAATAGATTTAGCAGGGGAAGAACTTACAGCAGGGGGATTAGTTATAACAGGGGAATTTTTGAAACAGTGGCTACTTCTTGATTTCTCATAGTCAACAATGTTTGAGAAATCTCTTTTGTGGCACTCCCCTTATCACTTCCTTTCTCAGCAATTCCTTTCTTAGTCCCTTTCTCAGTACTTGCTACCTTTCCTTGCTTAAGATCATGTTCACCCGTATATGCATACCATTGAGTAGATTCATCAGTGTTAGGAACTTCCTCCCCTTTGGAAGCATCCTCATCTGTAGATATGATAAGCTTGGGATTTCTCATCCCCTCAAGTGTAGTAAGTCTGGTTTCCAAATTAGTGATAACCATACCTTTCTTTTTGACAGTTTGTACAAGTTGTGCATTTTGCTTTTTCAAGCTAATGCACATATTCATCAATTCCAAGATAGACATAGGTTGCATTCTGCTCTCAACCCTAGAAGGGGATTGCTCCCCTTTTTGAGTATCACTGAGTGAGGGAGAGGACTTACTGATGGTGTCACTGTCCTGCTCACCCCTTGAGGATAAGACAGTAGTGGCAGCCAAACCCTTAGAGTTATCTAACCTTTTGGAAGCTCTCATCTCTGCTACTTGTGAAGATCCACCAGGCAAGGGAGACCCGAAAAACCTGGATTTGGTTCTCCTTTCATGTTTTGAATCAGCAGGGGGTAGAGTACTGGCAGGGGAATTGGATGGTTTGTTTGTGGCTGTTTTTGTCTTAGCTTCCTCTTGTCTGATTTGTTTCATCATGATTGAAGTGACTGGAACAAACCCGCCAGAAAATTATGGAGATGGTGCAAGAAGTGTGGTAAACAGTTTGGTAGATTATTTGGTGGCTGAAAAGTACCTTGTGTGTTTGATAGGACCATGTTCACTCATATTCAGCAAAAGTTGTGTAAACCTTGGGTACATACAAAATTTAGTATTGCTTGTGACATTTTTTACCATTCTTTTGAAAATCATTTGAGAAAAACAATACTTTCTCCCTGTTGCTAAGCATATCAGGGCAGAAGCAACTTCACTTCTAAATTCATTAAAAGCAGTGGTTTTAGGTGACAAACATTGTAAAATTGTATGAATCAAATATTTCCAATGTGGGGCAAACCGATCTTTAGCAAACTTACATTTTTGATCATCAGAAAGAGTGTACCCCAATTTAACAAGACCCTCAAAGATTTCAGTCTCAGGTAGGTTGGTTATCCCATCCTCATTATCCAGAACAAGCTTGTCTCTGATGGAGGCAAGTGTAATCACCTTGGGATGACCATCTACTATGCTTTGAATTGTTACCTCTCCATCCACTGTTTTGGTCATGGATTTAGACCAAAACTGCCAGATGTGTTAGGTGTAAATCCTGGGATTGATGAGAAGAGCTACTCTAAAATACGAAGATTTTCGAAAAGCAACTGCATCAACGAATTTTGCTGGTTCATCATGTAATAAAGCAATTTGATTGTGATTAGCAACAATTTTGAGAGTCATGATAAATGTTGAAAACGTTTGAAGGTTTATAATGGTTAGAGTTAGGTGGGATTTGATCGAAGGAGAGAGATGGACCTGCTAGTTAGGGGAATTAAGTTTTTATAGGCGAATTGAAGAGCTGTGATTGGACCAAATTTTCAAATTCCAAAAATATCATAGATAAATCTTGATAAAAAAGTAATTTATTTGAAACAATAAAGAAAAGATTACCAATCAGCGAAGAAAGCGCCTTAAATATCTTTTGAAAAGAATAAAATATTCCCTAACAGAATTAGCAACCAGGCCCAACGGCTATAAGCAGGGTAACGGTATTGTCGGTCAACGATCAAACAGGAGAATGTTGATTAAGCAGGGGAATCAAAAGGTGAAAGCAGGGGAAACTTTCCTAGGAGTATTAGACTAATCATGAAGAGACCAATGCCAAATAGCTCTGCTCTAATGCACACCCTTGTATACACAAGGTAGATACACAGAAACTCAAGAGTCCTACATTCAACAATGTTCTAAACACAAAAAGTTAACATATAAGCCACCCTGCACCTGGTCAACCCAAGAAAATAAGCATACCCTAGTCACCATCCCTACCTTTCCCTCACCTATGGCCAGTTAGTCTTGGAAATGTGTACTAAACATCTGAATCTAGAAAATAAGCTGTTTAATAAAGAAGTATAAGTACACATTATAGTGCCTCAAGGCTTTAGAATTCTGACAAGCTTTGTAGCAATCCTTCATCATTATGAACCCTTACTCACCAATGGATATGATCTAGAATCATATATGAGTATCCAAGGATACCCTAAGTCCTAAAGGTGTGACCTAACCTCCCCTAAAACATAGAGCATATACCTGATTTTCCCATGAGTGTAACATGCACCATTTGAATCTCTGCATTGTTAGTCTAAAACCACATATAACCACTTTTAAAAAGAACAAACCCAGCTTAAGAGAAGAACTCTTAGCAGGGGAAGGAACCCCATCAGGGGAATCTTTGTTCTAAAGCAGTGGAATGAAAAGTGATGGAAAAATGACTAACATATATACAACAACAGCAATAAAGCAATCCTGGATATACAAGACAAAAACAAACATCAATTTTTAGGGAGAAACCATCCCAATACTTGCAACCAAGTACTGAAACCTCCCCACTTCAAAAGCTTTTGTCCAAAGATCAGCAACATTAAGTTCTGTATCAATTTTCTATGGGACAATCAACCCTTTTTCAAAACAGTCTCTAATAAAATGATGTCTTATTTCAATATGTTTAGTCTTGCTATGAAAAACAGGATTCTTAATAATCCAAATGGTGTTGTTGTTGTCAATAAATATCTTGGTTTTAAGAAAATGATACCCATAATCAAGCAGCTGATTCTGAACCCAAAGAACTTGACCACGGCATGCAGCAGCTGCTACATACTCAGCTTCAGTTTTGGATGTGGCCATAATAGTCTGCTTCTTACACTGCCAAGATATAAGCCTGCTTCCTAAAAATTGGCATCCACCTGTTGTGGACTTCCTATCATTGTTGTCACCAGCATAATCACTATCTGAGTAGGATATCAGCTCAAATGGTGACTCCCTGGTATACCAAAGTCCTAAAGTTGGATGAAACTTTAGATACCTAAAAATTCTCTTCACAGCAAATAGATGACACTCTGTAGGTGCCACCTGGTATCTTGCACATAAACAGACTACAAACACGATGTCAGGTCTTGAAGCTGTAAGGTACATGAGAGATCCAATCATAGACCTGTAATTCCTGACATCAATAAGCTTTCCAGGACCATCCTTGTCCCAAGGATCCTTATCCATGGGAGTGAAAACTTTCTTTCCATCATACATGCCAAACTTCTTCACAATTTCAGCCACATATTTGTCTTGTGAGATGAATATTCTATCTTTCCTCTGCTGAACTTGTAACCCCAAAAAGAAGTTTAGTTCACTCATGGCACTCATTTGAAATTTGTCCTGCATCAGCTTGGCAAACTCTTTGCTAAGCATAGAGTTTGTGGATCCCAAGATGATGTCATCAACATAGACTTGTACCAAAAGAAGATCACCCTTTTGTTTGTTGATAAACAGGGTCTAGTCAATTTTCCCCCTGTTGAAGCCATTATCCAACAGATATTTAGAAAGAGTTCCATACCAGGCCCTGGGAGCTTGGTGAAGTCCATACATAGCCTTCTTCACCTTGTATACCTTGTCTGGGTGTTCTGGGTTTTAAAACCCTAGAGGTTGCATAACATAGACTTCTTCATCAATTGTGCCATATAAAAAGGCACTCTTAACATCCATTTGGAACACTGTGAAGTTCATGAATGAAGCATAAGCAAGAAACAACCTAATAGCTTCAATCCTGGCTACTGGAGCAAAGACTTCCTCATAATCAATGCCTTCTTCCTGTGTATATCCAAGTGCCACCAGTCTTGCTTTGTTTCTGACTACTATACCCCTCTCGTCCTTTTTGTTCCTGAGCACCCACTTTGTCCCAATAGGCCTTGCCCATTTTGGAAAATCTACCAGAATCCAAACTTCTTGAATGTCAAACTATAAGAGCTTCTCTTGCATAGCTTCAACCCAACTTGGATCATTTAAAGCCTGAAAAATCTTCTTTGGCTCTTCTTGGGACAAAAATGCAGTAAACATACAACATTGCATGTTGTTATGATTGAACTTCATGGTGATGTTTGCAATGAAGTTGTGTTCCTTTGCTGAATACCTTGTATGTCTAGGAGCTTCAGGATCACCAATGATTTGTGATAAGGGGTGATCCTTATTGATTTTGTAGGTAGGCTGTATGCTCATGATTACTTCTGTTTCATCCTCTTCCAAATCAGAATTGATGGGGCTATCTTGATTGGGAAAGAACTCTTCAAAAGAGCTTCCAAATGATACTGCATGACCTAGAGATGAATGCTGAGGCGCTGAATGCAGCTCTGAATAACTTGGACCTCCAGTCCTAATTATTTTGCTTCTACTGCTGGACATGAGATGACCACCAGATGTAAGTGAAGATGAGCAATTGAGTGGGGATTCTCTTTCTTCATCATTAATATCATTGACAACCGGATCCTTGGTAGCAGGGGAAGCAATTGATCTAGCAGGGGAATCCTGGATTCCACTGCTTTCAGCCATTCCACTGCTTTCAGAAGTTGACTTAGCAGGGGAAGAGATTGGCTGTTCTTTCCTCTGAGATGTATCATCTTCTTCACCTATTTTTGGAGTAGCTTCAATAGGAAATAGTGAGGGTAGATTCATGTACCTCAATGGTGGCTTCTCCACACCAGTTGGTTCTTTAGTACCTGAAATGTTGGTATTCTGCAAAGCAACAGGTACATAATTCATAGATTTTGAAAGAACCTCAATATCAAAGAACCAATCAGGACCTGTTTGTACATCTTCAGGCTTGTCTTCAAGAAAATCCACATGGAGATTTTCTGTCACTTTTCTTGTCTTCTTGTTGAAGACCCTATATCCCTTGCTGTTTAACGAATAACCAACAAAGTACCCATCGTCCCCCTTTTCACTGAACTTTCCTAGATTGTCAATTGTGTTCAAAATGATCACATGACATCCAAATGGTCTAAAGAAGTCAATTAAATGAGGTCTTACAGTGAACAGTTGATAAGGGGTCTTGTTGTGTGCCTTAACCACCAAGGCCCTGTTTTGAACATAACAAGCAGTGGCTACAGCCTCAGCCCAAAAGATAACTGGAAGCTTGGAATCAGATAGCATACTCCTTGCAGCTTCAATGAGTTTCCTATTCCTTCTTTCTGCAACTCCATTTTGTTGAGGTGTTCTTGCAATACTAAATTCCCTCTTTATTCCTTTGTTTATGCAGAAAGTGTCTAATTTCTTGTTTCTGAATTCACCACCATTGTCTGATCTCATGGTCACTACCCTCATACTTTTGGAAAGTTCAATCTGATTGATGAACCCAATGAGTACATCAGCTGTGTCACTATTTTCAAACAGAAAGAATGTCCATGTGAACCTTGAGAAATCATCAGTAATTATTAGGAAGTACCATTTCTTCATTATGCTTGCCACAGAAGTTGGACCAAAAAGATCCATATGCAGTAGTTCCAATGGCTTGGTAGTGGACATACTTGTTTTTGATTTGCGAGATGCTCTATGTTGCTTCCCTTTCAGACAAGCAGCACAAGTATGATCATTGGAAAAGGACTTGGAAGGAAGACCATGAACCAGATTATATTTTACTAGTTTGTTCATGTTCTTAAAATTAAGATGACCAAGTCTTCTATGCCATTTCTTACACTCTTCAACTGAGGCTTTGGCAATGAAACAAGTTTCATTGTCTTGAAGAGAGATGTACTTGAGATCAATTGTGTACATGTTCTTTTGTCTTGGTGTTCTGAGTACAATAGGAGTGTTGGGTGGTAAGAAAAACTCCTTTCCTAACACCAGACATTTAGTATCTGTAAACAAGACAAAATTCTTGTTATCAGTCATCTGTGACACACTAAAGAGATTGTACTTGAGATCTTTCACCAAGTAAACATTGTCAAAGGTCATCCCATTTGTGACAATAGTTCCTTTTCCTGTAATTGTTCCATGCCCATCACCAAAAGAAACACCATCATTGTCATGCAGGGGAACAAAGTTAGACAGATATGATTTATGTCCAGTCATGCTCCTTGAGAATCCACTATCCCAATATGCTTTATCATCCCTGGTCTTCTTTGTCACATGCAAAAAGAAAAACAAATTAGTTTTTCTTAGGGACCCAAGCCATTCAAGACTTGGATCTACCTCGTGTATCAATATAGGATAGCTTATCAAAGACTAGAGATACACCATTAGACTGAGCACCCCTTTTGGGTACCCAAACCCAACGAGCTGAGGCTTTCACAGCTTTTCCCCATTTCCCCATGTTCCTAGAGGGCAAAACTTTGCTAGCAGGAGATACCCCAGATTTAGCAGGGGAATCCCTATGCTTAGCAGAGGGAATCCATCTTTTGTTTTGGCCTCTATTGATGTGTTGGTAAGGTCTAGAGACAGATTTATATGCATTATGAGGTGCTGGGTTGGTCATGGAAGAGCTGGTCTTGGGATATGCATCATTCACCTTCCTTAGAGCAGGAACAACATGTAACACCCTAATACTAAGCTTTTGGCTATGTATAAAATAATTTCGTAGTTCCAAATCTTTTCGAATTGATTTCCAGTCTAAAGTTCGACTCAATTGTCTTTTGGTAAACAAGAGAATGGTTTGGTTTAGTTATCTTATTTTTGAACTAAATGTAAGTAACTAAAATTTTCGTTAAGTAAAATAGAAGTCTTAAAATTAAACTACAAATAAAAGCTTGCAACCTTAGAAACTAAAATGTAAGAGATTAAAAACTAGGAAAGATGTTTAAAAAATACTAAGACAAAAGGCGGCAAAGAGTAAATTTGAAAACTTAGGAAAATAAAACAAAGACTAAAATAAATGTGAAATGCGATCGCACTCCATCGTAACCATTCCATCGCAATGCTCCATCGTAACATTCCATCGCAACTTACCATCTCAATGTTCCATCGTACCCACCAATCGCACTCAATGCGATTACAACAAAAGAGATTCGATCGTACTCACTAGTACGATGGGAGGGGCGATCGTACTACCAGATCGTAACCACGATCGCAATGAGTGATCGTGGTCTTTGATCGTGGTTCCGGATCGTAACAAACCGATCGCAATCAATGCGATCAAAGCAGGGAAGAGAGACCCGATCGCACCCAAGATCGCAATAAGTGTGTGACAATCCGTCAATTTATGGTTGATATTTTATTCTCAATATTTATTTAAAAACATTATTTCAATATTACAATATGAACTCACTTATTTTTGGGAAGTAATTTGGATTTACGTCTTGAAGTAGCATCGACTACGTCTAAACCGGAGGATTCAACGTTACGTGCTTACGTTTACATATACCGTTTTGGTGACAGTCTGACATTTCAGAAAATAAATTTATCCGTGAATATTATTTTGGAGTTTTAAATTTGTGTTGGTTCATAAACTCACAAATTTACGAGAAGAGATTAGGACTTACGATTTTAATTTAACGTCCTTTACGACTAAACCGGAAACCTTAGGATTACGTATTTACGTTTTCGAACTCCGTTTTTGATGAGACAATTTTTATTAGATTCGTTTTGTGCCGTTGATTCATAATTTATAAAAACGTTTTTCGTAAAACGACCCGAGGCACGTAAATCGAGAAAACTAGAATCGAGGAGTACCCGTAAATAATTGGGGATGAGACAAAATAACTTTTGCCCCACCCCCATATATGGGACATCCAACATCAAGCAACAACACACCAAATAGGTGTCAAATTATAAGCATAATGCTTACACTTGTAAGCTAAGCTTACAAGTGAAGCTACTTCCAACATCAAAACCACAAACCAAAACCACTCTTCCCATTTCCACCCATGCAAAACAAGCTAAATCCTCTCTTCCTCTCTCTAGGATTTCGTCCATATCCAACCAAAAACACCCTCATTTGATCAAAATCAACCACAAAATCTCATGTTATTCATATACATGTTGATGCCCTCTTGAAGCTCTCTTGAATGGTGGTGATTATAACATCTATGGAGGAGTTTCCTTTGTGTCTTGGGGTTGATTTTCCACAAGGAGTTTATGAAGATTGGTGGTCATGAAGATGGTCATGGTTATTCACAAGCTTCTCCATCAAAAACCATGTCCAAATCATAACCTACATCAACTTGGTGGTATAAAGATTGTCCTCCTCAACTTCTTGTTATTTTGATTATGTAAACATGTATTTTATTTCCTATTGTATATGTATATGATGATTATATGATGATAAAAATGTTATGTGGGGATTTGTTGTTGATAAACATGATTAAAAAGGTGAAAAACCATAAGAAACAAGGTTAAAATCTTGGTTAAATTTGATGGCTGTATAAAACAGTAAATAACCATATGTTAAACTGATAAAATTATGAAGTAGAATGGATTTACAGTAAGCTATGAGTCTTGTACACATGTGAGAGTTGGCCATGCAATGGAATCAAAATAATGAGTGAGATATGATCAAAACAAGTTTAGGGTATAAATCTGAGGTTACTGTTTTGGACGATTTTTAGAAAATATTTAGAAGATGATTCAACAGTAGATATAGAAGAGTTAAATGTAGCACATATCATGTAGTTTATGTGATAAAAATTTGAGCTTCTATCTCCATACAGAACTCATGATATGTCAGTTTTGGTGAAAGTAAAGATAAAAATCAGATTTTTGAAAAATAAAGTATAATACTATTATATAAGCACTCAAAATTATATAGTATAAAATATAAATGAAAACCCACTAACTTATAAAACATATTTATATAAATATGTAAAAGGGTAAATTAATGAATAACTTATATAAATGGTAGTGAAATAATACTTATAAGTTATAAAACTATAAACATTGTTTCTACGACTTTTTCGGCTATCGCCGTAAAATTAACGTTTTTGCTAAATAAAACTTAGACGATTGGACCCGTCTAATGTAAACTTTATAAAACTCATATACTGATATATAAACATATATAACAAGTAAAAGCCGATAAAACCCGAACTATAGGACATACGGACATTAACGGACTAAATTAACGTTATTGGACTAATAAAACAACAAAATGGACTAAAACACTTATAAACTTATTTATTGGACTTTACCCATTTAGGCCCAACTTGTAAAGTGTAGATACTGATAATATAAGTATAACATGGATTAAAACAAGTTAAAGAACTTATAATAAGTTTATTGGACTTAAAACACGTAAATGGGTAAAACTAGTAAACTAGTATAAAAGTTATCGACATATAACACTAAAATGAGTAAACGAGAATATGTAAACCCACTTGATCATCATATATATAATCATCATATGTATACATACTTGTTATTTTTATAATGTCATTGGACAAGAGACTAAGACCAATATTATTTGTCTAGGTTTCCGTGATTGAAGCACGTACCGTTCGTCCGAATTGCCGATAACTCGCCTTCCCATATCAACGTGAGTTCATAGCCTCGCACTCTTTTAAATGTTTTTATAAATTTTTTATAAACCCGCGAGGGAGATAACATGTTAGTTTTTATAAAATAGGACACCATTTGTCCTGATTGCTTGTTTATTGACTTGGACCCGAATGATTGAATGACCCGATTGTATGACCCGATAAATGATTAATGGACCCGATAGATGAAATAAAATGGATTATTAAAGTTAGGTTATGTCACAAAAAGTCCCATTAGCATGAATTGTGAACTACCGGGAGTTGGTAGACGCTTATGCATATAATAGTACTATTTGGGGACGATCACCCCAGTTCGCGCCTTGACGGTTGATCCCCGTCGTGCCACATTGATTGGTAAGCGAATTTATGTATGAGAAGATTTCCATAGCGTGACCTTTGTGACGACACGCTACTTTAGATGGGCAAATTGAGTATCGGGCTAGCTACCCGTTGTTGGTTTAGTAAGGTAACAATGTCATGCGGCTTATAATAATCCAAATTAACAAAATACTACTAGACGCTCCGAATTACGACGTATTGCCTGACTAGCAATACGGGGTCATACTATTGATATTATGTTCGTGTTTTGGTTTTCATAACCATATTCATATAACGGTTTTTATTTTCATACAACGTCATAAGACGTATTGTATGATGTTTTTACGACATTGGCTCGTATAATGATTTTTTAGGCAAACGCCTATATTATGATTTTGGTGAAGATTTGTATAAAATGACTTTGGCTATTTTATGGCCTATTAAAATGATTTGTACAAAATGATTTTCAGTAATAATTTTATACTGATATTATATTGATGGAATTTATTAAACTCTATGAATTCACTCGGCGTTATCGCTGACCTTTTCTTTTAACATGTTTTATCTCAGGTACTTGAAGGTAATTCTCGGGAAGACAACAAGAATTCATGGCCCGCACCTAAACTATATTTTCCATTCGACAATTTGTAAAACTTTGTATGAAATATAATGACTTGGGACCTATGTAAATTTGATATTTATGAATGGAAATGCTTTATTAATAAACGACGCGATTTTTATGCATTGTCTATGATGTGAGTAATGTGCTATCCCGTAACACCAACTAGTCTTCCGCTGTATCGAGTTGTATTAATTTGGGGGTGTTACAGTTTGGTACCAGAGCTCTCGTTATAGAGAACGAAAGATCTTTAAAACCAAGGTTTTGAATAAAACATTTCAAAATCTTTTAACTATAAACATTTTTCTAAAAATGTCTAAAAATCTTTTGACTATAACGGTGCCGAAGAATTCCCGAGTTACCGACAAGGCCAGATTGAGAAGTGTTATTTTAATATATATATAACTTGGATTATATATATATGATGTAATTTTATTACATGATTGTTTGATGATTATTTTGATATTTATACGAGGTATTTATACGACGTAGATTGTCACAATGTACCCTAAATCCCCTAGTAAATTAATCTAAGCTATTCTCGTAGGAATTCTAGCTATCCTAGATCTAAACCAAGTTGCGGATATTTATGATCCCAACAAATGGTTGATATTCGTAGAATGTAGATATTAGTTGATTGTGAAATCGAAGAAGAATTGGCGAGATTAAATATGATATCGATGTCATGACGATCTTTCCTTATAGAGTGGAGTTTGACAAAACGTTACCACCTAGGAAGATGTCATCTGATTCGTTGTCATCCAATTCTTAAATTGAAATCGAAAGGGTGAAAGTTGCACTTGAGGCTGTAATTGGAACCATTACCAAAAAGCCTCATGCCACTAGTACCTTTCCGAGAAGTCTAATTGAATGTATGAGTCATCTCATACTAGTGACTCATTTGATAATTGTTGTTGTAAGATCTATAGGGTTGGAAATTAAGTGTTGATTCATATCGAGCTTTTATTGCCCTATTAAGGTTTATAAATAAGGTTGAAATTATTGGAGAATGAAGTAGGATATCACACTGAGTATAAGTTGATTGAAACTTGAATGAAGTAAAACTTAACTCATATGGAATATGAAATTGTTAAGAGGAAGTCGTTAAGTCATGTGATTGAATTATAAAGTGGTAATTGATTGTTGATTTGTGTTAAGGGTTGTTCCTAGGCCATTGTCCACTAATGAGGATGCCCAGAGTCCGAGAAATAAATTGAAGAAATCTTCTTCTGAATTGGGACCAATGGATCTTCCGGGACATATGGAACACCTAATAACTCTTGTAGATTATTATTCATTGTGGTATCTTTTAAATATCCCTAACTTAACTGAGATATCAGTTGGTAGGATAAGTTCTGAGAATTGTATGACATAGTGACACGTAATGTGTTACGGTACAATTTGACTTGTTTGTGATTAATGAAAAGACTACCTTTGATTGCTAAATTCTACATGTATCGATGTTATCTATCCTTTATTGCTTAACCTAATGTTCGCATTAGTGATGCAACCATTGAACAAGTACTCATCTCGAATTGAGTTACGTTGTAGATTATTCTTGTTGAGTGCCATCGAGGTCATGAACCTCATGATTATTTGGCTAAGCTCATTCCCTATCATATTGTAGTTAAGCTCTTGGTGAACAACTCTTCATCACTCTTTTGCAGATCACTCATTGTTTTTATAAGATAAAACAGTATCCTTTGAGAAAAATTGAATTTTCATTACTATAAGGATTATTCAAAGTGAGATTTATAAGTGACTGATATCAAAATGAAGTTGTTTAAGAGACGACTTGGAAACTTAATTATTTCCATAACAAAGAAAATCTTTTGTAAATTTATTCTTGATTCTTATTTAAGAATTAAGCATGAAAATGTTTTTATTATAAACATGATGATAAAGTTTTGACGAACTGAGTATTGCATCGTTAATCTTGAAATTGTATATAATTGCGCGCCTACATACAATTTGGAATGGACCATGCAAGGCTGATTAGTAGTCACCATAAAACTAATGAATAAACACTACATTTTCTTTAAAGATTGTGAAAGATTAAATTTTATGAGATCTACAAGAAGTGAAAAATAGGGACATATTAGTAGGGACACCTACATATGTGCCTGTAGCACCTATTCTTCTGAGTCGAATTTACTCATCTATGGAAATTGTCTTATTTGACAATTGACAATTCTTTCTTGTCCAATTCTCCCGTAGTGAGATTCTTAGGAAAAGTATTTGATTACCGAGTGTTGATACCCGACTGGATGTATCGGCGTTCTTATCATTTCTTTTGACTTGATTTCATTTGAATGACCTGGGTAACGATCCGAGGAGCTTTCGAATGCGTACTCAAATTATGAAAACATGGGATATATTCATATTCGTTAAATGTTTTCGTCTGTATCTGATTTGAAATTCTATCGCGTAGATTATGCGTTGACCTTACTCTTTTAATGGTAGTTGTGTCTCCTGATATCCTTGAATTGTGAAGGATTATGAGTTATTATTAGTCTTTTGAGAAGTTCACATCTTATCGGCGGCAATAAAACTAAAAAGTTGATAGTGCGAGTAGAATGGATTGATTGATTATGACATGACGACATTGTCTTAATTGATGGGAACTCGAGTAGAATTCCCCTAAATGATAAGATGTTGATTATCAAAAGTTATTTAAATAATTCTTGATGGATGACCATATCCTGCATTTAGACTTAAAATTATACCGTGAATGGTTGTGAACTAGTTATAGATATTATAATCTAGAAATAACTTAAAGTGAATTTATTAAAAGATGTTTCTGTTATCTGAAACTTTAGGAAGTATTTGTTGATGAATTACCTAGACTTTCGCCATTAAGGCAAGAAGAATTTGGTATTTGATTATATTCCCGGTGTTGCACCTATGGCTTGTGCACTATACGTCAGCACCATCTAAATTAAAGGAATTACCGTACAACTGAGAGAGTTGACGGAGAAATATTTTATTATACCAAGCCTGTCATCCTGAAGAGCTATGGTGTTATCATTCCTTATATTTATAGATTACTGTGAATTGAGTAAATTGACAATCGAAAACGATATCCATAACTCGAAATGGAAGAATTGTTCAATCATTTATAAGGTTCTAGCAAATTTGATCCATAGCATGGTTATCATCAACTTCGCCTCTGCGAAAGAGATTATCTATTCCAATCACTACATCTGGTGCTTGTAATGAACATTATGAGTTCCACGTGATGCCGTTTGGATTTACCAATGCACATGTAGCATTCATAAAGTTGGTGAATCACGTGTGTAGGCTGTAAATTGATAAATTCATGCTTGTGATCATTAAGGATCATTTGTTTGTTTATAAGAATAAGAATGAGTTAATAATTAGTTATAAATTGTCCTGAATTGGCCGAACAATGAAAACCTGAACCTTGAATAATTGATATGTGGTTAAAGACTTAAACCTTTACATTATTTAACTATGTGATTAATAGATAATGGAATATATTGACTCTTCAAAAATTAGAAGTCATTTAAGACTTTGGATTTTACTAAAAAGAAAATGGGAGTATGTTTTACCAAATGTTTTAACAAAGGATTTTTAAGGGATTATTCCCTTATAACCAAAACATTTAACTAAACTCCTGTTTAGGGGTAAATGTTTTTGCATACCTCAAGATAACCTAAGAGGAATTGAGGAAACCATTTAAACCATAACTTGGAATTTGAAACGACAATTTTTGCTTTTCAATTAAGAAAATTTTGACCAAAGTATAAGCCAAAGATTTTTTTCAAACAATTACGGATCTTATTAAATATTTTTGATAAATCAACAAAAATCGTGTTAATTAAATTCAAATTATATTTGAACATTTTATATAATTGGTCGAACTAAAAAATTTAAACTTTTAACGCTTACGTTTCATAAAAATTGAATATTTAATATTTAATTAGTTGTAATAATTATCGACACTTTAAACGCCGGATTGAGAAAAACTGATAAAAATAGTAGTTGAGACGAAACTAAAACATAGAAGATATGAAGAAAGAAATTTTGAATAAATACGGTTATGATATTTATTTCATCAGGAAGGTGAACGTAATTACTGACACATAATATATAAAGAATACCTGAGTGAATTATGGACACGATAATCACATCATCATGAGAAGTGAATATAGATACTGACGTATTATATAAAAAGGATAAAGAACCTATTAGGATATATTTCTTAATAATGAACGTGCAAAATAAATTGCCAAACAATATAAAAATAAACGATGTTTGTGAAAAGAATAATATAAATAATAAAAAGTGGTTCGTGGCTGATGTGAACCATTAGAATTGAGAAGCCGATAGCGTTAAATGTTTTAAAGGGCCGTTTATGGTTGCCTAAATATGGAAAAATTGTGAGATATAGTTATGTTGGAATTTGTAAGTATAAGTATTCTATTTATGTCATATATGACTAAAAGTATCTTTGTCTGAAGAAACTGTACTGATGGAAATTATGAAGGCAAACATCGCCTCATACATTAGTAAACGTTTAGCTATTGCAAAGGTCATCATCTGAATTTGATTCGATTTGGGCCATCGTCGACAGACTGACCAAATCTGCTAACATCATTCTCGTTAATGATAGAATCTTGATGAAGAAATAGACTCTTTTATTTAAAAGAAGTTATATAAACATAGTGTGCCTGTATCGATCATCTATATATCAAGATCCTCGCTTCGCATCGAATTTCTAGAGATTTGCTCAGAAGTCATTGAGAACGAACCTTGATGAGAGTACTATGTACCACCCCAATCGAAGGGACGAGGTAAAGTAACGATACAAAATACTATAAGCGCTGTTCTATGTTTGAATGATTGACCTTTGGATATAGACCGTATAATCGTTTTCCTTTGGAGAGATTATCATTAATAATTATCGTATTAGGATCGAGATCGAATCTTGTTAGGATCTGAATCTTAGAGCATCTGTAAGCAGGAGTTGAGATGAAGACATCCGACATACACGCATTGTGAGTTGGACATGTCTTTTAGGTTTAAGGTTTCCTATGATGGCGAACCTATCCTTACAAAATACCCGACCCGCGAGATCTGAAATGATTGTTGAAATTAGGATCTGATTATTGACTTCTGGTAGTGGGCAAGAGGTTATGTGAATATAAAATGTAGATTTTGAAGTGCCAAATGGGTAGCGAAGTTATGCCAAAAATTTTAACCTTGGAAAAATGAATTCATGATCTGACAAATCATGGGATATAAGTCCCCGTTGTATGGGACCATTGAGATGATGTAAAAGATTTGGTTTGAAAGGCATATAAGTTGGATCTACCCAAGGACGTCAAGAGATGCGTGAATTATGTTTTGTATATCGAACTTGATGGAATATCTATCAAGTGAAAATCTGAATTCTTCTTAGTAAAAGTTTAGATCGGCGAAAAGTTGCATTCATCAGAAACCCGTGAACATCATGGATAGAGAAAGTAAGTCAACATTTAGCCTGATCTTATTCCCGTAGTTATGTCTGATGAAACTCGCGTATTGTAATGAATTACACTTGTGAGAAAAGACCGAATGTGGAGGAAATACCCACATGGCTTTAACTCTATAAGAAGCGAGTAGTAAGGTAAGATGATCTTTGAGGACAAAGATCCTGTTTAGGGGTAAATGCTGTGACAATCCGTCAATTTATGGTTGATATTTTATTCTCAAATTTTATTTAAAAACATTATTTCAATATTACAATATGAACTCACTTATTTTTGGGAAGTAATTTGGATTTACGTCTTGAAGTAGCATCGACTACGTCTAAACCAGAGGATTCAACGTTACGTGCTTACGTTTACATATACCGTTTTGGTGACAGTCCGACATTTCAGAAAATAAATTTATCCGTGAATATTATTTTGGAGTTTTAAATTTGTATTGGTTCATAAACTCACAAATTTACGAGAAGAGATTAGGACTTACGATTTTAATTTAACGTCCTTTACGACTAAACCGGAAACCTTAGGATTACGTATTTACGTTTTCGAACTCCGTTTTTGATGAGACAATTTTTATTAGATTCGTTTTGTGTCGTTGATTCATAATTTATAAAAATGTTTTTCGTAAAACGACCCGAGGCACGCAAATCGAGAAAACTAGAATCGAGGAGTACCCGTAAATAATTGGGGATGAGACAAAATAACTTTTGCCCCACCCCCATATATGGGACATCCAACATCAAGCAACAACACACCAAATAGGTGTCAAATTATAAGCATAATGCTTACACTTGTAAGCTAAGCTTACAAGTGAAGCTACTTCCAACATCAAAACCACAAACCAAAACCACTCTTCCCATTTCCACCCATGTAAAACAAGCTAAATCCTCTCTTCCTCTCTATAGGATTTCGTCCACATCCAACCAAAAACACCCTCATTTGATCAAAATCAACCACAAAATCTCATGTTATTCATATACATGTTGATGCCCTCTTGAAGCTCTCTTGAATGGTGGTGATTATAACATCTATGGAGGAGTTTCCTTGGTGTCTTGGGGCTGATTTTCCACAAGGAGTTTATGAAGATTGGTGGTCATGAAGATGGTCATGGTTATTCACAAGCTTCTCCATCAAAAACCATGTCCAAATCATAACCTACATCAACTTGGTGGTATAAAGATTGTCCTCCTCAACTTCTTGTTATTTTGATTATGTAAACATGTATTTTATTTCCTATTGTATATGTATATGATGATTATATGATGATAAAAATGTTATGTGGGGATTTGTTGTTGATAAACATGATTAAAAAGGTGAAAACCATAAGAAACAAGGTTAAAATCTTGGTTAAATTTGATGGCTGTATAAAACAGTAAATAACCATATGGTAAACTGATAAAATTATGAAGTAGAATGGATTTACAGTAAGCTATGAGTCTTGTACACATGTGAGAGTTGGCCATGCAATGGAATCAAAATAATGAGTGAGATATGATCAAAACAAGTTTAGGGTATAAATCTGAGGTTACTGTTTTGGACGATTTGTAGAAAATATTTAGAAGATGATTCAACAGTAGCTATAGAAGAGTTAAATGTAGAAAATATCATGTAGTTTATGTGATAAAAATTTGAGCTTCTATCTCCATATAGAACTCAAGATATGGCAGTTTTGGTGAAAGTAAAGATAAATATCAGATTTTTGAAAAATAAAGTATAATACTATTATATAAGCACTCAAAATTATATAGTATAAAATATAAATGAAAACCCACTAACTTATAAAACTTATTTATATAAATATGTAAAAGGGTAAATGAATGAATAACTTATATAAATGGTAGTGAAATAATACTTATAAGTTATAAAACTATAAACATTGTTTTTACGACTTTTTCGGCTATCGCCGTAAAATTAACGTTTTTGCTAAATAAAACTTAGACGATTGGACCCGTCTAATGTAAACTTTATAAAACTCATATACTGATATATAAACATATATAACAAGTAAAAACCGATAAAACCCGAACTATAGGACATACAGACATTAACGGACTAAATTAACGTTATTGGACTAATAAAACAACAAAATGGACTAAAACACTTATAAACTTATTTATTGGACTTTACCCATTTAGGCCCAACTTGTAAAGTGTAGATACTGATAATATAAGTATAACATGGATTAAAACAAGTTAAAGAACTTATAATAAGTTTATTGGACTTAAAACACGTAAATGGGTAAAACTAGTAAACTAGTATAAAAGTTATCGACATATAACACTAAAATGAGTAAACGAGAATATGTAAACCCACTTGATCATCATATATATAATCATCATATGTATACATACTTGTTATTTTTATAAAGTCATTGGACAAGAGACTAAGACCAATATTATTTGTCTAGGTTTCCGTGATTGAAGCACGTACCGTACGTCCGAATTGCCGATAACCCGCCTTCCCATATCAACGTGAGTTCATAGCCTCGCACTCTTTTAAATGTTTTTATAAATGTTTTATAAACCCGCGAGGGAGATAACATGTTAGTTTTTATAAAATAGGACACCATTTGTCCTGATTGCTTGTTTATTGACTTGGACCCGAATGATTGAATGACCCGATTGTATGACCCGATAAATGATTAATGGACCCGATAGATGAAATAAAATGGATTATTAAAGTTAGGTTATGTCACAAAAAGTCCCATTAGCATGAATTGTGAACTACCGGGAGTTGGTAGACGCTTATGCATATAATAGTACTATTTGGGGACGAGCACCCCAGTTCGCGCCATGACGGTTGATCCCCGTCGTGCCACATTGATTGGTAAGCGAATTTATGTATGAGAAGATTTCCATAGCGTGACCTTTGTGACGACACGCTACTTTAGATGGGCAAATTGAGTATCGGGCTAGCTACCCGTTGTTGGTTTAGTAAGGTAACAATGTCATGCGGCTTATAATAATCCAAATTAACAAAATACTACTAGACGCTCCGAATTACGACGTATTGCCTGACTAGCAATACGGGGTCATACTATTGATATTATGTTCGTGTTTTGGTTTTCATAACCATATTCATATAACGGTTTTTATTTTCATACAACGTCATAAGACGTATTGTATGATGTTTTTACGACATTGGCTCGTATAATGATTTTTTAGGCAAACGCCTATATTATGATTTTGGTGAAGATTTGTATAAAATGACTTTGGCTATTTTATGGCCTATTAAAATGATTTGTACAAAATGATTTTCAGTAATAATTTTATACTGATATTATATTGATGGAATTTATTAAACTCTATGAATTCACTCGGCGTTATCGCTGACCTTTTCTTTTAACATGTTTTATCTCAGGTACTTGAAGGTAATTCTCGGGAAGACAACAAGAATTCATGGCCCGCACCTAAACTATATTTTCCATTCGACAATTTGTAAAACTTTGTATGAAATATAATGACTTGGGACCTATGTAAATTTGATATTTATGAATGGAAATGCTTTATTAATAAACGACGGGATTTTTATGCGTTGTCTATGATGTGAGTAATGTGCTATCCCGTAACACCAACTAGTCTTCCGCTGTATCGAGTTGTATTAATTTGGGGGTGTTACAAAGTGATCGTGGAACGTGATCGTACCAGGGAAACAACAACAGATCGCACTCTATGCGATCGAAGCCATGTATCGTAACAAGGGAAAACCCTTCTAAGATGAAAAAGGCGTCAAAAAAATAAATAAGCAAAACTAAATAAGAACTTTAACAATAAGCAAATTTCAAAAACTAAATCAAAAACAATAATAAGACGAGACAATAAGCAACAAATTTAAAGACTTTTTCAAAACACGAGATAAGTAACAAAATAAGCAAACTTTTAGAAAGAAGAACTTTTTAGAAAACTAAGAAAAACAAATAAGCTAAGTATGAAACAAGCCAATAAGATTGTCAAACTTATAGCTTATCTCATCCAAAAACTTGGATAAAAGTAAAAAGGTAAAAATTTTAGTAAAATAAGCAAAGAGATTAAGCAATTTCTTGCTTAATCCGAATTTAAAATAAACCAAAAACAAGAAAAGTAGAAGGAGAATGATGAAAGAAAACTTGATTAAAAGTAAATAAAGATCATACAACAAAATGAAGAACACTTACTTGAATTAAAGAAATTAAAGTGCAAGACAATGTATTTAAAATGACATGAAAAGTAAGGTGCATGTAAATAAAAATGGTGGAAGAGGTGGTTTGTCAAGCCACCCAACAACAACAAAATGAAGAAAAATCTAAACTATATATCGGGAGATTAGGGAGGAGCTTAGGAAGCTTCCTCCCTCTTTCTTATTTCTCTAATTGCATCATCAAGTCCTTAATCTTCTTAATCTTTTGACTTTAATGACTTTGTCTCGGGATTTCTTCAAACTCGTCTTGTAATTATTCAATAAATTAGACTTGAGTTCTTCAGCTTTTAGTAAACTTCCGTCTTTTGACTTTTTCTTCGATAAATCTTCAGAATTTGTCTTGGACTTCTGTTCTTTTTCCACTCTTGATTTCTTGACTTCGTCTTTTGTCTTTTTCTTCGATAAAAGCCTGTGAAATCCCGTGTTTTCTCCACTTTTCACCTTTTCGTCCTAAATCACAACAAAAACACAAACCACGCATAATTCTGACATAAATGACATAAAATACACGTTTTGGCTCGGTTATTATTGTAATTAAGTGGTAAAAAGGATGGGTGTTTACACACCTATCAAATCCCCTACACTTAACCATTGCAATGTCCTCATGCAATGCATTAGTTACAAAGCACGATTACACTTTTCATCATAATCAATCCACGTTGGCCTTTATTAACGAGATAGAAAACTATAAACATTCAAAGTAAGAAAGAAATCAAAAAAATACCTTTGTGTTTTGGAAATGTTGTGAATGATCATCATCCTCAAATTATCACTTTCTCCAAACCAAGCTTAAAAATGAGATCATTGTTATTTTAAGTCAGCAAACTAACACGAACTCATGTTGGCCAATTATTCACTTAGACTCCCTTATTCCTAGGTGTATCTCTTATATTTTATTATTGTCTTAATGATCACGAGGATGCATTGTTGACTTATTTCGATAGTTTATTAGGCTGAAAATAAAGTGGGACGATTTAATCAATAGTTAGCTAAAGGACGAAATCTTTTAAAACTGCTTCTCGGGACCTCATAAAGTTCATATCTTGGCATAACTCGCTTCGCGATGTGAGACCTTTCTCGGACCGATATTTGGCAGCGACTTCATACTTCAAATCTTGATAGACGTTCATGAAATAATGGCCTTCTCTTCATAATAGAAATTTCTTCACATGAAGTTTTGAGAGATTCTTCATATTTGGACCACGACTTCTTCATTTTTCTCCAATCTTTACTTTGGACTTTGATATACAACGATCTGCCTCCTTTTTGGACTTGGATCTATTTATCCTCATACCTTGCTAGGGTCTTTTTGGATAGACTTCTCCATGATCTTTAGGGAGTACTTGCTTTTCGTCGTGTGTCTTGATCCTTCATATTGATTTTCGATAAATGATTTTTCACATCACTTGGGATATTTAGCAACAAAATGTTGCCCTCATGCCTTGTTAGGACCTTTTTGGACTCGCCAATCTTCGCATCCCGCTTCAATAAGTTATGCCTTGGCTATGAACTCTAATCCATACCGAGAAACTTTTAAACGATCTTGGGCTAGAAGCTAAGTAACTTTTCAAATCGTACAACCTTATTTATTGCAGATAAATTTATTAGCAAGCGATGGGAGAATAGGCTTATAATTAACTCACATAAATTCACGAGAGAATACCAAACTTATTATTGACTCTATCATCTCTCGTTCTCCACAGTTTAAAATCTCAAGGAATGAGACTCGTGGATGCTTAGCCTATTAAATCAAAGTTTTGGGTTTTCGAGTCGCCTATAGGATCTTGCAAATTCTTAGACTTTTTCAAGTTTAGAAATCGCATTTTAAAGTTCCCATGATAAACGACTCTCTAGGATCAATTATAGGAACTTGTGAAAAGTTCTTGTTCTTAACCCGTGAGAGTTAAGACTTTCGGGTTTTATAGCTCCCTATATAAAAGCCTAGCAAAACTTGACTTAAACACGTTAAGGATACTAGCTAGAGTAAACTTAGATAAGTAAACTCGGGTTGAGTCAAAAGATTCACAACGTTTTGAAAATTAAAACCACTTTATTAAAAATTTATTCTAGAAAATAACCATAACAAAGGAAAATACAACTATACAACTAGGCCAAAATAGATCAAAAATTTTGAAAAATGTCGAAAAATTGATTTTCCGGTTAAAATGAGGACAGATACAAAGAAAAGGCCACTTAACTTCGATAGAAGTCCCCTTACACTTGATATAAACATTGTCCTCAATGTTTAAGCATATGGGAGTAAACTCCCCTACACTTAGGACATTGTGCATGTTGTTTAAATCTTGCTCAGGAAGAGACAACTAAAGAGATTCCTATTTTAATATTGGAAAATATAAAATAGTGAATCGAAAAGAGTTTAGGATAGAACCGGGAAAACAGAAACACGGAATCACGGTTCGTCAAAAGTCATCAAGAGTGTGTCTTTGAAGCTATAATCCCTGCACATGATAAGAAAGAAAACAAGAAACACCACGGGGCTCCCCCTACACTTATGTTGAAAACAGGTAAAGATAGGTAGGTAATTGGGTTGCCTCCTAAAAAGCGCTTGTTTTTATTAACCGAGTCACGAGCTTGACTTGTCCCCGAATTAAATGGTCCATGGGGAAGCCTCGAATGTAATACCGGGATCAAAGACCTTGTCCTCGTTCCCGGTTGACATCAACAAAGAAGAGGAGGGGGGATAAGTCTTGAATGGGAGAAAAGTCCTTTCAACATAAGAAAAGTATGTGAAATCAAGATCCACGGGAGGTGGGGTGGGTAAAGTAAGCACATTGACATCCCCTAAAGACAATGGAGGTTGAGCATTCGGCAAAGCCGTACTGTTATCAATGATAGCATAATCAATGTCACCTCCCGGGTCAAAGCACTCATCCTCTGTAATAGTGGCTAAAGGGGAGGATGAAAGGTGCTCGGGACGGGGACTTGGGTCAATACCTTCAAGTAGCAAATTTTCAAGAATAATATTCCCCTCCGTGTCATCGTCATCAATACCTGGAGGTATGGAGTGAATGTCGATTTCTTCCAGCAATGGGTCATTATCTTCAACGGGAGGAATAGATGGAGGCAAAGTCTCGGAGAGAGGAGGAGAAGTCAACTCTTCGATTTGAGCAATAAGAAGATCCACTTTCCATAATCTGTCGCGGAGAATCACGTCTTCCACCTCATTTTCCAGAGAAAGTTCATCGGTGAACTTCTCGTAAGCCGGAGAGAGAAAATCGTCATCACCCGCATCTCCCGGTGGAGATTGAGACATTTCAAAAGTGAAATTCTCATAGCGTGGAGAAAAATCGTCATCACTAGGATCGATCGCTTGCGTAAGAGCAACGTCGTCCTCAGATTCCATAGCAGTAGGCATGTCACAAACCTCCTCATCAAAGAATTTATCGAGACCAAAACCACTCAGCTCACTCAATGTATCATAATCCTTAGACACGTTTGGGATATCGAGAGAAGGGATGACAATTGCACTAGGACATTGAGCAGTAAGGTCATTCCAAGAAATAGTAGGCTCATCGTCATCATCATCATAATAGTATGTATACACCGGAGGAGGAGTATAAGTCTTGATATTCGATATTTGCTCAGGCCGTTGATCCTCTTGATATTTTTCGATGATCTTGTTGCAAGCTTCTTGAACTTTTTGAAAGCTGTCAAAAAATGCGGCCATTTTCTCAGGAGGAAGTGCACAAAAGGGTTGATGATCGAAGAAGTGTTGTGGGGGCTCAAAATGTTGAAAACCTGAATTATAGCATGGGTGTGGCTCATAGTAGTTCATCGGTTGAGAAGAATTAGAACACGGGTTTGGTTCATAATAATCCATTGGTGAAGAAAACGGAGGACACGGATTTTGCTCATAATAATTCATTGGTTGACAATAAGAAGTATCCTGAGGACCCCCATAGTTGTTGCAAAACGGGTGAGGAGAAAGACTGGGTGCGTCTTGTGGATAGCTATTATCATTGTCATAATTGTACCCCAGTTCTTGCCCGTGATCATACGGGTATCGAACCGGGCACGAAACATGCCAATAAGAATCGCTTCCACAATAGATGCACGGGGGAACAGGAGGTGGGTTCAAAAAGGACGAATTAGTCGAGTTGCACAAAGGACAAAATCCAAATTGGAATTGTGTATTGTCGATATCATTTCCGCACCGCTCACATGTACACCATTGACAAGAGTCGTTCCCGTATAATCGTCTCCCACACCCGACGCAATGGACATAAGAATCCATAAAGAAAAATAGATAAGCAAGAAGAATATTTTTGGTGCAAAACTTTAAAAAAGAAATGCTTTTTATGATTTTTCAAATTTTTTTGGGATTTTTGAAAATTTTTGACACAAAAAAAAAAACGTTCACAAGTGAACGGATCCCAAAAGCCAACGCGTCTCTCACAAAAAACCTTTAATCTTAACGAAAAGAGCCGGCAGCGACGCCATTTAATACTAAGCTTTTGGCTAAGTATAAAATAATTTCGTAGTTCCAAATCTTGTCGAATTTATTTCTAGTCTAAAGTGCGACTCAATTGTCTTTTGGTGAACAAGAGAATGGTTTGGTTTAGTTATCTAATTTTTGAACTAAATGTAAGTAACTAAAATTTTCGTTAAGTGAAATAGAAGTCTTAAAATTAAACTACAAATAAAAGCTTGAAACCTTAGAAACTAAAATGTAAGAGATTAAAAACTAGGAAAGATGTTTAAAATATACTACGACAAAAGGCGGGAAAGAGTAAATTTTAAAAACTTAGGAAAATAAAACAAAGACTAAAATAAATGTGCAATGCGATCGCACTCCATCATAACCATTCCATCGCAATGCTCCATCGCAACATTCCATCGCAACTTACCATCGCAATGTTCCATCGTACCCACCAATCGCACTCAATGCGATTACAACAAAAGAGATTCGATCGTACTCACTAGTACGATGGGACGGGCGATCGTACTACCAGATCGCAACCACGATCGCAATGAGTGATCGTGGTCTTTGATCGTGGTTCCGGATCGTAACAAACCGATCGCAATCAATGCGATCAAAGCAGGGAAGAGAGACCCGATCGCACCCCAAATCGCAATAAGTGATCGTGGAACGTGATCGTACCAGGGAATCTAAACTATATATAGGGAGATTATGGAGGAGCTTAGGAAGCTTCCTCCCTCTTTCTTCTTTCTCTAATTGCATCATCAAGTCCTTAATCTTTTGACTTTAATGACTTTGTCTTGGGATTTCTTCAAACTCGTCTTGTAATTCTTCAATAAATTAGACTTGAGTTCTTCGGCTTTTAGTAAACTTCCGTCTTTTGACTTTTTCTTCGATAAATATTCAGAATTGGTCTTGGACTTCCGTTCTTTTTCCACTCTTGATTTCTTGACTTCGTCTTTTGTCTTTTTCTTTGATAAAAGCCCGTGAAATCCCGTGTTTTCTCCACTTTTCACCTTTTCGTCCTAAATCACAACAAAAACACAAACCACGCATAATTCCAACATAAATGACATAAAATACATGTTTTGGCTCGGTTATTATTGTAATTAAGTGGTAAAAAGGATGGGTGTTTACACACCTATCACACCCCTAAATTTTTACAATTCAATACAGCGGAAGACTTGTTGGTGTTACGGGATAGCACATTACTGACATCATAGACAACGCTTAAAAATCACGTCGTTTAATAATAAAGGATTTCCATTCATAAATATCAAGTTTACATAGGTCCCAAGTCATTGTATTTCATACAGGTTTTACAAAGCATTTGAATGGAAATTGTTATTTAAGTGCGGGCCATGAATTCTTGTTGTCTTCCCGAGAATTACCTTCAAGTACCTGAGATAAAACATGTTTAGAAAAGGTCAGCGATAACGCCGAGTGAATTCATAGAGTTTAATAAAACCATTAATATATCATCGGTATATAATTATTACCGAAAATCATTTTGTACAAATCTTTATAATAGGCCATAAAATAGCCAAAGTCATTTTATACAAATCCTTATCAAAATCATAATATAGGCTTTCGCCTTCAAAATCATTATACGAACCATTGTGTTTAATAAAAATCATACAATACGTTTATAACGTTGTATAGATTAAATAAAAACCGTTATATGAATATGGTTATATAAAACCAAAACACGAACATAATATCAATGATAAGACCCTGTATTGCTACTCAGGCAATATATCGTAATTCAATGCATAAAGCAGTATTTTCGTTATTTTTGGATTATTATAAGCCGCATGACATTGTTACCTTACTACAACGAACAACGGGTAGCTAGCCCGAAACTCATTTGCCCATCTAAATTAGCGTATCGTCACAATAATCACGCTTGTGTAAATCTTCTCATATATAAATTCGCTTACCAATCAATGTGGCACGACGGGGATCAACCGTCAAGGCGCGAACTGGGGTTATCGTCCCCAAATAGTACAATTATATGCATAAGCTTCTACCAAATCCCGGTAGTTCACAATTCATGCTAATGGGACTTTTAGTGACATAACCTAACTTTAATAATCCATTTCATTTCATCTATCGGGTCATTTAATCATTCATCGGGTCATACAATCATTCGGGTCCAAATCAATTGTGACAATCCGTCAATTTATGATTGATATTTTATTCTCGAATATTATTTAAAAACATTATTTTAATGTTACATTATGAACTCACTTATTTTTGGGAAGAAATTTGGATTTAAGTCTTGAAGTAGCATCGACTACGTTTAAACCGGAGGATTCTACGTTACGTGCTCACGTTTACATACACCGTCTTTGGTGACAGTCCGACATTTCAAAAAATAAATTTGTCTGTGAATATTATTTTGAGATTTTAAATTTGTGTTGGTTCATAAACTCACAAATTTACGAGAAGAGATTAGGACTTACGATTTTAATTTAACGTCCTTTACGACTAAACCGGAACCCTTAGGATTACGTATTTACGTTTTCGAACTCCGTTTTTGATGAGACAATTTTTATTAGATTCGTTTTGTGCCGTTGATTCATAATTTTTAAAAATGTTTTTCGTAAAACGACCCGAGGGCACGCAAATCTAGGAAACTAGAATCGAGGAGTACCCGTAAATTAGTGGAGATGAGACAAGTGGGACACTTGTCCCACCCCCACTATAACTAGCCAACATAAGCCTTGTGGCAAGTTTATACATAAACTTGCAAGACACATGTCTTGCAAGCTTAATAAACAAGCTAACAAACCACAAAACCATCTAGCCAAAACCATTCACTCATTTAACACATGCAAACCATCAACTCCTCTCTTCCTCTCTATAAAATTTGTCCAAGAACCACCCATTTAATCAATTTTAACCACAAACATTTGTTATAATTAACATATGTTAATCTCCATTCAAAAAGATGAAGATTGGTGCAAGTTTTAACATCCAAGGAGAAGTTTTGTTGGTGTCTTGGGGCTGATTTTCTGTGAGAAGCTTATGAAGATTTGGTGATCTTAAAGTGGTGTTGGTTTATCACAAGTCTTGCCATCAAATCCAAGCCTTGTTCATCAAAACTCATCTTTTCATCACTAATGGTGGTATAGAGATTGTTTCTTCCTATCCTCTTTTTATTTTGATTATGTAATCATGTATTTTCTTTCCTATTGTATATGTATATGATGAATATATGATGATAAAAGTATTGTGTGGGGATTTGGTGTTGATAAATATGATTAAAAAGATGAAAAATATAAGAAACAAGGCTAAAATCTTGTTTAAATTGTTGGCTGTATAAAACAGTAAAGAATCATATGATGAACTGATAAAAATGGCATAGATTAATGGATATACAGAAATTAATATGTCTTGTACACATGTGAGAGTTGGCAATGCAATAGAATCATTATAATGAGTGAGATATGATCAAAACAAGTTTAGAGTACCAATCTGAATAGTCAGTTTTGGACGGACTGTTAAGGATATTTAGAGTTGGATTGAGCAGTAGCCATAGGTAACTTAATTGTAGCACATAACATGAAGATCATGCCATCCAAAAATGAGCTTCTATCTCTTTGTAGAACTCAAGATATGGTAAAAATGGTGAAAATAAAAGTAAAAATCAGATTTTGGAAATTAAAGTATAATAGTATTATATAAGCACTCAAATAAAAATAGTATAAAATGTGAATTAAAACCCACTAACTTATATAATACATTTATATAAATATTTATAAGGATAAATAAATGGACATTATATAAAAATGGTAGTTTGATAAGTTTTATAAGTTATAAAACTATAAACATGATTTTTTACGACTTTTTCGGCTATTACCGTAAAATTAACGTTTTTGTTAAATAAAACTTAGACGGTTGGACCCGTCTAATGTGAACTTTATAAAACTCATATACTGATATATAAACATATATAACAAGTAAAAAAAACCGATAAAACCCGAACTATATAACATACGGACATTAACGGACTAAGTTAACATTATTGGACTAATAATACAACAAAATGGGCTAAAACACTTATAAACTTATTTATTGGGCTTAACCCATTTGGGCCCAACATGTAAAGTGTCAATACTGATAATACAAGTATAAAGTGGAATAATACAAGTTAAAGAACTTATAATAAGTTTATTGGACCTAAAACACGTAAATAGGTAAAACTTGTAAACTAGTTACCAATACGTAAACACTAAAATGAGTAAAAGAGAATATGTAAACCCACTTGATCATCATATATATAAAATCATCATATGTATACATAATTGTTATTTTATAAAGTCATTGGACATGAGTCTAAGACGAGTATTATTTGTCTAGGTTTCCGTGATTGAAGCACGTACCGTACGTCCGAATTGCCGATAACCCGCCTTCCCACATCAACGTGAGTTCATAGCCTCGCACTCTTTTAAATGTTTTTATGAAATGTTTTATAAACCCGCGAGGGAGATAACATGTTAGTTTTTATAAAATAGGACACCATTTGTCCCGATTGTTTGTTTATTGATTTGGACCCGACTGATTGTATGACCCGATTGTATGACCCGATAAATGATTAAATGACCCGATAGATAAAATAAAATGGATTATTAAAGTTAGGTTATGTCACTAAAAGTCCCATTAGCATGAACTGTGAACTACCGGGATTTGGTAGACGCTTATGCATATAATAGTACTATTTGGGGACGATCACCCCAGTTCGCGCCTTGACGGTTGATCTCCGTCGTGCCACATTGATTGGTAAGCAAATTTATTTATGGGAAGATTTCCATAGCGTGACCTTTGTGACGACACGCTAATTTAGATGGGCAAATTGAGTATCGGGTTAGCTACCCGTTGTTGTGATAGTAAGGTAACAATGTCATGCGGCTTATAATAATCCAGTTAACAAAATACTACTATACGCACCGAATTACGATGTATTGCCTGACTAGCAATACGGGGTCATACTATTGATATTATGTTTGTGTTTTGGTTTTTCATAACCATATTCATATAACGGTTTTTATTTAACTTTATACAACGTCATAAGACGTATTGTATGATGTTTTTACGACATTGGCTCGTATAATGATTTTTAAGGCAAATGACTATATTATGATTTTTGATAAGGATTTATATAAAATGACTTTGGCTATTTTATGGCCTATTACAATGATTTGTATGAAATGATTTTTGGTAATAATTTTATACCGAAGTTATATTGATGGAATTTATTAAACTCTATGAATTCACTCGGCGTTATCATTGACCTTTTCTTTTAACATGTTTTATCTCAGGTACTTGAAGGTAATTCTCGGGAAGACAACAAGAATTCATGGCCCGCACCTAAATACTTATTTCCATTCAAATGCTTTGTAAAACCTGTATTAAATACAATGACTTGGGACCTATGTAACTTTCATATTTATGAATGGAAATGCTTTTATTATTAAATGACGCGATTTTTATGCGTTGTCTATGATGTGAGTAATGTGCTATCCCGTAACACCAACGAGTCTTCCGCTGTATTGAATTGTATAAAATTTGGGGGTGTTACAGTTTGGTACCAGAGCTCTCGTTATAGAGAACGAAAGATTTTTAAAACCAAGGTTTTGAATAAAACATTTCAAAATCTTTTAACTATAAACATTTTTCTAAAAATGTCTAAAAATCTTTTGACTATAACGGTGCCGAAGAATTCCCGAGTTACCGACAAGGCCAGACTGAGAAGTGTTATTTTAATATATATAACTTGGATTATATATATATATATGTTGTAATTTGATTACATGATTGTTTGATGATTATTTTTATATTTATACGAGGTATTTATACGACGTAGATTGTCACAAGGTACCCTAACTCCCCTAGCAAATCAATCGAAGCTATTCCCGTAGGAATTCTAGCTATTCTTGATCTAAACCAAGTTGTGGATATTTATGATCCCAACAAATGGTTGATATTCGTAGAAATGTGGATATTAGTTGATTGTGATATTAAAAAAGAATTGGCGAGATTAAAACTGATATCGATGTCATGACGATCTTTCCTTATAGAGTGGAGTTTGACAAAACGTTACCACCTAGAAAGATGTCATCTGATTCGTTGTCATCCAATTCTTAAATTGAAATCGAAAGGGTGAATGTTGCACTTGAGGCTGTCATTGGAACCATTACCCAAAAGCCTCATGCCACTAGTACCTTTCCGAGAAGTCTAATTGAATGCGTGAGTCATTTCATACTAGTGACTCATTTGATAATTGTTGTTGTGAGAGCTATAGGATCGGAAATTAAATGTTGATCATATCGAGCTTTTATTACCCTATTAAGGTTTATAAATAAGGTTGAAAGTATTGGAGAATGAGGTAGGATATCGAATTGAGTATAAAATTGGTTAAAACTTGAATAAAGTAAAATTTAACCCGTATGGAATATGAGATTGTTAGGAGTAAGTCGTTAAGTCCTGTGATTAAATTATAAGGTTTTAATTGATTGATTGGTTCGTGTTAAGGGTTGTTCCTAGGCCATTGTCCACTAATGAGGATGCCCAGTGTCCAAGAAATAAATTGAAGAAATCTTCTTCTAAATTGGGACCGATGGATCTTCCGGGACAGGTGGGACACCTAATGACTCTTGTAGATTAGTATTCAATGTGGTATCTTTTAAAAATCCCTAACTTATCTGAGACATCAGTTGGTAGGATGAGTTCTGAGAATTGTATGACATAGTGACATGTAATGTGTTACGGTACAATTTTGACTTGTTTGTGATTAATGAAAAAGACTACCTTTGATTGCTAAATCCTACATGTATCGATGTTATCTATCTTTTATTGCTTCATCCTAATGTTCGCATTAGTGATGCAACCATTGAACAAGTACTCATCTTGATTTGAGTTACGTTGTGAATCATTCTTCATGAGTGCCATCGAGGTCATGAACATCATGATTAATTGGCTAAGCTCATTTCCTATCATATCGTAGTTAATTCTTGGTGAACAAGCTTTCATCACTTTTCTGCAGATCGCTCATTGTTTTTATAAGATAAAACCGTATCCATTGAGAAAAATTGGATTTTCATCACTATATGGATTATTTAAAGTGAGATTTATGAGTAATCATTATCGAAATAAGGTTGTTTATGAAACACTTTGGAAAACTTAATTGTTTTCATAACAAAGAAAATCTTTGTAAATTTATTTTTGATTCTTATTTAAGAATTAAGCGTGAAAATGTTTTTATTATAAACATGATGATAAAATTTTGACGAACTGAGTATTGCAACGTTAATCTTGAAATTGTATATAGTTGCGCGCCTACATACAATTTGGAATGGACCATGCAAGGCTGATTAGTAGTCACCATAAAACTAATGAATAAACACTACATTTTCTTTGAAGATTGTGAAAGATTAAATTTTATGAGATCTGCAAGAAGTGAAAAATAAGGACATATTGTTAGGGACACCTACATATGTGCTTGTAGCATCTATTCTTCTGAGTCAAATTTACTCATCTGTGGAAATTGTCTTATTTGACAATTGACAATTCTTTCTTGTCCAATTCTCCCGTAGTGAGATTCTCAGGAAAAGTATCTGATTACCGAGTGTTGATACCCGACTGGATGTATTGACGTTCTTATCATTTCTTATGATCTTATTTCATTTGAATGACCTGGGTAACGATCCGAGGAGCTTTCGAATGCGTACTCAAATTATGAATACATGGGATATATTCATATTCGATAAATGTTTTCGTTTGTATCTGATTTGAAATTCTCTCGCATAGATTATGCGTTGACCTTACTCTTTTAAGGTTAGTTATGTATCCAGATATCCTTGAATTTGTGAAGGATTATGAGTTATTATTAGTCTTTTGAGAAGTTCACATCTTATCGAGGGCAGTAAAACTGAAAAGTTAATAGTGCCAGTAGAATGGATTGATTGATTATGACATGACGACATTGTCTTAATTGATGGGAACTTGAGTAGAATTCCCCTAAATGATAAGATGTTGATTATCAAAAGTGATCTAAATAATTCTTGATGGATGACCATATCCTGCATTTAGACTTTAAATTATACCATGAATGGTTATAAATTAGTCATAGATATTATAATCTAGAAGGAACCTAATATGTATTTATTAAAAGATGTTTATGTTATCTGAAACTTTAGTAAGTATTTGTTGATGAATTACCTAGACTTTCACCATTAAGGCAAGTTGAAATTGGTATTGATTATATTCCAGGTGCTGCACCTGTGGCTTGTGCACTGTACGTCAGCACCATTTGAATTAAAAGAATTACCGTACAACTGTGAGAGTTGTCGGAGAAAGCTTTTATTCTACCGAGCTCGTCATCATGAAGAGCTATGGTGTTATTATTTCTTATATTTATAAATTACTGCGAACTGAGTAAATTGACCATCGAAAACGATATCCATGACTCGAAATGGAAGATTTGTTCGATCATTTACAAAGTTCTAGCGTATGTTTTAAAGATTTGATCCACGACATGGTTATTTTCAGCTTCGCGTCTGCAAAGGATATTATCTATTCCAATCACTACATCCGGTACTTGTAATGACCATTATGAGTTTCATGTTATGTCGTTTGGATTGACTAATACACATGTAGCATTCATAAATTTGGTGAATCACGTGTGTAGGTTGTAATTTGATAAATTCATGCTTGTGATCATTAAGGACTATTTGTTTGTTTATAAGAATAAGAATGAGTTAATAAATAATTATAGATTGCCCTGAGTTGGCTGAACCATAAAAACCTGTACCTTGAGTAATTAACATGTGATTAAAGACTAAATCCTTTATATTAATTGACCGTGTGAGTAATAGATAATGGAATATATTGACTCTTTTAAAATTAAGAGCCCTTTTTTTAAGACTTTGGGTTTTACCAAAAAGAAAGTGTAAATATGTTTTGCCAAATGTTTATCAAAAAGAACTTTTAAGGGATTATTCCCTTATACCCAGAACATTGAACTAAACTCCTGTTTAGGGGTAAATGTTCGTGTATACCTCAAGACAACCTAAGAAGGATTGAGGAAACCGTTAAACCATGACTTAAAAATTTGAAACGACAATTTTTGCTAAGGAAATTTTGACCAAAGTATAAACGAAGGTTTTTCGAACATTTACGGATCTTACTAATTATTTACGATAAATCAACAAAAATCGTGTTAATTAAATTAAAAATTATTTTGAATATTTTCATATAATTGGACAGACTGAGAAATTTAAAATCTTTACGTTTACGTTTCATAAAAATTGAATATTTATTATTTAATTACTTGTAGTAATTATCGACGCTTTAAACGTCAGATTAAGCAAAACTGATAAAAATAATAGTTGAGATAGAACTAAAACATAGAAGATATGAAGAAAGAAATTTTGAATTAATACGGTCATGATAATTATTCCATCTAGGAAAGTGAACGTAATTACTGACACATTATGTATAAAAGATAAAGAACCAATTAGGACATGTTCCTTAGTAATGAAGGTGCAAAATAGATTGCCGAACAATTTAAAATATAGCCGATGCTTATAAAAAGGATAATATAGATAATAAAAAGGGGTTCCCGGCTAATGTGAACCATTAGTAATAAGAACCAATGGCGTTAAATGTTTTAAAAGGCCGTTTATGGTTGTCTAAATATGGAGATTTTGAGATATAGTTATGTAGGAATCTTGTAAGTATAAGTATTCTATTCCTATCTTTTCTGATTAAGTGTACCTCATCTGAAGAAGTTGTACTGATGGCAAATTATGAAGGCAGGCATCGTCTCATACATTAGTAAACGTCTAGCTATTACAAAGGTCATCATCTGAATTTGATTCGATTTGGGTCATCGTCGACAGACTGACCAAATCTGCCAATATCATTCTTGTTAATGATAGATTCTTGATGAAGAAATTGACTCTTTATATTTAATGGAGTCGTGTAAACATAGTGTGCTTGTATCGATCATCTCTAACAAGATCCTCGCTTCGCATCGAATTTCTAGAGATTTGCTCAGAAGTCATTGGGAACGAACCTTGATGAGAGTACTGTTTACCACCCCAAATCGAAGGGACGAGGTAAAGTAACAATACAAAATACTATAAGTGTTGTTTTATGTTTGAACGATTGACCTTTGGTAATAAACCGTATAATCGCTTTCCTTTGGAGATATTATCATTGATAACTATCGTATTAGGATCGAGATCGAATCTTGTTAGTATCTAAAATCTTAGAGCATCTGTAAGCAAGAGTTGAGATGAAGACACCCGACATACACCCACTGTGAGTTGGACATGTATTTTAGGTTTAAGGTTTCCTATAAAGGCGAACCTAGCCTTACAAAATACTCGACCCGCGAGACCTGAAATGATTGTTGAAATTAGGATCTGATTATTGACTGCCGGTAGTGGGAAGGAGGTAGCGAAGTTATGCCAAAATTTTTAACCTTGGAAAATTTAATTAATGATCTGAAAGATCATGGGATATAAGTCCCCGTTGTATGGGACCATTGAGATGATGTAAAAGTTGGTTTGAAAGGCATATAAGCTGGATCTACCCTAGGACTTCAAGAGTTGCGTGAATTATGTTTCGTGTATCGAACTTGATGAAATGTCTATCAAGTGAGAATTTGATTGTTTCTTAGTAATGTTTAGATCGGTGAAAAGTTGCATTCATCAAAAACCCGTGAACATCATGGATAGAGAAAGTAAGTCAACATTAAGCCTGATCTTATTCCCGTAGTTATGTTTGATGAAACTCGCGTATTGTGATGAATTACACTTGTGAGAAAAGACCGAATGTGGAGGAAATACCCACATGGCTTTAACTCTATAAGAAGCGAGTAGTAAGGTAAGATGATCCTTGAGGACAAAGATCCTGTTTAGGAGTAAATGCTGTGACAATCCGTCAATTTATGATTGATATTTTATTCTCGAATATTATTTAAAAACATTATTTTAATGTTACATTGTGAACTCACTTATTTTTGGTAAGAAATTTGGATTTACGTCTTGAAGTAGCATCGACTACGTTTAAACCGGAGGATTCTACGTTACTTGCTCACGTTTACATACACCGTCTTTGGTGACAGTCCGACATTTCAGAAAATAAATTTGTCCGTGAATATTATTTTGAGATTTTAAATTTGTGTTGGTTCATAAACTCACAAATTTACGAGAAGAGATTAGGACTTACGATTTTAATTTAACGTCCTTTACGACTAAACCGGAAACCTTAGGATTACGTATTTACGTTTTCGAACTCCGTTTTTGATGAGACAATTTTTATTAGATTCGTTTTGTGCCGTTGATTCATAATTTATAAAAACGTTTTTCGTAAAACGACCCGAGGGAACGCAAATCGAGGAAACTTGAATCGAGGAGTACCCGTAAATTAGTGGAGATGAGACAAGTGGGACACTTGTCCCACCCCCACTATAACTAGCCAACACAAGCCTTGTGGCAAGTTTATACATAAACTTGTAAGACACATGTCTTGCAAGCTTAATAAACAAGCTAACAAACCACAAAACCATCTAGCCAAAACCATTCACTCATTCAACACATGCAAACCATCAACTCCTCTCTTCCTCTCTCTAAAATTCGTCCAAGAACCACCCATAAACTCCCCCATTTGATCAATTTTAACCACAAACATTTGTTATAATTAACATATGTTAATCTCCATTCAAAAAGATGAAGATTGGTGCAAGTTTTAACATATAAGGAGAAGTTTTTTTGGTGTCTTGGGGCTGATTTTCCATGATAAGCTTATGAATATTTGGTGATCTTAAAGTGGTGTTGGTTTATCACAAGTCTTGCCATCAAATCCAAGCCTTGTTCATCAAAACTCATCTTTTCATCACTAATGGTGGTATAGAGATTGTTTCTTCCTATCCTCTTTTTATTTTGATTATGTAATCATGTATTTTCTTTCCTATTGTATATTTATATTATGAATATATGATGATAAAAGTATTGTGTGGGGATTTGGTGTTGATAAATATGATTAAAAAGATGAAAAGCTATAAGAAACAAGGCTAAAATCTTGTTTAAATTGTTGGTTGTATAAAACAGTAAAGAATCATATGATGAACTGATAAAAATGGCATATATTAATGGATATACAGTAAGTAATATGTCTTGTACACATGTGAGAGTTGGCCATGCAATGGAATCATTAAAATGAGTGAGATATGATCAAAACAAGTTTAGAGTACCAATCTGAATAGTCAGTTTTGGACGGACTGTTAAGGATATTTAGATTTGGATTGAGCAGTAGCTATAACTAACTTAATTGTAGCACATAACATGAAGATCATGCCATCCAAAAATGAGCTTCTATCTCTTTGTATAACTCAAGATATGGTAAAAATGGTGAAAGTGAAAGTAAAAATCAGATTTTGGAAATTAAAGTATAATAGTATTATATAAGCACTCAAATAAAAATAGTATAAAATGTGAATTAAAACCCACTAAATTATATAATACATTTATATAAATATTTATAAGGATAAATAAATGGACATTTTATAAAAATGGTAGTTTGATAAGTTTTATAAGTTATAAAACTATAAACATGATTTTTTACGACTTTTTCGGCTATTACCGTAAAATTAACGTTTTTGTTAAATAAAACTTAGACGGTTGGACCCGTCTAATGTGAACTTTATAAAACTCATATACTGATATATAAACATATATAACAAGTAAAAAAACCGATAAAACCCGAACTATATAACATACGGACATTAACGGACTAAGTTAACATTATTGGACTAATAATACAACAAAATGGGCTAAAACACTTATAAACTTATTTATTGGGCTTAACCCATTTGTGCCCAACATGTAAAGTGTAAATACTGATAATACAAGTATAAAGTGGAATAATACAAGTTAAAGAACTTATAATAAGTTTATTGGACCTAAAACACGTAAATAGGTAAAACTAGTAAACTAGTTACCAATACGTAAAAACTAAAATGAGTAAAAGAGAATATGTAAACCCACTTGATCACCATATATATAAAATCATCATATGTGTACATAATTGTTATTTTATAAAGTCATTGGACATGAGTCTAAGACGAGTATTATTTGTCTAGGTTTCCGTGATTGAAGCACGTACCGTACGTCCGAATTGCCGATAACCCACCTTCCCACATCAACGTGAGTTCATAGCCTCACACTCTTTAAAATGTTTTTATGAAATGTTTTATAAACCCGCGAGGGAGATAACATGTTAGTTTTTATAAAATAGGACACCATTTGTCCCGATTGTTTGTTTATTGATTTGGACCCGACTGATTGTATGACCCGATTGTATGACCCGATAAATGATTAAATGACCTGATAGATGAAATAAAATGGATTATTAAAGTTAGGTTATGTCACTAAAATTCCCATTAGCATGAATTGCGAACTACCGGGATTTGGTAGACGCTTATGCATATAATAGTACTATTTGGGGACGATCACCCCAGTTCGCGCCTTAACGGTTGATCCTCGTCGTGCCACATTGATTGGTAAGCGAATTTATGTATGAGAAGATTTCCATAGCGTGACCTTTGTGACGACACGCTAATTTAGATGGGAAAATTGAGTATCAGGTTAGCTACCCGTTGTTGTGATAGTAAGGTAACAATGTCATGCGGCTTATAATAATCCAGTTAACAAAATACTACTATACGCACCGAATTACGATGTATTGCCTGACTAGCAATACGGGGTCATACTATTAATATTATGTTTGTGTTTTGGTTTTTCATAACCATATTCATATAACGGTTTTTATTTAACTTTATACAACGTCATAAGACATATTGTATGATGTTTTTACGACATTGTCTCGTATAATGATTTTTAAGGCAAATGCCTATATTATGATTTTTGATAAGGATTTATATAAAATGACTTTGGCTATTTTATGGCCTATTACAATAATTTGTATGAAATGATTTTTGGTAATAATTTTATACCAAAGTTATATTGATGGAATTTATTAAGCTCTATGAATTCACTCGGCGTTATCGCTGACCTTTTCTTTTAACATGTTTTATCTAAGGTACTTGAAGGTAATTCTCGGGAAGACAACAAGAATTCATGGCCCGCACCTAAATACTTATTTCCATTCAAATGCTTTGTAAAACCTGTATTAAATACAATGACTTGGGACCTATGTAACTTTGATATTTATGAATGGAAATGCTTTTATTATTAAATGACGCGATTTTTATGCGTTGTCTATGATGTGAGTAATGTGATATCCCGTAACACCAACGAGTCTTCCGCTGTATTGAATTGTATAAAATTGGGGTGTTACATCAATAAACAAACAATCGGGACAACTAGTGTCTTATTTTGTAAAAAACTAACATGTTATCTCCCTCGCGGGTTTATAGAATATCTCATAAAAACATTTAAAAGAGTGCGAGGCTATGAACTCACGTGGATGTGGGAAAGCGGGTTATCGACAATTCGGATGTACAGTACATGCTTCAATCACGGAAACCCAGACAAATAATACTCGTCTTAGAATTTTGTCCAATGACTTTATAAAAATAACAATTATGTATACATATGATGATTTTATAAATATGATGATGATCAAGTGGATTTGTACATTTTTACTCATTCATTATAGTGTTTATGTGTTGGAAATTTTCAAGACTAGTTCACTAGTTCAATTTGTTTACATTTTGAAGCCCAATGGGCCTATTACAAGCCCAATACTTTTCATTAGCCCAATTATACTTTTATTATCAGTATTATACTTTATATGTTGGGACCAAATGGGTTAAGCCCAATAAATAAGTTTATAAGTGTTTTACCAAATTAGTCGGGTTTATTGTCCGTTAAGGCTACTTCGGCCCGTTAATATCTATATGTTGTAAAGATCGGGTTTTATCGGTTTTTACTTGTTATATATGTTTATATATCAGTATGTGAGTTTATAAAAGTTTACATTAGACAGGTCCAACCGTCTAAGTTTTATTTAACAAAAACGTTAATCTTTCGGTTTTAGCCGAAAAGACGTAAAACTTAGTATATAGTATTTATAACTTATAAAACTTACCAAACTACCATTTTTATATAATGTCCATTTATTTATCCTTATGCATTTTTATATAAATGAAATATATAAGTTAGTGGCTTTAAATTCACATTTTATACTATATTAGTTTGAGTGCTTATATAATAATATTAAACATTAATTTCACAAAATCAGTCCTAAAAATCTAGTTTACTAAAATGATCATATCTAGAGTTCTACATGGAGATAGAACCCCAAATTTTTATCACAGAAACTACATGATATGTTCTTCATTTTATTCCTTAGCTACTGATGAATCAACCTCTAAGTATTTTATAAAATTCGTCCAAAACAGTGTACTCAGATTTGCACTCTAAACTTGTTTTGATCATATCTCACTCATTGTTATGATTCTATTGCATGGCCAACTCTCACATGTGTACAAGTCTTAATACTCACTGTATATCAATTCATCTATACCATTTTATCAGTTCATCATATGGTTATTTACTGTTTTTATACAGCATACTAACTAAAGCAAGATTAACCACTTTTACATATAGTTTTTAATCTTTTTACCCATGTTTATCAACACTTGATCCCCACACAACATTTTTATCACATATATTCATCATATACATATACAATAAGAAAGAAAATACATGATTGCATAATCAAAATAACAAGAGGATAGGAAGAACAATCTCTATACCACCATTAGTGATGAAAAGATGAGTCTTTGATGAACAAGGCTTGGATTTTGATGGCAAAACTTGTGATAAACCAATATCATCTTCAAGTCTACCAACCTTTATAAACTTCTCATGGAAAATCAGCCCTGTGACACCAACAAATCTTCTCCTTGGATGTTAGAATCACCTCCAATCTTCAAAGCTTCAAAATAGCATCATCATGTGTATGAGTAACACATGATTTTATGAATAACATAGATCAAATGAGGGTTGTTTTTGATGATGGTTGGACGAATTTTAGAGAGATGAGAGAGTTTGGTGAGTGGTTTGCATGAGTTGCTAAGTGTAAATGGTATGAATGAAGTGGTTTTGGTGGTTTTGTGCTAAGTTAGCTTACATGTTAAGCTTATGCTAACATGTGATAGATTTCTAGCTAAAAGGGTGCCACATCTTATGATGTGGTGTCCTCTTTTGGCCATCTCTTTTGAGTGGGGTGGGATAAACTTGTTTTGTCCGATCCCACTAATTTACGGGTATTCTTTGATTCTAGTTTCCTCGATTTGCGTGTCCTCGGGTCGTTTTACGAAAAATGTTTTTATAAATTATGAATCAACGGCACAAAACGAATCTAATAAAAATTGTCTCATCAAAAACGGAGTTCAAAAACGTAAATATGTAATCCTAAGGTTTCCGGTTTAGTCGTAAAGGACGTTAAATTATGAATGTAAGTCCTAATCTCTTCTCGTAAATTTGTGAGTTTATGAACCAACTCAAAATTAAAATCCCAAAATAATATTCACGGATAAATTTATTTCCTGAAATGTCGGATTGTCACCAAAAACGGTGTATGTAAACGTAAGCACGTAACGTAGAGTCCTTTAGTTTAAACGTAGTCGATGCTACTTCAAGACGTAAATCCAAATTTCTTCCAAAAAATAAGTGAGGTCATAATATAACATTAAAATAATGTTTTTAAATAATATTTGAGAATAAAATATAAACCATAAATTGACGGATTGTTACAGCATTTACCCCTAAACAGGATCTTTGTCCTCAAAGATCATCTTATCTTACTACTCGCTTCTTATAGAGTTAAAGCCATGTGGGTATTTCCTCCACATTCGGTCTTTTCTCACAAGTGTAATTAATTACAATATGCGAGTTTCATCAAACATAACTATGGGAATAAGATCAGGCTTAATGTTGACTTACTTTCTCTATCCATGATGTTCACGGGTTTTTGATGAAGGCAACTTTTCGCCGATCTAAACTTTATCAAGAAGAATTCAGATTTTCACTTGATAGATATTTTATCAAGTTAGATATACGAATCATAATTTACGCAGCCCTTAAAGTCCTAGGGTAGATCCAGCTTATATGCCTTTCAAATCAATTTTTACATCATCTCAATGGTCCCATTCAACGGGGACTTATTTCCCATGATCTTTCAGATCATCTATTAATTTTTCCAAGGTGGAAATGTTTGGCATCACTTCGCTACCCATCCGGCACTTCAAGATCTACACTTCATATTCACATAACCTCCTGCCTACTATCGATAGTCAATAATTAGATCCTAATTTCGACAACCATTTCAGGTCTCGCGGGTCGAGTATTTTGTAAGGTTAGGTTCGCTATCATAGGAAACCTTAAACCTAAAAGACATGTCCAACTCACAATGGGTGTATGTCGGGTGTCTTCATCCCAACTCCTGCTTACAGATGCTCTAATATTTAGATCCTCACAAGATTCAATCTCGATCCTAATACGATAATTATCAATGATAGTATCTCTAAAGGAAAGCGATTATACGGTTTATTACCAAAGGTCAATCATTCAAGCATAAAACAGCACTTATAGTATTTTGTATTGTTACTTTACCTCGTCCCTTCGATTGGGGTGGTAAACAGTACTCTCATCAAGATTCGTTCTCAATGACTTCTGAGCAAATCTCTAGAAATTCGATGCGAAGCGAGGATTTTGATAGAGATGATCGATACAGGCACACCATGTTTACACAACTCCTTTAAATACAAAAGAGTCAATTTCTTCATCAATAATCTATGATTAGCAGGAATGATATTAGCAGATTTGGTCAGTCTGTCGACGATGACCCAAATCGAATCAATTTCAGATGATCACCTTTGCAATAGTTAGACGTTTACTAATGTATGAGGCGATGTCTGCCTTCATAATTTGTCATTAGTATAACTTCTTCAAATAAAAATACATTAAATCATAAATGTCATGAATAAAATACTTATACTTACAAGATTCCAACATAACTATATCTCACAATCCTCCATATCTAGACAATCACAAGTAGCCTTTTAATCATTTAGCGCCATCGGCTTCTCAATTCTAATGGTTCACATTAGCCGCGAACCCCCTTTTATTATTTATATTATCCTTCTTACAGGCATCAATTATTTCTAAATGTTCGGGCAAATTACTTTGCACCGTCATTATTAAGGAACACAATCCTAATTGATTCTTTATCCTTTCTATATTATGTGTCAGTATCTACATTCATCTTCCCTGATGAAATAATTATCATGTCCGTATTTATTCAAAAATTATTTCTTCACATTTTCTGAGTTTTAGTTTCTTCTCAACTATCATTTTTATCCGTTATACTAAATCCGATGTCTAAAGCGTCGATAACTATTGCTAGTAATTAAATAATAGATATTTAATTTTATGAAATGTAAACGTAAAAAGTTTTAAATTTCTCGGTTCGTCCAATTATAGGAAAATGTTCAAAAGAATAAATTTGAATTTAATTAACACGATTTTTGTTGATTTACTGAAAATAATTAGTGAGATTCGTAAATGTTTGAAAAATCTTTGTTTATACTTTGGTAACAATTTTCTTATTTGACAAGCAAAAATTGTCGTTTTAAATTTCAAGTCATGGTTTCCTCAATCCCTCTTAGGTTGTCTTGAGGCATACACAAACATTTTCCCCTAAACAGGAGATTAGTTAAATGTTCTGGGTATAAGGGAATAATCCCTTAAAAGTTCTTTTTGATAAAACATTTGTCAAAACATATTTGCACTTTCTTTTTGGTAAAACCTAAAGTCTCAAATGGCTCAAATTTTTAAAGAGTCAATATAGATTCCATTATTTGTTAATTACACGGTCAAATAATGTAAAGGATTTAGTCTTTAATCACATGTTAAATATTTAAGGTACAGGTTTTCACTACTCGGCCAATTCAGGGCAGTCTATAAATAATTATTAACTCCTTCCTCTTCTTACAAACAAACAGATGGTCCTTAATGATCACAAGCATGGATTTATCAAATTACAGCCTACACACGAGATTAACCAAATTTATGGATGCTACATGTGTATTAGTCCATCCAAACGACATCACGTGAAACTAATAATGTTCATCACAAGTTCTGGATGTAGTAATTGGAATAGATAATCTTTTCGCGGACGCGAAGTTGATGATAACCATGCCGTGAATCAAATTTTCGAATATACGCTAGAACCTTGTAAATGATCGAACGAATCTATCATCTTGGGTAGTGGATATAGATTTTAATTGTAAATTTACTTAGTTCACGGTAATTAATAAACATAAGAAATGATAACACCATAGCTCTTCATGATGACGAGCTTGGTAGAATAAAAGTCTTCTCCTACAACTCCCTCAGTTGTAGAGTAATTCTTTTAATTTAGATGGTGCTGACGTACAGTGCACAAGCCACAGGTGCAGCACCGGGAATATAATCAATACCAATGTTCAACTTGCCTTAACGCCGAAAGTCTAGATAATTCACCAGCAAATACCTCCTAAAGTCTCAAATAACATGAACATTTTTTTATTTTTTTACATTTACTTTAAGTTCATTCTAGATTATAATATCTATGACTAGTTCATAACCATTCACGGTATAATTTCAAGTCTAAATGCAGGATATGGTCATCCATCAAGAATTATTTAGATCAGTTTTGATAATCAACATCTTATCATTTAGGGGAATTCTATTCGAGTTCCCATCAATTAAGACAATGTCGTCATGTCATAATCAATCAATCCATACTACTGGCACTATCAACTTTTCAGTTTTATTGCCGTCGATAAGATGTGAACTTCTCAAAAGACTAATAATAACTCATAATCCTTCACAATTCACGGATATTTGGAGACATAACTAACCTTAAAAAGAGTAAGGTTAACGCATGATCTACGCGAGAGAATTTCAAATCAGATACAGATGAAAACATTTAATGAATATGAATATAATCCATGTTTTCATAATTTGAGTACGCATTCGAAAGCTCCTCAGATCGTTACCCAGGTCATTCAAATGAAATCAAATCAAAAGAAATGATAGGAACGTCGATACATCCAGTCGGGTATCAACACTCGGTAATCAGATACTTTTCCAAAGAATCTCACCACGGGAGAATTGGACAAGAAGGGAATATCAATTGTCAATTAAGACAATATCTATAGATGAGTAAATTCGACTCAGAAGAATAAATAGTATGGGCACATATGTAGGTGTCCCTATCAATATGTCCCTATTTTTCACTTCTTGCAGATCTCATAAAATTTAATCTTTCACAACTTCAACGAAAATGTAGTGTTTATTAATCAACTTTATGGTGACTACTAATCAGTCTTGCATGGTCCCTTCTAAATTATATGTAGGCGCGCAACTATATACAATTTCAAGATTAACGATGCAATACTCAGTTCGTCAAAATTTTATCATCATGTTTATAATAAAAACATTTTCATGCTTAATTCTTAGATAAGAATCAAAAATAAATTTACAAAGATTTTCTTTGTTATGAAAACAATTAAGTTTTCCAAGGTGTTTTATAAACAACTTCATTTCGATAACGATTATTTATAAGTCTCACTTTAAATAATCCATATGGTGATGAAAATTCAATTTTTCTCAAGGGATACTGTTTTATCTTATAAAAAAAATGAGTGATATGCAAAAGAGTGATGAAAGCTTGTTCACCAAGGACTAACTGCAATATGATAGGAAATGAGCTTTAGCCAAATAATCATGAGGTTCATGACCTCGATGGTACTCAGGAATAAAAAGAGAATAATCCACAACGTAACTCAAATCGAGATGAGTACTTGTTCAATGGTTGCATCACCAATTCAATCATTAGGATGAAGCAATAAAAGATAGATAACATCGATACATGTAGGATTTAGCTATCAAAGGTAGTCTTTTCATTAATCACAAACAAGTCAGAATTGTACCGTAACACATTGTGTGTCACTATGTCATACAATTCAAAGAACTCATCCTACCAACTGATGTCTCAGTTAAGTTAGGGATTTTTAAAAGATACCATAATGAATACTAATCTACAAGAGTCATTAGGTGTTCCACCTATCCCGAGAGATCCATCGGTCCCAATTCAGAAGAAGATTTCTTCAATTTATTTCTTGGACACTAGGCATCCTCATTAGTGGACAATGGCCTAGGAACAATCCTTAACACGATCTAACAATCATTTAAAACCTTATAATTCAATCACAGAACTTAACGACTTCCTCTTATCAACTCATATTCCATAAAAGTTAAATTTTACTTTATTCAAGTTTCAATCAACTTATACTCAATTCGATATCCTACCCCATTTTCTAATACCTTCAATCTTATTCTTAGGCCTTAATAGGGCAATAAAAGTTCAATATTAACAACACTTAATTTCCAATCCTATAGCTCTTACAACAATAGTTACCAAATGAGTCGCTAGTATGAAATGACTCGATCATTCAATTAGACTTCTCATAAAGGTACTAGTGGCATGAGGCTTTTGGGTAATGCTTCCAATGACAGCCTCAAGTGCAACATTCACCCTTTCGATTTCAAATTTAAGAATTGGGTGACAACGAATCAGATGACACCTTTCCAGGTGGTATCGTTTTGTCAAACTCCACTCTATAAGGAAAGATCGTCATGACATCGATATCAGATTTAATCTCGTCAATTCTTCTTTAATATCGCAATCAACTAATATCAACATTTCTACGAATATCAACCATTTTGTTGGGATCATAAATATCCACAATTTGTTTTAGATCTAGGATAGCTAGAATTCCTACGGGAATAGCTTCGATTGATTTCCTAGGAGAGTTAGGGTTTCTTGTGACAATCTACGTCGTATAAATACCTCGTATAAATATAGAAATAATAATCAAACAATCATGTAATCAAATTACATCATATGTATATATATAATCCAAGTTATATATATATTAAAATAACACTTCTCAGTCTGGCCTTGTCGGTAACTCGGGAATTCTTCGACACCGTTATAGTCAAAAGATTTTTAGACATTTTGTGAAAAATGTTTATAGTTAAAAGATTTTGAAATGTTTTATTCAAAACCTTGGTTTTAAAAATCTTTCGTTCTCTATAACGAGACCTCTAGTACCAAACTGTAACACCCCCAAATTTTTACAATTCAATACAACGGAAGACTCGTTGGTGTTACGGGATAGCACATTACTGACATCATAGACAACGCTTAAAAATCGCGTCGTTTAATAATAAAGCATTTCCGTTCATAAATATCAAGTTTACATAGGTCCCAAGTCATTGTATTTCATACAGGTTTTACAAAGCATTTGAATGGAAATTGTTATTTAAGTGCGGGCCATGAATTCTTGTTGTCTTCTCGAGAATTACCTTCAAGTACCTGAGATAAAACATGTTAAGAAAAGGTCAGCGATAACGCCGAGTGAATTCATAGAGTTTAATAAAACCATTAATATATCATCGGTATATAATTATTACCGAAAATCATTTTGTACAAATCTTTATAATAGGCCATAAAATAGCCAAAGTCATTTTGTACAAATCCTTATCAAAATCATAATATAGGCTTTCGCCTTCAAAATCATTATACGAACCATTGTCGTTAAAAAAACATTATACAATACGTTTTATAACGTTGTATAGATTAAATAAAAACCGTTATATGAATATGGTTATATAAAACCAAAACACGAACATAATATCAATGATAAGACCCTGTATTGCTAGTCAGGCAATATATCATAATTCAATGCATAAAGCAGTATTTTCGTTATTTTTGGATTATTATAAGCCGCATGACATTGTTACCTTACTACAACGAACAACGGGTAGCTAGCCCGAACCTCATTTGCCCATCTAAATTAGCATATCGTCACAATAATCACGCTTGTGTAAATCTTCTCATACATAAATTCGCTTACCAATCAATGTGGCACGACGGGGATCAACCGTCAAGGCGCGAACTGGGGTGATCGTCCCCAAATAGTACAATTATATGCATAAGCGTCTACCAAATCTTGGTAGTTCACAATTCATACTAATGGGACTTTTAGTGACATAACCTAACTTTAATAATCCATTTCATTTCATCTATCGGGTCATTTAATCATTCATCGGGTCATACAATCATTCGGGTCCAAATCAATAAACAAACAATCGGGACAACTAGTGTCCTATTTTGTAAAAACTAACATGTTATCTCCCTCGCGGGTTTATAAAATTTTTCATAAAAACATTTAAAAGAGTGCGAGGCTATGAACGCACGTGGATGTGGGAAAGCGGGTTATCGGCAATTCGGATGTACGGTACGTGCTTCAATCACGGAAACCTAGACAAATAATACTCGTCTTAGACTTTTGTCCAATGACTTTATAAAAATAACAATTATGTATACATATGATGATTTTATAAATATGATGATGATCAAGTGGGATTCTACATTTTTACTCATTCATTATAGTGTTTATGTGTCGGAAATTTTCAAGACTAGTTCACTAGTTCACTTGTTTACATTTTGAAGCCCAATGGGCCTATTACAAGCCCAATACTATTCATTAGCCAAATTATACTTTTATTATCAGTATTATACTTTATATGTTGGGCCCAAATGGGTTAAGCCCAATAAATAAGTTTATAAGTGTTTTACCAAATTAGACGGGTTTATTGTCCGTTAAGGCTACTCCGGCCCGTTAATGTCTATATGTTGTAAAGCTCGGGTTTTATCGGTTTTTACTTGTTATATATGTTTATATATCAGTATGTGAGTTTATAAAAGTTTACATTAGACGGGTCCAACCGTCTAAGTTTTATTTAACAAAAACGTTAATCTTTCGGTTTTAGCCGAAAAGACGTAAAACTTAGTATATAGTTTTTATAACTTATAAAACTTACCAAACTACCATTTTTATATAATGTCCATTTATTTATCCTTATGCATTTTTATATAAATGAAATATATAAGTTAGTGGGTTTTAATTCACATTTTATACTATATTAGTTTGAGTGCTTATATAATAATATTAAACATTAATTTCACAAAATCAGTCCTAAAAATCTAGTTTACTAAAATCATCATATCTAGAGTTCTACTTGGAGATAGAACAAAAAATTTGTATCACAGAAACTAAATGATATGTGCTTCATTTTATTCCTTTATAGCTACTGATGAATATTTTATAAAATTCGTCCAAAACAGTGTACTCAGATTTGCACTCTAAACTTGTTTTGATCATATCTCACTCATTTTTATGATTCCGTTGCATGGCCAACTCTCAAATGTGTACAAGTCTCAATAATCACTGTATATCAATTCATCTATACCATTTTATCAGTTCATCATATGGTTATTTACTGTTTTTATACAGCGTACTAAATTAAGCAAGATTAACCACTTTTACATATAGTTTTTCATCTTTTTACCCATGTTTATCAACACTTGATCCCCACACAACATTTTTATCATCATATATTCATCATATACATATACAATAAGAAAGAAAATACATGATTACATAATCAAAATAACAAGAGGATAGGAAGAACAATCTCTATACCACCATTAGTGATGAAAAGATGAGTCTTTGATGAATAAGGCTTGGATTTTGATGGCAAAACTTATGATAAACCAATATTATCTTCAAGTCTACCAACCTTTATAAACTTCTCATGGAAAATCAGCCCTATGACACCAAAAAATCTTCTCCTTGGATGTTAGAATCACCTCCAATATTCAAAGCTTCAAAATAGCATCATCATGTGTATGAGTAACACATGATTTTATGGCTAACATAGATCAAATGAGGGTTGTTTTTGATGATGGTTGGACGAATTTTAGAGAGATGAGAGAGTTTGGTGAGTGGTTTGCATGAGTTACTAAGTGTGAATGGTATGAATGAAGTGGTTTTGGTGGTTTTGTGCTAAGTTAGCTTACATGTTAAGCTTATGCTAACATGTGTTAGCTTTCTAGCTAAAAGGGTGCCACATCTTATGATGTGGTGTCCTCTTTTGGCATTCTCTTTTGAGTGGGGGTGGGATAAACTTGTTTTGTCCCATCCCATTAATACATGGGTATTCTTCGATTCTAGTTTCCTCGATTTGCGTGCCCTCGGGTCGTTTTACAAAATACGTTTTTATAAAATATGAATCAACGACACAAAACGAATCTAATAAAAATTGTCTCATCAAAAACGGAGTTCAAATACGTAAATATGTAATCCTAAGGTTTCCGGTTTAGTCGTAAAGGACGTTAAATTATGAACGTAAGTCCTAATCTCTTCTCGTAAATTTGTGAGTTTATGAACCAACTCAAAATTAAAATCCCAAATAATATTCACGGATAAATTTATTTCCTGAAATGTCGGATTGTCACCAAAAACGGTGTATGTAAACGTAAGCACGTAACGTAGAGTCCTTTAGTTTAAACGTAGTCGATGCTACTTCAAAACATAAATCCAAATTTCTTCCGAAAAATAAGTGAGGTCATAATATAACATTAAAATAATGTTTTTAAATAATATTTGAGAATAAAATATAAACAATAAATTGACGGATTGTCACACAACATATTTGTCAGAAACCTTGTTTCTCAAGGCAGGGGCAACATACTTGGCAGGGGAAAAGGATTTTGCCCCTGCATTCAGAAGAATGGCTTTAGGTTGCATGTCCTTTAATGGATTTTCAGCCACTACCTCCATAGGTGCCTGACAGTCTTGATAAGTGTGATCAAAACTACCACATGTGAAACAAGGTTTGGTATTTATCACAAAGTGCTCTCCTAATTGGTGAGACTTTTAATCATTCCAATTTCTCTGATTACCTCTAACAGACCTATACATACCAACATATTTAACAGTGGACTTAGAGGACTTTGATCCTATTTTAGATTTGGGTGAACTACTCTTAGAACTAGAATCCCTACCAAAAAATCCTTCTCTTGAAAAGAGAACAAGGTTATCAATTTTCCATTGTTTTAAAGAAATTTGTTCCTTTTCAAAGTCCCTAACAGCACTGGTTTTCACTAGTGGTTCATCATTAGGTATGTATGCACTTAAGTCAAATTCAATATCTTCCTTCTTCTTGAAACAAGAGAGACCAGTCCAGGACAAATCTTTTCTAGGAAAATGTGCATGAATATTAGCAGGTGGTGGTGGTATAGTAGCATGCTCATTTTTGATACCAAAACCTGTTTTGTCCCTAGGAGACTGTCCATTTTCAACTGCTTTATTTAAATCTTTAGAAGCTTTTCCAAATTTTTCAACAGTTTCATTATCTATCCTTTTATTCGATCTAAAAACTTCTAGTTCAGCAGTTAATTCCTTAATGGAATCACTGTTTTCTTTAGCATCGCTCTCTAAAATCACAATGCGATATCTATAATCACATTCTCTTTGTTTATACTCTCTTATGGTGGACTATAGCTGTTCTAAAGCACGTTTGTAGTTATCAAGGTCATTGTCACAATTAATGTAATCAACTTTTATCTTTCTTATTTGATCATTCAATGACTCAGTATTTTTCCTACAAGCTTTAGTACAATATGAATCGTCATATACCTCATTGTCTGAGCTAGAGCTTGACATGGCCATGAGAGCAAAATCTTCCTCTTTTTCCTCAGCAATCAAGGCTTGATATCTTTCAACACTCTCTGTCATGGCACTCCAATCCCATCCACCTGCTCCATCTATCCCCTGCATGGCTACCATAGCTTTAGCACCAGAATCATCATCCCTGCTTTCCTTCCTATAGCTGTTCCCAGTCTTAGGTCCTCTGCATTCCCTAGCAAAATGACCTTTCTTGCCACAGTTGTAGCATTCTACCTTAGTTTTGTCAAATCCAGCTACATCAGAAAGATTGATGGAGATCTTCTTTCCATACATCTTATAAAACCTGTTGGCTCTCATACTGAGTAGAGCCATGTTCCACTTGATGTCCATCTCCTCCAGTCCTTGCTTACTGATTTTACTCAGATCTTCATGTAACACAGTAGATCCTTGTGGCCCTTGGAATGCTATGAAAGCACAAGCAGTGTCAAGGCTGAAAATTGCAAGCCTTTCTTCATCATAAGATGATCCAGATCTGGTAGCAGGGGAATGAGTAGCAGGGCCAACTTAGATTCCACTGCCTTTGGAGATTTCACTGCTGTGAGATATGAAAGCCATGTTAGTAGGGGAATCAGTAGATCACTTGAATTGGTGGAGATGGTGCCTAATGACTTCATCTCATTGACAACACGCTCAAAGACTTTCAAGTTATTGTATATGTCATCAATATTCTTGTCATCTTTGTCATCCCTATTCTGCCAAATAGCTTTGTAGACAAACCATTCTTTCTGAAGACTATTAAGAAACCTGGTATTCACCTATTCTCTTGTCACTTCAATTTCAAAGAACTCCAACTAAGCCACCATATCTTGAAGCCCATTTTAAATAGCACCAATTGCTTCATCACCAATTGCTTTGAAAGAAGCAAATTAATCAAGCATTTGATTATTCTTCTTCTTCTTTGTGGCTTCATTTCCTCCAAAGGTTTTGGCTATTGCTTCCCAAAGTTCCTTAGCTGTTTTGTACTTTCTGAATCTTAACTGATGTCTATCAGGGAGGGCCAACAACAAGGAACTATGAGCCCTGACATCATGTCTTCTTGCCAATATTTCCTTGTCAGCAAGAGCAGCAGACTTCTTCTTGGCTTCACCTTTGGAGATTTCACCTTTATCTTCTCCCTTACCATTATCTTCAACCTGCACAGTCTTTGGAATTTGAGAGCATTGTTGTTGGTTGGGGATGAATTAGAATCTGAAGACATGGTTGATGTTGATTGTGTGAGATGTTTTGTTCTTGGTTTAATCAAAGTTTCTCAACAAGCTCTTATACCACTTGTTGATCCCAAACTCAGATCTTAAACCATAGCTTGTTTAAGGGTCGTGATAGATAGAATAGATTCAATCTAACACTAGAGAAACTTTGCAATACAAAGTAACTAAACAAGATGCGGAATGTAGTGTTTAACACAAGAACAAATGATTAAAGCAAATGTTAAATTTTAATATATCAGAGATATACGAATACCCAATAATGGTATTAGGGTTACAAAAACCTTAATGTATGAAATGAAAGACAATAGAGAAAGACACTCTTTGCATGATAACCTAGTGGGTCCTTTTATAGTACAAGGACTTACGTACAAGATTACTACTAACAAACTTGGAAAGTATCTCTGAGTAGTAACAGAAACGCGTTATAATCTATTCCAAGTTTATCTCTAGCAGCAGGGTCTATGACTTCAGCTGGGGAACCAATCCCTCTGCGTTTGTTATATAGCAGGGGGAACTTACTCTAGTAGGGGAACCATTGACCAACTAGCAGGGGGTAATGAATACACTTATATTTATTCCCAACAGGATACATCATCTTCTAGCTCCGGAAAACATGGGAATTAATTACCAAGTGTGTAGATTACACGTGCCATGAAAAAGCCCCAATATTTATTTACAGCTAAGGTTTGGGTGAATAGTAACTTGGTTTTTACAGGTTTAGGGAGAAAGAAGGTGAAGTTACATAGGTATCATCGAGATGAGTAAATAAGTGTGTGGGTGGGTGAATGAATGATAAATGGTTTTGACTGAAACGTTTATTTATCTTGTATCAATGTTTGACCTATTGGGTTTACAAAAGTCCAAATTAAGTTCGTACCATTTATCACATGAGAAGTAATGGGCTTATAGCCCATGAAAATCAATCCGTCACTTTTATGGGCTTTTAACAAAAAATTTGAATATCATAGCATCCTTATTGGGCTTTTGGGCCCAATACCCAAATGTGGGACCCAAAAGCCCATTTATCTTCATAAAAGATTAAATCCACTAGAATCGAGCTTGAATTTGGCTTTGTTGATCTTTTCTTTAAACTCGTGCTGATTTTGCCAGTTTTCGCGAACTTCGGTACCTACATACACTAAACAAAAACAAATGTATTCAAGGCCATATTTAAAACATTTTATGCATTTATTTATTGTTTATTGATAAAATTGATATGAGTAATTTAGCTTATATCAATTTTTCTTTTACTTGCTTGTGGACAAGCAACCTCTTAAGTGTGAGGGGGTTTGCACCTTTGGCGATTTCGTATATAAAAAAATAAAAAACCCAAAAATATTTTTCTTTTACTTGCTTGAGGACAAGCAACCTCTTAAGTGTGAGAGGTTTGCACCTTTAGCCATTTCCTATAAAAACCAAAAAGATTTTCAATTTTTCATAGAATTTTAAAAATTTTCTTTTCTTTTAGAACCTAGGTATTTTGTTTAAACTTTATATTTATTTTATTTGCTTGAGGGAAAGCAAAGTTTTTATTTTACTTGCTCGAGGACGAGCAAAACGTAAGTGTGAGGAGATTTGATAACGCTCAAATCTAACATATTTATAGGAGCGTATTCATGGTGTTTATGCATATATTTATGTGATTATTTTGAACATATGATACTTAATGAAGCTTATTTGTTATTGTAGGTTCATCAATGGTTACATCATGAGAAATGAAGAAAAGACGAGTATTGGAGGTGAAAGAATGAACGAGACATGAAAGTGTAGCTCTCGTATGATAAATAATACAAAGAATAGGAGTCTTGGAAGTTTAGAGGAAAGAAGGAGGAAGAAATAAAGAAGAAGGACTAGAAAAAGGAAATGTGGAAGATGGCCAAGAAGCCACCAGCATGGCTGAGAAGCCAGCAACACGAGAGAAGCCACCAGCACGAGAAGAAGCCACCAGCATCTCCCATGGCTGCCACTTCTCCAAGTAAAACTTTAACACCTCCATTACTTCACCTTGCTCACCAAGTTCAGCCATAACTCTATTCCATCTCCTCCAAGCTTCGTTAAACCCTCATTTACAACCCTTGGAGCCAAAGAAAACTACTTGGTGGCCATGGAGAATTCACTTATAAATAAGACCCATATGGTAGTGTTTATAATCATCTCACCTATCCATCTAATTATCCCTCGAATCATCATCTATCCCATCTTCATAATTCTGTAATTTTGACATCACCCCTTACCAAAGTGGTGAGGGGTGGAATTGGTAGCCATGTACATCTTATAAGACATGGAAGATGTAGAGAATAAAGCCATACACCATAAACAATTCAATCTCCAACAATCCTTATTCCCAAACACCCCAAAGGCTCTATACTCGCACCAAGAGGTTGATGCCCAAGAAGGCTATGGGTAGGATGTATTGTACTTTGGTTGTTCATTTGGTTAGAATCATATGGATACTTTGTTGCTATGGATTCTAGTGTTTGGTAAATTCTTCTTTATTATTCAATGTAGTTTATGTTCATGTTCATGGTGATTCTAATGTTTTGTGATATTGTGAATGTTGTCTTGATACTTGTATTGTTCATATGAAACTAGTGATATATGGATGTTTGGATTCTATTAGTGCTTGTCATTGGATTATGGTGATAACATTATATTTGGTTGAATTGGAACTTGTTCTTGTTTGTCAATTTGGTTAATCATTGTTGAGTCTATATGTCAGAATTATTCTCAACATGGTTGATTTCAATTTGTTAACCGACTAATGATTTGGTCTTGTGCTTGTAAAGATTGTGCAAGAGACTTAATAAGCATAACAAGTAATGGTTTAATCTAGATTATAGGTCGAAAGGAGTCTTTTGAATATATTGTTCTAATTATCTTTCAAGTAAATGGAACTTATCAAATCGATAACCAAGTCTATGGGTCGAAAGGATTCTTGTTGTTATTGCTTTAGACATAAGGCTCATGAGTGACCACTTGATTGAGAATTATGTATATTTGATTTATAAAGCACTAGTGTCTTATTATTGGTTCTATAGGTCGAAAGGATTACCTTTAATATGTTTTCCAAACTATGTATCCTGATGTCCATGTGATCATTTGACTATACATGTATGTTCTTTGTGTGCTTGTGCCTTTAACGATTCTCATGGTGGTGTGTAGGTGACAATCATACTTACATTGTTACAAAAAAATAACTCTTGAGTATAACCAAGTCCCGTGGGACGACCTTGACTTACCAATCTAATTGCAACATGACTAGAGTATACTTGCTAGAATTTTTGTTCCTAATTAATATCGGTAATTCTTGTTTATAAATTTAAAACCCAATGTGTGGATGAACGCATCAAGTTTTTGGCTTCTTGCCAGGGATTTGTATTTGCACTTCTTAAATATCTATGTCCGGTACACACATCAGTGACATCAATGTCACGTTATGTGAAGAAAAATAACTAACTTCGTCTGCAAGAACCACATCGCTCATCCCTTCCAGTATAGCAGCTCGGCCAGGGGGCACGATGTTGTCCAAAAAGCTGGAACAATCAAACGCACCGGTAAACTCTGATGACACGGGCAACTCCCAGTCTGGAGCAAACACTGGGTCCTGAGGGAATGCGCTTCCCCCCACTGTTGAAGTCTCCTTTTGGGGGAAGGCGCAACATCAACCTTCGTAGAGGAATTTTCCTGGTCATCGCTGTTACAAGAAAGCAGAGATTAGAGAAATAAAAGGAGGCATTGGGCGGTAGTACTAAAGTAAAGACAAGTGTTTACCTTAAGTTTATGGTGGCAGGGGGAGTTCGTGGAGGAGTCCTTGCGGCATCCTCCTCAATATTTTCTTCCGTCCCGCGCGCCTCTATCAATGAGGGCCCAGCCCCCGTGCGAGCGGTTTTACGCGAAGCTGTAGGGGGCTTCTTCGCCTCTTCCCCAACACAATAGAGTTCTCCTCCTCAAATACTGAGAGGCGAGCTCAACATCCTAAGTAAAATTATCTGACGATAATGAAGATATAAGAAACGGTGGGGGTGGTGGTTGTTGTACTAGTGGTTGTTGTTGTGCAGGTGGTTGTGGTGACTGCTCTGTACCGGTGTCTTCATGTTCTTGCGGAAGCCTCCCCGACATCCAGATCCATGGTGTTCTTGTGTGCACGCTCCTGCAACGACTCTTCATTTTCATCCTTGGGGCGGGTGTAGACTATGAAATCATCAGGGAAAGCACCGCGAACTAGGTCGAGTATGTCCTTTGCTGTGCAACGACAAAACAAACTAACAAGAAAACAAAGGTTTAGTTTTTCAGATAAAGATGGTACTTACAGGAGGATATGAAGAACACGGGAAGAACCACTAACCCTGGTCACTCTAGGTACGGAAGACAGGTATCTGCTGTACGCCACAGATGACTGCGCGACTCAGTCCGAGAATAACCAACAAAGCCTCCGGGTACGGTTACACGGGAATGCGGTTGTTATTCAAAGTCTCCACGGCCCCAATATTGTAGGAATTAGGGCCAGGTGTTGGGTCCTTCCTCACCGTTCCAGGGTTCAAAAAAGGGAAATGGAAGGGAAAGGCAGCTTCGTCAACCCAGAAGAATCTGTCATTCTAGTCCTTTAGGGAATCTATTTTCCCATCATAACATTGCATCCCGCTCTTTCGCTTAGCGAAGGAAACCCAATCATTGGCTAGTTGCCATTATAGAATGCACAAAATACATCTACAGTCGGTTCTATGTCTAGGGTACGATAATTAATTTCAAAATTCGAAATTTTGGCTGCCCCTATGCAATGCAATTGAGATACGTGGATCTCTTAATGCATTAAAACGATGATAAGGAAGCACGGCATGGGCGTTGATTCGTGTAGTCAAAAAATCGGGTATATACTCCTATTTTCCCCCTGGAGCCTGCCTAATATTATGTCGGGGGTTGGGCACTTCTGGCTGTAAATAGTTAGGAATATAGTGTTACGTCGTGAACTGGTCAAGTTCATCTATGGTGAGGAGCGAAGTAATTTCGTGAAGTTGTTTGACCATGATGTCGCGGATAATATAAATCGGCAGCGAAGATTACCTTTGAAGGAAGTTGAGGTTTTTGAAAAAACGTTAATGGAGTTTTGAGAGTTTAGAAGTGGTGAAACATGTAGAGGGGGCGTCAAGGATATATATAGCCTTTCTAAATTACTGTTCAGTGCTTCGATCTGCGCCACATGTTACCCACTTGCTAAATCAGACGGTGGAAGATGAAGGGGTAAAAATGACGTGGCAAACGCTTTTCCCAGGTTTCGAGGAGGTTAGGTAAAAGGGGGATGAATGTCTTCTTGGTGATAATGTTTGAATTATTATTGGATACTCGTGTGTGGTCTATGCGCATGTTGGTTTTTGAACGCTTAGAAGATTGAAGTCTAGTAGCCGCGACTAGAACCTGCGACCACTAGACTAGGGGGACATGATGACGTATAGTCCCTAGTCGGTCTGGATAGTCCGAATCACGGGTACTACCCGTATCCATCAGGAGTGGATTGATATTTATGTGATGTGCGCGCAGCCCAGGAGGCCCGGTAAGTCGTTGTCGCACATACGGTTCATTACTTAACCGTGTCCTCGTCGCACTACGACAATATCAAACAAGAATATAATCTATCTTATGATTATATGTGATAAGGATCAATCTATTTTGAATCATTATCTCTTCCTTAGGCCGCAAGAATAGGGAGCCCAGCCAGGACTCTTACGAGCATAAAAGGAACCCCCACGGTTCCATAAAGGTACGATACACCCAATACCCTAAACCCTAACATACTCAATTCGATTACTTACTCTCAGTTGGAGTCTAATCATGGGTCACAAACCTACGGTAAGCCTGACAGTGTCTGTTTTTAGTGCGCAAGGTTCTAAAAAAGTTTCACTTGGTGCAAGAGCCGGAGTCCACAAGACCCTGAATTAAGCCTAATTCGGGCCAAGCTTGGTCCATCCAACTTTTGTATCAACACGTTTCACGTACTCGAAATGTTGGGTCAAAAGTTGATGAGTAAAACACTATTGTTGGGTCTACTAGATGTAGATCTTGCAGCCTGTCAGGAACGATGAACGACTTCTGTAATCACAAGTCTATTCACAGAGAGACTCTATACACAATATAAATACAGAATACAAATATAATAAAGAAGAACAGAATAACTAGAAAGACTTGATACTTTCTAAGGATTTCTAATATTGATAATGACTAGAACTACGTTTGATGAAGGTGTGTCTAACCCTTCTGCCTAAGGTTCCTTTTATACTACAAGGAAACCCTAATACAACATTAAACAAAACGTGTAAAACTGATATGCATATCCTTTCCTAACATATCTCATGCATATCCTAACAGAATAATAAATAAATAATAAAGTTTGACTTTGACTAGGACCAGGAGCACGACTTGCTCCTACTACTAGGACTAGGAGGAACTACATACCTCCTAGTCTACCTATTACATTTAACTATTCCAATGGTCCTAACAATCCTCCCCTAAACTTGAATTTGACCTGTTGAGTTCAAGTTTCCTGGTAAAACGTGCAATAAGGCTCGAGGATTGAATCAGCAAAAGAAATAGCAGCATCAGCAAGATAAGTAATAGAAGAACCGCCGCAACATGGAACACTAGAAGCTTCTCAAAAGCTTGAAACAAATCAGCATCGTGTTGAATCTTTACAGCAACATGAGCAGATTTGATGAGCCTTTACCAAGTAGCTACTCGCTCTTGGGCTAGCCAGTCTTTCTGGTGGAATAAGCATCACCCTGGGAGACCAGAACCCAGCCCAACTCTTAGAACGTGAATCAATGGTGAGTGGGAGTACCCTGATGATTTTAGGCAAACCATCACAACCGTCAACGTATTTGATATGTCTTTACCAGAAGTCGTACCCTTCTGGACTCGCCAACTCTTAGCAATGAAGCATCGGTGAGTTGAAAACCCTATAGCTTTAAGCAAGCTATTACAGCTATCAACGGATTTGATAAAATCTTTACCAAGAGCCGTAACCCCTTGGATTAGCCACTTTTCAGTCTAGGACCATGGCAAGTGAAAACCATCCAGTTATGGGTAACCTGGCAACCATCAACGGATTTGAGAATCACACCAGGAGCCTTACCCTTAAGGTGAATCAACTCTTTCGTGTCAATTAGACATGGCTAGTTGAGGACCATTTGTTGTAAGGACCAAGTCCAACACCAGATGAAACCAGTAACCAACACAAGTACAACGCAGCAACTAGAACCCAAAGTGTGAAGCAACAGATGGTATTATATTCACAAGTGTAAAATCCATGATGTGTTAAAAGTATAAGCATATATTATATAAAAAGTATATTTTTTTTTTGTTTTTATTAAATTTTGTTTGTTTTTGTTTTTTTTTTGTTTTTTTTTTAACTATAAGGAATGAAAGTCACCAATCACTGTACATATTGGTGAAAAGAATGTCAGTATGAACAAATGAACAAAAACACAAAACATAAAACTTACAAACCAACATATCACAAACCATTTCAGAGACCAGAAGCAGCCATCTTATCCGCTTTCAAACGAGCTTGGATCCCTTCCACCAAAGCAGTTGTCATAGAAGACTCATTCCCGGAGGGGGCATTAGAAATCTGCAAGTGACAAGCCAACATAGCCTCCATCGAAGCAATCGTCAACGGATAATCCAAGTCTGTGAGCATGAAGACCATATGACCAGATTCCAACTCTAACATATGCACACCACATCCCGCATATAACTTCCATTGCTGAATAACCCATTACAGCTGATCCTTCCAGATACCAGAAATAGGAGCATGGGGAGGGGCATCAAACATCATCTTTAAATCAACCAATACTCGCAGTCCAGGCCAGGAAGACACAACATTAGGATCATCAGGCATGCCGGTATCCACAAACCCATATAAAGCCATAAGATCCTTACGATCCGCCCAAGACAAAATACCTTGCAGACCCGAATCAAACGTAACAGACCCATCACTAAGAGTAATCCTATGTGATACCGTACCAGGAAGAGTCGTGGAATGCGCAACCGTCCAACCAGTGATATATCCATTACCCAAAGGCAAATCAGAGTCACTATCAGAAGCTGCATCAATAAGATTTTCGGGAGCACGCTTCTCATAGGGGACCGTCTTGCCACGTCTAACTCGTCTAGCCAATTTCTTACGCATGGAACGGCGAGGAGTGGGATCACTAGGTGAGGGTTCAACCTTAACTTTTACCTGAGCAGCAGGAGTGGGAGCAGGAGAAGTAGACTCAATAGTTTGCCCACCCAAGGGATCAACAGGAGCCGCACTAGAAGAAGAAATAGGTTCAGAACCAGGAACTGGTGGTGATGGTGATGCCATAGCAGGTGTAGCAGTAGGGGTGGTTGTGGTAGCAAAGGTGGTGGTGGTAGCATGTGTGGTGGTGGTAGCAGGACCTGAAGAAGAAACTGGAGGAGCAACCAAAGGAGTAGGGGTGATACCAACAGTAGAAGCAACAAAAACCGATGGAATAGCAGAAGAACCAGGAGTAGTATCAGACGTAGGACCAGTAGTAACAGCAGGTGAAGAAGTGGTCACCACACGAGGAGAAGTACGATAAATAAATCGCTCCGGAATGGGGGTGCTCTGATGCTTGACCATACGTTCATAGAGTGCCTTAAGCTCATCAAAAGATAAAGCTTTAACCCTGTCCCACTTCCAACCAGTAGTGAAATAGGCAGCTGACTGATACTTCACATAACGCTGCATCTACTTTCGTTCCTCAGCTCTCGACAAAGGTCTGTTTTACGCTTCTCACGAAGCTGTGCAGCAAGCGCCAACTGATGCTTGCGCATAAACACCATGGCTCGAGGAATACAGTTATGCTCATCCACATCCGAGCCCAAAAGATCAGTGAACTGGGAATAATCTTTGGTAAGAATAGTCAACACCTGCATCCAATCGCTATCATTCCAATGCATTGCATCATGCTGCACTTGTTCACATCTCTCCTGTTGAAGCGCTTCCTCCTCATCCCGAGTAGCTTGATCAATTTCGTCTTACATCCTTTGAGCAGCCTCCTCACCTAACCTATCCTCCTCAAGTTGTCTGCGTGTACGCTTGCGAGGTGGTGAGGGAGCATCAGTCATTGGGGCCATCCCCTTTTGATCATGAGAGGAACCAACATTAGAACCAGCAGTAGGACCAGAATCACCTACCATCGGTGTGGGAACAGCAGCAGGAGAAGGAACACTGGAGGAAGTCGGAGGAACCGGAAAATCATCATACAATTTATCAGCAAAGGCAGCCTTTGCCATCAAAGTCAAACCATCCTCAACACGATCCTTAACCTCCTCATCAGAATCAGAGTGAACCACATGCTTCTTTCGTCGTCTTTGCTGAGTTTCCAAGGCTTTGATGCGATCAGCCATGGGAAGAACAAATTCCCTAGTAAGCTTCCGGTGTTGATTCAAATTTGCTTCCAAGGAAAGAATCCGTGCATGATACCTGTGCATAAGATCAAGTAAAGAAGTAAGTGTAATAGGCTCCTCCGCTTGCCCACCAAGAGGACTTGGGTCAGGGAAGGCGTCATTGGAGCCAGAAGCAACAGATGGGTCAACATTAGGAGCACTAACACCAAAAGGCTTATCAGAAGAGTGTGGAGCAGGACTAGGAGGGGGAGTCTCCACAAATGGAGACGTATGTGGTAATGAAGAAGGAGAAAACTTGGAAGTGGATGGCCTTTCAACCACCACCTCCTCAACCGGCTCTTCCTCAACCACATGAGTTGCACCACCAGCATGATCCTCCTCCTCCATTGGGTCATCATCTAGTTGAGGTTCCTCCTCGGCTTGTTCAACCAGAGGAACAACAACTTCAGGAGGACCCTGAGCCAGCCCCAACATGGCCTCAGTAAGGGGCCTCCACTCCCCGCTAAACCCATGGACCATATTATAATACACTTTGGAAGTAAGCTTAGAAAGAACATGTTGAGCCCTATCACGAGGTATACAAACAAGTATCTGCTGTAAAAACCTAGGATACATCAGAAACTTCTTCCTAGAACCAGCACTAGACAGATTGCTAACCATCCCCTCAAACAAATAACGAGAGAAATTAAAAACCCTACCCTGTGCTAGCATAAGAGACCAGTAGCCAAGGGAGTAGGAAAAGCATCCCAACTCCCAGACTTGGGACTTAAAAAATGAATCAGAAAATGCACTAGAAGCTTCCATTAGGGGGAAAACCTATTCTTCTGGAAGTTAAACTTCCCCCCATGATTATACCCAATAGCAGCTATCCCCTCCAACACCTCCGCATTGGGGATGGAAACAACACCACCTTCATCTTGAAGATGAAGGGAACTACAAATAGAAGCCTCAGAAACCACGTATGAATGGCCATCTATGGTAGCAAGGAGTTCACGTGGACGACCAACCACAACCACAAGACGAGTAGATGCCCAAAACTGACGAATGATACTATCATAAATAGTGGGACATACAGTAAAAGCATACCTTAGGTTTGAAGCCTCAATGAAGTCCAGAATGTCAGTGAAATCATCACGGTGTGGACCATCTCCTAGATAGGCGACCTTGTTGTGAGCAGGTTGGTATACCAGGGCAGCCATGGATCTTGATTTTGTGTTAGGAATGGAATGGAAGATGATTTTGTGTTAGGGTTGAGAGAGTAGGATCGGATTTGTGTGTGTTATGAGTGAGATGAATGAGTCAATGGGGGTTAATTGACCATAAATAATGGTGGGAGTAACTATTCATTGACTCCTAATAATGGGGGGTTGCCCTTTCAAATTAGACAGTTATTACATAGTAACCACTTGCCCCTTTTAACATTATTTCCAAATTCCAATTTACCAAAGTTAAATAAGAGTATAAATACCAAAATTTGAATGCCTTGACTAAAAGTCAAAGCGCACAATGGTCAATACTAGAAGCAAAATGTGGTCAACAGAAGTCAATAAGATGAACAGTGTCCCAGACCAGTACCAGAAGCCAACCACCACTTGACAAAGAAGGATTTTTATCCACCATAAGCCAACCAATAATGACTAGAAGCTAACCAATGAGGACTAGAAGCCAGTCATGAAAGAATATAACCACCAGAAGTGAGCAAAAGCCTCCACCAGGATTAACACACACCACCAGAACCAATGCAATATGTTGTTAAAATCTACCAATATGTTAGTCTGGTGCAAAGTAATATGTACACGAAGCCTCCCCTTAGGCTTAGCCTCCCCTCAATCCTAGACCTCAAGGATTGACCATCCCAATGTGAACCACCAAGTGGTTGAACCGAGGACCATCAAAGGCTTTTGTCAACAAATAAGCAACATTATCATCCGTATGAACTTTAAGAACCTGTATCAATTTCTTCTCATTGGCATCCCGTATAAAATGGTGCCGAATTTCAATATGCTTTGTACGTTGATGAAAAACAGGATTCTTCACAATGCAGATAGTACTTTGATTGTCAATGAAAATTTTGGTGTTCATAAAATTGAACCCATAATCCAACATCTGGTTTTGGATCCACAATACTTGTCCACAACAACTAGCAGCAGCAACGTATTCAGATTCTGTTGAAGAAGTAGCTACTATCGTCTGTTTCTTGCATTGCCATGAAATTAGTCGTCGACCAAAAAATTGACAACCACCAGTAGTAGATTTTCTATCATTATTAGCACATGCATAGTCACTATCACTATATGCTTCAAGAACAAAAGGTGATTCTTTAGGATACCACAAGCCCAGTTTAGGTTGAGCCTTGATATACTTGAAAATCTTCTTAACTGCATTCAAGTTAGAAACCGTTGGAGCCACCTAATGTCTAGAACAAGCACTTACTGCAAACATGATATCCGGACGTGATGCAGTCAAATACATGAGTGAGCCAATCATAGACCTGTACATGTGAACATTGACCAGGGGATCTGGCTCATTCTTGAGTTTGACTTTAGCAACTTAATAAGGAGTTGCTGCTGGTCGAAGAGGATCCATGTCAAACTTCTGAAGGATCTCATGAACATATTTATCTTGACTTATGAAGATCCCATCCGACTGTTGCTTGACTTGAAGACCAAGAAAGAAGGAAAGCTCTCCCATAGCACTCATCTGAAACTCGCCTTTCATCAAGTGTTCAAACTCATCACACCATTCCTTCTTAGTAGAACCAAAGATAATGTCATCCACATAAACCTGAACAAGGATAATGTCCTTGGTATTCCTCTTAAGAAATAGTGTTTTGTCAATAGTACCTCTTCTATAGCCATTCTTTAACAAGAAAGTTGAAAGACGCTCATACCAAGCTCTAGGAGCCTGATGTAGTCCATACAGAGCCTTGACCACCTTGTAAACTTTCTTGGGATGAAGTGGATCTACAAAGCCCTTAGGTTGAGTGACATACACTTCCTCATCAATCGTGCCATAGAGAAATGCACTCTTGACATCCATCTGAAACACCGTAAAGCCCACATAAGAAGCAAAAGCCAAAAACAGACGAATAGCCTCAATCCTTGCAACCGGAGCAAAAACTTCAGTGTAGTCAATGCCCTCTATTTGAGTGTGGCCCTATGCGACAAGCCTAGCTTTATTCCTCACGAAAATTCCCCGTGCATCCTTCTTGTTCTTGAGAATCCATTTGGTATTGATTGCTGTCTTTCCATCTGGTAAGTCAACTAGAACCCAAACATTCCGAAACAAGAATTGCTACATTTCCTCCTGCATAGCCTCCACCCAACTTTGATCCTCAAGAGCATGAGTCACCGATCTAGGTTCCACCTGTGAAAGAAAACAAGCAAACAAACAGTGTTGAAAGTCCGTATGATTATTACGCTTTTGATCTTCAATATAGCTCACAAGAGCATGATGATCAGACGTGGCCTTCTTATGCATCCTGCGTGTCTTGACAGTAGAACCAGGATCTCCAATGATTTGAGTGGTAGGGTGATCTTTGTGTGATTGCAAGACTGGATTGGAAGCTACTTCCACTTCTGGTGCCAAGTTATTGAGATCCCTAACAAAGTCAGCATCATATGAAGCAGCGTTGAAAATGCCATCTACTGGTTGTTTATGAATATCATCCAGCTTGGTAGAAGACTTCTTTTGATGGTTCCCCAAATCAGAAGGACTGGAGAATCGAGTATGTGAAGCAGACTCACTAGCTGGAGTACCAATAGGTGATAAGCTAGCACTAGGAGCAGAAGATGGGGTACTAGGAGCAGCTTTGTCAGTAGGCGTATTCAAGGGAAACTCAAAGCCACCTTGAGTAGCTGCTGTAGTAGCTTCTTGTTGTTGTTTGAGTAGGGTGTCAAGAGCTACTTGGGAATCCAGTACATCCAATGGAGTTGCATCACTAGGAGGAGTAGGAGAAACTGTGGTGGAGTAGGATGGAACCACAAAAATATCATCCTCGTCATCTGAGTCAGAAAGACTAGAAGGAACACCTGTACTATAAGTTGCAAACACTTGTGGACCTGCATCATGGTTAGTTTTGAGACGAAAATATCCTAATGAATCACTAAGATAATCAAGATCAAAATACCATTCAGGACCCTTGCCTTGGATGTTTGACTTCTCTTCAAAATACTTGAGATTTATAGTTTCAATGACCCGCTTGGCTTGGAGATTGTAGACACGATAAGCCCGAGAGTGAGCTGAATATCCCACAATGTATCCTTCATCTGCCTTGCCATCAAACTTCCCCAAATAGTCACTAGTATTCAGAATGGTGACAGGACACCCAAAAGGCTTCAAATGAGCAATATTAGGAACTTTGGCCGTTAGAAGCTCATAAGGAGTCTTCTTGTGAGGATTGGTAATAGAAACTCTATTCAAAACATAACTTGCAGTATTAACAGATTCTGTCCTGAACATGGTTGGAAGCTTGGAGTCGGCAAGCATTGTTCTTGCTGCTTCTATTAGTGTCCTGTTCTTTCTTTCTGCCACGCCATTCTGTTGAGGAGTTCTTGCTGCACTATAATCTCTTTTGATGCCCTTAGCATTACAAAGTGCTATGAGGTCTTTATTTTTGAACTCAGTTCCATTATCACAACGAATACCTTTAACCTTCTTGGACAACTGGTTCTCTATAAGGGTAAGAAAATCTCGTAGAATTGAGTAGGTCTCGCTCTTGGCAGCCATGAAGAACACCCACGTGAACATGCTATATCCATCAGTTACCACCAGACAGAATTGTTTGTGGTCAATGCTCCTAATGGAAGTAGGACCAAATAAATCCATGTGTAGTAGACTCTTGTACAAGGCTTCTTATGTCTATAAAAGAAGACCTTTAGGTTATGTTTCAAAATAAGTTTTCATACGTTAAACACTTTCATTGTAAGCAAGTTCGTTATTATCAATCAAGTGAAAGTTTGTTTACATCCTTTGTGTGTTCTTGTTTAAGTGTTAATTCCGCATAACACTTAGATTACTATATACATAAACAAAGTTTCTCTACGTGTATAACTTGATCTAATCTCGTATACACAAGCTTAATCGATCTAAGTTAAACACTTTCATTGTGAGCAAGTTCGTTATTATCAATCAAGTGAAAGTTTGTTTACATCCTTTGTGTGTTCTGGTTTAAGTGTTAATTCCGCATAACACTTAGATTACTTTATACTTAAACAAAGTTTCTCTACGTGTATAACTTGATCTAATCTCGTATACACAAGCTTAATCGATCTAAGTTTGGGATCAACAAGTGGTATCAGAGCTTGTTGATAAACTTTTGATCTTAAAGAACACAAGAACCCTAAAATCACCAAAACCCTAATTTTCACAAAACCCTAAAAACATCATGTCCAATCCAGAAGTAACCTCTTCCTCATCCTTACCAAACATCAAGATTCCCATGCTTGATGCAAACAACTTTGAGCTGTGGAAGTTCAACTTTGAGCAATATCTGGGGATCTATGACTACACTCTCTGGGAGATTATTAAATATGGAAACACATTCAATAAAGCTGAAAAGATTGCTAATGCAATTGCTACAAGATCAGCTGTTGCTGGATGTTCAGAAGCAGATAAGAAAGAAAAACCTGATGATGGTAGAGCTGTGTCTGCTGAAGACATAGCAAAGAAAATGGTTGATATGAAAACCCTAAACATTCTGAAACTCTCTTTAGGACAAGAAAATCAGCACAAATACAGAGGTTATGAGTCTGCGAAAGACATTTGGGCAGCCCTTGAAGTTTCCTATGGTGGTAATGCTGATACTAAGGAAGAGAAGAAGAAGCAACTCATGCATGAGTATGCTGTTTTTAAGGCTCAACCTAATGAGAAGCTTAGCAGTGTGAGAAGCAGACTGCTTGACATTACAAGCAAGTTGTCCTTCATGGGGACACAAGTTGGTGATGTTGACATTATTGCCACTTTTCTTAAAAGCCTTGGTGATGCGTGGAAGATTGAGGCAAGATCTATACTTGCCAATAACACTCACAAAAGCTCTACTTTTGATGATATCTACAACAAACTAAGGCTGTTGGAGAATGAAACTCTTTTGGAGCATGGAAGTAAGTCTACCAGTAGTAACATGGCCTTCTTCTCATATAGTGAAGGTCAATTTGATCAGAAGGACTCATACATGCACCCAGTTACTGGATCAACATGTGTCAACGCTGGATCATATCCTGTCAACGCCTTACATTCAGACGCTGACACATACAAAATTGACTCTCCAAGAGTTAAGCCTGCTGGTTTGGATTTGGATACTGTGTGTGTGCATACATTGCTTCATTTCCTAATGGTTCAGTGATTACATATGAGGACCTTGAGCAAATAAGTGATGAGTACTTGGAGGAGATGGATATAAATTGGAACATGGCTCTTGCAAGTATAAGAGCAAACAGGTGGAATAGAAGGTTTATGAAGAAGATGACCTTTAATGCAAAGGACACTGCTGGATTTGATAAATCCAAGGTTGAGTGCTACAATTGTCATCGTATGGGGCACTTTATGAGGGAATGCAGATCTCCAAGAAGATCTGATGCTGGAAAACCCTCAAGCCAAATTGTTAAGGCTCAGGATCCAAAGGCCATGGTAGCAGTGCAAGAAATTGATGGTATTGGATGGAACTGGAGCTATTTGGCTAAGGATGGGGAAGAGGATAAAGTTTTGGTTGCTGAGATAGAAGAAGAAGAGCATGTTCAATATGCTCTCATGGCACACTCCTCGTCTTCATCAGATAATGAGGTATACGATGATGCTTTTTGTAGTAAGGAAAAACTTAACAAAGAGGTTTTAAAATTGTTAAGTGATGTGAGTATTGAGAGATGCAAGTTGTCTAACTATCAAACTGCTCTCACTCAAACTGAAAAGACAGTTGAGGAGTATAAGAAAATGGAATTTGACCTAAAAGATAAAATAAATATCTTAAAACATGAGTTAAATGCTAGTAATGATGTTAGAAACATCATGGAAAGGGTCAATGCTGAATTACAGGCTAAGTTACATGAGGCTATCAAGAATAAGGATAATGTTGACCTTAAAATTCAGAGATTTGATAAGGCCTCACAAACCCTAGGAGAATGTGTTAATAAACAGAGGGATCCTAAGGACATGACTGGGATTGGGATGAAAGACTATATTGTTGTTCCACCACCAGCTGGGGACTTCTATGGTGTCCAAAGAAAGAACTTATCTTGGACTGGTTTACCAGAACTCCAAGAAGAGGAATTTATTCCTCCACCAAGAGTCCTTACCCTAGTTGAAGAGTATAGGCAAAAGTTGACTGACTTGAATGTATGGAAGAAAGCCAACCCTACCTTGTTTGTCAAGGTGGCATGCTTTATGATAGTCCTAATGAGTCAACTCCTATTAAAGTAACAAACCCAATCACTGGCAAGACTGTTGACCTTGGCTCAAACACTGTTAGAAAACCTAGCATTAAGTATGCAGAAATGGATAGGAATACTAGGTCACCTAAAAGCCAAGTTAGTGATAATGGAACAGGCTTCTTCTCTTCTAGACCTAGGGTTGTGTCTAGAAAAGCCTGTTACACTTGTGGTAGCTTTTCACATTTAGCATATAAGTGTGTCAACGCTTCCAAGGTCAACGCTGTTAAAAAGTCAAACACTGTCAGACCCAAAACTTTTATGGAGCAAAGTCCACAAGTTGTTAGACCAGCCCTATTCTTCACTAGAGGGTCTAACACTCATGGACAAAGACCATTTTAGAAGACCAATATTTGGTCTAATAGGCAATGGGTTTCTGTAGCTAACCCTAGGTTCAACGCTGACAAGGGTAATTTCAGCGTTGACAAGACCAAATCCAACGCTGACAGAAACGTTGCCAGACCTAAATATTTGCAACCACAATGTAAGGGGTCTAAAGCTTCTTCTAGCTTGACATGGAGACCTAAGCAAGATCAAAACCCTAATTCTAATGGGATTTCTATGACCTGCAACAGATTTAATTATATTTCAAAGGTCATTACAAAACCAATTGGGGTTAACTGGGAATTTCATCCAAAAAGGGATGAACAAGGGGTTGTTATGAGAACTAAGTCTGTTCTTGTTGAACAACCAGATGAATCCAAGTCTGCTCAGGCTTGGGTTCCCAAAGAAAACTAATTTGTTTTCTTTATGTGAAGGGCATTCAAAAACAGGTCAATGATTATGGATATTGGGACAGTGGATGCTCTAGGCACATGACTGGGAAGGAAGATTATCTGACAAACTTCACTCCCATTAAGGATGGTGATAAAGTTTACTTTGGAGGCGGATATGGAACTATCACAGGCAAAGGAACTCTTCTCACCAAGAACTTGCGTTTCGAAAACGTGTTTCTGGTAAAAGAACTTGATTACAATCCTTTTAGTGTATCACAAGTTTGTGATAACAAAAATAAAGTTTTGTTTACTGATACTGAATGCTTGGTGCTGAGTAAGGATTTTAAAATTCCAGATGAGAAATATAGACTATAGAACACCTAGGCATAAAGACATTTATAATGTGAATCTTAATGGGATTAGGATGAATAATAATATGTCATGTTTTTATGCTAAAGCTTCAGTTCATGAGAGTAATCTATGTCACAGGAGACTAGGGCACATAAAATTTAAGAATATAAACAGACTTGTGAGACTTAGTTTGGTTGATGGTTTGCCTGAAAAGGCTTTCCACAATGACCACTCTTGTGTTGCATGCCTTAAAGGCAAGCAGCACAAGGTCTCATTTAAGTCTAAACAGGTGCATTCTAGTTCTAAACCACTTCACTTGCTGCATATGGACCTATTTGGTCCAACTAATATAGAGAGTTTGAATAGTAAATCATACTTCTTTGTCATCACAGATGACTTTTCTAGGTTTACTTGGACTTTCTTTTTAGCTATGAAAAGTGACACTGCTGATACTTTAATTGACTTTATTACCCAAATTGAGAAAAAGACTGGTAATGAAGTTAAAATGCTTAGAAGTGATAATGGTCGTGAGTTTAGAAATAAACTGTTGGATGATTTTTCTGCCAAGAAAGGGATTACTAGGCAGTTTAGTGTTGCCAGAACCCCACATCAAAATGGGGTTGCTGAGGGAAAGAATAGAACCCTAATTGAATCAGCCAGGACTATGTTGGCTGATGCTCACTTTCCCATAGCTTTTTGGGCTGAGGCTGTGAATACAGATTGTAATGTTCAGAATAGAGCATTGGTCAACAAGATACAGAACAAAACACCTTATGAGTTACTTTGGGGAAGGAAACCTAATATTGGTTTTCTTAAACCTTTTGTTTGTCATGTAGTTGTACTAGATACTAGTGATGCCTTAGGTAAATTTAGTGCTAAAGGTGATGAAGGCTACTTCATGGGTTATTCAGTGCAGAGTAAGGGATATAGGGTTTACCTTAAGAAGGAAAAACGTATACTTGAAAGAGTACATGTTGGGTTTTTAGAGAGTAAACCTAGTGATCCTGAAAGTGGTCCAAATTGGTTGTTTGACTTGGAACCTCTATCTATGACTTTGAATTATATGCCTATTACTAATTCAGACATTGTGAAGGTAACTTCAAATGTTGTGGAAGAACCAATTGTTGATGTTTCAGGTACACAGGTTAATGAAGAGGTTGGATCACAAGCAGACAATTCATCTCCCATACAAGAGTATGTTACTCTTCCCATATGGACAGATGCTTTTGCCGCTGCTGGAAAGGAAAATGGTGGTCCCCAAGTATCACCAGTTAACAACATGCATGGTCCTTCAAGTGTTGACAAAGGAAAATCTGGCGTTGACAGGACAAATTCAGGCGTTGATGGCTCAAACGTTGACAACACTTTTGAGCATATCTTCTCTTCCAATTTTGAACAAGGTGAACCTTCAAATTTACATGAAGAGGTTCATACAAATATTGATGGAAGAGAGTCTGAAGAAGATATTGGCAACATGGATGATGAGATTGCAGATAACAGACTTTTTGAGGGAGGAGTTCTCACTTCTACTATGAAGAATCACCCCCCTTCTCAAATTATTGGGGATGTCACGACTCCTGTTCAGACTAGAAGATCTCATCAGAATCTTGGTGGATTTATTGCCAATATACACAAGAAGGTTGATACCCCTCTAGTTCTAGCATGTTTGTTTGCCTGTTTTCTGTCACAACAGGAACCCAAGAAGATATTTGATGCTCTTAAAGAACCAAGTTGGGTGGAAGCAATGCAGGATGAGCTTCACCAATTTGCTATTCAGGATGTTTGGGAGTTGGTGGATTGTCCTAGGTATGTCAGACCTATTGGGACAAGGTGGGTTCTAAGAAACAAGAGAGATGAAAGAGGCATTGTGGTCAGAAACAAGGCACGTTAAGTGGCTTAGGGATATACATAAGAGGAAGGGATAGACTATGAGGAGGTCTTTGCACCAGTTGCAAGGATTGAGGCTATAAGGATATTTCTAGCCTATGCTTCCTGCATGGGCTTCACTGTCTATCAAACGGATGTGAAGAGTGCTTTCTTATATGGCATAATTGTTGAGGAGGTATATGTTATGCAGCCTCCTGGTTTTGAAGATCCAGAGAATCCAGACAAGGTGTATAGAGTCAAGAAAGCTATGTATGGACTTCATCAAGCCCCAAGAGCATGGTATGGTACATTGTCCACCTATCTGGTGGAAAATGGATTCAAAAGGGGCACCATAGACCAGGCATTATTTACAAAGAAGGCTGGTAAGGATGTCTTACTTGTTCAGGTTTATGTTGATGATATCATCTTTGGCTCCACCAATCCAAAGATGAGTGAAGACTTTTCCAAGCTTATGAGAGATAAATTCAAGATGAGTGCAATGGGGGAGATGAACTTCTTTCTAGGGTTACAAGTTCAGCAGAAAGAAGATGGTATCTTCATCTCTCAGGATAAATATGTGGCATAGATCTTGAAGAAGTTTGGCTTTTCTCCACATGAAAAGAGGGCTACTACTCCTATGGATAGAGAACACCCTTGGGGAAAAGTTAGAGATGGAAAAGATGTGGATGTCAGGCACTATAGATCAATGATTGGTTCATTGATGTACCTCACAGCCTCAAGACCTGACATTATGTTTGATATGTGTGCTTGTGCACGCCATCAAGTGACTCCCAAAGAATGTCACCTTTATGCTGTCAAGAGAATCTTTAGGTACCTTAGATGTTATCCAGATCTTGGCTTGTGGTACCCAAAAGATTCACCATTGGAGCTTATTGCATATTCAGACAGTGAATATGGTGGTGATAAGTTTGATAGAAAATCCCCAACTGGTGGATGTCAGTTTCTTGGGAGTAGGTTGATCTCTTGGCAATGCAAGAAACAAACAGTGGTGGCCAATTCTACAACTGAAGCAGAGTATGTTGCAGCAGCAGCTTATTGTGGACAAGTCTTATGGATTCAGAACCAGCTGTTGGATTATGGGTATAATTTCATGCATACCAAGATATTTGTTGACAATAACAGCACTTTATGCATTATTAAGAATCCTGTACATCATTCTAAAACAAAACACATAGAAATTAGACATCCTTTTATAAGGGATTGTTTTGAAAAGGGTTTAATACAACCAGATAGGGTTGACACAGAAGAAAATATGTCTGATTTATTAACTAAACCTTTTGATGCTGGAAGGTTTCAATACTTTGTAACAAGTATTGGAATGATCAATCTCACATAATATGTGTTTTGGGATCTTATTGTAAAAGTATGTACAGGATAATGCATTGTTATTGGTCTTTTTGAGGATTTAGATTTTCCACTATATTTTTCTAACACTGACAAAGGTTACCTTAACGCTGATAAGTGTTATTGTGATGTTGTCAGCAATATATTTGTCTAACACTGACAAAGGTTTCCTTAACGCTGACAAGTGTTACCGGGACGTTGTCAGCAACAATGTTAGTTTTGTGGTTTTTAATCTAAATGTGCAGGTGGTGTTAGCATTTTACCATTAGATACAGAGTTGCTTATGGATCCTTGGAGAATCATTTGAGCATGTTTTCATTTATGGATGATGGTTGGAATATTTATATTCCTATCTTGACATAAATTTTTGATGTTCATGCATATTTTTGGGCAACATATGTATCACAGTTTAAGGGGAGGTTTTAGGAACCTTTAGGACTTTTGGGTATTCTTATGATACTCTTATCATAATTCTAGATTGTGTCCACAAGTGAGTATGAGTTAGTTTTTCTAAATCATGAGGCACTGTAGCATGCAAAGTTGATATACTATGCATGCTGCCAAGACATTTTTGGCCTAGAATTGGTTGTGGTCTGTTGGGAGACCTGGGAATGATTTTATCATGGGTTTACCTGGGAGTTACAAGGAATTTTATGAGATAACTTAGTTGTTAAGAGTTTTGGTTAGCAAGGGACACTAGAGGACTGTTATGTCTATCTTGCATAAGCAAGTTTGCATAACTGGACAGTGCTTGTCGCCCTATAACAATTATCAACTTATAGGTTATCTTCACTAGGATAAATTACTTTGTTAAGGTCCTTTTTCATTTTTATTAATTTTATTTTTGGACGCTGACAAGTATTTTTCCAAGCGTTGTTATGACCAATTTTGACGCTGACATGGCTTTGGCAAACGTTGACAAGAATATAGCCGTTGGGCGTTGATGGGTTATTTTAACCGTTGACACCCATTGGGACCTACCCAGTTGTTACTTTTTGACGAATTTTGGGGCCGTAATTTTGGGAGCAGATAAATTTTAATTAATGCATGAGATAACTTATTTTCTTTTCAATATTTTCATCATTATATTTTGAAAATAGTTGCCTCATTTTTTACCAATCACATACACATATCTCTCCTATATATTTGGCTCCTATTTTTAAACAAGGTATCTCATATTCTTGTCTAACAATTTTCTCCTATTATTCATCTTTCTAAATCATTCACAAACAGCTTTCTTTTACAATGGCACCAAAATTTAAACCAAGTGATTTGGTATTGGGATTCAGGAGTCAACACAACATGATTGCATATTTGGACGCTGATGACACTCTGTTTCACATGACGGAGAATCTTTGGGTGTTGCTGAAGCCCTAACTGATTTAAAGAAGCAACCAAGTTTTGTTAGATCTCTGGTAACTCCTATAAATATAGACTTGTCTTTTACAGCTATGTTGGAGCAAATTACAAGAGGTACTGAGACAAGTAATTTGGGCGTTGACAAGCAAAATTTGAACGCTGACACACCAAGTGCTGACAAGAGTAATTTGGGCGTTGACACAAGAAATTTGAGCGTTGACAGACCTGCAGATGAGGTTGATGTATTCCAGTCATTAGCTATCATCAAAGAAGTATCTTCACAGGTATTACCATCATCCTTACCCATTATTGATCCATTAGATAAGGGTAAAGGAATCATGGTAGAAGTAGATGTTCCAAAGAATGCAGCACATGTAGAGTTTGATAGAAGGTTGGCTACACAACTTGTGGAACAAGAAAGTAAGAAGGTTGGTGAATCACCATTTGTTGCCACTTCAGAGGAACAAGAAGGAAGTGATGAAGCTAGTTCAGACTCAAGTGTGATGATAATAGAACAACCTGAGAGACTTGAATATGGTAATGATTTGGCAAAAGAGAAGCTTAATGAGTTGAAATTGCAAGTAGATTTTGATATGCCACAAGTTGTTCAGATGTACCATGCTTGGGAAGATAGGTGTATAGAGAATCCAGATTTGACTATTTCAGACCAAATATGGGGTTTGGAGATTCTTCTAAGAGTACAAAAAGACTGCAAGGTAATTCTGAAACACAAAGCTAGCAATGTTCTCTCAAAGCTGAAGAGGGATAGAAGGGAGCTGTACTACATGCTACTCAGATGTCATGGAACAGGATGGACCTATAAGAAATTGTTGGGATTATCCTTTGAAGAGTTGGAGTACAAGGCTTATCCCATTTGGGCAAAAGTGTAGGAAATGAATACTATCAGACTTCTTTCAGATGAAAGGAAAGAAGAACTTGCAGAAGAGATAGAGCTTAAGAAGGCAATGATTGTTCCTAGACCTTTGAAGAAGGGAGTTCCTCTTGAGTTTCCTACATATATGGATAGACTAAAGCCCAGTAAAGCTGTTATAAGAAGGAGCATCAAGCTCTCACCTTTGGAAGCTTCAGATATGGTATAAGTGTTACCTCTTGATGCCAGAAACCCTATTATAAGCTATGAAGAAGATGAAAGTGGGTTTTGGAAGATTGGCAGGTATGGGAAAGAGGTACACACTTTTACTACACTTATATCTCTTTTTGCAAGTGTGGATAGAGAAGACTTGGTAGACCTTTGGAGGTTGTTGGAGGCCAAGTATGAGACTGAAGCTCCTACTTCAGTCAATGGAATAAAACTTTCATCCACATTCAAGAGAATGTGTGGACCAACAGAAGAAGATCCTGTTGTTTGGAAGGATCTTGAGGATGATCTTAGTGGTCTTCAATGGCGTTTGTATTCAGCTGCTGGTGTTTATTATTTGAGCTCTACAAAGTTTGCTGAGTATCTTCTTGTAGATGGTCAGTATCCCATGTCCAAAGCAGTTTTGGAGAAGATGAAGACAACACAGCTGGAGATTGATTATTCAAGTGACGTGGCCAAACATTTGATCAGACATGTTTATTACCAATATGATAAGAAGTTGTAAGATTCCTCCTAGTTCTTAATTTGTATTCAGAAACTTGATTACTAGAGTAGATATCACGTTTAGGGGAGGATTGTTGGGAATAAAATGTAGCCAGTCCACATGAGCGCTGACAAGAGGAAAACAAGCGTTGATAGGAAGAAAACAAACGCTGACAGATCAAGCGTTGACAAGAAGAAGTCAAGCGTTGATAGGTTGAAGACAAGCACTGAAAGAAAGATATGGTTTATGCGTATTTTGTTTCTAGTTTGTTTCTAGTAATGATAAGTTCAACATTGTATTTTCTATAATTATCTATACCTAGAATAGTTGATGCGTAGACTCTTGTACAAGGCTTCTTATGTCTATAAAAGAAGACCTTTAGGTTATGTTTCAAAATAATTTTTCATACGGTAAACACTTTCATTGTAAGCAAGTTCGTTATTATCAATCAAGTGAAAGTTTGTTTACATCCTTTGTGTGTTCTTGTTTAAGTGTTAATTCCGCATAACACTTAGATTACTTTATACATAAACAAAGTTTCTCTACGTGTATAACTTGATCTAATCTTGTATACACAAGCTCAATCGATCTAAGTTTGGGATCAACACATAAAGTGGAATATGGCTCTTGCAAGTATAAGAGCCAACAGATGGAATAAAAGATTCAAGAAGAAGATGACTTTTAATGCTAAGGACACTGCTGGATTTGATAAATGGAAGGTTGAGTGTTATAATTGTCATCGTATGGGACACTTTATGAGAGAATTCAGATCTCCAAGAAGATCTGATGCTGGAAAACCTTCAAGCCAAATTGTTAAGGCTCAGGATCCCAAGGCCATGGTGGCAATGCAAGAAAATGATGGTGTTGGATGGGACTGGAGCTATTTGGCTAAGGATGAGGAAGAGAATAAAGCTTTGGTTGCTGAAATGGAAGCAGATGAGCATGTTCACTATGCTCTCATGGCACACTCCTCATCTTCATCAGACAATGAGGTATATGATGATGCTTTTTGTAGTAAGGGTTGTCGTTTAAATACTAAAAGACTTAACAAAGAGGTTTTAAGATTATCAGCAGATGTGAGTAATGAGAGATGCAAGTTGTCTAACTATCAACTTGCTCTTACTCAAACTGAAAAGACTGTAACTAAGTATAAGAAAATGGAGCTTGACCTAAAAGATAAAATTAATATCTTAAAACATGATTTAAATGCTAGTACTGATATTAGAAACATCATGGAGAGGGTAAATGCTGAATTACAGGCTAAGTTAGATGAGGCTATCAAGAATAAGGATAATGTAGATCTTAAAATTCAGAGATTTGATAAAGCCTCACAAACCCTAGGAGAATGTGTTAGTAAACAAAGGGATTCTAGGGATATGATTGGGATTGGGATGAAAGAGTATGCTGGTGTTCCACCACCAGCTGGGGACTTCTATGGTGTCCAAAGAAAGGACTTATCTTGGACTGGTTTACCAGAACTCCAAGAAGAGGAATTTATTCCTCCACCAAGAGTCCTTACCCCAGTAGAAGAACATAGGCAGAAGTTGACTGATTTGGACCAATGGAAGAAAGCCAACCCTACCTTGTTTGTCAAGGGTGGCATGCTTAGTGATAGCCCAAATGAGTCTACCCTATCAAAGTAACAAACCCAATCACTGGCAAGACTGTTGACCTTGGCTCAAATGTTGTTAGAAAACCTAGTATTAAATATACAGAAATGTATAGACAATCTAGGTCACCAAAAAGCCAAATTAGTGATAATGGAACAGGTTTCTTTTCTTCTAGACCTAGAGTTATGCCTAGAAAAGCCTGTTATACTTGTGGTAGCTTTTCACATTTAGATTATAAGTGTGTCAACGCTTCAAAGGTCAACGCTGACAAAAAGTCAAACACTGTCAAACCCAAAACTTTTGTTCAGCAAAGTCCACAAGTTGTTAGACTAGCCCCATTCTTTTCAAAAGGGTCTAATACTTATGGACAAAGACCTTTTCAGAAGACCAATACGTGGTCTAATAGACAATGGGTTCCTGTTGCACACCCTAGGTTCAACGCTGATAAGGGTAACTTCAGCGTTGACAAGACCAAATCAAACGCTGACAAAAACGTTGCCTGACCAAATAATGGTAAATATTTGCAACCACAGGGAAAGGGGTCTAAAGCTTCTTCTAGCTTGACATGGAGACCTAAGCAAGATAAAAACCCTAATTCATATGGGATTTCTATGACCTGTAACAGATTTAATTATATTTCAAAGGTCATCACAAAACCAATTGGGGTTAACTGAGTGTTGAATCCAAAAAGGGATGAACAAGGGGTTGTTATGAGGACTAAGTCTGTTCTTGTTGAACAACCAAATGAATCCAAGTCTGCTCAGGCTTGGGTTCGCAAAGAAAACTAATTTGTTTTCTTTATGTGTAGGGCATTCAAAAACAGATTAATGATTATGGCTATTGGGATAGTGGATGCTCTAGGCACATGACTGGGAAGGAAGATTATCTCACAAACTTCACTCCCATTAAGGATGGTGATAAAGTTTACTTTGGAGGCGGATATGGAACTATCAAAGGCAAAGGAACTCTTCTCACCAACAATTTGCGTTTTGAAAACATGTTTCTGGTAAAAGAACTTGACTATAATCTTTTTAGTGTATCACAAGTTTGTGATAACAAAAATAAGGTTCTTTTCACTGATACTGAATGCTTGGTGTTGAGCAAGGATTTTAAAATACCAAATGAGAAATTCATTGATTATAGAACACCTAGGCATAAGGACATTTATAATGTGAATCTTAATGGGATTAGGATGAATAATAACTTGTCATGTCTTTATGCTAAGGCTTCAGTTGACGAGAGTAATCTATGGCACAAGAGAATAGGGCACATTAAATTTAAAAATATAAACAGACTTGTGAGACATGGCTTGGTTGATGGCTTCCCTGAAAAGGCTTTCCATAATGACCACTCTTGTGTTGCATGCCTTAAAGGCAAACAGCACAAGGTCTCATTTAAGTCTAAACAGGTGCACTCTAGTTCTAAACCACTTCACTTGTTGCATATGGACTTGTTTGGTCCAACTAATATAGAAAGCTTGAATGGTAAATCTTACTGCTTTGTCATTACTGATGATTTTTCTAGGTTTACTTGGACTTTCTTTTTAGCTTTGAAAAGTGACACTACTGATACTTTAATTAACTTTATTAACCAAATTGAGAAGAAGACTGGTAATGAAGTTAAGATGCTTAGAAGTGATAATGGTGGTGAGTTTAGAAATAAGCTATTGGATGATTTTTGTGCCAAGAAAGGGATTACTAGACAGTTTAGTGTAGCTAGAACCCCACAACAAAATGGGGTTGCTGAGAGAAAGAATAGAACCCTCATAGAAGCAGCCAGGACTATGTTGGCTGATGCTCACTTTCCCATTGCTTTTTAGGCTGAGGCTGTGAATACAGCTTGTTATGTTCAGAATAGAGCATTAGTCAACAAGATAAATAACAAAACACCTTATGAGTTACTTTGGGGAAGGAAACCTAATATTGGTTTTCTTAAACCTTTTGGTTGTTATGTAGTTGTACTAGATACTAGTGATGCCTTAGGTAAATTTAGTGCTAAAGGTGATGAATGCTACTTCATGGGTTATTCTGTGCAGAGTAATGGATATAGGGTTTACATTAAGAAGGAAAAACGTATACTTTAGAAGGTACATGTTAGGTTTTTAGAAAGTAAACCTAGTGATCCTGAAAGTGGTCCAAATTGGTTGTTTGACTTGGAACCTCTATCTAGGACTTTGAATTATATGCCTGTTACTAATCCAAACATTATGAAGGTAACTTCAAATGTTGTGGAAGAACTAGTTGTTGATGTTTCAAGTACACAGGTTAATGAAGAGGTTGGATCACATGCAGACAAATCATCACCCATACTTGAGTATGTCACTATTCCCATATGGAAAGATGCTTTTGCTGCTGTTGCTGCTTCTAGAAAGGAAAATGGTGGTCCCTAAGTATCACCAGTTAACAACATGCATGGTCTTTCAGGCGCTGACAAAGGAAAATCTGGCGCTGACAAGACAAATTCAGGCGTTGATGGCTCAAACGTTGATAACACTATTTCAGGCGTTGATGGCTCAAACGCTGACAATCTTGGTTCAGGCGTTGACAACTCTTTTGACCATATTTCTCTTCCAATTTTGAACAAGGTGAACTTTCAAACAGAAATGGAGAGGTTCATACAAATATTGATGGAAGAGAGTCTGAAGAAGATATTGGTAACATGGAAGATGAGATTGAAGACAACAGACTTTTTGATGGAGGAGTTCTTACTTCTACAATGAAGGATCACCCCTCTTCTCTAATTATTGGTGATGTGATGTCTCCTGTTCAAACTAGAAGATCTCATCAGAATCTTGGAGGATTTATTGCCAATATACACAAGAAGGTTGATACCCCTCTTGTTCAAGCATGTTTGTTTGCCTGTTTTCTGTCACAACAGGCACCCAAGAAGATCTTTGATGCTCTCAAAGAACCAAGTTGGGTTGAAGAAATGCAGGATGAGCTTCACCAATTTTCTATTCAGGATGTTTGGGAGTTAGTTGATTGTCCCAGACATGTCAGACCTATTGGGACAAGATGGTTTCTTAGAAACAAGAAAGATGAAAGAGGGATTGTGGTCAGAAACAAGGCACGTTTAGTGGCTCAAGGATATACACAAGAGGAAGGGATAGACTATGAGGAGGTCTTTGCACCAGTTTCAAGGATTGAGGCTATAAGGATATTTCTAGCCTATGCTTCCTGCATGGGCTTTACTGTCTATCAAATGGATGTGAAGAGTGCTTTTCTTTATGGCACAATTGTTGAGGAGGTTTATATAATGCATCCTCTTGGTTTTGAAGATTCAGAGCATCCAGACAAGGTATATAGAGTCAAGAAAGCTATGTATGGACTTCATCAAGCCCCAAGAGCGTGGTATGGAACATTGTCCACCTATCTGGTGGAAAATAGATTCAAAAGGGGCACCATAGACCAGACCTTATTCACAAAGAAGACTGGTAAGGATGTCTTACTTGTTCAGGTTTATGTGGATGATATCATCTTTGGCTCATCAAACCCAAAGATGAGTGAAGACTTTTCCAAGCTTATGACAGACAAGTTCAAGATGAGTGCAATGGGGGAGATGAACTTCTTTCTAGGGTTACAAGTTCAACAGAAAGAAGATGGTTGATACACATGTTTTTGCTATGGTTCGGATTAAGTTCTCGGTATCACCTCGAATTGATCACGGCTCTAAGTGGAATGATTTGTTCTTGGTTAATAAAAAGGTGTTGATTTGTTTATCTATTTAAACTAATAACAAATAAGTAAGTGTCGAAGAGTAGAATTAAAGCTTTTAAAAGTTTGGACTAAATTGACAAGTTAAAATAAATGTTTGAAAACTTAAAGGCAAAATGAGAAAAATTCTTGAACACTTAATAAAACTAACACTTGGAAACTTTGTAAAAACATGAACTCATCAAATCATAATAATGCTAAAAAAAGTGATCGGAATATATTCCGATCTACTGATCGGAATGTTAACAAAAGGGGCAATCGGAATAATCAAAAAGAAGTGATCGGAATATTGCACAAATGAGCCAAATCGGAATACTACAAACCAGTCACAATCGGAATACCCAAAAACATTCCAATCGGAATACTAGGAATAAAGGTGCAGATCGGAATACCCAAAAATGGTTACAATCGGAATATCCAAAACTTGCACAATCGGAATACTTAAAAGTAAGCTACAATCGGAAAACGAAAACCCTTACCGTCGGAATATTCTAAACCCTTTTCCAATCTAAGGATCGGAATAAAGGGTGCTGCTGGTCGGAAAGTGCAGATCGGAAAGGGGTTTATAACCCTTTCCGATTTAAGAGGGCTTCTAGACAAAAGCTAAGCAATAAGCTATGGATAAGCTTATCACTAAAACTAAGACAAATCCAATAAGGATCGGATCAAATAAGCTCGAATAACAACTTAACTAAACTTCAAATAAGGAAAAACATAAATCAAATGATAAAAAGATAAACTTTTTAAGAAAACTTTAAAAAGTGAATAAGCAAAACCAACAAATAAGCCAATAAGCACTAAGATCTTAAAGCTTATTCGTGTACAAACTTAAGGAAACATAAAAAAGATTAACTTTCTAAGCACAAAATCCTTGATGAACAACACGGATCATACGAGATTCGTACCAAAATCAATCAAAATCAAAGAAAGGAAGAATGAGATTAAAGATTAAAAGCTTGAAACTAAACTTGATTAATGTAAAACAATACAAAGGTTTGATCTTGAAAGAGAAAAAGATGAAAACTAGTGAGAGAAAGTTTAGAACTTTCTCTCTCTAAAACTAGAGAGAATGAAAAACTAAAAACTAACTAAAACTAACTAAGTGCTCCAAATTTGTGAAGTAAAGTCCTATTTATAGGCATGTCTTGTGGGCTTTGTGAATGGGCTTGGTTTTGGGCTTCTTTTCTTCTTTCTTCTTTAGTCTTTACGTTTCTTCTAAATAAATGTTTCCGACCCGGATTTGAGAAGTGTTGGTAAATAAATCCAACTCGTCTTATAATCTTTTGTTTAATAGACTCGAGTTCTTCGACATATATGAATCTTACATCTTTGGCTCTATTCTTCGATAAATCTCAAATAGGCACAATGACTTCAAATCTTTTGCATCTCTTGGACAATAGACTTCATCTTGAGTCTTTTTCTTCGATAAAGCCCGTGCAATCCCATGTTTTCTTCAATATTCATCCGGTTGACTCTGAAAACACAATAACACAAAAACCACGCATAATTCCAAACAAATGATATTAAATACGTGTTTTGGTCTTGTTTTAGCAAGAAATAAGTGGTAAAAGGATGGGTGTTTTCACACCTATCAAATCCCCTACACTTAACCATTGCCATGCCCTCATGCAATGGTTAGCGATAAAGCAAGTTTACACTTTTCTCATAATCAATCAACCTTGGCCTTATTAAAATACTACTAAACAAAAATTAAAGTACTAAGAGAAATTAAAACGTTAAAGCAAACAAAAGGATAGAAAATAGATATGTGGAAATAACTTGCAAAGGGATCTAAGACTTACATTAGGGCTTCGGTGCTGCGACGATTCATCACCCTCAAGTTTCACGTTCCCCAAACTAAGCTTAAAAACGAGATCATTGTTTTTATAAGTTAGCAAATCAAACACTTACTCACATGGCTTAATTATATGCTTAAACTCCCTTATTCCTAGGTGTATCTCTTATATTTTATTTTTTGTCTTAGAATGATCATGAAGATGAATTTTTGGACTTATTTCGATAGTTATTTAGGCTGAAAGCAAAGTAGGACGATTTGATCAATAGTTAGCTAAAGGACAAAATCTCTTAAAACTGCTTCTCGGGATATCAAAAAGTTCATATCTTGGCATAACTTGGTTCACGATTTGAGACCTTTCTCGGGCCGATATTTGGCATGTACTTCATACTTCATATCTTGAGAGACGTTCTTGAGGTAATGGTCTTCTCTTCGTTATAGAGTTTCTTCACTTGGAGACTTTTGAGGGGTACTCCAACTTTGTTGACCACGACTTCATGATTATTTCTTCAATCTCTAATTGGGATTTTGAGATACAACGATCCGCCTCCTTTTCGGACTTGGATCTATTTATCCTCATACCTTGTTAGGGTCTTTTCGGATAGACTTCTCCATGATCTTTATGGGAGTTGATTGCTTTTCATCGTGAGTCTTGATCCTTCATATTGATTTTTGGAATAATGCTTTTCACATCACCTTGGATCTTTAGCAATAAGATTGAATCCTCATGCCTTGTTAGGGCCTTTTCGGACTCGCCAATCTTCGCGCCCCGCTTCATAAGTTATGCCTTGGCTATGAACTCTTATCATTTCCGAGCAACTTTTAACCGATCTTGGGCTAGAAGCTAAGTAACTTTTCAAATCGTACGACCTTACTTATTGCAGATAAGTTATTAGCAAGTGATGGGAGAATAGGCAAATAATTACACCAAGTGAGCTTGTGCAAGAATACCGACTTATAATTGACTCTATCATTTCTCGTTCTCCACAATTTAAAAATCTCAAGTAATGAGACTCGTGGATGCTTAGCCTAATAAACCAATTAAGGTCTACATGGTTAAGGATACTATCTAGAATAAACTTGGATAAGTCTATTCGGGTTGAGTCAAAATAATCGCAACGGGCCTAATATGTCAGAGACTTCTAAACTAGCTACACCACTTAATTAATATTTTTGACTTTATTGCGGGATATATACATTTGACAGCAACGATAAAAATTTAAAAATTACGAAAAAATGGCCAAAGTTAATAAAAAAATTGAAAACTGTTGAAAAATATAATTTTCTGGTTAAATGAAGGCATTTTCATGGAAAAGTCCACTTAAAACTTCGATAGAAGTCCCCCCCTACACTTAAGATAAACATTGTCCTCAATGTTTAAGCATGTGGGAAAAGTCTCTCATACACTTATGACATTGTGCACGTTGGTTAACTCAAGTTAGGGAAGAGACGACTAAAGTGATCAATTTCAAATGTGAGTATGAAGAAAACTGAATCACGTTAGTTGAGAGATAGAACCGGATTTCGGATAACACGGGAGCACGGTTCTTCAGAGATTCCAAGAGTGCACATATCCATGTAATCACATCACCACACAAATACAAACACCTATATAGGTCCCCCTACACTTAGGAGGTTAAAACATAAAAGGATAGATACTCGGGTTGCCTCCCGAGGAGCGCTTGTTTTTGATAACCGAGTCACGAGCCTGACTCGACCCAAAATTAGTTCATGGGGAACGTGGTGAGGGATGGAATCATCTCCTGAGAGATGTCCTCACCAAAGTACAACTTCACTCGTTGGCCATTCACCTTAAAATTTGGTCCATTAGGTTGAGCGAGCTCAAGAGTACCATATGGAAAAATTTGGGCAATGGTGAATGGCCAGACCAACGAGATTTCAACTTGCCCGAAAAGATTTTAAACCGAGAGTTAAAGAGTAAAACTTTGTCTCCAACTTGGAACTCTCGGTTCTTAATCTTAGAGTCGTGAATGAGCTTAGTCTTCTCCTTATAGATCAAAGAATTTTCATAAGCCTCATTATGGAGTTCATTCAGCTCATTGAGTTGGATCTTGCGTAGGTCACCAACTTTGTTGATATCAAAATTAGCCCACTTCAAGGCCCAGTAAGCCTTGTGCTCCAACTCAATGGGGAGGTGGCATGATTTCCCGTACACGAGACGATATGGTGTACAACCAATCGGAGTCTTGTATGCGGTATGAAAAGCCCACAAAGCATCATCAAGTTTATCAGCCCGTGAGGCATGATGCTCTCCCACGGTTCTTTCGAGAATTCACTTTAATCCTCGGTTGGATATTTCAGCCTGGCCATTAGTTTGTGGGTGGTAGGCGGTGGAAAGACGATGATTTACACCGTACTTAGCCATGACTCTAGCAAATTGGTCATTGCAAAAATGAGTCCCGCGATCACTAATAATGGCACGAGGCACAACGAATCTAGCGAATAGCGATTTCAAAAAGTTACAAACCACCCTTGCGTCATTAGTGGGTAAAGCTTTGGCTTCAACCCATTTGGAGACGTAGTCAACGGCTACAAGGATGTATTTGTTTCCTTTAGATGAAGGGAATGGCCCCATAAAGTCGATACCCCAGACATCAAAGATTTCACATTCTTGTATGAAATTCTGAGGCATCTCGTCTTTATGTGTGATCTTGCCTTGTTTTTGGCAAGCATCACAATGTTTAACCATCTCGTGAGCATCACGGTAAATCGTGGGCCAATAAAATCCCGATTCAAACACTTTTTTGGCGGTGTAGTTGGGACCAAAGTGACCACCGGTGGGTCCTTTGTGGCAAGCGTCAAGGATTTCTAAAGTTGCCGGTCTATCAACACATCGGCGAATAATCAAGTCAGCACATTGCTTGAATAGATACGGGTCATTCCAAAAGTAAGTCTTAATGTCGTTAAAGAACTTCTTCTTTTTCTGGGATGTTAACCCGTTAACGAGAATTCCACCCGCCAAGTAGTTTGCAATGTCCGCAAACCACGGGGTTTCATCAGCAGTCGAGTTGATAGACATTAAGGTCTCCAAGGGAAAAGAATCATTGATTTCTTTGTTCGGATGATCCCCTTGGTAAGGATCCTCAAGTCTACTGAGATGATCCGCGGCTAGGTTTTCAGCTCCTTTTTTATCGCGAATTTCGATTTTAAATTGTTGGAGTAGCAAAACCCAGCGAAGAAGTCTTGGTTTGGAATCTTGCTTAGTCAACAAGTACTTCAGCCGGAATGATCGGTGTAAACGATTGTGGTGGAAAGGACAAGATAGGGGCGGAATTTTTCAAAGGCATAGACAACAGCTAAAAGCTATTTTTCGGTTGTCGTGTAATGCAATTGAGCCCCAGTCATTGTCTTGCTAGCGTAATGGATTGGTTGGAAGTGTTTGTTCACTCTTTGGCCCAAAACCGCTCCAATAGCAAAGTCACTAGCATCGCACATCAACTCGAAAGGCAGCTCCCAATTAGGGGTAACCAAGACGGGTGCCTTAGTTAGCTTATCCTTAAGCGAGTTGACGGCTTTGATACACTCTTTGGAAAAGAGAAAAGAAGTATCTTTTTCCAAGAGGTGGGTCATCGGGCGAGCGATTTGAGAAAAATCTTTGATGAATCGACGTAGAAGCCCGCATGACCAAGGAAACTTCTCACACCCTTCACTGTTGAAGGTGGAGGCAACTTAGCGATAACATCGACTTTAGCACGGTCTACTTCGAGACCGGATTTGGAGATTTTGTGTCCTAGCACGATGCCCTCTTTTGCCATGAAATGGCATTTTTCCCAATTAAGAACAAGGCGAGTGTCTTCACACCGCTTAAGCATACGTTCTAAATTGACAAGGCAAGCAGAGAAAGAATCGCCATAAATCGAGAAATCATCCATGAATACTTCCACAGTGTCTTCTACCATGTCATGGAAGATAGCCATCATACACCTTTGGAACGTCCTAGGAGCATTACATAAACCAAAAGTCATGCGTTTGTAAGCAAATGTTCCATAGGGACAAGTGAATGTGGTCTTTTCTTGGTCCTTGGGATCGATGGGAATTTGAAAATACCCGGAGAAGCCGTCTAAGAAGCAGTAATAGTCATTACCAGCTAGACGCTCGAGCATTTGATCCATGAAAGGAAGAGGAAAGTGACCTTTTCTCGTGGCATCATTGAGCTTGCGATAGTCAATACAAACTCTCCACCCAGTAACGAGACGAGTGGGAATCAACTCGTTGTGTTCATTGGGAACAACGGTTATTCCGCCTTATTGGGTACACAATGGACGGGACTTACCCATGGTGAATCCGAAATAGGGTAAATCAATCCGGCATCAAGAAGTTTGATAACCTCTTGTTTGATGACGTCATGAATTTTAGGATTAACCCTTCTTTGGCTCTGGATTACGGGTTTAAAGTCATCTTCCATGAGAATCTTGTGAGTACAAAAGTTCGGATCAATTCCGCGGATATCGGAAATTTTCCAAGCAATTGCCTTCTTATGATCTTTAAGCACGGCGATGAGGCGAGATTTTTATTCTTCTTTTAAGTCCTTCGCGATGATGACGGGCGACTTCTTCTTTTCTTCAAGGAACACGTACTCGAGATGGGGCGGCAACTCCTTAAGTTCTAAATCCGGAGGATTTTTGATAGGAGGCGTTTTCAAAGTCGGAGCATCGATAGCAATAACCGTGGGAGATGGTGGAGAAAGATTGTCTTCTTTGAGAAGGTTTTCAAAGAAATGCATGTCTTCATCCCAATCGGTGGGAGAAGCGTCATTTGTGAAGTTCACATCTCCCATGGTGGCTTCAAGATCTTTCCAAAAGAAATCACTTTCTCCAAATAGAGACAGTGATGAATCAATAGAGGAAACGGTCTCAACATTGGGAAGAGAGGTAGGAATATTTTTACAAGCATCAATAAAGTGTTCTTCACAAGCCTTATCCAGAACGTCAATACAATTAACACTCTCATATGAATAAGGTTTTTTAGACAACTTTCCCATGTTGAAGAGGATTTTATCGTCGCCCACTCTCATGATAAGCTCACCGGCTTCAACATCGATGAGAGTGCGACCGGTCCTCAAGAATGGACGACCAACAATTAATGGCACACGAGGGTCCATCTCGTAGTCGACGACGACGAAATCGGCAGGAAAAGTGAATTTGTCGACTCCTACAAAGGCGTCTTCGGCTATCCCCACTGGATAAGCAACCGTACGGTTAGCTAATTCCAAAGTCATTTTGGTGGGGACTAGCTCGGGGAGAGATAATTGCTTCCAAACGCTTAGAGGCATTAGATTAATACTGGCACCTAGATCGGCTAGGGCCATGCAATTCTCTACTCCCGGGAAGTTACAAGGGATTAAGAAACGACCCGGATCACCAAGCTTGGTTGGTAATTTCCTTAAGAGCACTGCAGAGCAATTCTCATTAAGTTGGGTGTTAGCAATATCAAGAAGCTTCTCCTTGTCGCTAAGAAGATCTTTGAACATTTTCGCGTACTTAGGCATGTGAGCGAGAGCCTTAGCGAAGGAGATGTTAAAATTCAGTTGTTTAAGCATTTTAAGAAAGTTCGAAACCTGAATATCATCCTTGCTTTTGAGCTTCTCTTTCCTCAACCTTGAGGGATAAGGTATATCGGAAGAAGAGGAAGGCTTTGGGATCGAAGGATCACTCACATCCTTGGGTGGAGGATGGGTAGAAGTAAGAGGTGGAGAAATTGGGGAAGTAGAAGGTTGGGGAATGGGAGCAGGTGACTCATTTTCCTTAGTCACAATCACCGGTGGAGGTTGATGAGACTGTATTTATACATAGTCTCATCGTCCAAATCGGGCTTAAAACGCTTAAAATATCGTCAAAATACCCATATATGTGCTTGTATTTGTTCATTGTGTATTTTAGGTATGGATATCGTGAATTCACCAAAAGATCAAAGGAATCAAGCAAAAACGAACACGGGAAACGAAGCCGCACAAAGAACCGGGCCCAAGTCATGATTTTCCTATCAAGTCCTTGAAGTTTTGAAGATTGGCAAGAATGGTCCCTCAACTTTGGAAGACTTGACATTTTATACCCTTGCAAAACTCATAAATTGCATTTGGGTCCTTATAATATTGATTATGTGCAAGTTTGGTCCTTGAAGAATGCATAATGTGCATTAAAAGCCCTTGGAAAAAGTTGTAAACAAGATTGTGCCATAAATGACAACTTTCCCAAAGTTGTCACTTGCATTTTGGGCGCTGTTGGAAGTTTAATACAAAGTGAAGATATGTTAAGACTTGGGGGGCCAAAACTGCCCAGACACAAAAACCTTTCCCCACCACTCCTGAACTGCCACGTCACCCACTACACCAAAACAACCAATCACATCCTCCCCACGCGCCATGTCACCATACCACTTCACTGATTTAACTGATTTAAATAAATCAGTTTATTTTAGGAGGTAAACACATTTTTTAAACCAAACATACCCCTAATCTCAATTAAACTACCCTGTTTATTCATCTCCTTCACATAAACCCTAACTACTAATCACGCCCAAATCAAAGGGGTTTATCCCCTAATGCTCCAGATTAGTAATCAACCCCACCAAAAGCAAAACCCACACCCAACTCACACAACCCGTGACCTCCAGTAGGCCCCCCCATGCTCCCCTGCCTCTCTCAAAATAGCAACAATGGCATCTTTTGACTAAATCAACGGCTCAAAGCATTTTCTTGGTCCCTAAGGAGTTTTGAACGCCCTAGATCATCTCTTAACAGCTGTAGCATCAACATCAAGCACATGGACCATTTTGACCAATTTGAAGAATTCAAATTGAAGGGCATATTCGGGAATCATAGCAACTAGGGTTTTTATTTTTCTAGTAGCTTCTTAGCACTTGTATATAATGGTTCGACATGTGAACCATTATCTTTGTTCCAGTTTTATTGTAACTTTTTTTAAGACAAGCAATGACAATGAAAGTTTTCTAAGTTCTTACAATATACTGAGTTCCATTAGAGTAATTGTTCTTGTTCTTTAAAATTGCAAATTAGTTATAAGGTTTCCAAAGTTTTCAGTTTGAAATACGTTTTCAGAAAAAGTTATCCTTTTGTTTTGAAAAAGTTTTTTTTTACTAGCTTGATTCCAAACCCCACTTGAAGTGAAAGTGGATTGGGGGTTTGGTCTCAGCTTATTTAAAAGCTTCTTGTCAAAGATTTATGAGTTTTGTTGCTTCAAAGTCTGAAAAAGTTATTTTCAGTTTCTGTTTCTTAGCTACAAGCTATAAGCTTACTTTTTCAATAAGCTTAGCTTATAGCTTATAAGCTGTTTGTTTCCAGTTCACTTTCCTTTTTGGTCTGCTGTGTTTGTGCAGGATCAAGGCATCAATCAAGTATCCATCATTCCATCACTTCATTGGATTTTCTGCTTGAAGATATTGTTTTCCCCCTAGTTCTGTTGTTGAACTCCAACAGGGGTCTCTACACTCTCCATAAGCCCTTGATAAGCTCTTCATTCAACCTCTTGGAAGGCATCAGCTTGTAAGTGGCTTTGAACCCCATTTGCTTGAAACTTTGAAGATCTTATGTGTTTGTGTGTGAGTTTGTATGAATCTGCTTTGCATGATGATTTACCTATTTTAATTTGTTTAATTATGTCTCATATGCATGTCTAGGTTTGGTAGAATCAGATTTGAGTTTATATGTATGCAAAATCTTTGTTAAATTTCCAATTCAGAAATTAAAGGGGTGTTTGGGACTAGGGTTTAAGGTAAGACTTGTGACAATTCTTGGCTATAATCAGACCTAAACAGACTCCTTTGGTTGATGATAGTTAAAATTAGTCTTTTGCTTTAGGTTTTGTAGGGTAAAATCATATTCGCATGTTCAATTTGGGTAATATTGGCTAAAAATCAGCAAACATACCTTTCTGCCTAATTTAGTGTATTATTTGCCTTGTTAGCTTGTTGTTTGTTGGATTTAGTTATCATCTAGGGCTTGTTATTAGATTTAAGTGATTTGGTGGATTATTGAGCAAGATTTGGTGAGCCCAAAACTCACCAAACTGCCAAGTGCATCAGCAAACACCCCAAGCCTTGTTTCTGAGATTCAGCCCCTTACTTGTGCTTATTGTGTGAAATACTTGTTCTGTGCTTGGTGTTTTTTCTGCTTATCCTGACTCCCCACACTCCACTGAGTGTGGGGGTGCCTTTGTTTCCAGTTAAATCTCAAAAACAAGCAAGATCCAAGCCTCAAAAGGCCCATACCCGTTTTTTCACTGTCAGTGGGAACTCCTTTCCCACTGATAGCATTGTTGTAGCCACTGCTACACTAAAAGACAGAAAGTGATCACATGTCACTTTCAGAATCTTAAAATTTTGTCTTTTGTGGACTATTTTAGGAATTAGAGTTTCAAACTAGTATCATTATTTTTCTTATTTTAATTTTGATTTTTCAGTTTAATTTATTTATATGTTACTGTTCATTTGATATTTTTTTAGATTAAAGTGCTATTTTAATTACTTTTTAATTATACTGTTTTTGTCATTTAGTGTAAAAAAGTCATATTTTTCTGTTTTAAAATTTTTCATAGATTAAGAAAATTAGTTTAAGATTTTTGGTTTTAAAATTGGTTACTGTTCACCTTTTTAATTATTTTTATAATTAAATTAGTTTAATTAGGGTTTAATTACTAAATAGTTTTGTCTTTTAGTGCAAATTTTTACTTTTTTCAAACTTTTTCAATTTTCTACTGTTCATTAGGGTAATTTAGGATTTTTAAAATTGTTAGATTAATTTTGTCATTATTTTTTTTTTGGATTATTTTAATTAAAAAATAGTTTTAAGTCATTAAAAAATAGAAAAATAGTTTTTAAAATTCAAGAAAAATAGTTTTTAGTCTTTAAATAATATAAGTTAGTTATTACTACCTCCGTCCCAAAATAAGTGTCCACATTTGACTTTCAGAGTCTTTTTTCCGCAACTTTGACCGTAATTATTTTTGTGCGTGTTATATAATATTTTATGCAAAATATATGATTGGATAGAGTTTTAAATGTATGTTCCGTAGATATAACTTTTATCAAGTATCATATAACACAAACAAAGATATTCACGATCAAAGATCTCGAAAAAAGACTTTAAAAGTCAAATGTGGACACTTATTTTGGGACGGAGGGAGTAGTTCAATAAATTAATATTTTGGGCATTTTGTTAATTATATTTAATTTTTGGGCTTTAATTAGCATTAAAAATTGAATATTTAATTAATAAAAGGTTTTAAAATATATTTGTTGGATTTTTATTCTTATTTATATTATTTAAGACTTAGTTTAATATTTTAATTAATTTTTAGGTTTAATTTTTAATTTCGTCACGTTTTACGTATTTACGTTCGCGTTTTACGTCAACGTCGTAGTTTAATCGTAGTCGTAGCTCGTCTTTTATTTTTCTCTCTTTAAACCAAAAACGTCACTAATCCAAACATTGTTATTTTATATATTGGCACATTAATTCACACACCTCCTTCGAGAACGAACTCGCATTTATTCGATTTGTCGGTTTTTCATTAAATCGTCGAGTTTAATACTTGCCGCGTTTATATTTGCTTTTTCCTAAAAGTAGATATATACTAAACACTACATCAAATTTTTGTCGACGCTGCCGGGGAGGTGTTTGTGTGCCATTATTATTATTAGTATCGTGTTTGTTTGAGTAGTGCGTTTTTGCTTTTCAATTTTTTGGAAAGCGTGAATATCGTACATACTCATTTTTGTTATTTTTCTCTATTATAGTATAATATCCAAATAAATCGTGTTTAATTTTCCTAAATTAAACACACAACAATCTTTACTATATTATAGATATATTGGTTTTCGTTTTTCTTTGTGAATATATTGTTACTATATTGTATCTACGTAAGAACAAATAAATATACAAGTACTCCAAATACGTGAGAAATCACAACCTTGATTCGGGATTTCATCACTCGATCATTGTATTCGAATCCAAAGCAAAAGTTTAAAGGCAAAATAGATAAATACTTTCGTGAGGCTTAATTTCAATTAACACAAACTATAAGGTGGGTATAAGGCGGTTGTATTTCACGACCTAAAGGAAAAAGGCTCTTAAGTGCTTCGCGCCGCCTCGTTTCCTCCGCTTGCTTGTGCGTGTTTTGAGAAAGAGGGCTAATCGAGGGTTTGCCGCCCAAGTATTATCTACGTATACTATATTTGCTTGTGTTTTCAAGATTAAACCCTCTTGAACGTTTTGGTGTTCCACCAACGTTCTAAAGTCATCGAGAACGTTCACTCCACGTGATCGTTTTCATTCTTTGAGGCTCCTTTAATCGAGAAAGTCGATTCGAGGGGAGATTTGTAGATTTGTGTCTACGTAATACATTCAAAAATCCAAAAAAATTAAAAAACCAATCAAAAACCAAAAAAAAATTGAAAAATCGAAAAACCGCAAAAAGAATCTTCTTTGCTACCACCCATTCTACGCTTAGTGCATGCGCACTCGATCGAAGGACTATTCCAATTCTAGTGAAGCTTCGAATCGACGCAATCGTAATCGAAGGAATCGACGACGTAGACGAGAATTAGAGACCGACGTTCCTAATATCGTTGTTGAAGAGACCTTAGACGAGATGGCCGACAATCGTTCTATGATGGAATTGCTCCAAGCGCCCACCGAGGGTTATGGAGACGCGATCGTAATTCCCGCTATCGAGGCGGAGAATTTTGAGATCAAGAGCGGAATGCTTTCGTTGATCCAAGCTACAAAGTTTCGAGGTCGTGAAGCCGATAATCCTCACGACCATATTCGGAATTTTGATCGTCTTTTGGCCACGAGCAAGTTTAAGAACGTCGACACCGATGTCGTCAAGCTTATGCTTTTTCCTTACTCGCTCGATGGTGCCGCCAAGGATTGGTACGAGAAAGAGCCACCTAATTCCATTACTACGTGGAAGGATCTCGTTTCCAAGTTCGTTAATTATTTCTTCCCACCGTCTAAGACAACGTTTTTCAAAAACGAGATTACGAAATTTGAGCAAAAATCGAATGAATCTTTTAGAGACGCGTGGGATCGCTTTAAGGAATTTCTTAGGCAATGTCCTCACCATGGTTTTTCCGAGTTGCACCAAATCGATACGTTTTACAACGGTCTTAATTTTCACGAACAAGACTCGTTGAATTCCGCCGCCGGTGGCAACTTTTTGTGTAAGACTCCGAGAGAAGCTTTGATAATTATCGAGAACCGCTCCAAGGTTTACCAACTCCGCAATGCACCGAGTGTTGCCAATGTCGCCAATGTTAGTAGTTCTAATCGTGACATTGAGAGGGTTGATGCAAAAGTCGACAAGTTGACGAATGTGTTCACGTCTTATCTCATTGAGATGCAAAAGAAAGACGCTCCCGCTACGGTGAAAGCGGTTGAGGTTTCATGTACGTTTTGTGGTGGACCTCATAATTATTACGAGTGTGCGGCTACGGATGGCCAAACGTCGAATGTGAGTGCGTTAAATGGAAACAACAATTTTTCAAATCAAAATAACGCCGGTCCATCACAACAAGGCAATTATAACCAAGGCAACAATTTTCAAAACCGAAACAATTTTCAAGGAAATAATCAACAAGGAAATTTTTCGAATCAAAATCAAGGAGGTTATAATCAAGGTCGTAATATAACTTGGCAAAATCGAGATAACAATCAAGGAAATAATTTTTCAAGTGGGAATCAAAACAATTTTCAAAGAAACAATCAAAACCAAGGGAACTTTAATTCTAATCAAAATAGTTCGTCAAACGATTTTCAAAATTACATGAAAACGAATGAGGCTAATATGAGACGATTAGAGGGAGAAATTGGTACTTTGAAAAACGACTTTACAAATACTTTGAAATTGCAAAACACGAAGATTGAGCAAGGGCAAATTGATATAAAAAAGATGTTTTCGGATATAATGAACAAAGCCTCGGGTTCGTCATCGAGTTCATTACCTAGTGACACCGTTGCTAATCCGAAAGAACAATGTAAAGCCGCCCCGTCTCGTGAGAAAGGTCGTGTGATTACCCCTAACCTTGAAGGATTCCGTGTTGTTTATTCCTCTCAACCCTCGACTTCTAAGACGTCTTCTTGTTCTAAAGTCGATGGGGTGAACGTGGCGACCAAGGAAAAGAGTGCACACCCTCGTGTACCTCAATTTCCATCCACGGTTCAAAAAGAGAGCTTTGTCGACCTTACCAAAGTAACCCTTGAAGAAACTTGTGCTTCGATCCTTCTTAAAAAACCCAAAAGGCGTATGCCGAGAAAGGAAAAGGATCCGGGCCAATTTCTACTACCTTGTGATTTTTCCGAGATTGAGGGATGTTTAGCCCTTGCCGATTTAGGTGCTAGCATCAATCTCATGCCTCATTCTCTTTGGAAATTGATGAGATTGCCTTCGCTTACCCCCACGAACATGACTATCGAGCTTGCAAATTGTACTCCACTTATACCAATTGGAATAGCCGAGGATGTCTATGTTAGGATTGGAAAGTTTGTTTTTCCCGCGGATTTCGTTATATCCGATTACGAGTGTGACCCTAAATGTCCCATTATTTTAGGCCGACCATTCTTATCGACGGCTAGAACCGTAATCGACGTTCACGAGGGGAGACTTACTATGAGATATGGGGATGAGAAAATAGACTTTTTTGCTAGAAAATCCCAAGGATTTTATGAGAATGAAAAAACCGAGGTTTCAAAACCTAATGATTCAAATTCTAATGATTTCAAAATGTTTACTTTAGCGGAAAGAATGAAGCTTGATGCATGTTTTGAAAGAATTAAGAAAAACGGTTTTAAGGATGATGATTTTAATGATAAAGAATACGTGTACCTAATTCAAAAGGGTATGTGTAAATACATGGATGAAAACTCACTTTGGGATGTTTTTAGCGAAACAAGTGAAACACCAATTCCGAAGGGCGACGTTAATTCCATCACGACAATGACCAAAATGGATTCGTCTTCACCACCTTCGAAGGACCACGTCTTTGAGGCTTCAACTTCTAACTCCATCGAAGTGCCTCCTTTGCCTAGCCCAACACCCGTTGAGGCTAAAGGGTTTATCGACATCGATCCTCTCGTCTTAGAAAAGTCACCTAAGCATAGCCCTAGTGCTTGTAAGTCCATGGTTGTGGGTGCTCACATCGACTCTTTCTTTGACGATGACGATGGCGATTTTGCCGAGCTTGATCACGTACTTCGAAATCCACATGCTATTTTTTATTCTCCTAAGAAGAAACATGTGAAGTACGATGATTATGAGTTTGATCCCGAGATTGAGGAAATCATTGAACGAGAGCTAGCTCTTATGCCTTCACTTCCACCTACGAGTGAGGTCGACCTTTCCAAAATCGAGGATGAACTCAATGAGTTGGAACGTCTTATTTTCGATGACGAACCAACTCATGTGACCACAAATCCCATTCTCGAGGAGTTACCTAATCAACACTCCTCATCTGAGAATGACGTTTACCACATTCGTGAGGATCTAACTTATATCCCCACAAAAGAATGATGGTTTCGTGCTTGATCGTGATCTTTTCGAGAGAGTTTCTAAGATACTCAAGGAGGGGAATGACAAACCGTGGTTTGACAAGCCTATCTTTGATGAAGAAATCGATGAGATCGACGTTCATGAGGATGACGAGTATGTTGACCCCGAGGGGGCGGTGTTCTTTATTGACAAACGTTTTGAGAACTTATATAATCCGCCACCCCCTCCCGCCAAAGACTTAAATGTGAGAATTTTTAGCGTGACTAATTTTGAATTTGACACGCCAAATATTTTCGACATTATCAAATCGGGTTTTCATAAAGAGTTTTTGAACGATGAAAAAGGAAAGGATTTTAAAAATGTTTTAAATGATTTTTCTACATGTTTAACTCCGTCATCACATCGTGTTATGAGTGCTACCACCTCGTCTACTCCTTTTGACGATGGTGTGTGTGGTTTTAGTGTGGGGGAAGCCCCAAATGTTCCCTCCCATTTCTCCACCGAGGACGAGATTTACGATCCCGGAATTGCTTGTAAAGGGAAATCTCGGTCTTCCACCGATGCAATAAATGGAAATCTTATCTATTTGCTTGGTGTGAGTCTACCTCGAGTAGCTCATTTTAGTGACTTACCCATTGCCCCACCTTTCTACTTCTCATCTCTTTTATTCTACCCCATAGGGGTTTGTGTTGAAGTGGCGTTGTTTCGTCTTTCATCCGAAAACGAGGACGCTATCTTTGACCCCGGTATACGTTTATCGGGTTTTTAAAGTACTCCATGTACTTTTGGGCCTTGTTTATCATGTAAGCCCCACCAAAAATGACCAAACCAAGATTATCCCTAAATGATCACATTTATGGGGATTCGAGTCGAGCTTTTGACTCGGTTATCAAAAACAAGGTGCCTCGTGGGGGATTCTCATGCTTATCCTTGTACATATTATCGCTTTCTTAGTTAACGTAACGAGGGGACTTGTGCTCTTCCAACCTTTGTTTCGTGGTTGTTTGTGATTGTGATTCATTAGGTTCATCGTCATCATTGAAGCCTCTCGTGTTCGTTTAACGGATCACTCGAGCTTCGATCGTTGCCTTTGGAGATTCCGATATCCGATGATATCCTTTTATGTTCTAACGTTTATCTTATTAGCATAATTCATAAACGGCTTTTAGGTTATTCGTTTTACCCTTTCCATGCTCGAGATTAAGCATTCGACTTCGTCTCTAGTATGGGGGTGTTTTCACCCCTAGACTCGAAACATTGAGGACAATGTTTAGTTTTAGTATGGGGGGGTGAGTAGATACTTCACATTGCTTACGTCAACACGCATTTCAATATTCATCTTTTTGTTATCGTTTTGTTGCAAAATAAGGCTAAAAATGGCCAAATTTTAAAATTTTTCTAGTTTTTCATAAGTGTTTAAGACACGAATGTAGGTTTTCCGATGGTGAGAACGAGAGTAATTTTTGACTCGACCGTGCGTGTTGAGCACTTAGCTTCGATTCCTTAACTTTTTAGGATAGGTCTCTTAAATGAGGACGAGAAATGATAGAGTTATTTATAAGTCTCGTAATCGTCACGATCTTATGTGTAGTAATTATTAGCTTATTCTCCCCACGCTTTTGCATAATAAATTGTTAATAAATATTGATTTGGCGGTTTAGTCACTATTGTTGGGTTTCTAATTTGTTTTGGTAGCTTCCATGTAATTAAATTGGGAAAACATTAAGGTATCGCCAGCGTCACGGTTTTGAAGTATTGGCACCCGAATAATCAAAAGCTTCACCTAATAATAAGATTTCAAGTGCTCACCTAAATTAAGCAAAAATTTGAAGCTCACAAGGCCGAAAAATCTATGCCCAAATTGAAAGTGAATCAAGCCTTAATCTTCGAAGCTTTAAAGATCCAAAATTCGCCTTAGCGTGAGGATATACGTCTTTGGCTAATAAAACCACCGATGAGGCGGATAATAAAAGGCAAGGCAAGACCGAAGTCATAATAAAAGCTTCATGGCGAAGTTGAATAAAAGATGGAGGTAAACCAAAGATATTAAGGCCCTTCCGTTAGGGGGCGTATAAAAGTCTTGGTAATAAGTCTCATGTTCAAAACCGTTATAAAATCGTGTTTATCGATCCTTCTTGTTGACTTAATTTTTTGACATCGTTGTCTATTAGGATGAATTATTAATTCGATGATTTTGGTTACACCGTTAAAACTCTATTTTTAGACTTAATCTCTATTCACGCATAAGTCGATGATGTATCCTCGTGATCATTAAGACAAAATAAAATATAAGAGATACCAAGTAGGAATAAGGGAGTTTAGGTTCGTAATTAACACTCATGAGAAGTGATCGTGTTGCTAACTTATAATAACAATGATCTCGTTACACGCTTAGCATGGAATTGGGTGAAAATCGAGGACGACGAAATTATTTCTAACGAAGCATTCACGTGTTCTTGTTCTATGATCCTAAAAGTCACTTAATCGTTATGAAAACAATACATTATGTCTAAAACACATGTAGCAGTTTATTTAAATTTATGTCTTCAATAAATGTCATCATAAAATGAATTTTGGAAGTGCTAAGATACTTAATTCTAGCATTGCGTGGGGACACGGCAATGGTTTAGTATGGGGGAGTGATGAGACTGTATTTATACATAGTCTCATCGTCCAAATCGGGCTTAAAACGCTTAAAATATCGTCAAAATACCCATATATGTGCTTGTATTTGTTCATTGTGTATTTTAGGTATGGATATCGTGAATTCACAAAAAGATCAAAGGAATCAAGCAAAAACGAACACGGGAAACGAAGCCGCACAAAGAACCGGGCCCAAGTCATGATTTTCCTATCAAGTCCTTGAAGTTTTGAAGATTGGCAAGAATGGTCCCTCAACTTTGGAAGACTTGACATTTTATACCCTTGCAAAACTCATAAATTGCATTTGGGTCCTTATAATATTGATTATGTGCAAGTTTGGTCCTTGAAGAATGCATAATGTGCATTAAAAGCCCTTGGAAAAAGTTGTAAACAAGATTGTGCCATAAATGACAACTTTCCCAAAGTTGTCACTTGCATTTTGGGCGCTGTTGGAAGTTTAATACAAAGTGAAGATATGTTAAGACTTGGGGGGCCAAAACTGCCCAGACACAAAAACCTTTCCCCACCACTCCTGAACTGCCACGTCACCCACTACACCAAAACAACCAATCACATCCTCCCCACGCGCCATGTCACCATACCACTTCACTGATTTAACTGATTTAAATAAATCAGTTTATTTTAGGAGGTAAACACATTTTTTAAACCAAACATACCCCTAATCTCAATTAAGCTACCCTGTTTATGCATCTCCTTCACATAAACCCTAACTACTAATCACGCCCAAATCAAAGGGGTTTATCCCGTAATGCTCCAGATTAGTAATCAACCCCACCAAAAGCAAAACCCACACCCAACTCACACAACCCGTGACCTCTAGTAGGCCCCCCCATGCTCCCCTGCCTCTCTCAAAATAGCAACAATGGCATCTTTTGACTAAATCAACGGCTCAAAGCATTTTCTTGGTCCCTAAGGAGTTTTGAACGCCCCAGATCATCTCTTAACAGCTGTAGCATCAACATCAAGCACATGGACCATTTTGACCAATTTGAAGAATTCAAATTGAAGGGCATATTCGGGAATCATAGCAACTAGGGTTTTTATTTTTCTAGTAGCTTCTTAGCACTTGTATATAATGGTTCGACATGTGAACCATTATCTTTGTTCCAGTTTTATTGTAACTTTTTTTTAAGACAAGTAATGACAATGAAAGTTTTCTAAGTTCTTACAATATACTGAGTTCCATTAGAGTAATTGTTCTTGTTCTTTAAAATTGCAAATTAGTTATAAGGTTTCCAAAGTTTTCAGTTTGAAATACGTTTTCAGAAAAAGTTATCCTTTTGTTTTGAAAAAGTTTTTTTTTTACTAGCTTGATTCCAAACCCCACTTGAAGTGAAAGTGGATTGGGGGTTTGGTCTCAGCTTATTTAAAAGCTTCTTGTCAAAGATTTATGAGTTTTGTTGCTTCAAAGTCTGAAAAAGTTATTTTCAGTTTCTGTTTCTTAGCTACAAGCTATAAGCTTGCTTTTTCAATAAGCTTAGCTTATAGCTTATAAGCTGTTTGTTTCCAGTTCACTTTCCTTTTTGGTCTGCTGTGTTTGTGCAGGATCAAGGCATCAATCAAGTATCCATCATTCCATCACTTCATTGGATTTTCTGCTTGAAGATATTGTTTTCCCCCTAGTTCTGTTGTTGAACTCCAACAGGGGTCTCTACACTCTCCATAAGCCCTTGATAAGCTCTTCATTCAACCTCTTGGAAGGCATCAGCTTGTAAGTGGCTTTGAACCCCATTTGCTTGAAAATTTGAAGATCTTATGTGTTTGTGTGTGAGTTTGTATGAATCTGCTTTGCATGATGATTTACCTGTTTTAATTTGTTTAATTATGTCTCATATGCATGTCTAGGTTTGGTAGAATCAGATTTGAGTTTATATGTATGCAAAATCTTTGTTAAATTTCCAATTCAGAAATTAAAGGGGTGTTTGGGACTAGGGTTTAAGGTAAGACTTGTGACAATTCTTGGCTATAATCAGACCTAAACAGACTCCTTTGGTTGATGATAGTTAAAATTAGTCTTTTGCTTTAGGTTTTGTAGGGTAAAATCATATCCGCATGTTCAATTTGGGTAATATTGGCTAAAAATCAGCAAACATACCTTTCTGCCTAATTTAGTGTATTATTTGCCTTGTTAGCTTGTTGTTTGTTGAATTTAGTTATCATCTAGGGCTTGTTATTAGATTTAAGTGATTTGGTGGATTATTGAGCAAGATTTGGTGAGCCCAAAACTCACCAAACTGCCAAGTGCATCAGCAAACACCCCAAGCCTTGTTTCTGAGATTCAGCCCCTTACTTGTGCTTATTGTGTGAAATACTTGTTCTGTGCTTGGTGTTTTTTCTGCTTATCCTTACTCCCCACACTCCACTGAGTGTGGGGGTGCCTTTGTTTCCAGTTAAAACTCAAAAACAAGCAAGATCCAAGCCTCAAAAGGCCCAGACCCGTTTTTTTCACTGTCAGTGGGAACTCCTTTCCCACTGATAGCATTGCTGTAGCCACTGCTACACTAAAAGACAGAAAGTGATCACATGTCACTTTCAGAATCTTAAAATTTTGTCTTTTGTGGACAATTTTAGGAATTAGAGTTTCAAACTAGTATCATTATTTTTCTTATTTTAATTTTGATTTTTCAGTTTAATTTATTTATAGGTTACTGTTCATTTGCTATTTTTTAGATTAAAGTGCTATTTTAATTACTTTTTAATTATACTATTTTTGTCATTTAGTGTAAAAAAAAGTCATATTTTTCTGTTTTAAAATTTTTCATAGATTAAGAAAATTAGTTTAAGATTTTTGGTTTTAAAATTGGTTACTGTTCACCTTTTTAATTATTTTTTATAATTAAATTAGTTTAATTAGGGTTTAATTACTAAATAGTTTTGTCTTTTAGTGCAAATTTTTACTTTTTTCAAACTTTTTCAATTTTCTACTGTTCATTAGGGTAATTTAGGATTTTTAAAATTGTTAGATTAATTTTGTCATTATTTTATTATTTTTTTTGGATTATTTTAATTAAAAAATAGTTTTAAGTCATTAAAAAATAGAAAAATAGTTTTTAAAATTCAAGAAAAATAGTTTTTAGTCTTTAAATAATATAAGTTAGTTATTAGTTCAATAATTTAATATTTTGGGCATTTTGTTAATTATATTTAATTTTTGGGCTTTAATTAGCATTAAAAATTGAATATTTAATTAATAAAAGGTTTTAAAATATATTTGTTGGATTTTTATTCTTATTTATATTATTTAAGACTTAGTTTAATATTTTAATTAATTTTTAGGTTTAATTTTTAATTTCGTCACGTTTTACGTATTTACGTTCGCGTTTTACGTCAACGTCGTAGTTTAATCGTAGTCGTAGCTCGTCTTTTATTTTTCACTCTTTAAACCAAAAACGTCACTAATCCAAACATTGTTATTTTATATATTGGCACATTAATTCACACACCTCCTTCGAGAACGAACTCGCATTTATTCGATTTGTCGGTTTTTCATTAAATCGTCGAGTTTAATACTTGCCGCGTTTATATTTGCTTTTTCCTAAAAGTAGATATATACTAAACACTACATCAGAGGTATAGAAAGCTCGGGTTCCTTGGTACCTTTGCCACTGCGAGTGGTGATTTCTTTCATCTCCCCTCTTGGATTCGCAACGGTGTTACTCGGAAGAGTACCCGAAGAAGAGGGTTGATTACCTTGGAAGAAACTAGCCATCATGTTTTTTAAGTCATTCGTTTGACTATCCAAAGTGTTTCTCATATCAGCTCTCATATCGTTCCCTTGTTTCACTAGGTCTGCTTTTAAGTTGAGCACTTCCCGCTGAAGATTTCCCACGATCACATCGTTAGTCCACATGTAGGTTTCCACTTCTTGGTGTAAAGCGGTGGGTTGGTTGGGAGGAGCACTGTATGCGGGTGGTTGATAAGCAGGTTGCTGGTAAACTTGGTTGTTTCTTTGAGGTGGATTTTGTTGTTTGTGAGGTGGTATGTATGGTCCACGAGATTGTTGTTGTTGTGGAGGGCGGTTGAGGTTTTGTTGTTGGTTTGGGTTGTTAGGAGTAAAACCGGGTGGTGAAAGATAGTTGTTGGAGCGGTAGCTAAGCAGGTTGCGGTCACCTTGAGGACGAGCTTGATAAGCGGGTTGAGGATAGGTACCGTATGCTGCATTCACATTCTCAGAAGGGTAGTCTTGGGTGGCGGTACAAGTGGTGTAAGAGTGAGGATCCCCGCATATTTCACATGGTTGGCTAACAGCATTGACTTGAGCGTTTTTAGCATTGATGTTGTTGGTGTTGCTGGCGGTTTGGGTAACAAGCGATTCAAGAAGCGCAGTGATTTTGTCAAGTCGCTTATCGCTATCACTAGTACTAGCACTAGAGACATTGGTCCGAACACTCTTTGTTTGCACATGAGACTTATTCTCAATGACATCCCAAGCAGCATTGGAAGTTTTAGCCAAAAGATTACCCCCCGATGCACTGTTTAGTGAATCTTGGTCATTCATGCTTAAACCATTATAAAAAGTGTTAATTTGGTGCACTTTGGTAAAACCATGTTGTTGGCATTTTCTTAAAAGATCTTTGAAACGGTCCCAAGATTCACTAAAAGACTCATCGTACTTTTGTTCAAAATTAATGATTTCATTCCGCAAAGAGGTAGTACGAGAGGGTGGGAAAAAGTAGTTGATAAATTTGGTCTCCAAATCCGTCCACGTAAGAATACTCTGTGGCGGTTCCTTAGCAAGCCAATGCCGGGCTTGTCCCTCTAAAGAAAAGGGAAAAAGTTGTAAACAGATTACCTCTTGTGGAACACCATTGAATTTGACCGTTTTCGTGAGTTGTAGAAATCTATTGATGTGGTCATGTGGATCATCAATGGTACGCCCCAATAATGGTTGAGCAGAGACCATCTGGATAAAGCCGGATTTGAGCTCAAAGTTGTTGGCTGCAAACGCGGGTATGACAATTGGATCATAGTTGCCATCTACATGGGCTTGCAGAAGTTCAATCATCGGGCGATTATCCGGTAGAGGCTCATTTTTGTTGTTATTATTGTTTTTGAAAGGTGGGTTGTTATTGTTGTTATTGTTTTGAGGTGGGTTATTGTTGTTGTTTTGTACACCGGCCGTGTCTAAGTCTTCGAGAGGCTCGGGCTCTTGATAAGACATTGATCGTGTACGCATGCACCTGCAAAAGAACTAACAAGGCAAAAACAAAGCAGAAATATTTTTGGTTTGTATGTTTTTTTATTTTTAGGATTTTTGAAAATTATTATGAAAAAGTAACGTTCACGGTGAACGGATCCCAAAATCCAAGTTCTCACAAAAAAATGTTGATCTTAACGAGAAGAGCCGGCAGCGGCGCCATTTGATGCACATTTTTTTGCTATGGTTCGGATTAAGTTCTCGGTATCTCCTCGAATTGATCACGGCTCTAAGTGGAATGATTTGTTCTTGGTTAATAAAAAGGTGTTGATTTGTTTATCTATTTTAAACCAATAACAAATAAGTAAGTGTCGAAGAGTAGAATTAAAGCTTTTAAAAGTTTGGACTAAATTGACAAGTTAAAATAAATGTTTGAAAACTTAAAGGCAAAATGAGAAACATTCTTGAACACTTAATAAAACTAACACTTGAAAACTTTGTAAAAACATGAACTCATCAAATCATAATAATGCTAAAAAGAGTGATCGGAATATATTCCGATCTACTGATCGGAATGTTAACAAAAGGGGCAATCGGAATAATAAAAAAGAAGTGATCGGAATATTGCACAAATGAGCCAAATCGGAATACTATAAACCAGTCACAATCGGAATACCCAAACACATTCCAATCGGAATACTAGGAATAAAGGTGCAGATCTGAATACCCAAAAATGGTTACAATTGGAATATCCAAAACTTGCACAATCGGAATACTTAAAAGTAAGCTACAATCGGAAAACGAAAACCCTTACCGTCGGAATATTCTAAACCCTTTTCCGATCTAAGGATCGGAATAAAGGGTGCTGCTGGTCGGAAAGTGCAGATCGGAAAGGGGTTTATAACCCTTTCCGATTTAAGAGGGCTTCGAGACAAAAGCTAAGCAATAAGCTATGAATAAGCTTATCACTAAAACTAAGACAAATCCAATAAGGATCGGATCAAATAAGCTCGAATAATAACTTAACTAAACTTCAAATAAGCAAAAACATAAATCAAATGATAAAAAGATTAACTTTTTAAGAAAACTTTAAAAAGTGAATAAGCAAAACCAACAAATAAGCCAATAAGCACTAAGATCTTAAAGCTTATTCGTGTACAAACTTAAGGAAACATAAAAAGATTAACTTTCTAAGCACAAAATCCTTGATGAACAACACGGATCATACGAGATTCGTACCAAAATCAATCAAAATCAAAGAAAGGAAGAATGAGATTAAAGATTAAAAGCTTGAAACTAAACTTGATTAATGTAAAACAATACAAAGGTTTGATCTTGAAAGAGTAAAAGATGAAAACTAGTGAGAGAAAGTTTAGAACTTTCTCTCTCTAAAACTAGAGAGAATGAAAAACTAAAAACTAACTAAAACTAACTAAGTGCTCCAAATTTGTGAAGTAAAGTCCTATTTATAGGCATGTCTTGTGGGCTTTGTGAATGGGCTTGGTTTTGGGCTTCTTTTCTTCTTTCTTCTTTAGTCTTTACGTTTCTTCTAAATAAACGTTTCCGACCCGGATTTGAGAAGTGTCGGTGAATAATTCCAACTCGTCTTATAATCTTTTGTATAATAGACTCGAGTTCTTCGACATATATGAATCTTCCATCTTTGGCTCTATTCTTCGATAAATCTTCAAATAGGCACAATGACTTCAAATCTTTTGCATCTCTTGGACAATAGACTTCATCTTGAGTCTTTTTCTTCGATAAAGCCCGTGCAATCCCATGTTTTCTTCAATATTCATCCGGTTGACTCTGAAAACACAATAACACAAAAACCACGCATAATTCCAAACAAATGATATTAAATACGTGTTTTGGTCTTGTTTTAGCAAGAAATAAGTGGTAAAAGGATGGGTGTTTTCACACCTATCAATGGTATCTTCATCTCTCAGGATAAATATGTAGCAAAAATCTTGAAGAAGTTTGGTTTTTCTCCACATGAGAAAAGGGCTAGTACTCCTATGGATAGAGAACACCCTTGGGGAAAAGTTGGAGATGGAAAAGATGTGGATGTCAGGCACTATAGATCAATGATTGGTTCATTGATGTATCTCACAGCTTCAAGACCTGACATTATGTTTGTTGTGTGTGCATGTGCATGCCATCAAGTGACTCCCAAAGAGTGTCACCTTCATGCTGTCAAGAGAATCTTTAGGTACCTTACATGTTATCCAGACTTGGGATTATGGTATCCAAAAGATTCCCCCAATGGAGCTTATTGCATATTCAGATAGTGACTATGGTGGTGATAAATTTGATAGACAATCCACAACTGGTGGATGTCAGTTTCTTGGAAGTAGGTTGATATCTTGGCAATGCAAGAAACAAACAGTGGTGGCCAATTCTACAACTGAAGCAGAATATGTTGCAGCAGCTGCTTGTTGTGGACAAGTCTTATGGATTCAGAACCAGCTGTTGGATTATGGGTATAATTTCATGCATACCAAGATTTTTGTAGACAATAACAGTACTTAATGCATTATTAAAAATCCTGTACATCACTCTAAAACAAAACACATAGAAATTAGACATCATTTTATAAGAGATTGTTTTGAAAAGGGTTTAATACAACCAGATAGGGTTGACATAGAAGAAAATGTGTTTGATTTATTAACTAAACCTTTTGATACTGGAAGGTTTCAATAGTTGGTAACAAGTATTGGAATGTCAATCTCACTTAATATGTGTTTTAGGGTCTCATTGTAAAAGTATATACAGGATATGCATTGTTATTGGTCTTTTTGAGAAGTTAGATTTTCCACATTATTTGTCTAACGCTGACAAAGGTTATCTTAACGCTGATAAGGGTTATCGTGACGTTGTCAGCAACATGTTAGTTTTGTGGTTTTTGATCTAAGTGTGCAGGCGTTGTTAGCATTGCACCATTGGATACAGAGTTGCTTATGGATCCTTGGAGAATCATTGGAGCATGTTTCAATTTATAGATGATGGTTGGAATATTTATATTCCTATCTCGACATAAATTTTTATTTACATGCATATTATTTGGCAACTTATGTATCACAGTTTAAGGGGAGGTTTTAGGAACCTTTAGGACTTTTGGGTATTCTTACAATGTGATACCCTATAACCGAGGTCACTAACATTACCCTAAATTAAGCTAATTTTTGAAATTTTTAATAAATTTTAATTGCTATATATTTTAGTATTTTGGTTGAAACCGATGTTCGAGGTTATAATTTTGACGATTGACGATTTAAGAAGGACTATGACGAATACGATCCCGATGGATGCCCACATTTCTATTTTACTTGCGGTTCGTGTTAAGTCGAGTCGGGTGAGTTTTATTGCTTTCCGGGTACATTTAAAGTATCCTAAAAGTATTTTGGAGTGTTTGGGATAATTTCCGACTCTCGTAAAATTTTCTAAAATGACTAGTGAGTCAATCCCGCAAAGTTTTGGTGTCGTTTTTGCTTAAGGCCAAAAGAATGTAAAAATTGCACTTAGGTCCCTCCCATTTCACAAAAGGGGACAAACACCACACACACTAAACACTTTACAAAAAAAAATCAAACACCCCTCTCCCTTGTGTTCTTTGGCCGATGGCCAAACCCACAAAACCACCACCACTTCATTTTTTTTTGAGTTTTGATCCATTCTAATCATAGACCACCTCCTAAAATCATCTAGTGAGTGTTAATCCATGCTCATTTCACACATGCATTAACAAAAATTCATCCAAAAATTTCAAGATTTTTCAAATTCGTTTTTGAGGTTAATTGAGCATTTGCATGTTTAATTCATGCTAAAAGGATGCTAGAACACAAAACAAATCAACCAAAATCAATTTGGTTGGTGGGTTTTGATCATCCAAACCCCACGGCTCAATGGGGGGTGTTTGGGGATCATGGTGGTTCATGTTTTGAGCTTGATTCTATGTTTAATATCATGTTTTTAGATGTTGTAGATGGGTACATTTACTTGCATGTTTGTTTTTAGGATTTTAGTTTTATGAGGTTGATGATCAATAGGGGTTAGGGACTGAAAACATTGTTTGGTTGTGATTAGGGATGCTTAGGATGATGTCTAGTGATGATAAATGGGTTTGGAAACGAGCGTTAGTGTGATTTTGGTATGGTTGATTTTAGGCAGAAAGTTTAAGGCATTTTCGTAAAAATTATTTTGAAAACAGGTCTTGTGGATAGGATAGATTTGTAGATCATTTTATTAGCTTCGATTTTGTATAAGGTAGAGCTTACGACTCCTAACGAGTCAAAAGTTACGACGTTTTGAAATTCGTGTACCGGGAGATGAAAACCGTCATAATCCGAAGTTATGCTTGGTTTTAGGTCAAATCCCGGGGACTATAAGTCTAGTTTGGTAAATGGTCAAGGGCTGAATTTTGGTGTCAAACCTGCACATTTGAGTCTATTGTAGGACTTAGGTGTCAAATGGGTCAATGGAGTGTTTTAAACGGGTCAAGTGAGTCCGACTTGGTCAAAGTACAATTTCAGTCCGAAAAACGTAGTTTTTGGAAAGGTGTTGAGTAACGGGTCGTAGAAGTAAAAAATTTTGTTGGGATTAAATATGTGTTTTCTACAGGTCTTATAGTATTTTTGAGAATTTTGTCAAATTTTATAAAGATGGTTAAGTATGGTAAAACAGTCCGTACTTTTGGTAAGTATCGGCGAAAATGAGTAAAAATGGATAACGTTAATAATAAGGACAAATGGTGTAAAATGAGTAACGCTTGTTGTTTTGTTTTGGCGTGAGTTGTAATTGTCGCAAGTGACTAGTATTTATGTATTTTATACAGTACCATAAGGTTTTAAAATGAGATTACTCATTACGCGTTATTTGGTTTGATAGGTGTTGATTTACCCGGGCATCCGTATCGTCGTCAGTGACCGTCTCTCGAACTATCGACTACTTGTTATATAAGGTGTGAATTTATAGCCTCTCTTATTATTATTTCAAACTGTTTTACCCGCGAGAGAAATGCATGCTAGTTTTTAAAATGAACATATGTCATGAATGATTGTTGGACCCGAATGTTGCCTTTGAAATTGTGTTGAGTACCTAGTTGCAAAAGTCCCTAAATTCATGAACTATTAACTATTGTTTAGTCCTAGCGTGGATTAGAAATAGCCGCTTATACAAAGTGATAGTACTATGGGGTTGACTACCCTATCCGAGACGAGGGCTAGTACGTTGATACCCCCTGCGGACAGATAATTTGTGATAAGAGATAAGGTATAATTGCAACTGATGCCTTAGTAGGGGCCTTGGTTTCATCTGAATTACGCCGGTAATTATTACGCGGGTGATTGAGTTAACGGTTTAGTTTCATGAGCTTAAACACAATTTCCAGTATCTTGAATATAGATTGTTTGATCGACAAGTCTATGAATGATCGTGAATGGTTTTTATTTCACATATGTTCAAAATGAATTATAAAACCTATGAATTCCACTCAACGTTTTCGTTAACCAACTTTAGCATGTGTTTCAGGTAACCGCTGAAGTGTAGGATGGAGCGTGCATTGGATGGATGTTGTGTGTATGGCTTGGAGTCTGCTTGTTTTTCCTCCCGTTATTACTTAAACATTTTTAACTTTAATGTCATGTTGTTGTGAAAACAGTAACTTTTGGGTTGAGATTCATGGGGACCGAAAACGCTAAACTCTGTTGTATCAATTGGGGTTGGAAAAACCGTAGACATGTATCTTTTAACAATTTTTAATTTAAGTTTTAAATTGACGTCTCTTTGGAGTCGTTCGATATATCTTGTGTGCGATGATAACTGCCTAGCACCCAAATGTTGTAGTTCCGCTGCGCATAGCATTTGGTGGGGTGTTAGATACAATACTCTTATCATAATTCTAGATTGTGTCCACAAGTGAGTATGAGTTAGTTTTCTATCTCATGAGGCACTGTAGCATGCAAAGTTGATATACTATGCATGCTGCCAAGACCTTTTTGGCCTAGAATTGGATGTGGTCTGTTGGGAGACTTGGGAATGATTTATAATGGGTTTACCTGGGAGTTACAAGGTATTTTATGAGATAACTTAATTGTTAAGAATTTTGGTTAGCAAGGGACACTAGAGAACTGTTATGTCTATCGTGCATAAGCAAGTGTGCATAACTGGACAGTGCTTGCCTCCCTATAATAATTTTCAATTTATAGGTTATCTTCACTAGGATAAATTACTTTGTTAAGGTCCTTTTTCATTTTTATTACTTCTATTTTTGGACGCTGACAAATATTTTTCCAAGCGTTGTTGTGACCCATTTAGACGCTGACATGGCTTTTGTAAACCTTGACAAGAATATAGCCGTTGGGCGTTAATGGGTTATTTTTTACCGTTGACACTCATTGGGACCTACCCAGTTGTTATTTTTGACGAATTTTAGGGCCGTAATTTTGGGAGTAGATAACTTTTAATTAATGCACAAGATAACTTATTTTCTTTTCAATATTTTCATCATTATATTTTGAAAATACTTGCCTTATTTTTGACCAATCACATGTGCCTATCTCTCCTATATATTTGGCTCCTATTTTTAAACAGGGTACTATCATATTCTTGTCTAACACTTTTTCTCCTATTATTCATTTTTCATCAATCTTTCACAAACAGCTTTCTTCAACAATGGCACCAAAATTTAAACCAAGTGACTTTCTCATGCTCCTCTCATCCTTGTCACTCATATTAAACAGTTTTGGAACACTGTCAGTTCCTCAACGCTTAATAATGTGAGTACATTAACACCTATTGTTCATGGGCGTACTTGGGTGGTTACTGAAGCCTTGGTTCGCCAGGCTTTGCATCTTAATGATGCAGATGGTATAACCACTCTCCCCATTAATGAAATAGAACAAGGACTTCGGGCTTTGGGGTATCCTTTCCCTGATGAGGGTACTTTAAATAATATCATAAACAAGAATTTCCCCCAGCCTAGAAGTACCTCATACATGTCATCCTTCAATGTTTGAGTCCCAAATGTACTATACATAATGAAATTAACAGATCTATTGCTAGTGCAATTGTGTGCATTACAAATGGGCAAAAGTATAATTTTTCAAAACTAATTTTTGATGGCATGTGTAAAAACAAGGGGAATAAGATGACTTTGGCTTATCCCAGATTTTTACAAATGATTTTTGATGACCAAGGGTATTGCACAAGGGATCATGATGATTTTTATGAGATCCCTGTGCAAAAGAAAGCTATTTTTAGTAAGATGAACTCACCCCCTCACCGTGAATTACCCCTCACCCAAGCTATGCTTGCTGTTATTGCAGCAGCACAACCTCAACCAGACCCACAACCACATCTTAACCCAATACCAGACCCTTTGCCTTCACCTCAACACATGGAAATTGACCAAGAATCCTCCAATGTTGACACATAAAATGTTGGCGTTGACACTTGTAATCCAAACGTTGACACCTTTCCTTCACAGACCCAAACACCCCTTAACCTTCAAACTACCACCCAATCCACATCATCTTCTACACCCCCTGAATATAGGTTAATTAAACGCCCAAGGACTACTGGAGTGTTCTCCTCTGGTGGTCCTAGCCATGTTGTAGAGAGAACCACCACCACAAGTGTGGTTGGTGCTATGGATGAGGCTGGGACTATTGGTACTCGCTTAGATGCAGGCCAAGACAGTCCTAACATATTTAAGACCTCATCCATTCCCCATGACTCTACTTTGGGAGGTCAAATACCCATTCTAGAGGAGGGCATATTGGAACCATACACATTGATGGAATTGACGGCTGTCTGCATTAGCTTGCAAAAGAAAAATGCAGACCTGGTACAAACAGTCAGTACACAAGGCCTTGAACTCAAGCAATTGAGGGAGAGGATTGTTATTTTGGAGGATGCTAACACTAGGCGTGGAATGGAGGAATCTTCCAAAGGGGAGGATGAGCAGATCCATGTGAGTGACAAAGGCTCACATGATGTAGAATCTTTGGGTGTTGCTGAAGCCCTCACTAAACTGAAGAAGCAACCATGTTTTGATACATCCTTGTTTACTCCTACAAACTTGAACTTGTCTTTTACAACTATGATGGAGCAGTTCACAAGAGGCGCTGAGACAAGTAAGGTGAGCGTTCACAAGCAAACTTTGGACGTTGACACACCAAGCACTGACAAGAGGAAGTTGGGCGCTGACACACAGAATTTAAGCGTTGACAGACCTGCAGATATGGTTGATGTATTCCAGTCATCATCTATCATCAAAGAAGTGTCTTCACATGTACCATCAACAGATTTACCCATCATTGATCCATTAGATAAGGGTAAAGGAATTATGGTAGAAGTAGAGGTTCCAAAGGATGCAGCACAAGTAGAGTTTGATTCAAGGTTGGTTGAACAACTTGTGGAACAAGAGATGAAGAAGGTTGGTGAATCACCATTTGTTGTTACTTCTGAGGAACAAGAAGGAAGTGATGAAGGGAGTTCAGATTCAAGTGTTATGATAATTGAACAACCAGAAAGACTTGAATATGGTGATGACTTGGCAAGAGAGAAGATTAGAGAGTTAAAATTGCAAGTAGACTATGATATGCCAGAAGTTGCTCAGATGTACCATGCTTGGGAGAATAAGATTATGGAGAATCCAGATTTGACAATTTCAGACTAAATTTGGGGATTGGAGATTCTTCTAAGAGTTCAAAGAGACTACAAGGTAATTCTGAAGCATAAGGCTAGCAATGTTTACTCACTGCTGAAGAGGGATAGAAGGGAGCTTTACTACATGTTACTCAGATGTCATGGAACTGGATGGACCTTCAAGAAATTGCAGGGATTATCCTTTGAAGAATTGGAGTACAAGGCTTATCCCATTTGGGCAAGAGTGCAGGAAATGAATACTCTTAGACTTCTTTCAAATGAAAGGAAAGAAGAACTTGCAGAAGAGATGGAGATTCAAAAGGCAATGATTGTTCCAAGGCCTTTGAAGAAGGGAGTTCCACTTGAGTTTCCTAAATATTTAAATAAAGTGGTTCCCAATGAAGCTGTTCTTAGAAGGAGCATTAAGCTCTCACCCATGGAAGCTTCAGATATGGTACAAGTGTTACCTCTTGATTCCAGAAACCCTATCATTAGTTATGAAGAAGATGCAAGTGGGTTTTGGATGATTGGCATATATGGGAAAGAGGTACACACATTTACTACTCTTATGTCTCTTTTTGCAAGTATGGATACGGAAGACTTGGCAGACCTTTGGAGGTTGTTGCTGGTCAAGAATGAGACTGAAGCACCTACTTCAGTCAATGGAATAAAGCTTTGGTCAACATTCAAGAGAATGTGTGCACCAGAAGAAGAAGATCATGTTTGGAAGGATCTTGAGGATGATATTAGTGGACTTCAATGGCGTTTGTATTCAGCTGCTGGTGTGTACTATTTGAGTTCTACAAAGTTTGTTGAGTATGTTCTTGTAGATGCTGAGTACCCCATGTCCAAAGAAGTTTTGGAAAAGATGAAGACAACACAGCTGGAGATTGACTATTCAAGTGACGTGGCCAAAGATTTGATTAGGCATGTTTATTACCAATATGATAAGATTTGTAAGATTCCTCCTAGTTCTTAATTTTTATTCAGAAACTTGATTACTAGAGTAGATATCAAGTTTAGGGGAGGATTGTTGGGAATAAAATGTAGCCAGTATACTTGAACGCTGACAAGAAGAAAACAAGCGTTGATAAGAAGAAAACAAGCGTTGACAGGAAGAAGTCAAGCGTTGATAGGACGAAGTCAAGCACTGACAGAAAGATATGGTCTACGCGTATTATGTTTCTAGTTTGTTTCTAGTTTTTTTCTAGTAAAGATAGGATCAACAATGTATTTTCTATAATTATCTTTACCTAGAATAGCTGATACATAGGCTCTTGTACAAGGCTTCTTATGTCTATAAAAGAAGACCTTTAGGTTTTGTTTCATATAAGTTTTCATACGTTTAACACTTTCATTGTAAGCAAGTTTTTCTAATCAATCAAGTGAAAGTTTGTTTTACAATTGTTTGTGTGTTCTTATTTGAGTATTAATTCCGCATAATACTTAAATTGTTTTATACACAACAAAGTTTCTCTACGTGTTTAACTTGATTTAATCTAGTTTACACAAGCTAAATCGATCTAAGTTTGGGATCAAAAGCCCTCGCAACCACGTGACAGTAATGCACGTGCTTGTAAGGTTGAAATTATTTGTACAGACCTTCCGGGTATAAAACCGTTGTGAATGTACTATGTTGCATTTACATCACCGAAGATGACCCGATATAAATGGTAGTCAATGGTGGCATGATGTTTGGATAGCCAGTCCATGCCTAGTATCATGTTGAAATCGCACATGTATAATGGAAGTGCGTCAACTGGATGAATTTTGTCGTCAAACTTGAGGGGAAGACTCTTGTACCCGTGTGTGATGCGTACAGAGTCTCTTAAGGGCGTGGAAATGTTTAACACTTTTTCTAGTGTCATAGGGGATATCCTAACACTCTTAGCATAAACAGTAGATATGACAGAATGAGTAGCACCCGTGTCAAATAATACGCATGCAGCTTGACCATACATATAGAAGATTCTAGTGATGGTACCTGTTGACTTGTTTGCCTGATCACACAAGGTCGTGTACACCCATCCAGTAGTAGGAGGTGTCTTGGAGTCGGCATGTCCAGATGTGCCCTCGATCTATCCCTTGCGGCAGTCCTTTATGTGATGGCCTGGCTGGCCACACTTGAAGCAAGCATTGCTGTCACGACGACATGGCCCTGGGTGCCTGCGGTTGCACGTAGTGCAGAGGTGGTGAGTATACCCTCTAACAGGTGCCCTAGCTGGCTGTGAGCCTGTTAAGAAAACTATACACGAGACCTGGTTAATGGGTACAGACAGGATAATGTAGAAAATCGTAAGACACAATACCAGCTATAGTTGCATGGTTGGGCTGTGAACCTCTGCGGTCCTTAATATTTGTCTTTTTAACGTTCATTTATTTCTCGGTATCTTCACGAATTGATTAATCGATAGAATTCAAGTTAACTAATTGTTTTTGGTATTTGGTTGATAATATCTTGGAAATCTAGGTCTAATTATCATGAATCACGTAAAAAGGTAAAAATAGTATCTCTATGTATCTATACTATGCTAAAAACATCGTGCACATACCAATTAGAAATCCAAATGTTCAACCAATTAATGCACAATATGTAGAAAAGGCTAAAAATGTAAAGTATATGAAAGTTTAGGGACTAAAAATGTAAATTCAAAAAGTGAAAGGACTAAAATTGTAAATTTAACCAACTAACAACCACTTGTAACAAAGTTAACAAACTTCCAAACTAAAAATGTAACAAATTATCAAGACCAAGGACTAAGTTGCAAAACCTAGCAAACTTTAAACCAATTAAAACAGATTAAACTATAGCCTAATTTCCAAGCACCTAATTTCAAATTCTAAGACTTGTTAAGCTAAAAATGGGCTATTAGGAACAATAAGCTTTAACTTGAGTTTTAAGGCACCAAATAAGCTGGTTTTTGGTTCAAAAGTTTGAAAATCCAATTTGACCTAGCCAGTTCCAAGGAAATCAGCTAAAAAGCACTAAAACTCCAATAAGCTCTTTGGTAATAAGCCACTTTTAAGGGTCTGGCTTATTGAGATAAGCACAAAATCAATTCTTCTCAAAATTTGATCAAAAGCCTAAATAAGGGACACCTATCCAAGAAATTTTGAAAAACACTCAAGAAATAAGCCAGAAAATCAAATAAGCTGTTTTGAGCTTATGTTGACCAGCGTTGACTTTTGTTGACCAAGTTTGACCAAAGTCCAAGCTTATTTTCAAGACTTATTATACAGATTTGTGAAAGAAAATAAGCACATTTATGAAAGGAATAAGCCAGTAAAGAAAATCAGTTATCATAGAAAGATGAGCTTATCACAGAGACTTTTCAAGGCTTATTTCTCACTGAAAATTGAAAACTGTATTGTCTAGCTTATATGTATAGAAAGGTAGGATGCTAAGCTTTCTATAGAAATAAAAATCACACTCTAAATCCAAGTAATGAAAATTTTAGACTAGTTTGAAATAGGCATGTTTTAGACTTGAACTATAACCCAATGTTTTTTAGGACCTTTTGCCTGTTTGACTATTAATTTGACTTTCAAAACTTGCAATGTTACTTGTTATCAGTTTTTGAGTATATAACAACTCTTTTTAACAACTTTTATCAACAGAATCAAGGCTAAGCTACTATTCCATACACTGGTTACTGGTTTAGGACAAAATTAAGCCAACTGAACTTAACTAAGCTAACAGATTAAAGCAAGTAGTTAACAAATCTAACCAACAAGATCAAGTAGAACAATTATCAAGCAATATCAAGTAAAGTTACACTAAAACAAAGGAATTAGCATGCAGACTTGTTTTTTTAGGGGAAATGTAAAATAGAACTCATGGCTAAACTTGAATTCTCCTTTGATGCAGAAATGAGCGCTGAGCTCACTTGTACTCTAATCACCACCAAATTCAGCTACTCAACACAACATCAAACCAATCAATCATCATCATCTTCTTAGTCTGCTCAATCTGCAACACTTTAATGTCTTGGTTAAGCCTATGCTAATGAGAGAACTGGTACTTTCTGAACATTTGTAACAGCTCCACAACAATCAAACAAACTCTATTATTCCATAAGAATAACATATTCAAGCTATGGGAGTGAATGAATAATAGTGAAGGTAAGTATTTAAGAGAATTGAGAATGAATGAGTAAAACTTGAATTTTCATTAATGGAAGGTTTGGTACAAGAGGTTATAACAACCTAACAAAATATCTCAAAGTGGTTGTCAATCACTCTGAGAGGTTTAACTAATGAATAAGAAACAGAGTTGAGAGAAAAATAAAGAGTGTGTGTGTTTTCACACTCTAGCTACTATTGGAAAATGAAAGAGTACATGGGAATTTATAAAGCTAAGATATAGTGTTGGTGAGGTAATGACGTGTTGAAGCCAATAGCCAAGTGCCACGTATCCAAATTCTGCTACTTGTGTTCTTCAAGTGTTCATCCATGATTGGGGGTTTTTAAACCACTGAGTGATATGTTAATTAAAGTGGTGGGATGAATTCGTCTCTTGATCCTGATCACTTTTCATGTTGAAAGATTTTCATGAAAGTGCCTCAGTCGTTATGTGATTGTTGGAATTGAGATGATACACGTGGAAGTGTAGTATTGGTTGAAAAAAATAAGTTACGGATCATTATCCAATCTTTGATTTATGATTAGTTAATGAGTCTGAGTGGGGCTACTGTTGAGATCGCCTCCCATTCGTTCTCTCCCTTCATTAAATGTGGCTATGTGGCAATCCGAGTCCCATTATTCTTGGCCTCCCATTGGTTGATTTCTCTTCACACGGATTAAGCCATATTTAAGTTCCAAAGTTGGCATATTAGGTCCTTTTGCTTAGCGATTGGCATTTCAAGTTAACAGCTTCATAAACTTGACATTCTTGGCCCTTTGACTTGCTATTTGACCAAATTTGACCCTTTGACTTGTTGACTTTGAAATTGAGGTCTTTTGACTTTGTTCTTGACTTTATCAAATTTACACTTTTAGTCCCTTAGTTTGGCAGCTTGTCAAGAAAGGTCATTTTACGTTTGTTGACTTATCATCTTGAGTCCTTCTTTTTTATTTTCTTCATTATAAATGCCTTGGAATCCGTGTTTGCATTAAATTTATATGTTTTTACCTACAAAAATACAAACAACAAAGAATACCCCATAATACTGCATTTACACGTAAAATCTAGTATTTTTCTTTGTGTTTTATGGTTTAATATGATATAATTGATATGAGATTTCACTCATATCAAATCCCTACACTTGATCATTGCCATGGCCTCATGCAATGCCATATTTCAAAGCTCCAAATTACAACTTTCTCGTAATTAATCCACCTTGGCCATGATGAAATGCTTTTACACTACACTATAGTATATGATGCATGATTTTGATTTTTACAATGCAATGCAATAAAAACAATTCTATTTATATATTTTTGACTTTTCTTGAAATGATTTGATGGAAATAACTCATAAAGAAATCAATCACTTGAATTAGGTCTTTAGTACAATGAATACTTATCATCCTCAAGTTTCACTTTCCCCATACCAAGCTTAAAAACGAGATCATTGTTATTCATAAGTGAAAGTGCATCGACTTGTTTATAAAAATTAATTGTGTTACCATTATAACCCCCACTTATTTTGCCTCTAAGACCGGTTATTATTTGAGCAAATTACTTTTGGGCAAATTTATCATTATTTAAAGCGTGAAATATAAGAAGTGTAAAATCTGAAAATAAGGAAGCATGGTTTAATCCTAAGTAACCATCTTGTCCATTACTTGAAAAACCGCCCACAATTGATATAAGTATAATATATCACTTTTCAGGATCGTAATTCCTAACTCACAGCAAATTGATTGTCCAAATGATTTCAAGTTATTAATTGTTTTTGGTTTTAGATTTTATAGAAGTTTTGGTATCTAGGTCTAATTCAACAAATCACATAAAAACGGTAAAAATAGTATATGTATCCATACTATTCTAAAACAATTTGCATTTACCACAATCAAAGCAAAGTGTAAAAGTTTTTAATGCACAAATAGTAAAAATGATCAAAATGTAAAGTATTAAAAGTGCAAGGACAAAAAATGTAAATTCTGATAATTAAAGGGCTTGAAATGAAAATTCAATAAACTAATAACCAATTTTTAACAAACTATCAAAACTGCCTAACTAACTTGTAACAAAATCAAAATCCAGGGACTTAAACTTGAAACCCAAAAAGTGTAATTTCCAAAGCTGATTACACTAATGGCCAATGTTTAGGGACCTATGAGCAATTAAACAACTATTATAGTGAAAACGGGCAACACATATTCAATAAGCCCGTATGAGCTTATTTTTCAACTAAATAAGCACTGGTTTTCTCTAAACCTTCTAAAATTCAATTTTAGCTAGGCTTGTGAAAGCAATTTAGCTAAAATAAGCCAAAACTCAAGATAGCTTTTTGTGATTAGCTCAAAATAAGCTATAAGCTGAAATAGACATCCACAACTTGATTTTTCATCTAAAAATGATTAAGCTAGCTTATAAAAGACTGGAATGTCAAAAGTTATCAAAGAGCATCTAGTGAATAAGCTGGAAATCGAAATTAAGCAAATCTGGCTTATTGTTGACTTTTGTTGAACAAAATTTCCAAAAAGCTAAAAATTTCCAAAATGCCTTAAAACAAGTTTGGTAACAAGAATGTGAAATAAAATGTCTAAATTTGTGAAGTGAAAAAGTGGGAACTGACTAATCAGTTAGGACTTATCACAAAGAATGACAAATGCTCATCAGCTTATTCATAAGCTAATTCCTAGCGTATTCTGGGATACTGTATAGTCTACCTTAGTGAAATGAAAACCTTACACTATGATCGTTACTCTGAAACAAAAATCAGCCTCTAATATCAACTAACAAAGATTGGGCAAGTGATTGAAATCTGCTTGTTTTAACTGATGAAAACTGACCCAAAATATTTTATGACAAATAGCCTGTTTGACTATTTTGTGACTACAAAAGCTTACAAAGTAACTTGAACTGGTCTTGTGAGTGATAAAACCCTCTAAACAACTACTTCCAATTATTGAATCATCAAATGACCCTTAATCCAAACAATACATATGACAGTTATGAAAATTAAACAAAGACTTATTATTCAAAAGCTAAAGAAACCACATGAAATCTATGAGAGCAGTTTACACTAACCAAATGCACCTTAAAAGAGTCAAGTTTTCACAAGTTTACACTAAAAATGAGTAAATGGCATACAAATGACAGTCAAGCAATGCAAGGCCAAATCTAGCAAGTCCAACTGAATCAAAAGCTAAGGAATCTACTAGCTATCTATCAACACATATCAGTTAGGTCAACTGAACATCAAATCAAGCAGAATCAAGCAATTTTACTAAGTAACTAAGAATTGAGCATGCAAGACAGTTTAGTGGAACAAAAATGAGAAATTAATGCCTTTTAGCACTAAAGCCTCCTTTGATGGAGTAGAGGAGCATTGAGCTCTCTAAAACTAACACCAAACACCTAAATCAACAATCAACACCCATCAGATCATCATCTATGAAAATTAAACAAAGACTTATTATTAAATGGAATCCACAAGAACAATGAGGTATGAGAGAAAGTAGGAGAAGTATTGAAGTGAATTGAGAATTTGAAGTTTTATTAATGGTGGGAAGTTGTTACAAAAACGGTTACAATCTAACTAACTCCCTCAAGTGTTTGTCAGACACTTGAGAGTAGTTCTAACTGAAAAGAGTAACTAAAAATGAGAGGAAATTCTTAAGTGTGTGTTTTTCACACTTAAGCTAGAATACACAAATGAAGAACACAACAGGGTATTAATTGAGAAAGATTGAAGTTAGTTGAGGTGCAGTGACGTGTAGGAGCCAATGCCCAGCTTCCACGTAGCCTCTATCTCTCAATTGAAATTTGTAGTTGAAGAACAAATTTAGGGATTTTTGCTTGAGTTTATTTCAATGTAACTGATCACTTGGAATGGATTCGTCATTTGATTTTAAGAATTTTTCATGTTAAACAATTGCTCTGAAAATCACTCCTTCTCTTTCTCGAATCTGGGCTCGTTTGAAGTTTGAATGGACACGTGTAGTGTTTGTATTGGAAGAAAACAAGTCACTCAGATCATTATCTGAAAAACCAAATATGATTGGTTGGATCTACTGTTGAGATCCTGCCCACTAGTTCTCTTTCTTCATTTATTGAAGATGCTGAGGTGGTGATCCAAGTGAAAGGAATGGGCGTTTCTCATTGGTTGAAAATAATAACACACGGATCATATATAAACTTCTCCTCATTTTGACAATTTCAACCCTTGTGTTTAGCAGATTTGTGATTTAAGCTAGGAACTCCAATAACTTGTCATTTCTGGTCCTTTGAACTTCAAACTTGAACACAAATGATCCTTTGACTTTTTGATAGTACTTTGACCATGTTTGACTGTGTTCTTGACTTTTCCATATTTACACTTTAAGTCCTTTAACTTTGAAAGTTGTCAAGAAAGGTCCTTTATCTTTGGTTGACTGGTCATTTTCATCCTCCTTTTGTCTTTTCTTCATCAATAAAGGCTTGATTCCTTTGTTTGCTTCATAATTGTATCTTTTTACCTACACAAGCACAAACAACAAAACATACCCATAATACTGCTTTTATGAATCAAAATCAGGTATTTTGCTTTGTGTTTTAGGGTGATTTGTGATATAATTGATATGAGATTTCACTTATATCAAATCCCCTACTCTTGATCATTTCCATGACCTCATGCAATGCCACATTTTAAAGCACCAATTTACACTTTTCTCATAATTAATCCACCTTGGCCAATATGGAATGCTTTTACACTACACTACATTATATGATGCATGATTTTGATTTACCAAATGCAATGCAAAGGAAAACAATTCTATTTATATATTTTTGGATTTTTCTTGAAATGGTTTTAATGGAAATAACTCATAAATAAATCAAAGACTTTAATTAGGGATTTTGTACCATGAACACTTATCATCCTCAAGTTTCACTTTCCCTATACCAAGCTTAAAATCAAGATCATTGTTATCCATAAGTGAAAGTGCATCAACTTACTCATAAAGATTAATTGTGTTACTATTATACCCCCATTAATTATGCCTCTAAGACCGGTTATTATTTGAGCAAATTGCTTGAGGGCAAATTTGTCATTATTTAAAGCGTGAAATATAAGAAGTGTAAAATCTCAAAATAAGGAAGCACGGTTTTAATCCTAAGTAACCATCTTATCCATTACTCTAAAAACCGCCCACAATTGATATAAGTCCGACCCAAAATAATAATTCATTCGCCTTATGTGTAAGATCCTTATGTCAAGCATTAACAAGTAGCTACACACTCGCTAAGAAGAGAAAAATAAAACTCACGCAATAATGTATATCCGCCGCCTTTTTGAGACTTTGGATCTTCAATCCCGCAACCCGTCAAGGTAATATTGGATTGGAGCAACTATTAAATCCCCGCTACCCTTGTGAGAGTAATATTGGAATTCAATAGCTACTATAATTAACACTTCACTGCCCCTCTTGGGAGCCTTGTATAATCTTTTTTTTTCTTTCTTTTTCTTTTTCTTTTTTTTTCTAGCCACTCATTTTTTTTTCATAAGCCGCTCTTATTTTTCTTTATTCCTCACAAAGAAAGTTGAAAAGAATAAAAGGAAAAACACCCGCTAAGTATTAAGCATGACATAAGTCTAGTACGCATATAACTTTCTAACTTAGAATCTTAAGACGTACTTATACCAACCACGAACTATTAGTCAAAAATGCATAAGAGACTACAAACTGATTAAAACCGTTCTTGATTATTTATTAACAATATATACATGCGTTGACAAGAAAGTAAAGGTTACGAAAGGGGATATAAAAACCACAATTAATTAATATGAGGTTTATCTAGCCCTTAACACTTACTTCAAACTCTATCATCTCTTGTTCTCCACAATTTAAAATCTCAAATAATGAGATTAGTGAATGCTTAGCCTAATAAACCAATGAAGGTCTACACGGTTAAGGCTACTAGCTAGAGAATGCTTGGATAAGCAAACTCGGGTTGATTCAAAGTATCTATGGCGGGCCTAATATTTCAAAGAAGTCTAAATTTGTTAAACCATATCCTTCATTATATTTTTTTCCTTTTTATATATTTTGTGATGAATAAAAGAAGAAATATATACAATGCAAAATGTGTTATGCAAAAGAAAAATGATTAATGCAAAAATTATGAATGCATATTTTTGGTGGCCAAAGTAGATCAAAAATTTGAAAAATGTTTGAAAAATTAATTTCTAAGTTATCATGAAGTCAATAGCAAAGTTCTAGGTAAGGTCACTTCGATAGAAGACCCCCCTACACTTGAGATAAACATTGTCCTTAATTTTTAGGAGTATTGGAGTAAACTCCCCTACACTTATGACATTAATAACTTTGGTTATACCAAGCTAAGGAAAGGTCTATGATACAGTGATTTTACTAGTTAAGAAGTTCGTGTTTCTCGGTGTCTAATCGAATTGATCTCCGATTAAAAGTGTGACTCAGTCGTTTTTGGTTAACAAAAAGAAGGTTTTGGTTACCTATTTCTATTTGAAAAGTAAATGCAAAAAATAATGAAAACAAACCAAAAACAAATAACTAAATAAAAGATAAAACTTAAACTTTACGAAAAATTACTAATACTAAAATTAGATGAAAAATATAACTAAAAGTACGTGACTTTCAGAAATAAAATCGGAACAACTTTCTGATTAAACTAAACAATTACGGAACAATATAATAAATAAACAAGCTAGCAGGCAGCTAGCTCAAGCTAGCAACCTAGCACCTAATATTTGGCGCCAAAATGCTAAGCTACCAGGCATACATGTAAAAAAACAATAGTATTCTTATTCGGAAACTGTTCTTTTTTTTGTATTCTTATCCGGAATACATATTTATGTCTTATCCGGAAAATGCCATTTTGGCCTCTTATCCGGGAAATGTAGTGGGCTTATCCGGATTTTGTGTTTTTGCAAGTATCCGGAATGTGGGTGAAATTTTTATCCGGAATCCGAGTTTTACTCCTTATTCGGAATTCGCAATACGAAGCCTTATCCAGAATTCACAAATGACGGCTTATCCGGAATTGGTTACTTTAGCTTATCCGGAATACTGAATATGGAGGCTATTCGGAATTTAAGGGTTTATGTAAAAACCCGGATAACAATAAAATGCAAATAAGCTAAAATCTAATAATAAGCTAAAAACAAATAAGCACTTAACCAAAACTTTAACCAAATCAAATTTAAGAAAAAGCTAATAAGCCAAAATTTAAAAATTTTTAAAAACACAAAATAATAAAAATATTTAAAATCAACTTTTTATAAAATAACTTTTAAAAACACTTAATTAAAATTAAAACGAACACACAATAAGCAATAAAATCAATAAGCCAACACAATCAAACACATAAAAACATAACAAATAATCAAATAAGCATGAAAATAAGCAAATAAGCATAAAGATTAAGCAAAACAAGAAAGGTAGAATGAGAGATTAATTAAAAACTTGATTAAAATTAAAGATTCAACAACAGAAAATTAAAACATACTTGAAATTAAAGACAAGAAATTAAGATGACAATATGAAAGTGCAAGTAATTAAATTGGAAAGACTAAGTTGTCAATTTAGCTAACACCTCCTAATGACACATTAGGAGGATATTTATAGGAGGATTAACATGTGTTATTCCTTTCTTCTTCTTCACGTCTTTTCGTCTTCTAAATTCTTCGACTTTTTCGAATTTGTCTCGGGATTTGTCGATGGATAAATTGAGCTTGTCTTATAATTTCTTCATTTATTAGACTTGAGTTCTTCGACTTCATTAAACTCCCGTCTTTAGACTTTTTCTTCGATAAATCTTCAGAATAGGCCTTGGACTTCTGTTCTTTTTGCACTCTTGATCTTTTGACTTCGTCTTTTGTATTTTTCTTCGATAAAAGCCCGTGAAAGCCCGTGTTTTCTTCCTTTTTCACATTTTGGTCCTAAATCACAACAAAAACACAAACCACGCATAATTCTGACATTTACGACATAAAATACACGTTTTGGCTTGGTTATTATTATAATTAAGTGGTAAAAGGATAAGTGTTTTCACACTTATTAAATCCCCTACACTTGATCATTGTAATGCCCTCATGCAATGCATTAATTACAAAGCAAGGTTTACATTTTCCATCATAATTAATCCACCTTAGCTTTTATTTGAACACAAGACAAGTAAAAAGATCAAAGACTTACCTTAGGGTTTTGGAATGTCATGAATGTTTATCACCCTCAAGTTTCACGTTCCCCATACCAAGCTTAAAAACAAGATCATTGTTATTATAAGTTAGCAAACTAACACGAATTCATGTGGCCCAATTATTCACTTAGACTCCCTTATTCCTAGGTGTATCTCTTATATTTTATTTTTGTCTTAAATGATCACGAGGATGCATTGTTGACTTATTTTGATAGTTATTTAGGCTGAAAATAAAGTAGGACGATTTAATCAATAGTTAGCTGAAGGACAAAATCTTTTAAAACTACTTCTCGGGACCTCAGAAAGTTCATATCTTGGCATAACTCGCATCACGATTTGAGACCTTTCTCGGACCGATATTTGGCATTGACTTCATACTTCAAATCTTGAGAGACGTTCATGAAATAATGGTCTTCTCTTCATAATAGGAATTTCTTCACTTGAACTTTTGAGATATTCTTCATATTTGGACCACGACTTCTTCATTTTTCTCCAATATTTATTTGGGATTTTGATATACAACGATCCGCCTCCTTTTAGGACTTGGATCTATTTATCCGCATACCTTGTTAGGCCCTTTTTGGATAGACTTCTCCATGATCTTTACGGGAGTATTTGCTTTTCGTCGTGTGTCTCGATCCTTCATATTGATTTTTGATAAATGATTCTTCACATCACTTTGGGATCTTTAGCAACAAAATGTAGCCCTCATGCCTTGTTAGGGCCTTTTAGGACTCGCCAATCTTCGTATCCCGCTTCAATATGTTATGCCTTGGCTATGAACTCTAATTAATACCGAGCAACTTTTAAATGATCATGGGCTAGAAGCTAAGTAACTTTTCAAATCGTACGACCTTATTTATTGCAAATAAATTTATTAACAAGCGATGGGAGAAAAGCTTATAATCAACTCACAAAATTCATGAAAGAATACCAAACTTATAATTGACTCTATCATCTCTCGTTCTTCACAATTTAAAATCTCAAGGGATGAGACTCGTGGATGCTTAGCCTATTAAATCAAAGTTTTGGGTTTTAAAGTCGTCTATAGGATCTTGCAACTTCTTAGACTTTTTCAAGTTTAGAATTTGCATTTAAAGTTCCCTTGATAAACGACTTTCTAGGATCAATTATAGGAACTTGCGAAAAGTTCTTGTTCTTAACCCGCAAGAGTTAAGACTTTCGCGTTTTAAAGTTCCCTATATAAAAGCCTAGCATAACTTGACTTAAACACGTTAAGGATACTAGCTACAGTAAAATTGGATAAGTAAACTCGGGTTGAGTCAAAAGATTCACAACGTTTGAAAAATTAAAACCACTTTATTAAAATTTATTCTAGCAACGAAATAAAAACTATAACAAAGGAAAATACGACTATCCTACTAGGCCAAAATAGATTAAAAATTTTGAAAAATGTCGAAAAATCAATTTTTCGGTTAAAATGAGGACAAATACAAGGAAAAGCCCACTTAACTTTGATAGAAGTCCCCTTACACTTAATATAAACATTGTCCTCAATGTTTAAGCATGTGGAAGTAAACTCCCCTACACTTAGGACATTGTGCACTTTGTTTAAATCTTGCTAAGGAAGAGACAACTAAAGTGATTCCTATTTTAATATTGAGGAATATAAAATAGAGAATCAAAAGAGTTTAGGATAAAACCGGGAAGACGTGTACACGGAATCACGGCTCGTCAAAAGGCATCAAGAACGGATCTTTCTCGAATCCCTGCACATGATAAGAAAGAAAGGAACAAACACATACGAGGGTCTCCCCCTACACTTATTATAAAAACAAAAGAAAAAGGATAGATACACGGGTTGCCTCCCGAGAAGCGCTTGTTTTTTTTAACCGAGTCGTAAGCCTGACTTGACCTTGATTAGCATGGGAAGAAACTTGAAGAACATCTAACGGGATCAAATACATGGTTTTCGTCCATCAAATAGCACAAGCTTAAGGCGAACAAGGCAAGCCAAATAAGAGTAGGCAAGGTTCCCTTAAGCAGTGGTTGAGCACGTTGGTAGCAAGTATGATGAGGTGCAAGCATAACTTCATAATTTCCAAAAATCTTTCCTTTTATTGCATCAGATGGATACTGAGATGGCTTAAAAATTGCAATACCGGGATCGAACACATTTTCCTTTAAGGGAAAATAACACTCAGGCTCAGTAGACCGTGAAGAAGATCCGCTCATAATTCTCAGAATCTCATCCTCAGAAGGTGGATAAAGAGGTGTCAAGACATAGGTACTACGGATATCGGTCTCATCCGGCTTCTTCTCCTTTGAAACGGGTTTCTTCATATCTGAAGGAGGATAAAGTCCATAATCAAAGTCCAAAGGAGGAGAATCATTCTCATTGGGGAAGTAAGTATTGATAAAAGTAGCAAAATCTTCCTCAAATGAGTAGTCATCCAAAGTAGGATCAAGCATTGTTGGTGGAGGATCTTCATCAAAAGTAGGAACAAGGTCATCATGTAGAAGAATCACTCGAAAGAGTATCAACATCATCAAAATCATCATATGTTGGTATGTCTTTATACTCTGAAGTAAAATCATCATAATCATCCACATCGAAACTAGAATCATCATCATAGTCATCATAAATTGGTGGAGACTCATGAATTGTTGGGGCATCCAAATTGGAGAGAGAATCATCCACATCATCTTGGAAAAGTGGATTATCATAGCAAGAATCGAAAAGAGGATTGTTGTAGACGACAAAATCATCAAGCTTTGTACTTTCACAAGTATGTGTATCAAGCTTGTCTTGAAGCACATTAATCATATTCGTCGATTCTCTGCCATTTGATTTGTTTGTGATCTTCCCCATTTTAAACACTTTTGCATCATTCCCAACTCTTAAGATTAATTCACCTTCGGCAACATCGACTAAATATTTTCCGGTTCTCAAGAATGGCCGTCCAAGTATTAACGAAATACGAGGGTCCATTTCATAATAAAAAACAACAAAGTCGACCAGAAAAGTGAAGGTACCAACTTTAACAAACACATCTTCGGCAATACCAATAGGGTAAGCGAGAGTTCGATTTTCTAGCTCAAGAGTCGTCTTCGTTGGTGTAAGATCGGGTAATGATAACTTTTTCCAAACACTTAAAGGCATCCAATTTATACTTGCCCCGAGATCGGTTGAGGTAGTAAATTCTTCGGTTTGGTTAAAAGTACATGGTAACATAAAACGACCGGGATCTCCAAGTTTTTCCGGGAGTTCTTTAAGAAGGATTGCAGAACAATTCTCATTCAATCGAGTATTAACAAACTCGGCCATCTTCTCCTTCTTATTAAGTAATTCCTTAAACATCTTAACGAATGTTGGCATTTGGGCAAGAGCTTCAACAAGGCTAATGGTGATGGTCACTCCCGAAATCTTCCCAAACCTCTCAAACAATGGACTCCAGCTGATAGAAAATTGGCAAACCAAGATAAACGTCTCAAAAGCATCATCATATCCTGTCTTCCCAAACACATCATGAAGTCTGTCATTTAGTGTCCCACAACCAAGCAAATGTGGACAGACCTCATCCTTGACCATCAAGGACCCTCTGAAACCAGAGAAACAAAGATTCAGGCACTCAGACTTCAGTTCAATGCCTTCAAGTCACTTGAAGGTGAAAAGGTTCAACAAACCTATACAAGGCTGAAGATTCTTCTCAATGACCTAGCTATGAATGATGTCACCATTGGTCAAGCTGAGATTAATGCCACATTTGTCAACAACCTTCCAAGAAAGTGGCTGAGTATGAATCAGACTCAGAGAGCAAATAACTCTATCAAGAATGACACCTTAGCTCAGCTTTATGGAAAGTATAATTATGAAGAAGGGCTGATTGATACCATATACAAGTCGAGACTAAAAGATTTGTAGTTCAAGGAGCATCTTCCAAAGCCTTGATCTATGCACCACATCCTCATGACAGCGACTCTGATGTTGAAGAAGACACCCGTAGCAGCCAAGAGTTCTTAACAGACCTTAATGCAGAATTTCATGAAAGTGCCTTGCTAGCCAACCAAAGAAGATTCTTCAAAAGATCAGGGAGAATAGGATCAGCTAGTAAACAAACTGACAGATCAAAAGAAACTTGCTTTGCCTGTGGAAAGCTTGGACACTTCCTAAAAGACTCTCCTTCCACCAAGACATCCTCACCTTCCTATCCATCATCTTCCACCAAACCTTACAAGTTCAAACAACAACACAATAACTAATCTCACCAATCCAACTCATCAGACAATGAGAAGAAGAATTACAAAAACAAGTACAAGGCACTTAAAGCTGAGTTAGAACAGATGAATTTGAAGCTTAAAGCTCTGTCTAAGAAGAAGGGAGGTGATAAAAAGACAAAGAAAGGGTTGGTAGCTGAAGCTTATGATTGGAATGATGAGCCACTGACTTCAGATGAGGTAGATACTACTAGAGTCAGGGCTTTAATGGCTATAACTGAGGATGAACCAGCTGTTGGAAAAGGTGATGCAAGATCAGGACAATGGGTTGACATCACAATGAAAAAGGTACACAGGCTTTTATCTATGTCTTATAGTGATGAACGCAAACATGTCCTTGACTACACCATTGTTGATTTACACTTTGTTGAGGAAAAAAGAAAGAACCTACTTGACAAGTTTCACTCTGTTAAAACTGAACTGTTAAATGCTAAGTCTGAATGTGAAACTCTCAGACGGGTTAATTTAGAGAAAATATCCCTTCAAAATGAAGTCACTAGGTTAACCTTGAAAAACATTGCCTTAAATGATCAAGTATCTGAATTAAACAAGGTTATTGAAAAATGGTTGTGTGCTAGGTTCACTATAGATCAATTGCTTAATGATGAGCTGCCTGCTGACATTAAAAGGGATATATCTGCTAAGAAAAATAAGCTGAGAATTCTCACCAAACCCAAAGAGATTGTTTTCATGTCTACAGAGACTATTCATATGTCAGATCCCACTTTGACTGATGACCCTGTCTCTGAAGATGTGGCTGAATTACCACCTTTGCCCAAACTCTCTGGAGTTGAACCTAGCAGTTCCTCACGAGCTGCTAAGGGTGAACTTAGAACAGATGTTGAGAAACCACCAGCTAAAGTATTTAATGTACCTGTTAAACAATCTGGTAAACAAGTTGCTTTTAAGCCTGTCTCAACTAAAGTTGTGAACAAGGTTGACCCTTCCATTGAGGAATGCCTGTTGTCTCTAATGAAAGAAGTAGAACTCTTGAAACAACACATTAAGCCTTTCGCTGAATGCTCTACTTCTCGTGAACCTAAGTCTGTCCTAGGTGAACCCAAAGGGGAAAGGTTAGTCAAACCTTATTGCAATATATGTAAGAACTCTCACCACATGACCTTAGATCATGATAGACATATGACAGTTAAGAGAGCTTAGACACCCTCTAGGGATAGACAACAGGGTTCAAAAAGACAACAGGGAAACTACAGACCTTATCCTCCCTGTAAATTCTGTGGATTCACAGACCATCACTCAAACGAGTGTGGTGACTTCCCTGGGTGTGATATCTGTGGAAGTTTTACCCATGAGACAGCTAATTGTCCCTCCTATCGCCAAAAGTTCTACAGGAACACAAGAATTGCTAATCAGCAATTCAGGGAACATACTGGAAAGTGGGTTCACCATAGGAACTAACCTGTTTCTATTTATCTGTGCAGAAACATCTCAAGGAATCGGTATGGTATCTAGACAGTGGCTGTTCTAGACACATGACAGGGATTCAACAATACCTGCACAGATACTCAAGGGAGCCAGGTCCTAAAGTGGTGTTTGGAGATAATTCTTTAGGTGACACAGAGGGATACGGCTCAGTGAACTACAATGAGATAACGTTTACCAGGGTTTCATATGTGAATGGTCTTAAACACAATCTTATTAGCATCAGCGAATTGTGTGATGCTGACTACAAGGTTTTGTTTACTAAGACTCAGGGAACCATATTCAACAAAAATAATGATGTTGTGCTTATTGCACCTAGAAGGAGAGATGTTTATGTCATCAACATGGCTATTTGCTCTGAAGACAGCTCAAATTGTTTTCTTGCTAAAGCCTCTGAAAGTGTCAATTGGCTGTGGCGCAAAAGACTGTCTCATCTCATCTTCAAGAACATCAACAAGATAGCCACACAAAACCTGGTTGCTGGTCTACCTTCAGTGATGTTTTCAAAAGACAAGACTTGTTCTGCCTGTGTCAAAGGAAAGCATCACAGGTCTTCATTCAAAACTAGGCAATCATTCTCTATTGACAAGTGCTTACATCTTCTTCACATGGATTTGTTTGGGCCTGTCAAACCTCAGACCATTAATCACAACAAATACACCTTGGTCATAGTTGATGAGTTTTCAAGATATACATAGGTGTTCTTCCTTAGAAGGAAAAGTGATGCAGCTGATACCATCATGTCCTTCATCAGACAGGTTGAAAATATGAATGATGTTAGAGTCAAAGCTCTAAGAAGTGATAATGGTACTGAATTCAAAAATCATCAACTTGAATCTTTTTGTGATGAAAAAGGTATTTCACAAAACTTCTCTTCAGCTGGCACCCCTGAACAAAATGGTGTGGCTGAAAGAAGAAACGGGACTTTGATTGAGGAAGCCAGAACCATGTTGAATGGTGCAGCCTTACCAAAGTAATTTTGGGGAGAAGATGTTCACACTGCCTGCTACACACAAAACAGATCAATCATTGTCAAAAGACATGGTAAAACTTCCTATGAAGTTTTCAGAAAAAGATCTCCAGATGTCAGCTATTTTCATGTTTTTGGATGCCCTGTGTTCATTTACAGCTACAGGGATAAACTTGGAAAATTTGATGAAAAAGATGATGATGGTTTCTTCTTGGGATACTCTCCAACAGCCAGAGCCTTCAGAGTATTCAGCATCAGAAGACAAGAAGTAGAAGAAACCTTTCATGTCAGATTCAATGAAGATGATGAAGTCATACAGAGAACTGGAACAGAGGGTGATGAAATTGATTTTAATGAAAATGTGTCCTTCCCAAGTGATGAATTCTCCGAACCTAGACCTGCCAGTCATCACCATCATCACTCCAACACTCTCACTCCTTATGTTCCTGCTTTTGACCCTCTGTCTACTCACAACATAGAAGTTCTTACCTCTCAGGAGCTTGATGAAGAAGAACCACAGACCTCTTGTAGTCCTTCTTCTTCTACTGCTATTGATGACTCACTAATTCTTCAAATCCCTGAAGAATCTCCTGCTGATAATGAACTTGTACCTCTTGATATCGCTGAAGTAGACTCTGACACTGAAGTAGTCTTTGAAGAAAGCCCTCCTAGTCAGCAGGATGAAACTCAAATAGTACCAGCTGTCCCCTCAAGTGTTCCTATCATTGAGACCCCAGCTCTCAAAATAAGTGGTCAAGAGATCAACACAATCTTCTTGTCAACATTATTGGGGAACCTAATGCAGGGGTTACCAATAGACAGTGAATTTATGACTCAGAATCTGCATCAGCCAATGAATGTCTCTTTGCTGAATTTCTCTCTAAAATTGAACCTATGAGAGTAGCTGAGGCTCTTGTAGAAGATGGGTGGGTAGCTTCTATGCAGGAAGAAATCAATCAGTTCCAAAGGAACAAAGTATGGACACTAGTGCCAGCTCCACCTGGAAAGAATATCACAAGCACTAGATGGATCTATAGAAATAAGATGGATGAAATTGGAAACATCATCAGAAACAAGGCCAGGCTGGTGGCACAGGGGTATACTCAGACTGAAGGAATTGACTATGATGAAACATTTGCTCCTGTTGCAAGACTTGAAGCCATCAGAATCTTTCTGGCTTATGCTGCTTATATGAACTTCACTGTGTATCAGATGGATGTTAAGAGTGCATTCCTCAATGAATATTTGGCTGAGGAAGTGTATGTTGAACAACCTGAAGGATTTGAGAACAACGAGTGTCCAAATCATGTGTACATATTACACAAATCCATGTATGGGTTGAAACAAGCTCCAAGAGCATGGTATGAAACTCTCTCTAAATTCTTAACTGAAAACAAATTTGTCAGGGGTTCTATTGATAAAACACTATTTACCTTCAAGGATAAGAGTGATTTCATCATTGTGCAGATTTATGTAGATGATATCATCTTTGGGTCAACAAATGTTAATCTTAGTAAACGATTTGCTAAATTAATGACCAAGAAATATGAGATGAGTATGATGGGTGAATTAACTTACTTTTTGGGTTTTCAAATTAAACAATGTCCTAAGGGAATTTCAATTTGTCAAGAAAAGTATGTTAAGGATTTACTTAAAAAATATGACTTTGCTGATTGTGCATCAGTGAAATGCCCCATGCTTCCACCCTACAACTTGGGTCCTGATGAGTCAGGGGTCTCTGTTAATGAGACTTTATATAGAGGCATGATTGGGTCACTCATGTATCTGACAGCTAGTCGTCCTGATATCCAATTCTCCACATGTCTCTGTGCAAGGTACCAAGCTAACCCAAAAGAATCCCATCTAGTGGCTGTTAAGAAAATTTTCAGGTATCTCAAAGGAACACCATCCCTAGGTCTATGGTATCCCAAGGAATCAGGCTTTGATCTCAAGGCCTATTCAGATTCAGACTATGCTGGATGCTGTATTGACAGGAAAAGCACCTCAGGCAGCTGTCAAATCCTAGGAGGAAAATTTGTTGGATGGAGTGCTAAGAAGCAAAACTTTGTGGCTATGTCTTCAGCTAAAGCAGAATATGTCGCTGCAGCCAGCTGTTGTGCTCAGGTGCTCTGGATGAAAAGTCAATTGGCTGACTATGAAATTTTATATGACAAAGTGCCAATATTTTGTGACAACACCAGCGCCATTGCCATCTCCAACAACCATGTTCTTCACTCTCGTACTAAACACATTGATATCAAGTATCATTTTATCAGGGATCACATAATGAAGGGAGATATTGAGCTGCACTTTGTTCCCACAGAGCTGCAACTAGCTGATATTTTCACAAAGCCTTTGGCTGAACCTTCGTTCAACAGGCTAGTTGCTGAGTTAGGGATGCTCAATATCTCAAAGCATGTGGCTTGATAATAAATGTGTTCATTAAATGACTGATTCTATATTAAATGTTTTTCACATGAAACTAGGTAGTTACTTTCCAAGTAAATGCAAAAAAAAAACATTCTCAATATTTAATCATTTATTTTTCGAATAACGAGGAAAAAAATAAGTTTTGAAAGGTCAAGGGACCCACATGAGCAGTCATTTTCCCACTTAGCATTAAATGCGGTTGAATAACTGTTTACATATTTGAATATATATATATTGTCTCTTGTAACACCCCCAAATTTATACAACTCAATACAGCGGAAGACTAGTTGGTGTTACGGGATAGCACATTACTCACATCATAGACAACGCTTAAAAATCACGTTGTTTAATATTAAAGCATTTCCATTCATAAATATCAAAGTTACATCGGTCCCAAGTCATTATATTTCATACAAAGTTTTACAAAGTATTTGAATGGAAAAATATTGTTTAAGTGCGGGCCATGAATTCTTGTCGTCTTCCCGAGAATTACCTTCAAGTACCTGAGATAAAACATGTTAAAAGAAAAGGTCAGCGATAACGCCGAGTGAATTCATAGAGTTAAATAAATTCCATCAATGTAACTTTGGTATACAATTAGTACCAAAAATCAATTCGTACAAATCATTGTAATAGGCCGTAAAATAGCCAAAATCATTTTATACAAATCTTTGTAATAGGCCATAAAATAGCCAAAGTCATTTTATACAAATCCTTATCGAAAATCATAATATAGGCATTTGCCTTAAAAATTATTATACGAGCCAATGTCGTAAAAACATCATACAATACGTCTTATGACGTTGTATGAAAATAAACACCGTTATATGAATATGGTTATGAAAACCAAAACACGAACATAATATCAATAGTATGACCCTGTATTGCTAGTCAGGCAATACATCGTAATTCGAAGCGTCTAATAGTATTTCGTTAGTTTTCGGATTATTATAAGCCGCGTGACATTGTTACCTTACTAAACCAACAACGGGTAGCTAACCCGATACCAATTTTGCCCATCTAAAGTAGCGTGTCGTCACAAAGGTCACGCTATGGAAATCTTCTCATACATAAATTCGCTTACCAATCAATGTGGCACGACGGGGATCAACCGTCAAGGCGCGAACTGGGGTGATCGTCCCCAAATAGTACTATTAAATGCATAAGCGTCTACCAAATCCCGGTAGTTCACAATTCATGCTAATGGGACTTTTAGTGACATAACCTAACTTTAATAATCCATTTTATTTCATCTATCGGGTCCTTTAATCATTTATCGGGTCATACAATCGGGTCATACAATCATTCGGGTCCAAATCAATAAACAAACAATCGGGACAAATGGTGTCCTATTTTATAAAAACTAACATGTTATCTCCCTCGCGGGTTTATAAAACATTTCATAAAAACATTTAAAAGAGTGCGAGGCTATGAACTCACGTTGATGTGGGAAGGCGGGTTATCGACAATTCGGACGTACGATACGTGCTTCAATCACGGAAACCTAGACAAATAATACTTGTCTTAGACTCATGTCCAATGACTTTATAAAAATAACAATTATGTATACATATGATGATTATACATATATGATGATCAAGTGGGCTTACTGATAGGTGTGAAAACACCCATCCTTTTTACCACTTAATTACAATAATAACCGAGCCAAAACGTGTATTTTATGTCATTTATGTCGGAATTATGCGTGGTTTGTGTTTTTGTTGTGATTTAGGACGAAAAGGTGAAAAGTGGAGAAAACACGGGATTTTACGGGCTTTTATCGAAGAAAAAGACGAAAGATGAAGTCGAAAGATCAAGAGTGGAAAAAGAACGGAAGTCCAAGACCAATTCTGAAGATTTATCGAAGAAAAAGTCAAAAGACGGAAGTTTACTTAAAAGCCGAAGAACTCAAGTCTAATTTATTGAAGATTATAAGACGAGTTTGAAGAAATCCCAAGAAAAAGTCCAAGTATTAAGAAGATTAACAAAAGATTAAGAAGATCAAGGACCTAAGCTTGCAAATAAGAGAAAGAAGGAGAAGCTTCCACCTTAAGCTTTCCCCTCCTATAAATAGTTTAGGATCTCATTTTGTAAAGTTTGTTGGGTGGCTTGACAAACCACATCTTCCACCTTTAATTTCATGTCATTTAAATTCTTGTCAATTTAATTTCAAGTCTTGTACCTTAAATTTGTAAGTTCTTCAATCTTTACTTTTAATTGTTGGATCTTTACTTTTAATCAAGTTTTTATTTTCTATCTCATCCTTCCTTTCTTGTTTGATTTGATTTGGTTGTGTTCTTGATTTTTAGTTGATTAATTAAGTGGGTTTCATAGTTTTATTGATTTTTATTCCAAAAAGTTTGTTGATTTAGATGTTTTAATGTTTGGTAGATCTTAATTAGTGATTTATTGTTTTTCGTTTTATTGTTTTTGGTTGATTTTAAGTTTAACTGTTAAGTGGGTTTTGATTAATTTTGTTTTTATTGTTAGTTTTATTGATTTGGTTTGATTTATTATTGTTAGTTGATTATTAGTGGTTAGTTTAGTTTAATTTTTGGGTTTAATTTGGTTAGTTTTGGTTAAATTCGTATCCCCTTTATTTCCTCTGTTCTTCGCAAAATTTCGTTTCCCCAGTTTATTCCGAACGGACCATTATTCCGAACCAACTATTCTGTAACTCATTGATTCGGAATATTCCGAGTGAACCCCTTGGCGCCAAAAACTACTTCTCCATTCATTGGTTCGGAATATTCCGAATCAACAAAGTTGGCGCCAAAAAAAAAACATTCCGAATAATAGTATATCGTTTTCAGTGGTTCGGAATATTCCGAATGAATTGAAATAAGATTGAGCAGCCTGCCAGCTAGGCTGCTTGCTTGAGCAGCCTGCCTGCTTGCTTGTTTCCTGTTCCGTCATCGTTTAATTTAATCTGGAAGTTGTTCCGATTTTATTTCTGAAAGTTACGTATTTTTAGTTGTATTTTTCTTCTAATTTTAAAATTAATATTTTTTCGTAAAGTTCAAATTTTATCTTTTATTTAGTACCCGCTTTAGGTTTTGCCTCGTTTAGCTTTAAAATACCATTTTAGTTTTATTCTCTCCTTTTTCATTAGGTTAATTTTATTTTTCAGTCGAAAGTTAATTTCTTCGTTTGGTTTAATTTTTATTAATTGTTTCGCTTTGATTTACGTATTATTATTTGTTTTGCTCCTTTATTAATAGTTATTTGTTTTTAGCTTATTTTTATTGCGTTTCGCTTTTACCTTTTAAGTAGAAATAGAAAACCAAACTTTCTTTTAGTCACCAAGAACAACTGAGTCGCATGTTAAACCGTAATCAATTCGAGAAGATACCGAGAACGAAACAACGACTATGCAAAATCTCTACATTAAAATGGCGCCGCTGCCGGCTCTTTTCGTGAAGATTGAAGGTTTTTTGTGAGTGACGCGTTGGATTTTTGGACCCGTTCACTTGTGAACGTTATTTTTCTTGTCCAAAATTTTCAAAAATCCAAAAACATTTGAAAAATTATAAAAAGCATTTCTTTTTCAAAGTTTTGCACCAAAAATATTCTTCTTGCTTATCTATCTTTCTCTATGGATTTTTATGTCCATTGCGTCCGGTGTGGGAAACAATTATCTGGGAACAACTCTTGTCAATGGTGTACATGTGAGCGGTGCAGAAACGATATCGACTACACACAATCCGGATTTTGTCCTTTGTGCAACTCGACTAATTCGTACTTTTTGAACCTACATCCTGTTCCCCCGTGCATCTATTGTGGAAGCGATTCTCATTGGCATGTTTCGTGCCCGGTTCGATACCCGTATGGTCACGGGCAAGAACCGGGGTACAATTATGACAATGAAAATAGCTATCCACAAGACGCACCTAATTTTTCTCCACACCCGGTTTGCAACAACTGTGGGGGTCCTCACGATACCTATTATTGCCAACCAATGAATTATTATGAGCAAAATCCGGATCCTCAGTTTTCTTCACCTATGGATTATTATGAACCAAACCCGGTTTCTAATTATTCCCAACCGATGAACAACTATGAGCCACAACCTTGCTATAATTCAGGTTTTCAACACTATGAGCCCCCACCGCACTCACTCGATCATCAGCCTCGTCACGGGATGAGTTACCAAGAACCAATTGTCGATCTTGCTACAGCTTGTCAAGCGCAATCAAAAGAGCTTTTACACACGCTGCGAACTTGTATGGAGTCATTTTTACAGCAGCAAGATCAGACGAGTACCCATATCCCTGAGCATATTATTGACCCTATAAATAATGAGGAAAGTGATGACGATATTGAGGTTATTTTCGACGAGGAGGAATTTCTAAAGCAAAATACTTCACTCCTTAGTGATGATAGTTTTCACATTCCTGAGATCGATGTGTTTCTTGCTATTGATACACCCGTGGAATACACATCTGGGTATGCTGATGTGGAAGGAGATATACTTTTTCTAGAAGATTTATTACACGATGACACTACACCTTCTATCCCAGAGGTGGAAAGATGTGAATCTACTGAAAAAGGGACGCAGGTGGAAGGTAATTGTTCTCATACTTCTCATATTATATTGCCACCTCATCCTCCCACATGCACACCCAAGCGGGTGATGTATCACTTTTACTCTACTTATTTTATACCGGGAAATGAGGATGAGTGCTTTGACCCGGGAGGTGACATTGATTATGCTATAATTGATAACAATACGGCTTTGCCGCTTGCTCAGCATCCATTGTCTTTGGGGGAGGACAATGTGCTTACTTTACCCACCCCACCTCCCGTGGATCTTGAATTCACATACTATACGTATGTTGAAAGGACCTTTCTCCCTTTCAAGACTCATCCCCCCGCCTCTCCTTTGTTGTTGTCCTCCGGGAACGAGGACAAAGTCTTTGATCCCGGTATCACATTCGAGGCTTCCCCATGGACTATTTAATTCGGGGGCGAGTCAGGCTCGCGACTCGGTCAACAAAAACAAGCGCTTTTTGGGAGGCAACCCAATTATCTATCTATTTTCATCATAAGTGTAGGGGGGAGCCCCCGTTGGAGTTTCTTGTTTTCTTTCTTATCATTGCAGGGATTAGAGCTTCAAAGACACACTCTTGATGACTCTTGACGAACCGTGATTCCGTGTTCCCTTCTTCCCGGTTCTATCCTAAACTCTTTTCGATTCACTATTTTATATTTCTCAATATTAAAATAGGAATCTCTTTAGTTGTCTCTTCCTTAGCGAGATTTAAACAAAGTGCACAATGTCCTAAGTGTAGGGGAGTTTACTCCCACATGCTTAAACATTGAGGACAATGTTTATCTTAAGTGTAGGGGGGACTTCTATCGAAGTTAAGTGGTCTTTTCCTTGTATTTGTCCTCATTTTAACCAGAAAATCGATTTTTCGACATTTTTCTAAATTTTTAATCTATTTTGGCCTAGTTGTAGTTCCCTTTATTTTTGCTATTTTTCTCTTATTTTAATAAAATGGATTTAACAAGTTTAGTTATCTTAGATATATTAGGCCCGTTGTGAATATTTTGACTCAACCCGAGTTTACTTATCCGAGTTCACTCTAGCTAGTATCCTTAACCATGTAGACCTTAATTGGTTTATTAGGCTAAGCATCCACGAGTCTCAATCTTTGAGATTTTAAATTGTGGAGGACGAGAAATGATAGAGTTGGTTACAAGTTTGGTATTCTCTCATTAACTTATGTGAGTTAATTATGATCTTTTTCTCCCATCACTTGCTAATAATTTGTCTGCAATAAGTAAGGTCGTACGATTTGAAAAGTTACTTAGCTTCTAGCCCAAGATCGTTTAAAAGTTGCTCGGTAATGATAAGAGTTCATAGCAAAGGCATAACTTATGAAGCGGGGCGCGAAGATTGGCGAGTCCGAAAAGGCCCTAACAAGGCATGAGGATTCAATTTTATTGCTGAAGATCCAAAGTGATGTGAAAAGCATTATTCCTAAAGTCTATATGAAGGATCAAGACTCACGACGAAAAGCAATAAACTCCCATAAAGATCATGGAGAAGTCTATCCGAAAAGACCCTAACAAGGTATGAGGATAAATAGATCCAAATCCGAAAAGGAGGCGGATCGTTGTATCTCAAAATCCCAATTAGAGATTGAAGAAATAATCATGAAGTCGTGGTCAACAAAGTTGGAGTACCCCTCAAAAGTCTCCAAAGTGAAGAAACTCTATTATGATGAGAAGACCATTATCTCAAGAACGTCTCTCGAAGATATGAAGTATGAAGTACATGCCAAATATCGGCCCGAGAAAGGTCTCAAATCACGAACCAAGTTATGCCAAGATATGAACTTTTTGATATCCCGAGAAGCAGTTTTAAGAGATTTTGTCCTCTAGCTAACTATTAATCAAATCGTCCTACTTTGCTTTCAGCCTAAATAAACTATCGAAATAAGTCCAAAAATGCATCTTCGTGATCATTCTAAGACAAAAATAAAATATAAGAGATACCCGTAGGAATAAGGGAGTTTAAGTGATTAATTGAACCACATGAGTAAATGTTTGTTATGCTAACTTGTACTAACAATGATCTTGTTTTTAAGCTTGGCATGGGGAACGTGAAACTTGAGGGTGATAAACATTCACGACACCAAAGCCCTAATGTAAGTCTTAGATTTCTTTACAAGTTTCATCCTTGTTGCATTCTATCATTTTCTATCTTTTAAATTTTCCTTAGTTGTTTAATAAAGGCCAAGACGGATTGATTACGATGGAAAGTGTAAACCTGGCTTTATTACTAAGCATTGCATGAGGACATTGCAATGGTTAAGTGTAGGGGATTTGATAGGTGTGAAAACACCCATCCTTTTTACCACTTAATTACAATAATAACCGAGCCAAAACGTGTATTTTATGTCATTTATGTCGGAATTATGCGTGGTTTGTGTTTTTGTTGTGATTTAGGACGAAAAGGTGAAAAGTGGAGAAAACACGGGATTTTACGGGCTTTTATCGAAGAAAAAGACGAAAGATGAAGTCGAAAGATCAAGAGTGGAAAAAGAACGGAAGTCCAAGACCAATTCTGAAGATTTATCGAAGAAAAAGTCAAAAGACGGAAGTTTACTTAAAAGCCGAAGAACTCAAGTCTAATTTATTGAAGATTATAAGACGAGTTTGAAGAAATCCCAAGAAAAAGTCCAAGTATTAAGAAGATTAACAAAAGATTAAGAAGATCAAGGACCTAAGCTTGCAAATAAGAGAAAGAAGGAGAAGCTTCCACCTTAAGCTTTCCCCTCCTATAAATAGTTTAGGATCTCATTTTGTAAAGTTTGTTGGGTGGCTTGACAAACCACATCTTCCACCTTTAATTTCATGTCATTTAAATTCTTGTCAATTTAATTTCAAGTCTTGTACCTTAAATTTGTAAGTTCTTCAATCTTTACTTTTAATTGTTGGATCTTTACTTTTAATCAAGTTTTTATTTTCTATCTCATCCTTCCTTTCTTGTTTGATTTGATTTGGTTGTGTTCTTGATTTTTAGTTGATTAATTAAGTGGGTTTCATAGTTTTATTGATTTTTATTCCAAAAAGTTTGTTGATTTAGATGTTTTAATGTTTGGTAGATCTTAATTAGTGATTTATTGTTTTTAGTTTTATTGTTTTTGGTTGATTTTAAGTTTAACTGTTAAGTGGGTTTTGATTAATTTTGTTTTTACTGTTAGTTTTATTGATTTGGTTTGATTTATTATTGTTAGTTGATTATTAGTGGTTAGTTTAGTTTAATTTTTGGGTTTAATTTGGTTAGTTTTGGTTAAATTCGTATCCCCTTTATTTCCTCTGTTCTTCGCAAAATTTCGTTTCCCCAGTTTATTCCGAACGGACCATTATTCCGAACCAACTATTCTGTAACTCATTGGTTCGGAATATTCCGAGTGAACCCCTTGGCGCCAAAAACTACTTCTCCATTCATTGGTTCGGAATATTCCGAATCAACAAAGTTGGCGCCAAAAAAAAAAAACATTCCGAATAATAGTATATCGTTTTCAGTGGTTCGGAATATTCCGAATGAATTGAAATAAGATTGAGCAGCCTGCCAGCTAGGCTGCTTGCTTGAGCAGCCTGCCTGCTTGCTTGTTTCCTGTTCCGTCATCGTTTAATTTAATCTGGAAGTTGTTCCGATTTTATTTCTGAAAGTTACGTATTTTTAGTTGTATTTTTCTTCTAATTTTAAAATTAATATTTTTTCGTAAAGTTCAAATTTTATCTTTTATTTAGTACCCGCTTTAGGTTTTGCCTCGTTTAGCTTTAAAATACCATTTTAGTTTTATTCTCTCCTTTTTCATTAGGTTAATTTTATTTTTCAGTCGAAAGTTAATTTCTTCGTTTGGTTTAATTTTTATTAATTGTTTCGCTTTGATTTACGTATTATTATTTGTTTTGCTCCTTTATTAATAGTTATTTGTTTTTAGCTTATTTTTATTACGTTTCGTTTTTACCTTTTAAGTAGAAATAGAAAACCAAACTTTCTTTTAGTCACCAAGAACAACTGAGTCGCATGTTAAACCGTAATCAATTCGAGAAGATACCGAGAACGAAACAACGACTATGCAAAATCTCTACATTACTTACATATTCTCATTTACTCATTTTAGTGTTATGTGTCGATAACGTTCATACTAGTTTACTAGTTTTGCCTTTTTACGTGTTTTAAGTCCAATAAACTTATTATAAGTTATTTAACTCTTATTAATCCTTTTCATACTTATATTATCAGTATTTAAACTTTCAAGTTGGGCCCAATTGGGTTAAGCCCAATAAGTTCTTTTTATGAGTGTTTGTCTTATTTAGTCCAATTATTAGCCTAAGTATTAGTCCAATATGTTTACTTAGCTCGTTAATGTCCGTATGCCCTATAGTTCGGGTTTTATTGGTTTTTACTTGTTATACATGTCTATATATCAGTATATAAGTTTTATAAAGTTTTCATTAGACGGGTCCAACCATCTAAGTTTTATTTAGCAAAAACGTTAATTTTACGGCAATAGCCGAAAAAGTCGTAAAAATCATGTTTATAGTTTTTATAACTTATAAAACATAACAAGTTACCATTTTTATAAAATGTCCACTTATTTATCATTGTACATATTTATATAAATAAAATCCAAGAGTTAGTGGGTTTTAACTTTACATTTTATACAATATAATTTTGAGTGCTTATATAATAGTATTATACTTTATTTTCCAAAATCTGATTTTTATTTTCATTTTCACCAAAACTGCCATATCTTGAGTTCTATATGGATATAGAAGCTCAAATTTTTATCACATAAACTACATGATATGTGATACATTTAACTCTACTATAGCTACTGTTGAATCATCTTCTAAATATTTTCTAAAAATCGTCCAAAACAGTGAACTCAGATTTATACCTTTAACTTGTTTTGATCATATCTCACTCATCCTAATGATTCCATTGCATGGCCAACTCTTACATGTGTACAAGACATATTACTTACTGTAAATGGATTCTACTTCATCATTTTATCAGTCTAACATCTGGTTAGTTACTGTTTTTGTACAGCCTACCATTTAAACAAGATTTACCCATTTTTTATGTAGTTTGTCCATCTTTTTACCCATGTTTATCCAATCTATCAACACCAAATCCCCAAATAACATTTTTATCATCATATAATCATCATATACATATATAATAGGAAATAAAATACATGATTACATAATCAAAATAACAAGAAGATGGAGAGAACAATCTTTATACCACCATGATGATGTGGGTTGTGATCAAAACATGGATTTTGATGGAGAAACTTGTGAATAACCAAGACCATCTTCAAGACCACCATTATTCATGAACACCTTGTGGAAAATCAGCCCCAATACTCCATGGAAACTCCTCCTTAGATGTTATAATCACCACCAATCAATAGGGTTTCAAAAGGGCTTCAACATGTGTATGAACAACATGGGATTTCATGGTTAAATCAAGATCAAAATGGGTGTTTTTGGGGTGATATGGGACGAACTAAGAGAGAAAGATGAGAGGATTTTGAGGTGGTTTGCATGTTGTAAATGGGAAGAAGTAGTTTAGTTGCTAGTTTTGGTGTATGGTTTGCTTACTTTGTAAGCTTAATTGACAAGTGTTAACTTAGCTTACAACTTGACACCAAATGTGGTGTGGTGGTGTTTTGTGGCTAGTTAGGGCTGGTTTTGAGTGGGGGTGGGGCAAGTGTCCCACTTGTCTCATCCCCATTTAAATACGGGTACTATTCGATTCCAGTTTCCTCGATTTGCGTGCCCTCGGGTCGTTTTACGAAAAACGTTATTATAAATTATGAATCAACGTCACAAAACGAATCCAATAAAAATTGTCTCATCAAAAACGGAGTTCGAAAACGTAAATACGTAATCCTAAGGTTTCCGGTTTAGTCGTAAAGGACGTTAAAATAAAATCGTAAGTCCTAATCTCTTCTCCTAAATTTGTGAGTTTATGAACTAACTCAAATTTTAAAACTCCAAAATAATATTCATGGACAAATTTATTTTCTAAAATGTCGGACTGCCACCAAAGACAGTGTATGTAAACGTAAGCACGTAACGTTTAATCCTCCGGTTTAGACGTAGTCGATGCTACTCCAAGAAGTAAATCCAAATTTCTTCCCAAAAATAAGTGAGTTCATAAAATAATATTTTCAAATAAATATTGAGAATAAAATATTGACCATAAATTGATGGATTGTCACAGCATTTACCCCTAAACAGGATCTTTGTCCTCAAAGATCATCTTACCTTACTACTCGCTTCTTATAGAGTTTAAGCCATGTGGGTATTTCCTCCACATTCGGTCTTTTCTCACAAGTGCAATTCATTACAATACGCGAGTTTCATCAAACATAACTACGGGAATAAGATCAGGCTAAATGTTGACTTACTTTCTCTATCCATGATGTTCACGGGTTTCTGATGAATGCAACTTCTCGCCGATCTAAGCTTTACTAAGAACAATCAGATTTTCCACTTGATAGATATTCCATCAAGTTCGATATACGAAACATAATTCACGCAGTCTTTGAAGTCCTAGGGTAGATCCAGCTTATATGCCTTTCAAACCAATCTTTTACATCATCTCAGTGGTCCCAAACAACGGGGACTTATATCCCATGATTTGTCAGATCATGAATTCATTTTTCCAAGGTTAAAAATTGTGGCATAACTTCGCTACCCATTTGGCACTTCAAGATCTACATTTCATATTCACATAACCTCCTGTCCACTACCGACAGTCAATAATCAGATCCTAATTTCAACAATCATTTCAGATCTCGTAGGTCGAATATTTTGCAAGGTTAGGTTTGCCAACATAGGAAACCTTAAACTTAAAAGACATGTCCAACTCACAGTGGGTGTATGTCGGATGTCTTCATCTCAACTCTTGCTTACAGATGCTCTTAATATTTAGATCCTAACAAGATTAGATCTCGATCCTAATATGATAGTTATTAATGATAATATCTCCAAAGGAAAACGATTATACGGTTTATTACTAAAGGTCAATCATTCAAACATAAAACAGCGCTTATAGTATTTTTATCGTTACTTTACCTCGTCCCTTCGATTGGGGTGGTACATAGTACTCTCATCAAGGTTCGTTCTCAATGATTTCTGAGCAAATCTCTAGAAATTCGATGCGAAGCGAGGATCTTGATAAAGATGTTCGATACAGGCACACTATGTTTACATAACTCTTTTGCATTTATCATTAACGGGAATGATATTAGCAGATTTGGTTAGTCTGTCGACGATGACCCAAATCGAATCAAATTCAGATGATGACCTTTGCAATAGCTAGACGTTTACTAATGTATGAGGCGATGTCTGCCTTCATAATTTGCCATTAGTACAACTTCTTCAGACAAAAATACTTTTAGTCAAAAGTGACATACATAGAATACTTATACTTACAAATTCCATTATAACTATATCTCACAATCCTCTATATTTAGACAATCCCAAGTGGTCTTTAAAACATTTAACGCTATCGGCTTCTCAATTTTTAATGGTTCACATTAGCCGCGAACCACATTTTATTATTTATATTATCCTTTTTAGGAACATCGTTTATTTTTATATCGTTCGGAAATTTATTTTGCACCTTCATTATTAAGGAATATGTCCTAATTGGTTCTTTATCTTTTATACATAACGTGTCAGTAATTACGTTCACTTTCCTGATGAAATAAATATCATAACCATATTTATTCAAAATTTCTTTCTTCATAATTTCTAAGTTTTAGTTTTGTCTTTACTATTATCTTTTTTTTATCTGTTTTACTCAATCCGACGTCTAAAGTGTCGATAATTATTACAACTAATTAAATAATAAATTTTCAATTTTTATGAAATGTAAACATAAAGATTTTAAATTTCTTAGTCCGTCCAATTATATAAAAATGTTCAAAAATAAATTTGAATTTAATGAACAAGATTTTTGGTTGATTTATCGAAAATAATTGATAAGATTCGTAAATGTTTGAAAAATCTTTGGTTATATTTTGGTCAAAATTTTTCTTAGTTAAAAGGCAGAAATTATCGTTTCAAATTTCAAGTTATGGTTTAAATGGTTTCCTCATTCCTTCTTAAGTTTTCCTAAGGTATGCAAAAACATTTACCCCTAAACAGGAGTTTAGTTAAATGTTTTGTGTATAAGGGAATAATCCCTTTAAAATCCTTTGTTAAAACATTTGTCAAAATATATTTGCACTTTCTTTTTAGTATAACTCAAAGTCTTAAATGACTTCTAAATTTTGAAGAGTCAATTTATATTCCATTATCTATTAATCACATAGTCAAATAATGTAAAGGATTAAGTCCTTAATCACATGTTAAATATTTAAGGTATAGGTTTTTATTGTTTAGCCAATTCAGGGCAATTTATAACTAATTATTAACTCATTATTATTCTTATATACAAACAATTGGTCCTTAATGATCTCAAGCATGAATTTATCAATTTACAGACTACACACGTGATTCACCAAATTTATGAATGCTACATGTGTGTTAGTCAATCCAAACGACATCACGTGAAACTCATAATGTTCATTACAAGTACTAGATGTAGTGATTGGAATACATAATCTTTTCTGCGGATGCGACATTGATAATAACCATGCCATGGATCAAATCTTTAAAACATACGCTAAAACCTTGTAAATGATCGAACAAATCTTCCATTTCGAGTTATGGATATCGTTTTCGATTGTCAATTTACTCAGTTCACAGTAATCTATAAATATAAGGAATGATAACACCATAGCTCTTCATGATGACAGGCTTAGTATAATAAAATCTTTTTCCGATAACTCTCTCAGTTGTACGGTAATTCCTTTAATTTAGATGGTGCTGACGTACAGTGCACAAGCCACAGGTGCAGCACCGAGAATACAATCAATACCAATTTCGACTTGCCTTAATGACGAAAGTCTAGGTAATTCATTAACAAATACTTACTAAAGTTTCAAATAACATAAACACTTTTTTAGTATATTTATATTAGGTTCTTCTAGATTACAATATCTATAACTAGTTCACAACCATTCATGGTATACTTTTTAAGTCTAAATGCAGGATATGGTCATCCACCAAGAATTATTTAGATCGTTTTTGATAATCATCATCTTATCATTTAGGGGATTTCTACTCGAGTTCCCATCAATTAAGACAACGTCGTCATGTCATAATCAATCAATCCATTCTATCGGCATTACCAACTTTTCAGTTTCATTGCCGTTGATAAGATGTGAACTTCTCAAAAGACTAATAATAATTCATAATCCTTCACAAATTCAGGGATATAAGGAGACATAACTACGTTAAAAGAGTGAGGTCAACGCATAATCCATGCGAGAGAATTTCAAATCAGACACAGACGAAAACATTTAATGAATATGAATATATCCCATGTTTTCATAGTTTGAGTACGCATTCGAAAGCTCCTTGGATCGTTACCCAGGTCATTCAAATGAAATCAAATCATAAGAAATGATAAGAATGTCAATACATCCAGTCGGGTATCAACACTCGGTAATCAGATACTTTTCCTAAGAATCTCACTACGGGAGAATTGGATACGAAAGAATTGTCAATTGTCAAATAAGACAATTTCCATAGATGAATAAATTCGACTCAGAAGAATAGATGCTACAGGCACATATGTAGGTGTCCCTAACACTATGTCCTTATTTTTCACTTCTTGCAGATCTCATAAATTTTAATCTTTCTCAATCTTCAAAGAAAATTTAGTGTTTATTATTTAGTTTTATGGTGACTACTAATCAGCCTTGCATGGTCCATTCCAAATTGTATGTAGGCGCGCAACTATATACAATTTCAAGATTAACGATGCAATACTCAGTTCGTCAAAATTTTATCATCATGTTTATAATAAAAACATTTTCATGCTTAATTCTTAAATAAGAATCAAAAATAAATTTACAAAGATTTTCTTTGTTATGAAAACAATTAAGTTTTCCAAGGTATTTTATAAACAACCTCATTTGGATAACAATCACTTATAAATCTTATTTTGAATAATCCTTATAGTGATGAAAATTCAATTTCCTCAATTGATACTGTTTTATCTTATAAAAATAATGTGTGATCTGCAAAAGAGTGATGAAGAGTTGTTCACCGAGAACTAACTACAATATGATAAGAAATGAGCTTAGCCAAATAATCATGAGGTTCATGATCTCGATGGCACTCAAAAGAATAATCCACAACGTAACTCAAATCGAGATGAGTACTCGTTCAATGGTTGCATCACTAATGCGAACATTAGGATGAAGCAATAAAAGATAGATAACATCGATACATGTAGAATTTAGCAATCAAATGTAGTCTTTTCATTAATCACAAACAAGTCAAAATTATACCGTAACACATTACGTGTCACTATGTCATACAATTCTCAGAACTCATCGTACCAACTGATGTCACAGTTAAGTTAGGGATTATTTTTTTTAAAAGATACCTCAATGAATACTAATCTACAAGAGTCATTAGGTGTTCCATATGTCCCGGAAGATCCATTGGTCCCAATTCAGAAGAGGATTTCTTCAATTTATTTCTTGGACACTGGGCTTCCTCGTTAGTGGACAATGGTCTAGGAACAACCCTTAACACGAACTACCAATCAATTAAAACCTTATAATTCAATCACAAAACTTAACGACTTCCTCTTAACAATCTCATATTCCATACAAGTTAAATTTTACTTTTATTCAAGTTTCAACCAATCTTATATTCAATTCGATATCCTACTTCATTCTCCAATACTTCAAGTTTATTCTTAGGCCTTAAAAGGGAAATAAAAGTTCAATATGAACAACACTTAATTTCCAATCCTATATCTCTTACAACAACAATTATCAAATGAGTCACTAGCATGAGATGACTCACACATTCAATCAGATTTCTCGGAAAGGTACTAGTGCCATGAGGCTTTTGGGTAATGGTTCCAATGACAGCCTCAAGTGCAACATTCACCCTTTCGATTTTCAATTTAAGAATCGGATGACAACGAATCAGATGACATCTTTCTAGGTGGTAACGTTTTGTCAAACTCCACTCTATAAGGAAAGATCGTCATGACATCGATATCAGATTTAATCTCGCCAATTCTTTTCCAATATCACAATCAACTAATATCTACATTTCTACGAATATCAACCATTTGTTGGGATCATAAATATCCACAACTTGGTTTAGATCTAGGATAGCTAGAATTCCTACGAGAATAGCTTCGATTAATTTACTAGGGGATTTAGGGTTACTTGTGACAATCTACGTCGTATAAATACCTTGTATAAAAATCAAATTCATCATCAAACAATCATGTAATAAAATTACATCATATATATATAATCCAAGTTATATATATTAAAATAACACTTCTCAGTCTTGGCCTTGTCGGTAACTCGGGAATTCTTCAGCACCGTTATAGTCAAAAGATTTTTTTTAGACATTTTTAGAAAAATGTTTATAGTTAAAGGATTTTGAAATGTTTTATTCAAAATCTTAGTTTTAAAAATCTTTCGTTCTCTATAACGAGAGCTCTGGTACCAAACTGTAACACCCCCAAATTTATACAACTCAATACAGCGGAAGACTAGTTGGTGTTACGGGATAGCACATTACTCACATCATAGACAACGCTTAAAAATCGCGTCGTTTAATATTAAAGCATTTCCATTCATAAATATCAAAGTTACATCGGTCCCAAGTCATTATATTTCATACAAAGTTTTACAAAGTATTTGAATGGAAAAATATTGTTTAAGTGCGGGCCATGAATTCTTGTCGTCTTCCCGAGAATTACCTTCAAGTACCTGAGATAAAACATGTTAAAAGAAAAGGCCAGCGATAACGCCGAGTGAATTCATAGAGTTAAATAAATTCCATCAATATAACTTTGGTATACAATTAGTACCAAAAATCAATTCGTACAAATCATTGTAATAGGCCGTAAAATAGCCAAAATCATTTTATACAAATCTTTGTAATAGGCCATAAAATAGCCAAAGTCATTTTATACAAATCCTTATCGAAAATCATAATATAGGCATTTGCCTTAAAAATTATTATACGAGCCAATGTCGTAAAAACATCATACAATACGTCTTATGACGTTGTATGAAAATAAAAACCGTTATATGAATATGGTTATGAAAACCAAAACACGAACATAATATCAATAGTATGACCCTGTATTGCTAGTCAGGCAATACATCGTAATTCGAAGCGTCTAATAGTATTTCGTTAGTTTTCGGATTATTATAAGCCGTATGACATTGTTACCTTACTAAACCAACAACGGGTAGCTAACCCGATACCAATTTTGCCCATCTAAAGTAGCGTGTCGTCACAAAGGTCACGCTATGGAAATCTTCTCATACATAAATTCGCTTACCAATCAATGTGGCACGACGAAGATCAACCGTCAAGGCGCGAACTGGGGTGATCGTCCCCAAATAGTACTATTAAATGCATAAGCGTCTACCAAATCCCGGTAGTTCACAATTCATGCTAATGGGACTTTTAGTGACATAACCTAACTTTAATAATCCATTTTATTTCATCTATCGGGTCCTTTAATCATTTATCGGGTCATACAATCATTCGGGTCCAAATCAATAAACAAACAATCGGGACAAATGGTGTCCTATTTTATAAAAACTAACATGTTATCTCCCTCGCGGGTTTATAAAACATTTCATAAAAACATTTAAAAGAGTGTGAGGCTATGAACTCACGTTGATGTGGGAAGGCGGGTTATCGGCAATTCGGACGTACGATACGTGCTTCAATCACGGAAACCTAGACAAATAATACTTGTCTTAGACTCATGTCCAATGACTTTATAAAAATAAAAATTATGTATACATATGATGATTATATATATATGATGATCAAGTGGGCTTACATATTCTCATTTACTCATTTTAGTGTTATGTGTCGATAACGTTCATACTAGTTTACTAGTTTTGCCTTTTTACGTGTTTTAAGTCCAATAAACTTATTATAAGTTATTTAACTCTTATTAATCCTTTTCATACTTATATTATCAGTATTTAAACTTTCAAGTTGGTCCCAATTGGGTTAAGCCCAATAAGTTCTTTTTATGAGTGTTTGTCTTATTTAGTCCAATTATTAGCCCAAGTATTAGTCCAATATGTTTACTTAGCTCGTTAATGTCCGTATGCCCTATAGTTCGGGTTTTATTGGTATTTACTTGTTATACATGTCTATATATCAGTATATAAGTTTTATAAAGTTTTCATTAGACGGGTCCAACCATCTAAGTTTTATTTAGCAAAAACGTTAATTTTACGGCAATAGCCGAAAAAGTCGTAAAAATCATGTTTATAGTTTTTATAACTTATAAAACATAACAAGTTACCATTTTTATAAAATGTCCACTTATTTATCATTGTACATATTTATATAAATAAAATCCAAGAGTTAGTGGGTTTTAACTTTACATTTTATACAATATAATTTTGAGTGCTTATATAATAGTATTATACTTTATTTTCCAAAATCTGATTTTTATTTTCATTTTCACCAAAACTGCCATATCATGAGTTCTATATGGATATAGAAGCTCAAATTTTTATCACATAAACTACATGATATGTGCTACATTTAACTCTTCTATAGCTACTGTTGAATCATCTTCTAAATATTTTCTAAAAATCGTCCAAAAAAGTGAACTCAGATTTATACCTTTAACTTGTTTTGATCATATCTCACTCATCCTAATGATTCCATTGCATGGCCAACTCTCACATGTGTACAAGACATATTACTTACTGTAAATGGATTCTACTTCATCATTTTATCAGTCTAACATCTGGTTAGTTACGTTTTTATACAGCCTACCATTTAAACAAGATTTACCCATTTTTCATGTAGTTTGTCCATCTTTTTACCCATGTTTATCCAATCTATCAACACCAAATCCCCACATAACATTTTTATCATCATATAATCATCATATACATATATAATAGGAAATAAAATACATGATTACATAATCAAAATAACAAGAAGATGGAGAGAACAATCTTTATACCACCATGATGATGTGGGTTGTGATCAAAACATGGATTTTGATGGAGAAACTTGTGAATAACCAAGACCATCTTCAAGACCACCATTATTCATGAACACCTTGTGGAAAATCAGCCCCAATACTCCATGGAAACTCCTCCTTAGATGTTATAATCACCACCAATCAATAGGGTTTCAAAAGGGTTTCAACATGTGTATGAACAACATGGGATTTCATGGTTAAATCAAGATCAAAATGGGTGTTTTTGGGGTGATATGGGACGAACTAAGAGAGAAAGATGAGAGGATTTTGAGGTGGTTTGCATGTTGTAAATGGGAAGAAGTAGTTTAGTTGCTAGTTTTGGTGTATGGTTTGCTTACTTTGTAAGCTTAATTGACAAGTATTAACTTAGCTTACAACTTGACACCAAATGTGGTGTGGTGGTGTTTTGTGGCTAGTTAGGGCTGGTTTTGAGTGGGGGTGGGGCAAGTGTCCCACTTGTCTCATCCCCATTTAAATACGGGTACTATTCGATTCCAGTTTCCTCGATTTGCGTGCCCTCGGGTCGTTTTACGAAAAACGTTTTTATAAATTATGAATCAACGTCACAAAACGAATCCAATAAAAATTGTCTCATCAAAAACGGAGTTCGAAAACGTAAATACGTAATCCTAAGGTTTCCGGTTTAGTCGTAAAGGATGTTAAAATAAAATCGTAAGTCCTAATCTCTTCTCGTAAATTTGTGAGTTTATGAACTAACTCAAATTTTAAAACTCCAAAATAATATTCATGGACAAATTTATTTTCTAAAATGTCGGACTGCCACCAAAGACAGTGTATGTAAACGTAAGCACGTAACGTTTAATCCTCCGGTTTAGACGTAGTCGATGCTACTCCAAGACGTAAATCCAAATTTCTTCCCAAAAATAAGTGAGTTCATAAAATAATATTTTCAAATAAATATTGAGAATAAAATATTGACCATAAATTGATGGATTGTCACATCTCTCGTCTCTTTACCTACCACTATTCTCATTTCCCAAATCTATTTCTCTCTCTAAGTTCTTCTCTCTCTAAAACCATCCTCCATTTTCATTCTCCTTCGACCTTGAATCTATGGCTTTTCCCGTTCTAAAGGCAGCAAACGTTAACTTCGAACTCAACGAAAGCATCCTTGCTTCAAACAACTCCATTGGATGGATCAAGGCTCCAAATGACACCTACTCAAATATGGTTAACTTCATGCTAAATTGTGATGTTAGTGAAGCATTCACAAAATCCCCAACCACCTTCTACCAAGAATACCTTAGGGAATTCTGGTACTCTGCTGAAGTAGTTGATGACACAATAACCTTTAGCCTCTCTTGCAACAAACACCCATTTTCCTTCTCACTCAAAGATTTCTCTAGTGTGGCTGGTTTAAAACATGGTGATGAATGCCTAAAGGTGGTTGATAAAAAGGTTGTTAAGGATGCTCTGGCCACACTTAAACCCTTCCATGATGTAAACCCTGCTCTAACACCCGCTGAGGTCCTCTCGATGTCTCCTTTGAAGATCAAGTACTTTACACCTATGTGGCGTGTCCTCTTCACCCACATAGACAAATCCCTGGGAGGAATGCAGGGATCCCAAGATCAGATGTCCTTCAACCACCAATCTATAGCTTATGGGTTGATCTGGGGAGCTGATGTTGATGTAGGAAGCATTCTCTTTTCCAACCTAGTTGAACAGTTGAAAGGAAGGAACCAAGTCAGGGAAAATAATATTTCCTATGTTCGCTTTTTGTCGTTGATCTTTGAAAGCCTGTTGGGAGACAACTATCATAACTCTGCTCTCACTGCTCTGAAGCCCTATCGCATCACAGGTGCCATCTACAAAGAAATTGGAGCTGAAGATGTCCCTGTCACCTCCCATATGATGAACGTTGCTAACAAACAAACCTCAGCTGAGAAGTCATTGCTCCCTTCTTCTGAGAAGGTGATTACCTCTGGTGTGTCTGGCAAGTCTAAGTCTTTGACCTCTGGGCAGCACACCACGACGTCTGAGGCTTCTTCTGGCCAACAGCCTAAGAAGAAGAAAAACCCATCTTCTTTCCACACCAAATCTGTTGCTAAGGCCAAGGGAAAGAAGATTGTGAACCAAGACACCTCCTCTGTTCCAGATACTCATGTGGAATCAGAGACTTCGGCTGACCAACAACAGGGGTCTAGCGTCTTAATGTCAGCTGAGACAACAGGAAACCAGCCAAATCCAGCTGATATCACACAGGTAATCAGTGTAAATTTTTATAGGTTCACAAGCAGCCACTCTAAAATGTCTGTAGGTGAGAGTGGTGAAGTTAGGGTAATCCTCGACCCATAGAAGTCTGTCTATGAACTTAGAAATCTTTAAGACTTCTGTACACCCTGTCTATGCACCAGGGAATGATTCATTTGTGTTTATAAAGCACCCCGATGACCCTGCACCCTCTAGACAGTATTCAGGCTAACAACAACCTGAATACACATATGTCTCAACCTTGATCAGCTGTACTTCACACAGCCTCTTGGTTCCCTCAGAAAAAGAATCCCAAAAGTTTTACTTTTAGGGGAGCTGAATTATCACCCTCAGCTTTCCTAAGGGCAGCGTAACAGGCGACCTTAACCCACATATGTTTCACTATTAAAAGAGTCCCAAAGGTTTCTTAACCTTTTAGGGGGGCTGAATAATCACCCTCAGCCTTCCTAGGGGCAGCGAATGACGATCCTTAAACAACATATGTTTCACAATCAAAAGATTCCCAAAGGTTTTAACCTTTTGGGCGGGGTTGAATAATCACACTCAGCTTTCCTAGGGGCAGCGAATGGCGATCATTAACCATATACTTTTCACACTTAAAAGAATCCCAAGGATTTATCCTTTGGAGTGGCTGAGTAATCACCCTCAGCCTCTCTGGGACAGCGAAATGGAGACCATTCCCCTTATTTACTTCCCTGTTACTAATAACAACAACTTGCAGGCTAAAATTGTACAGGCAGACACATCATCCCTGGAGCAACAGGAGAAAGAGGCTGATACAATTATTCAGGACCAAATAAATGATGAAGAGCCTTTGCTTAATATTGAAGAAGAAATGCTATCATTAGTGGATGATGTTTCTGATCTTGAATCAATGCCTAAAGATGAAATCCCTGAGGGGATGTTTGAGGAGGAGGATGAAGAAGAAGAAGATGATCAACAATCTGTCTCTCCTCCCAAGGAAATAGTTGTGTCCACTCCAGCTGGAAATAATACTCCTCCACCCAAGGAAGCTTTTGTCACTCCCAACTCTGCTACCACCACAACCACATTCTTCCAACGCCCTGCCTATGATCCAGCAGCTGAATTTCTCATGTTTGATCATCCTGCCCAAACCAACTTTGATCTTTTACCAAGGGGGGATGATTATGCTCAACAAAACCTGAACATCCATAATCTTCAGCCTGTTCATCATCAATCTGACATTGAACGCTTATCAAGAAAGCTGGATGTTATCAAGTCTGAAATGCATAACTTCACTGTCACATTTCTAGGGATCATAAAAAAGGCTGTTGCTGATGCAGTTACTGAACCCATCAAGGATGGTGCAAGAAAAGGTGTAGCACAAGGACTTAGTCACTTATCCACAAGAATCAAGGATGTAATTGACACAGAGGTCCCTGCCTTATTTCATGAACATGAGTTAACTATGCACAGAGAGTTTGAAGCTATTCGAAGCAGGCAATATCGTCATGCAAACTTCATTGTTAATCGAGTTCAGGGCAATACAAATGGAAAATGCAACCTTCTGCTATAGATTGCCAGAGCTTCAAGGAAAAGGCAACGTGTTATGGCTGCCTCTATTGAATAGATTGCAAGGCACTTTCAAACACGTTCATCCAAACGTCTGCGTAGACAGGATGAACGTGAGGGGGGGAAGGAAACGATACTTAACCTTGAATCTGCTAAACAGGGCTCAACATCCGCTGACAACACCATTTCTTCACCTGTCCCCCTCCAAGTCATCACACCTGTTACCATATCTGATGATGAGGATAACACTGAGGGGGAGAAGCAGAATAAAGATGGAGTTGATTCATCAAAGTCCCTGACTTTGGTTAACACCAGCGAGTCTGGGGATGATGGTGAACCAGCTACCAAGAAGCTAAAGTTCACTGTTAGCTCTCTTCCCAAAGCAATACAAACTCAGACTCAGATAGCGTTTATCAGAAGAGCTGAAGTTTTGAAAAACATGAGTATGGAATCCTCTGTCTTGAAGATAGGAAAGGAGATAGTTTTGGTTGACACAGACTCCAAACTAAAGAAGATAGCTGCGATGCTAGAGACAGGAGGATCCACTACAGACCTTTCCCAATTTTCAACCTTTACACCTTCCAATGAGAATCCTTTAACACCTTAAGAAATAGAGAAACAGGCTGAGGAATTCAAAAGACTAAATGAAATCAAGACAGCCAAAGAATTGAATGAGGCTACTCTGAGGAAGATGACTCCACCTGAAAGAGAGAAGCAGAGACAAAGGTTGAGGGAAATGGAAGCTAAACGCGCAGAGGCACAAAGAAAAGTCAAAGCTGATTATGATGCCTGTGTTAACAATAGGTATGCACCTGGCAAGATAACCAAGTTCAAATACACAATTCACAAATCCACCAACACCCCACAGGTGATCTTGTGGAGAGACAACCAACAGGGAAACATGAATGTATTTGACGACATCAGGCTAAAGACACTTGGGCTATCTGAATGGTTTGAACTTGAAGCCTTAGCTGCCAAAAGAACTGGACAGGCTAATTTTCTTCTACTTAAGACTCTTAAGGCTAAGTTTACCTGGATCAAAGAAACGGCTGCCAAACTCAAAATAGATCCCCCACCACAGCTTTTTGAACAAGAACACCCAAAGACTGGTAAGAAAAGAAGAAGAGTTTCTCAACTTGTTAAGGAAACTTTTGTCACAGATGATGTTCAAGTGGATAGAATGCACAGGGATTTGATCCTACCAAATGGTATAGTTGGCCTTGTTGATGGTCAGACATACACAGAGCCTGAAAGAGGAATGGCATTTATGAACAGAGCTTGCCAGTATGCATTTCAAAGAGAAGATGAGCTTGGCTTAGCTTCAACAATTCAGCTGCTTTGTCTCAAGAAGGGACTCAAGATTAACATAGAGTATTCCAAAGTTTTTGCAAAAGCTTTGCAGGCAGAATTGAATACTAGATCAGACATAGCTGAAGCTGAAGAAAAGATAAAAAATGATGACTATTGAAGAAATTCACAGCCTAATTTTACCTTCACATTTTATTTCACTTTTGTAATGTACTTGTAATTTTCTTTAAGTATGAATAAAATCATGAAGTATGTTTGTTTAGATCTGTTATGAGTAAGAAGAAGCTGTTAACTCACTTACCTTAACTTAGATAGATCTAGCTATATTTATGTTTAAATAGGGGGAGATTGTTGGGAATCTAAGTTTGTTAGATTCCCTGATCATAGATTTAAACACAAAGTAAGCTGTTAGATAGTCACTTGCCTGTGCCTAGGAGGCAGGCAAGTATCGCAAGACTCACAGAGATCCAAGTCTCTGTGAGCAACCTCAGAGGAGTCCATGTCAGAGACATTGTCAAGGAAGTCAAAGATTACTTGAAGACATACTCATTGGTTGTGATGGATAACAGCCAAGATGTATCAGGGACTCTGAGGGGTTGAGGGTTAATGATAGGTGTGTAAACACCCATCCTTTTTACCACTTAATTACAATAATAACCGAGCCAAAACGTGTATTTTATGTCTTTTATGCCGGAATTATGTGTGGTTTGTGTTTTTGTTGTGATTTAGGACGGAAAGATGAAAAGTGGAGATAACACGGGCATTCACGGGCTTTTATTAAAGAAAAAAGATGAAAGATGAAGTCAAGAAGTCAAGAGTGCAAAAAGAACGGAAGTCCAAGACTAATTCTGAAGATTTATCGAAGAAAAAGTCAAAAGACGAAAGTTTATCAAAAGCCGAAAAACTCAAGTCTATTTTATTGAAGAATTAAAAGACGAGTTCCAAGAAATCCCGAGCCAAAAGTCATTAAAGTCCAAGATTAAAGAAGATTTAAAGGCTTAAGGACTAATGGTGCAATTAAAAAAGAGATTAAGAAGGAAGGGCCTAATGATGCAATTTAGAGAAAATGAAGGAGGAGAGGAAGCTTCCTAATCCTCCCCTATATAAATAGATTAGTTGTTAATCATTTTTCTTGGTTGGCTAATAGTGACAATTAGTTCTTCCATTTATTTACCTTGCACCTTTAAATTCATGTCAATTTAAATACTTGTCTTGCACCTTAAATTCCTTTAATTTCAAGTAAGTTTTCATTTAATTCTTGTCAATCTTTACTTTATCTTGTTAATCTCCTATCTACCTTTCTTGATCTTTTATTTTTATGTTTATGTTCATGTTCATGTTCTTATTTTGATCAAAGTGGGTTTTGATTATTGTGGTTAGTTTTCTTAGTTTTGTTGATTTGGATTGTTTGTTTATGATTATTGGATGTTTTGTGATTAGTTTAGTTTAATCTTGTGTTTGATTTTGGTTAAATTTGTGGTTAGATTCGTGTTACTGTATTTCCCTGTTCTTCGGGGGTGTTTGTTTCTGTTACTGTGATTCCCAGGAAAGTTCCAGATCAACTCTTTGTTCACAAGGAAAACTTCCGAATCAGAAAGTTCCGAATCAGGAGCTGTTCACCCGGAAGAGTTCCGGACCGAAGTCTTCCGAATCAAGAGAAGAAAGTCTTTCATTCGGAACATTAGAAGTTCCGAACGAGCAAAGACTTCCGAACCAAGCCGGCTCACTCGGAAGAGTTCGGAATCAAGCCCTCTTGTTCACTCGGAAGAGTTCCGAATAGAAAACTTCCGGATCAAGACTTCCGGATCAAGACTTCCGAATCAGGATCTTCCGAACCAGGTTCTCTTGTTCATTCGGAAGAGTTCCGAATAAATAGTTCCGGATCAAGACTTCCGGATCAACAAGTTCCGGATCAATACTTCCGGATCAAGGGTTAAGCAGAAACTTCCGAATCAAGCCAACTCATTCGGAAGAGTTCCGAATAAACATCTTCCGAACCAAGACTTCCGTATCAAGGATTTATTTCATTCGGAAAATTTCATTCGGAAGTATTCCGGATAAAGGACTTCCGAACCAAGGCTTTGTTCTAGTTGAGTTCCGAATCAGTAAAGTTCCGAACGAAGGATTGTTTTGGATAAGTGACATATTCAGAATAATTTGTTCCGGATCAAGGATTTTGGTTAATATTCCGAGTGAAGAAGGATCATTCCGAACGAAGGTGACATTCCGGATGAGTGATTGTTCCGAACGAAGGATTAGTCCAAATGAGCTGTATTCAGGTTCTTTTTAGTTTTTGTCTTTGATTTCTATTTTAAAGCTTTATTTTTCCCGCTTTTTTCCTTACTCGCACTTTAAGTTTATTTGACTTAGCGTTATTTTATCCTTGCCTTAGTTTAAGTTTTAGTTGCATTTTAAGATTGCCTTAGATAGTTTTAAGTTTGCTTTATTTACGTTTAGTGCCTTTTAATTTCAGTCAACGTTTTAAATACTTGCACTTTTACTTTAAGTTAGAATTAGATTTACGTTAACGCCTTTTATTTTAATTGTTTTTGCACTTTTAATATACTACAACGACACAATATTTTTGCTTCACCAAAGACAGCTGAGTCGCACATAGAACCTATATCAATTCGAAGAGACATACATCAACGAATCTTTCTTACTAGGCAAGAGCCGTGTATTAAATGGCGCCGCTGCCGGCTCTTTTCGTAAAGATTAACGGTTTTCTGTGAAAGACGCGTTGCTTTTTGGGATCCGTTCACTTGTGAGCGTTATTTTTCTTGCATAAAAAAATTCAAAAATCATAAAAATTAAAAATTGATAAAAATCCATAAAAATTAAAAATTTCAAAAATCCAAAAAGATTTCATCTTTATTGTGTATATATATTGTCTTTGTGTTTGGTATTGTTTTCTTTTGCCTTTGTAGGTGTATGCGTACTAGATCTTCTAATTATCAAGAGCCCGAGACTCAAGAAGATTTAAGTATGTCAGGTGTTAACAACAACAATAATCCACCGCACCTCAATAATAACAACAATGTTCTTCCACAGCCCGATATTCGGACAATGGAGGAGCTTTGTCAACCTACCATGTTTGGACGAGGAGGACCGATTGCGCCGATGCAAATCAACGCTCCTGAGTTTTCGTTGAAGCACCACATGATTCAGCAAGTGCAAACTAACCCATTCCATGGATTGCCTGATGATGATGCCAACAAACACCTCGACAAGTTCATTACAATCACCCAAAGCATGAAGTTGCCTGGTGTCACAATGGATGTTCTTCGCCTACAACTCTTTCCACATACTTTATCACATCATGCCGAGAAATGGTTTGATCGTCTCCCGAAGAATTCTATTCACACTTGGGATGACATGACTCAACGCTTTTTGTCGCGCTACTTTCCACCATCCATGGTCACAAGCCTTCGCAATCAAATCAGCGGTTTCATGCAAGATCCCGATGAATCTCTTTTTGATGCTTGGGAAAGATATAATGTCTTGATTGATCGTTGTCCAAACCACAACATGCTTCCGGTCACATTAATTGATACTTTCTACAACGGTTTGACTTTTCGAGATCGTGATACGATTAATGCAGCCGCCGGTGGCACATTCATGAAAAGGAGACCCGAGGAGTGTAGAGAGTTAATTGAGAACATGACTACTCACCTCAAAAACTGGGATTCCTATGCTTCTTCAAGGAACAACCCGAGAGTCAATGTTTCTTCTACTTCAGCAAACCCTGATATGACCGAACTCACCCGCATGATGACCGAAATGAGCAAAAGTATAACGCTTCTCGCTTCAAACCAACAACAACAACAAGTTAAAGCGGTTGCTAATCCTTGTGAAACATGCGGCGGTCCTCACTCATACACCGATTGTCCTTCTACACAAGGAAATCCGGAAAATGTGTATGCAGCTTATGGTAATTATTCACCGGAAAATTACCAAGCTCGACCTCAAGGGGATAGAAATTTGCTGAGTTACCGGTCCAACAATTATCTTTCACCCGGTTTTTCTCCTCAAAACCAAAACCCCGCCAACAACTACAATAGAAGCAACCAAATCCCACCAAGAGCTTCTAATCCTTATCACCCACCCGCCCAACAAACCCCACCCATTAACCCCGATGTTGAAGCCATAATGAGAACCCAAGGTGAGCAAATCAAGAATCTGTAGAGCCAAATTATAAATTTGAAAGGAGATATTACCAAGCAAGGAAATGAGATAAGATCCGAGCTTCGAGATAATATCCAATCCTCCTTCAGCAATCAAACCAATGATTTGAAGAATATGATTGCTAGTTTCTTGCCTGCAGCTCAACCTTCTACTTCGAGTTCTCTACCTTCAAACACCGTCACCAATCCGCGAGCTAATGTGAGTGCTATTACTACTCGTAGTGGAATTACCATTGTTGATCCACCTATCCCACCCCCATCATCTACACCTCCTCCACCACCATTTATCCCTACTCCTCCTACACCTAGTATTAGTGCACCATTACCGTCTCCGCCTCGTCATGACGATGTACCTTGGAAGGACCCTTCAACATCTCAACCTCTAACTGCTACACCTGCACCTTCACCACCCAAACCCAATATCCCTTATCCTTCTCGTTTAGGCAAGACCAAACTGCTAACCAAGGATGACTCTGAAGTGACACGCTATGTGAAGATGATCTCTCAAATGAACTTCAACATTAGCTTTCTTGAAGCACTTGTCCACATGCCGAAATTTGTCAAAGTATTTAAGGAATTGCTTAACAAGAAGGAGAAGCTGATTGAACTCGCCAGCACACGCTTAAATGAAAACTGCTCTGCAGTTATTCTTAAATAACTTCTGGAAAAGCTTGGAGATCCCGGTCGTTTTGTGTTGCCTTGCGTTTTCAACAAAACCGAAGAATTTACTGCCCTTGCTGATCTCGGGGCCAGTATTAATCTTATGCCTTTAAGTGTTTGGAAAACACTATCATTACCCGACCTCACTCCAACAAAGATGACTGTTGAACTTGCAAATCGTACTCTCGCTTACCCCGTTGGTATAGCCGAAGACGTGTTCATTAAAGTCGGCACATTTACTTTCCCGGTCGACTTTGTCGTTGTTGATTATGAATTGGACCCTCGTATTCCTTTAATACTTGGTCGGCCATTCTTGAGAACCGGACGAGCTTTAGTGGATGTGGCCGAAGGTGAGTTAATCTTAAGAGTCGGGGATGATGCACAAGTTTTTAAAATGGGAAAGCTTACAAGCAAAACCTATGGACGAGAATCAGTGAATATGATTAATGTGCTCGATGATTTTGTTGTCTACAACTATCCTCTATTCGAGTCTTGCAATGATAACCCACTTTTTCAAGATGATGTGGATGATTCTCTCTCCAATTTGGAACCTTCACCTATTTATGATTCTCCACCGATCTTTGATGCTTATGATGATGATTCTAGCTCAGATTCGGATGATTTTGATGATTGTACCTCCGAGTATCCCGAGCTGCCCACATATGATGATTTCGATGAGGCTGATACTCTTTCGAGCGATTCTTCACACAATGAAGATCCTCCGCCATCACTCGATCCTACTTTGGACACTTATTCATTTGAGGAAGATTCCTCTGCTTTTCTTAACACTTACTTCCCTCATGAGAGTGATGCTCGTCCTTATGATTTTGAAGATTATCGTCTTGATCCTACTTTGGATTTGAAGAACATTCTTTCAAAGGAGAAGAAACCGGTCGACACCAATATCCGCAGCACATATGATTTAACACCTCTTTGTCCCCCTTCTGAGGACGAGGTTGTGCTTCTTCGCGGATCTTCTTCACACTCTGCTGAGCCTGAGTGCTATTTTCCCTTAAAGGAAAAGGTGTTCGACCCCGGTATCGATATTCTGTAGCCATCTCAGTATCCACCTGATGAAATAAAAGGAAAAATCTTTGGAAATATTGAAGACATGCTTGCACCACTTCACCCTTGCTTCCACCGTGCTCCATCGCTGCTTAAGGGAACCTTGCCTACTCTTCTTTGGCTTGCCTTGTTCGCCTTAAGCTTGTGCTTATTGATGGACGAAAACTATGTCTTTGATCCTGGTGGATGTGTTTCATGCTTCTTCCGTTGATAATCAAGGTCGAGTCAGGCTCATGACTCGGTTAACAAAAATCAAACGCTTCTTGGGAGGAAACCCATGCATCTATCTTTTCTCTTTCTTTATCCTAAGTGTAGGGGAGACCCGTTGGTTTGCTATTTCCTCTCCTCTCCTTTCTTATAATCAGGGATTCGCGCTCAATGATCCACTCTTGATGATTCTTGACGACCCGTGATTCCGTGTCCACTTCTTCCCGGTTCTATCCTAAACTCTTTTCGATTCACTATTTTATATTTTCTCAATATTAAAATAGGAATCTCTTTAGTTTTCCTTTCCTTAGCGAGATTTAAACAACGTGCGCAATGTCCTAAGTGTAGGGGAGTTTAGTCCCACATGCTTAAACATTGAGGACAATGTTTATATTAAGTGTAGGGGGACTTCTATTGAAGTTAAGTGGTCTTTTCCTTGTATTTGTCCTCATTTTAACCGGAAAATCAATTTTTCGACATTTTTCAAAATTTTTGATCTATTTTGGCCCATGAGTTTTTCCTTTTGTATAGTTATTTTCTTTCTTTGCTTAGAATAAATGTTTAATAAAGTGGTTTTAATTTTCAAACGTTGTGAATCTTTTGACTCAATCCGAGTTTACTTATCTTAGTTTACTCTAGCTAGTATCCTTAACATGTTTAAGTCAAGTTTTGCTAGGCTTTTATATAGGGAGCTATAAAACGCGAAAGTCTTAACTCTCACGGGTTAAGAACAAGAACTTTTCGCAAGTTCCTATAATTGATCGTAGAGAGTCGTTTATCAAGGGAACTTTAAAATGCGATTTCTAAACTTGAAAAAGTCTAAGAGTTTGCAAGATCCTATAGGCGACTCAAAAACCTAAAACTTTGATTTAATAGGCTAAGCATCCATGATGAGATGGCATTTATACATGATCTCATCGTTCTTTTCGGGCTTTAAATGCATAAAAATGTCATAAAATACCATATATATGCTTGTGTTTGTTTACTTGTGTATTTTAGGTATGGATATCGTGAAAAAGACAAAAGATCACAAGTTACAAGGAAAAATGGACACGAGAAACGAAGTCGTACAAAGAACCGGGCCTTAATCATGGAATTCTCAACAAATACCCTTGAAGACTTGAAGACAAACAAGATTGATCCTCAATTATTGAAGAAATGACACTTAAAACCCTTGTATATTCATAATTACAAGTTTGGTCCCTTAAGTTTGTCAAAATTACACAAAAGGTCCCTCAACTTTGAAGAAATGGCAAGATTAGTCCCTCAACAAATCAAAATTGCCAATAATGGTCCCTCATGAAGTCAAAGTTACAATGAAGACCTTTAAAGATCAACAATGTCCAATATCAGCCCTTGAAATATCTCAAAATGGCAAAATTAACCCTTGAAACACTTTTTGGAAAAGTTTGTGCCAAAAATGACAAAGTGTGAAACGTTGATACAAAGGAAATGGGCGCTGATAGAAGTTTACTCACAAATGCAAAAAAAAAGAAAGAAAAAGGGCCAAGGCTGCCAAGTTTATAAGTTTAAACTCCTAAACACGCGCCAAACATCTTTTTCCCTAAGAAAACGGATCAAACGTGGCACTATTCATGTTCTTCCACCCAGAAATTACTTTTACCAAACAAAGGGTAAAATGAAATTACCCTTTCCCACACTTGATTCACACGCCTATAATCTCATCCAACCTTAAAACACTCACTCCCACTCACCAAATGGACCCACCACCAAAACCGTTTCACCATCATGTGACAACTTCCTCACCAAGGCTTGCCACGTGTCAAGAGCAACAGCCCACATCATTTGCTTCATCACAAAGCTATTTTAAACGGTTTGGATGCATTTTGGACAGCTCACACCAAGAATTCGTCTAGAAGACTCAAGGGCATAATAGGGAATTCAGTTCTAGGGTTTGTGAATAGTGTTTAGCCAGGCATTTTCCTATAAAAGGAGACCTCAACATGTGAGAGTCCCTTTGTTCCAGTTTTTGGCTATCAATCTTTGTAAATCCTTTTTAAGTAATAAAATTTGATTTTCTGAAATTTTGAGAAATCTTGTTCTTGTTTATTAAAAGTTTGGTGTTAGAATAGCCTAATTCTGAGTTCCATTTATATGTTTGAAGGTTTTTGAGGCAAGGTTTTAGTTGATAAAGCTTGGGTTTCAAAAATCAGAAAGTGCTTGTTTATTTGATCTCACCTTATTGTTTGTTCATCTTAGCAGCATTGGAAGCTGGTACTTGTTTTGCTAGTACCTCAGCTCAAACAATCCAGGGCCTGGATGTAGATCTTGGAGGTTTGCACCTTCTTCCCTTTTCATTTTCTCTTTAAGTTTCTGATTATTTGTGATTTTTGTGGATTATTGCTTGAATCTGTGTTATTGTGGGTGATTATTGTTGATTTGGCTTGGTTTGATGTTATTGAGGTGTTACTGATCTGATTTGTGGGTTGAATCTTCATGATCCTTTGAAAATTTGTGAAATCAAGTTTTAAAAGGGTGTTTGGGATTACTGCATAAGTTGGATTTGTGGCTTGTTAAGTGTTTGTTTGTTGTGAGCAATTATTGGTATATGTTATTTGGGTGCATATGTTCATCTGTTTGCAGGTTTTGTGGGTTTGAACACACTGATTCTTAAATTGGCTATAAAATCTTCATAACTTGGTAAAATTGGCTAGGATTTTGAGGACACCTAGATCTAAGCATAGGATAGGGCTAACAAGTGCTAAATCATAGTTAATCACACCAGGGTAGAAGGATTTGAGGCTTGAAATTGGATCAAGTGTCAAGTATATCAGCAAACTGTTTCTGCATATTGTTCATTGTTCATCAGTAACTTCTAGTGCTTTGATCTTGTTGATTTCTTTGATTCAGTGTTTGATTCTTGTTGCTTTGTGTTTATTGTTAGTTTATATAGCTTGTGTATGCATCTGGTTGAGTTTGGTTGGCTTATTCTGCTTAAATCTGCTTATTAAGTGCTTAACTACTTATTTGCATATCTGGAGCATATCTGTGGACTGTTTGGCTTATTGTGGCTTCTTGTGTGGATCATTTTGTGATTTTATTGTTGCTATTGACTCCTTGTGGTTCACTGATCACAAGGGTGCCTTTGTTTCCAATTGAATCAAACCAGAACTCTCAAATAAGCTTGGTCAATTAGTCAAAGCAGTGGGAACTCCTTTCCCCTGCTGGTTGCCACTGATAGTGCAATTTTGGTGTCAGCTTATCAATAAGCTATAATAGCTTATTTTAACCAGCAACAACTTTGTTTTTGTAATAGGTGCTCATATTTTGACCCATTTGTTCATACTGGAGCATTTGGGTGGTTGACTTTTAGGTTTGACTAAAAAACCAACTCCTTTGACTTTTACATAAGTTCATTTGTGCTTATTCTGGCTTATTACTTGTGCTTATTTGATTTTTGTTGATTGATATTGCTTATTGAGTCCATTTGAAAGCTTTTGCAAGTTGAATCAGCTTCTGAGGTGCATTATTTCTCAAAAACGACTATTTTGTCGTTTTGTGGATTTTTGCTTTTCTATTTTCTGGCTTATTGAGTGAGCTTATTGGAAATTTCTTTTGACAGATCTCTTAAGCATCCTAAAAGAGGGTTGTGTGTCAAATTAGAGCTTATGGCATTAGCTTTTGGCTTAATGGGCTGAAAAGCCCAATAAGAATAAGCTTTGTGTTCAATAAGCTGTGATAAGCACATTTTCAGCTTTTGGGCCTTCAGAGTTTTGTTCTTAGAATTAAATTTTAAGTCAGATAGGGCTTTTCCAAGTCAATTGGGCCAAGTTTGACTTTTTGGGCCCAAAAGCCCATTTGTGTTGACTGAATTTGGATTTGGCCCATTTGAGGGCCCATTAGGGGTATTTTGGTAATTTCACTTAGATTTTCTGATTATTTAGATTAAAATAAACTAGTTTGCAAGTTTTTAGAATTTTTTAGAATTTTTAGATTTTTAATATTATTTTATTATTATTTTATTATTATTTTTAAAATTTCACATTTTCCAACTTTTTACATTTTTCTTAGGTTAAATACATTAAAATAGGAATTTAGCAACTTTTAGAATAATTTTATTACTTACAGATTATTTTTATAATTATTTTAAGTTTTAATAGTTTTTAAATCATTTTAAATAGTTTTTATTAGTTTTAAAATTTCTAAAAATAGTTTTTAATCTTTTTAGGTCATTTTAGAGGATTATCAATTGAAAATCTTTATGTGGGCTTTTTGATAATTTATTTGATTTTTAGGGCTTTAATTAGCATTTAAAAATTGAATATTTAATTATTTAAAAGGTTTGAAAAAGTTTTGATCATTGGTAAACTCTTAGTTTATTATTTTTGATTTTTAGTGAATTTTTGGTAATTTTTAGAATTTATTTTTATTTTGGTGATTTTTAAGGTTTTACGTTTTAACTTTCTAATAGTGATTTTTCTTGGTAATTTTTATTTTTACGTCTTCGTCATCTTCTCTTCTAATCCCCTTCTAAACCAAATATTAATCTCAAATCTTGTACATCTTAGTCACACACATATACCTCCTTGGGAAACGAACTTACACACCATTAAGGGTCATTAACACTTGATTTTTCCTAAAGTCATTTGTTTGATACTTACCGCTTTTACGCCTTTTTCCTAAAGGGTGTAATTTACCACAATCACTTTGGCGCCGCTGCCGAGGAGGTGTGTCGTGATTAATTTGCATTGTTGTTTTTAATATTAACCAAATAGTATTTGTATTAGTAGAACTCTACTAATACGTATTATCGGTTTTCTTGGTTTTTCTTGTATAAATATTACTATATTGTATTAAGTATCACAATAAATTTACAATACCTCCAAAAGTGTGAAAACACAACCTTAATTGGGATTTGATCTCTCAATTTTTGTATTCGAATCTCAAACAAAAAGAAAAAGGCAAAAAATAGATAAATACTTTCGTGAAGCTCGATTTTGAAAAATACAAACTATAAGGTGGGTATAAGGCGGGTATTATAAAATATACCCTAAGGAAAAAGGCTCTTAAGTGCTTCGCGCCGCCTCTTTTCCCCGCTTCCTTGTGAGTATTTTGAGATTGAAGGCTAATCGAGGGTTTTGCCGCCCAAAGTATTATTACGTATAATATATTTGCTTGGTTTCTTTGTGATTAAACCCTCTTGAACAATTTGGTTTTCACCAAAGTTCTAAAGTCATTCGAAGGCGTTCACTCCACGTGATCGTTTTTATTCCTTTGAGGCTTCTTTAATCAAGAGTTTGATTCGAGGAGATATTTTGTAGATTGTTGTCTACGAAGATACACCAAAATCCAAAAAAATTAAATATCATCAAAAACACAAAAAAAAAATTGAAAATTCACAAAACACCCAAAAAGAATCTTCTTTGCTCACCTCCCATTCTTCGTGAAGTTTATGATCACTCGTAATCAAGCAAAACGAGCTCGTAAACGACTTCAAAAACAAGCCAATCAAGAGACGTTGATTGTTGAAGAACCTCCAATTGTTGAACCTATTGTAGAACAAGAAGTCGTCATGGCTAATCGTACTATGATGGAGTTGCTACAAGCACCCACCGAGGGTTTTGGAGAGGCTATTGTGGTTCCGGCCATTCTTGCGGAGAATTTTGAGATTAAGACGGGTTTAATGTCGATGTTGGAAGCAAATAAGTTTAGAGGTCACGAGAAAGACAACCCGCATTACCACATAAGGAATTTTAACCGTCTCACCGCCACTAGCAAGTTTAAGGATGTTCCACATGACGCCATTAAGATGATGTTGTTTCCATACTCGTTGGATGGACCCGCAAAAATTTGGCTCGAGAAAGAACCGCCAAATTCGATTTTGACATGGGCCGATCTCGTTTCTAAGTTTGTGAACAAGTTTTTTCCACCATCTAAAACAACACACTTGAAAAATGAGATTTCACGATTTGTGCAAAGAAACAATGAAAGTTTTTCAATGGCATGGGAACGATTTAAAGAGATGTTACATGAATGTCCACACCATGATTTTACGGAATTGCATCAAGTGGATACTTTTTATAATGGGCTTAATGATCATAACGAGATTATTTGAATGCCGCCGCGGGTGGTAATTTTTTGTGCAAGACGACAAATGAGGCTTTACAAATCATTGAGAATAGATCAAAGGTTTATAACCCTCGTAACACACCGAGTGTTGCCAATATGGGTTCGTCATCTTCGTCACAATCATCTCGTAGCATTAATGCCTTACATGATGAAGCTAATGAGGAAAATCGGTTTTTTGATAGATTTGCTAATCTTATGTCCCATTGGAAGGCTCAAGAAGCTTCCAATTCCGCTTCGGTTAAAGTGGTTGCTAAGAGTTGTTTATCTTGTGGAGGAGCTCATGATCTTTCCGAGTGCATTACCGCGGATGGTAACACTTCGAGTGCTTATGTAGCAACGGGAACTTACAACCAAAACGGTCAAGGTTCCCGCCAAAATCAAGCTCCACCAAATCAAAATGCTAACAATTATCGCAACAACAACCAAGGTGGAAATTACCAAGGAAATCAAAGGAATTATAACAAGGGTAATTACCAAAGTGGGAATGGACAAATTTCTAATCAAAACCAAAACCGTGATTTTTCAAACACTACACAAGGTTTTCAAAATGCTCACACTAAAAATTTGCAAGGAGAATTTTTGGATTATGCAAAAGCAAATGATGCTAAATTTGATAACATGCAACGTGAGATGATTAGCTTAAGGTCCGAGTTGAAAAACGAGCTAAAAATTGAACTTGCTAATGAACTAAAAACTCATGCAAACAAAATGGAAGGAAATGTCCAACGTCTTCAACAAAATCAACAAAAGATAGAATTAGGACAACATGAGATTAAGCAAGAGTTGTTAAAAGCGGATGCTAGGCAATCAAAATTTGAGGACCGAATGGCTAAGATGTTTGAAGCAATCATGTGTAAACCCTCTTCCTCGGGTGGTCTTCCTAGTGATACCATTGCAAACCCGAAGGGAGAAATGAAGGTTATTACTACACGAAGTGGTAAAACTTTCAAAGAACCAATCTCTCGTCCAAGTACTTCTAAGGAGAAGGAAATCGAGAAAGAACCCGAGGTGATGGTCGAAAAGGACCATATTACAATCCAACGAAGTACCGCTCATACCAAACCTACGGTTGAACCAATACCAACTGTGGAACCCGAGTTTCCAAGGCCGTTGCCTAATGACCAACCCACACCACCTTTACCCTACCCTTCGAGACGAAACAAAGAGAAGTTGCAAGAACGTAACAAACAACAAATCGAGATTTTTATAAAAATGTTTCAACAAGTGCATTTTGATGTGAGTTTAGCCGACGCGTTGTTATATATGCCTCGTTTCGCTTCAACTTTTAAAAGTATGATGAGCGATAAGGAAAAGCTGTCAAAGCTTGCTAATTGTTCTTCGGTTTATCTTAACCGCATACCGGAAAAAGTTGGTGACCCCGGAAAGTTTCTCATTCCTTATGACATACAAGAAATGAAAGAATGCCTCGCCTTGGCCGATCTTGGTGCGAGCATTAATTTGATGCCATTTTCCATTTGGAAATCGCTTTTGCTTCCGGCTCTCATTCCTTCGAACATGTCCATCGAGATGGCCGATCATTCTACGATTATGGCATGTGGAGTAGCCGAAGATGTTTTCGTGAAAGTAGGGAAGTTCTACTATCCCGTTGATTTTATAGTAGTTGACATCCCCGCGGATCCTCAAGTTCCACTAATTTTAGGTCGTTCATTTTTAGACACTTCGAGATCTCTTATCGATGTTCATGCGAGAACTATCACTTTGAGATTCAACGAAGAGGAACTTGTTATAAACGCTACTCAAAACTCGAAACCTTCTCATGTTTATGCAATCGCTACCATCAATCACATTGACATCGTTGATGTGGTTTGCGATGAGTTTTCACAAGAAGTGTTAGGTTTTTCCGATAGCTCGTCAAGTGGCAATCCCACTATTTTGGATCCAATTCTTGATAATTCCACACCAAATCTCACTCCATTCCAAGGAGGCGATTTCACTTCAAATGAAATCGACAATGAAGATGAGGTGTTGATTAGTGATGATACTTCTATTCCACTATTTCTTTCGCCGATGGAAGTTATGAGTGTTGAACCAAAATCTTCAATCGAGGAACCACCTATCCTTGAATTGAAAGATCTTCCTTCTCACCTTGAATATGCATTCTTAGAAGGTGATGACAAGTTGCCGGTTATTATTGCAAAAGGTCTTGCTAATAATGAAAAACCCGAGCTCTTGAAAGTTCTTAAGGCTCATAAAGGGGCAATTGCGTGGAAAATATCCGACATTAAGGGTATTGACCCAAAATTTTGTACTCACAAGATTTTAATGGAGGAGGACTACAAACCCGCAATTTAAAGTCAAAGAAGGGTGAATCCCAAAATTCACGATGTCATTAAAAAGGAGGTCCTTAAACTCCTTGACGCGGGAATGATTTATCCTATATCCGATAGCCCGTGGGTGAGCCCTATCCATTGTGTCCCTAAAAAGGGAGGAATGACCGTTGTGCCCAATGAAAACAACGAGTTAATTCCCACTCGTGTTGTAACCGGTTGGAGGGTGTGTATTGACTACCGAAAGTTAAATGACGCCACTCATAAAGACCACTTTCCTTTGCCCTTCATGGATCAAATGTTGGAGCGACTTGCGGGAAATGAATTCTATTGCTTTTTAGATGATTTTTCCGGTTACTTTCTAATCCCTATCGACCCTCGTGATCAAGAGAAGACTACGTTTACGTGTCCTTATGGAACGTTCGCTTATCGTAGGATTCCTTTCGGACTTTGTAATGCACCCGGTACGTTTCAACGGTGTATGATGGCGATTTTTCACGATATGATCGAGAAGTCGATGGAAGTGTTTATGGATGACTTCTCGGTGTTTGGTAATTCGTTCACGTCATGTTTATCTAATCTCGAGCAAATGTTAAAACGTTGTGAAGAAACCAATCTTGTACTTAATTGGGAAAAATGTCATTTCATGTGTAAACAAGGAATCGTCTTAGGACATAAGGTGTCGAAGGCGGGGATTGAGGTCTATAAAGCTAAGGTAGACGTCATCGCCAAGTTACCTCATCCCAAAACCGTTAACGGAGTTAGGAGTTTCCTAGGCCACGCGGGCTTTTATCGTCGTTTCATCAAGGACTTTTCGAAAATCTCTCGTCCTATGACACACCTTCTCGAGAAAGATGCTCCTTTTAACTTTAATGAGGATTGTGTTAAGGCTTTCGAAACTCTCAAAAGGAAACTTACCGAAGCTCCCATTCTTGTTGCTCCTAATTGGGAATTACCCTTTGAAATCATGTGTGATGCAAGTGATTATGCTATAGGGGCCGTCTTAGGGCAATGTTATGACAAGCATTTCCGTCCTATCCACTATGCTAGTAAGACGATGACCGAGGCTCAATTAAAGTACACCACAACGGAAAAGGAATTCCTTGCCGTGGTCTATGCTTTTGAGAAATTCTGACCTTATCTCGTATTGACTAAAAGCATCGTGTATATCGACCATTCGGCTATCAAGTATCTCTTAGCTAAGCAAGATGCTAAGCCGAGATTGCTTCGTTGGATGCTCCTCCTACAAGAATTTGATGTCACCGTGCTTGACAAAAAAGGACCCGAGAATCTAGCGGCCGATCATCTCTCTCGTCTAGAAGATCCTCACAAAGATGTTTTCGAGAACAAGGAAATTACCGAAACATTTCCTCTTGAGACTCTCGGTGTAGTGAATTCTAAAGACACCACCCCATGGTTTGCCGACATTGTAAATTACCATGCGGGCAATTTCATAATCAAGGGTATGACGACACAACAAAAACGAAAATTCTTTCGTGACGTCAAGTTCTATTTTTGGGACGACCCTTATCTCTTTCGGATTTGTGCGGATCAACTCGTTCGACGTTGTGTGTTTGGTGCCGAATCTTCTAATATTCTTAGAGCTTGTCACGAGGGACACAGGGGATGGTCACCACGGTGCTAATCTCACGGCTAAGAAAGTGTTCGATGCCGGTTTCTTTTGGCCTTCTATCTATCGTGATGCACACGCACTTGTGAAGTCGTGTGATTCGTGCCAACGTGAAGGAAAATCGTCTCAACGTGATGAAATGCCGCAAAACATAATTCAAGTGTGTGAGATTTTTGACATATGGGGAATCGACTTTATGGGGCCGTTCCCATCGTCTCATGGCAACAAATATATCCTCGTCGCGGTGGACTACCTATCTAAGTGGGTGGAAGCTAAGGCTTTGCCTACTAATGATGCTCGTGTGGTAGTGAAGTTTTTGAAGCAACTATTCTCTCGGTTCGGAACCCCTCGTGCTATTATAAGCGATCGTGGAACCCATTTTTGTAATGACCAATTCGAAAAGGTTCTAAAGAAATATGGAGTTACTCATCGTCTTTCTACGGCTTATCACCCGCAAACGAGTGGGCAAGTCGAGGTTTCGAACCGAGCTTTGAAGAGGATTTTAGAGAGGTCAATTGGAGAGAACCGTGATTCATGGTCCGACAAACTCGATGATGCTTTATGGGCCTTTAGGACCGCTTATAAGACACCTATCGGTTGCACTCCTTATAAGTTAGTCTATGGGAAGAAATGTCATTTGCCCATTGAGTTGGAGCACAAGGCATATTGGGCCCTTAAGCATGCAAATTTTGACTTGAAGACCGCGGGAGATCACCAGAAAATACAATTGAATGAATTGGATGAATTAAGGGATAATGCTTATGAAAATTCATTAATTTTTAAAGAAAAGACTAAAAAGTTTCATGATTCAAAGATTAAAAACCGGGTTTTTAACGTTGGTGATCAAGTGTTTCTTTTTAACTCTCGTCTTAAGATATTTTCCGGGAAATTGAAATCTCGTTGGTCGGGTCCGTTCACCATTACACAAGTGTTTCCATATGGGACCATTGAGCTAGCTCAAGATGATGGTCCTAATTTCAAGGTGAATGGACATAGGCTTAAGCACTACTTTGGTGGGGAAATTCCTTCAATGGTTTCCCTCGACCAAGTCACCTTCCCCAATGATAATTAGCATTGAGGGGATCGAGTCGAGCTCATGACTCGGTAATCAAAAACGAGGTGCCTCGTGGGGGAGATCCCATGCTTATCTTTTATGCTCACTATTCACTAATAAGGGGACTTGTACCCTTTCAACTCGTTGTCTCGTGATTGTTTGTGATTGTGTTATCTAGATCATCATCATCATCTACGATTGAAGACTCTCGTGTTCGTTTACGTAAGCCTCCATCGTTCGTTTGAAGAAGTTTTTCACGAATCCATGACATATCCTTTATTGTTCTAACAATTATCTTTTAGCATACTTAATAAACGGCTTTAGATATATTGTTGATCACCCTTTCCATGCTAGATCCTAAGCATTCGACTCTTCGTCTCTATTATGGGGGTGTTCCACCTTTAGACTCAAAACATTGAGGACAATGTTTACTTTTAGTATGGGGGGTGAATAGGTACTTGCTTTGCTACGCCCTCACGCTTTCCAACTTTCAATGTTTTGTTTTGCTAATAAGGCTAAAAATGGCCAAATTTTAAAAATTTTCTTAGTTTTCATAAGTGTTTTTAAGACACAAATGTATATTTTCCGATGGGTAGAATAAGAGTTAATTTTTGACTTGATGGGCATTTGGAGCCATTTACATTCCTTAACCCGCTCAATTCAAGTTTTGCTAGACTTTTATATAGGGAACTTTAAAACGCGTAAGTCTTAATTCATTCGGGTTAAGATCAAGAACTTTTCGCAAGTTCCTATAATTGATTCTAGAAAGTCACTTATCAAGGGAACTATAAAACGCATTCTCTAAACTTGAAAAAGTCCAAGAAAATGCAAGATCCTATAGGTGGCTTGAAAACCCAAAACTTTGATTTGATATAGTCTTAATGAAAGCTAATCCAAATTTGGCTTAATTTTGACTTGCATGGCTAAGTATTCACGAGTCTCTTTAATTAGAGGTCTTTATTTAGTAAAGAACGGGAAATGATAGAGTTAGACAAGTGATCATGCTAAACGTAGAACATGAAAATGTTCTTTCAAAAACTCATATGTTTTTAATTGTGGCTTTTTCTTCCCATAAGATCAATGCATTAGGAATAAATCATAATTGCAATAAGTAAGGTCGTACGATTTGAAAGGTTACTTAGCCTCTAGCGCAAGATCGTTTAAAAGTTGCTCGGGGTTGAATAGAGTTCATAGCCAAGGCATAACTTATTGAAGCGGGACGCGAATATTGGCGATTATCCAAAAAGGCCGTAACAAGGCATGAGGAGCTCTATTTTTGCTAAAGATCCAAAGATGATGTGAAGTATCATTATTCCTAAATCAATATGAAGGATCGAGACACACGACGAAAAGCAATTACTCCCCTAAAGATCATGGAGAAAGTCTATCCAAAAAGACCCTAACAAGGTATGAGGATAAATATATCCAAGTCCGAATAGGAGGCGGATCGTTGTATATCAAAATCCAAAGTAAAGATTGAAGAAAAATGATGAAGTCGTGGTCCAATATGAAGAATCTCTCAAAAACGTCAAGTGAAGAAATTCCAAATATATGAAGAGAAGACCATAATTTCAAGAACGTCTTCCCAAGATTTGAAGTATGAAGTACATGCCAAATATCGGTCCGAGAAAGGTCTTAAATCGTGAAACAAGTTATGCCAAGATATGAACTTAATGAGATACACGAGAAGCCGTTTTAAAAGATTTTGTCCTTCGGCTAACTATTGATCAAATCGTGCTACTTTGCTTTCGGACTAATAACTACTCAAATAAGTCAATATGAATCACTTGTTATCCATGACAAATAGATAAAAAAATGCTAGTAACCCATTTCCTTTATAATAACTGGGATTGCGAGGAGAAAAAGTATTACACAATTTGGACGTATGAGTAGTGTTAGCATTGTGACTTGTACCAACAATGATCTTGTTTTTGCACTTAGCATGGAATGTATGACAATCAAGGATGACGAAGTTTACTCTAAGGGGCATTTACTTGTTTCTATTCTTTGACCCTAAAAGTCACTTTTTGTGATGAAAATCATACATTATGTCTTTTAACATCCTCGTAGTATGTTGCAAGTCTTTTACTCTTCAATAAAGGTTAATAAAATTTGAACTTTGGTGATGCTTAGATACTTTATTCTAGCATTGCGTGAGGGCACGACAATGGCTTAGTATGGGGGAGTGATGAGATGGCATTTATACATGATCTCATCGTTCTTTTCGGGCTTTAAATGTATAAAAATGTCATAAAATACCATATATATGCTTGTGTTTGTTTACTTGTGTATTTTAGGTATGGATATCGTGAAAAAGACAAAAGATCACAAGTTACAAGGAAAAACGGACACGAGAAACGAAGTCGTACAAAGAACCGGGCCTTAATCATGGAATTCTCAAAAAATACCCTTGAAGACTTGAAGACAAACAAGATTGATCCTCAATTATTGAAGAAATGACACTTAAAACCCTTGTATATTCATAATTACAAGTTTGGTCCCTTAAGTTTGTCAAAATTACACAAAAGGTCCCTCAACTTTGAAGAAATGGCAAGATTAGTCCCTCAACAAATCAAAATTGACAATAATGGTCCCTCATGAAGTCAAAGTTACAATGAAGACCTTTGAAGATCAACAATGTCCAAGATCAGCCCTTGAAATATCTCAAAATGGCAAAATTAACCCTTGAAACACTTTTTGGAAAAGTTTGTGCCAAAAATGACAAAGTGTGAAACGTTGATACAAAGGAAATGGGCGCTGATAGAAGTTTACTCACAAATGCAAAAAGAAAGAAAGAAAAAGGGCCAAGGCTGCCAAGTTTATAAGTTTAAACTCCTAAACACGCGCCAAACATCTTTTTCCCTAACAAAACGGATCAAACGTGGCACTATTCATGTTCTTCCACCCAGAAATTACTTTTACCAAACAAAGGGTAAAATGAAATTACCCTTTCCCACACTTGATTCACACGCCTATAATCTCATCCCAACCTTAAAACACTCACTCCCACTCACCAAATGGACCCACCACCAAAACCGTTTCACCATCATGTGACAACTTCCTCACCAAGGCTTGCCACGTGTCAAGATCAACAGCCCACATCATTTGCTTCATCACAAAGCTATTTTAAACGGTTTGGATGCATTTTGGACAGCTCACACCAAGAATTCGTCTAGAAGACTCAAGGGCATAATAGGGAATTCAGTTCTAGGGTTTGTGAATAGTGTTTAGCCAGGCATTTGCCTATAAAAGGAGACCTCAACATGTGAGAGTCCCTTTGTTCCAGTTTTAGGCTATCAATCTTTGTAATTCCTTTTTAAGTAATAAAATTTGATTTTCTGAAATTTTGAGAAATCTTGTTCTTGTTTATTAAAAGTTTGGTGTTAGAATAGCCTAATTCTGAGTTCCATTTATATGTTTGAAGGTTTTTGAGGCAAGGTTTTAGTTGATAAAGCTTGGGTTTCAAAAATCAGAAAGTGCTTGTTTATTTGATCTCACCTTATTGTTTGTTCATCTTAGCAGCATTGGAAGCTGGTACTTGTTTTGCTAGTACCTCAGCTCAAACAATCCAGGGCCTGGATGTAGGTCTTGGAGGTTTGCACCTTCTTCCCTTTTCATTTTCTCTTTAAGTTTCTGATTATTTGTGATTTTTGTGGATTATTGCTTGAATCTGTGTTATTGTGGGTGATTATTGTTGATTTGGCTTGGTTTGATGTTATTGAGGTGTTACTGATCTGATTTGTGGGTTGAATCTTCATGATCCTTTGAAAATTTGTGAAATCAAGTTTTAAAAGGGTGTTTGGGATTACTGCATAAGTTGGATTTGTGGCTTGTTAAGTGTTTGTTTGTTGTGAGCAATTATTGGTATCTGTTATTTGGGTGCATATGTTCATCTGTTTGCAGGTTTTGTGGGTTTGAACACACTGATTCTTGAATTGGCTATAAAATCTTCATAACTTGGTAAAATTGGCTAGGATTTTGAGGACACCTAGATCTAAGCATAGGCTAGGGGTAACAAGTGCTAAATCATAGTTAATCACACCAGGGTAGAAGGATTTGAGGCTTGAAATTCGATCAAGTGTCAAGTATATCAGCAAACTGTTTCTGCATATTGTTCATTGTTCATCAGTAACTTCTAGTGCTTTGATCTTGTTGATTTCTTTGATTCAGTGTTTGATTCTTTTTGCTTTGTGTTTATTGTTAGTTTATATAGCTTGTGTATGCATCTGGTAGAGTTTAGTTGGCTTATTCTGCTTAAATCTGCTTATTAAGTGCTTAACTGCTTATTTGCATATCTGGAGCATATATGTGGACTGTTTGGCTTATTGTGGCTTATTTTGTGGATCATTTTGTGATTTTATTGTTGCTATTGACTCCTTGTGGTTCACTGATCACAAGGGTGCCTTTGTTTCCAATTGAATCAAACCAGAACTCTCAAATAAGCTTGGTCAATTAGTCAAAGCAGTGGGAACTCCTTTCCCCTGCTGGTTGCCACTGATAGTGCAATTTTGGTGTCAGCTTATCAATAAACTATAATAGCTTATTTTAACCCGCAACAACTTTGTTTTTGTAATAGGTGCTCATATTTTGACCCATTTGTTCATACTGGAGCATTTGGGTGGTTGACTTTTAGGTTTGACTAAAAAACCAACTCCTTTGACTTTTACATAAGTTCATTTGTGCTTATTCCGGCTTATTGCTTGTGCTTATTTGATTTTTGTTGATTGATATTGCTTATTGAGTCCATTTGAAAGCTTTTGCAAGTTGAATCAGCTTCTGAGGTGCATTATTTCTCAAAAACGACTATTTTGTCGTTTTGTGGATTTTTGCTTTTCTATTTTCTGGCTTATTGAGTGAGCTTATTGGAAATTTCTTTTGACAGATCTCTTAAGCATCCTAAAAGAGGGTTGTGTGTCAAATTAGAGCTTATGGCATTAGCTTTTGGCTTAATGGGCTGAAAAGCCCAATAAGAATAAGCTTTGTGTTCAATAAGCTGTGATAAGCACATTTTCAGCTTTTGGGCCTTCAGAGTTTTGTTCTTAGAATTAAATTTTAAGTCAGATAGGGCTTTTCCAAGTCAATTGGGCCAAGTTTGACTTTTTGGGCCCAAAAGCCCATTTGTGTTGACTCAATTTGGATTTGGCCCATTTGAGGGCCCATTAGGGGTATTTTGGTAATTTCACTTTGATTTTCTGATTAATTAGGTTAAAATAAACTAGTTTGCAAGTTTTTAGAATTTTTTATAATTTTTAGATTTTTAATATTATTTTATTATTATTTTATTATTATTTTTAAAATTTCACATTTTCCAACTTTTTACATTTTTCTTAGGTTAAATACATCAAAATAGGAATTTAGCAACTTTTAGAATAATTTTATTACTTATAGATTAATTTTTATAATTATTTTAAGTTTTAATAGTTTTTAAATCATTTTAAATAGTTTTTATTAGTTTTAAAATTTCTAAAAATAGTTTTTAATCTTTTTAGGTCATTTTAGAGGATTATCAATTGAAAAATCTTTATGTGGGTTTTTTGATAATTTATTTGATTTTTAGGGCTTTAATTAGCATTTAAAAATTGAATATTTAATTATTTAAAAGGTTTGAAAAAGTTTTAATCATTGGTAAACTCTTAGTTTATTATTTTTGATTTTTGGTGAATTTTTGGTAATTTTTAGAATTTATTTTTATTTTGGTGATTTTTAAGGTTCTACGTTTTAACTTTCTAATAGTGATTTTTCTTGGTAATTTTTATTTTTACGTCTTCGTCATCTTCTCTTCTAATCCCCTTCTAAACCAAATATTAATCTCAAATCTTGTACATCTTAGTCACACACATATACCTCCTTGGGAAACGAACTTACACACCATTAAGGGTCATTAACACTTGATTTTTCCTAAAGTCATTTGTTTGATACTTACCGCTTTTACGCCTTTTTCCTAAAGGGTGTAATTTACCACAATCACTATACATGATCTCATCAATCCACGAGTCTCATTACTTGAGATTTTAAACTGTGGAGAACGAGAGATGATAGAGCCAATTATAAGTTCGGTATTCTTTCGTGAATTTATGTGAGTTAATTATAAGCCTATTCTCCCATCGCTTGCTAATAAATTTATCTGCAATAAATAAGGTTGTACGATTTAAAAAGTTACTTAGCTTCTAGCCCAAGATCGTTTAAAAGTTGCTCGGTATGGATTAGAGTTCATAGCCAAGGCATAACTTATTGAAGCGGGATGCAAAGATTGGCGAGTCCAAAAAGGTCCTAACAAGGCATGAGGGCTATATTTTGTTGCTAAAGATCCAAAGTGATGTGAAGAATCATTTATCGAAAATCAATATGAAGGATCTAGACACACGACGAAAAGCAAAAACTCCCCAAAAGTCATGGAGAAGTGTATCCGAAAAGACCCTAGCAAGGTATGAGGATAAATAGATCCAAGTCAAAAAGGAGGCGGATCGTTGTATATCAAAGTCCAAAATAAAGATTGGAGAAAAATGAAGAAGTCGTGGTCCAAGTATGAATCTCTCAAAATTTCAAGTGAAGAAATTCCATTATGAAGAGAAGACCATAATTTCATGAACGTCTCTCAAGGTTTGAAGTATGAAGTCACTGCCAGATGTCGGTCCGAGAAAGGTCTCAAATCGCGAAGCGAGTTTTGCCAAGATATGAACTTTATGAGGTCCCGAGAAGCGGTTTTAAAAGATTTTGTCCTTTAGCTAACTATTGATTAAATCGTTCACTTTATTTTCGGATTAAATAACTATCGGAATAAGTCAAACAATGTATCTTCGTGATTATTCAAGACAACAATAAAATATAAGAGATACACCTAGGAATAAGGGAGTCTAAGTGAATAATTGGCCCGCATGAGTTCATGTTAGTTTGCTAACTTATAATAACAATGATCTCGTTTTTAAGCTTGGTTTATAGAAAGTGAAAACTTGAGAATGATGATTATTCATGACATTTCCAAAACCCTAAGGTATGTTTTTGATTTCTTTACTTTGAATGTTTATAATTTTCTATCTCTTTAATAAAGGCCAATATGGATTGATTATGATGAAAAGTGTAAACGTGCTTTATAATTAATAAATTGCATGAGGACATTGCAATGGTCAAGTGTAGGGGATTTGATAGGTGTGTAAACACCCATCCTTTTTACCACTTAATTACAATAATAATCGAGCCAAAACGTGTATATTATGTCTTTAATGCCGGAATTATGCGTGGTTTGTGTTTTTGTTGTGATTTAGGACGAAAAGATGAAAAGTGGAGATAACACGGGCATTCACGGGATTTTATTGAAGAAAAAAGATGAAAGATGAAGTCATGAAGTCAAGAGTGCAAAAAGAACGGAATTCCAAGACTAACTCTGAAGATTTGTCGAAGAAAAAGTCAAAAGACGGAAGTTTATCAAAAGCCGAAAAACTCAAGTCTATTTTATTGAAGAATTAAAAGACGAAGAAATCCCGAGCCAAAAGTCATTAAAGTCCAAGATTAAAGAAGATTTAAAGGCTTAAGGACTAATGGTGCAATTAACAAAGAGATTAAGAAGGAAGGGCCCAATGATGCAATTTAGAGAAAATGAAGGAGGGGAGGAAGCTTCCTAATCCTCCCCTATATAAATAGATTAGTTGTTAATCATTTTTCTTGGTTGGCTAATAGTGACAATTAGTTCTTCCATTTATTTACCTTGCACCTTTAAATTCATGTCAATTTAAATACTTGTCTTGCACCTTAAATTCCTTTAATTTCAAGTAAGTTTTCATTTAATTCTTGTCAATCTTTACTTTATCTTGTTAATCTCCTATCTACCTTTCTTGATCTTTGATTTTTATGTTTATGTTCATGTTCATGTTCTTATTTTAATCAAAGTGGGTTTTGATTATTGTGGTTAGTTTTGTTAGTTTTGTTGATTTGGATTGTTTGTTTATGATTATTGGATGTTTTGTGATTAGTTTAGTTTAATCTTGTGTTTGATTTTGGTTAAATTTGTGGTTTGATTCGTGTTACTGTATTTCCCTGTTCTTCGGGGGTGTTTGTTTCTATTACTGTGATTCCCAGGAAAGTTCCGGATCAACTCTTTGTTCACAAGGAAAACTTCCGAATCAGAAAGTTCCGAATCAGGAGCTGTTCATCCGGAAGAGTTCCGGACCAAAGTCTTCCGAATCAAGAGAAGAAAGTCTTTCATTCGGAACATTAGAAGTTCCGAACGAGCAAAGACTTCTGAACCAAGCCGGCTCACTCGGAAGAGTTCCGAATCAAGCCCTCTTGTTCACTCGGAAGAGTTCCGAATAGAAAACTTCCGGATCAAGACTTCCAGATCAAGACTTCCGAATCAGGATCTTCCGAACCAGGTTCTCTTGTTCATTCGGAAGAGTTCCGAATAAATAGTTCCGGATCAAGACTTCCGAATCAACAAGTTCCGGATCAAGACTTCCGGATCAAGGGTTAAGCAGAAACTTCCGAATCAAGCCAACTCATTCGGAAGAGTTCCGAATCAACATCTTCCGAACCAAGACTTCCGGATCAAGGATTTCTTTCATTCGGAACATTTCATTCGGAAGTATTCCGGATAAAGGACTTCCGAACCAAGGCTTTGTTCTAGTTGAGTTCCGAATCAGTAAAGTTCCGAACGAAGGATTGTTTTGGATAAGTGACATATTCAGAATAATTTGTTCCGGATCAAGGATTTTGGTTAATATTCCAAGTGAAGAAGGATCATTCTGAACGAAGGTGACATTCCGGATGAGTGATTGTTCCGAACGAAGGATTAGTCCAAATGAGCTGTATTTAGGTTCTGTTTAGTTTTTGTCTTTGATTTCTATTTTCAAGCTTTATTTTTCCCGCCTTTTTCCTTACTCGCACTTTAAGTTTATTTACCTTAGCGTTATTTTAGCCTTTCCTTAGTTTAAGTTTTAGTTGCATTTTAAGATTGCCTTAGACAGTTTTAAGTTTGCGTCATTTATTTTAGTGCCTTTTAATATTTGTCACGTTTTAAATACCTACACCATTTACTTAATTAGATTTAGATTTTACTTTAACGTCATTTAAAATTACGTCTTTGCACTTTTATTTTAAAAACTATCAAAAATATTCTTTTTCACCAGAAACAATAGAGTTATACTTTAAGCCGGAAATCAATTTGTTAAGATACCGAGAACAACAATTGAACCTAGCAAAATCTCTTCATCAGTTAACAGAGGTGGCAATACCCTATTAACACTCAGCACACTTTGGACATGCCATTTGTGTGTTCGAGACAATGAAGAAAAAGGAAACTGTTTCAAGATCTGTTTCCTTAAAGCATAATGGCAGACTACCAAGAATAGAAGAGCATCATGTGACTGATGTTTGAAAAGTGAATATCATGTGTACTCACCATCAAGTACTATTTAGGTCAACCTCGTATCACTATAAATAGGATGTGTATCCCAGCATTAATGTTTAACACTTTGAGAATATTCATAACATTAATGCTTAGAACTTTTTGAATCAAATAGCTACGACTGTATTCATAAGTTAGGGTTTATAGTTGTTCAAAGTGTGCACAACACATTGTCATCAAACGGTGTTATCCATAACACTTGTAATTCTTTATTATACAATAATAAGATTACGTTTGAAAAGTATTAACTTGTGTTGATTAGTTAAGTTTAGTGTTTCTAGCATTGATTAGGGACTTTCAGTTTTGTTTAAGTATTTGATGATCAAGTGATTGAGGAGCATTCTCTTGCACAACATGTACCATTTCATCTCTATACCTATTGCTTTGAACCATGGATTTTGTTTCAATGATATCCCATGCATCTTGTGTAGATTTTGAAAGAATGTTACCACCCGCGGCCGAGTTAAGGGAATCTTGATGGTGAGGTCTCAACCATTGTAAAAGGTGTTAGTTTGGTGAACTTGGTCAAAATCATGGTTAGGGCACTTTCTTAACAACTCTTTGAACTCTTCCCAAGCTTCACTAAAGTTTTGGTCTTTCTTTTGTTGAAAGCTTATGATTTGGTTTCTCAATGTGGTGGTTCGTGAAGGGGCAAGAACTTGTTCACAAATTTCTTCTTCAAATCATACCAAGTAAAAATGCTATTTGATGGTTGCTTATCTAGCCAACTCCTAGAATTTCCCTCCAAAGAGAAAGGGAATAAGATCATCTTAACCGCATCGGGAGGTACCCCATTATACTTGATGGTATTACAAAGGGACAAGAATCTCTTGATATGGTCATGAGGGTCATCCATAGGTCTCCCTAGGAAGGGGATAAAAGAAACCATTGTGATCATGCATGTCTTAAGCTCAAAATTGTTAGTGGCTATCTCGGGATTGACTATGGCATCTGCATTCCCATCCACGTTGGATTGGAGAATCTCAATCAATGTTCGATTGTCCATGGCTTCGTTTAAGTGGTCGAAAGCACGATGCTCGTGATTGGCTTGATGGAATGTTTTGTTCTTGTTTCTCTTCCTTTTGGGAGGAAGTGGTACACCAATGGGTATATGTGCACGAACTCGAGTGCGCATGAGAGAGGGGCTCTCGGTCGAATTTGGAAAAGTATAGATTATCTCTTCCGAGGTTCAATAGTGAAAGCTACAAGAAAGTATAATATATATGTAGTACTAATTGGGCGGCAAAACCCCTAACAAGCTTTCCTTCTTGAAATACTTACTAGTGAACGGGGGAATGAGGTGGCGCTAAGCTCTTAAGTACCTGTTTCCCTTTGACTTGCATTTTATAGCAAAGTCGCCTTTCTATTTACTTAATAGTTCGTATTCCTCGAATTCTTGCTTATTGAAAGTGTTTATCTATTTTTTTCCTTTATTCTTGTTTGATGGATACACATAAATGGGACCGGAACACCCCCAAGTACGGTGTATTGCCAAGTCAATACTTATGGAAGTAGGTAAATTGGTTGTTCGTATCTACGTATATGTATTTACATATAATAATTTAGAGAAAATATGTTTGTATTTATTTGATTTTTATGAAAATATAGTATGTATGTAAAAACGAGTGAAACCAATATATAGTATGTATGTAAAAACGAGTGAAACCAATGTATGTTAAAATATAGTATGTTAGTTGATTTTTTATTTTTTTGGTTCAATTCTTAGGAAAGAATTGATTTTTGTGGTTTTTTATTTTTATATATTTTTATCTTTTTGATTTTTTTATGTTTTTTATTTATAATACGTAAAAGGAACGTCCACAAGTAAACGGATCCCAAAATCCAATATGCAACCGTCAATCTCCACGTAAAGAACCGGCAACGGCGCCATTTAATATTTGTCTTTTTAACGTTCGTTTATTTCTCGATATCTTCACGAACTGCTTAATCGAGAGAAATCAAGTTAACTAATTGTTTTTGGTATTTGATTGATAATATCTTGGAAATATAGGTCTAATTATCACAAATCACGTAAAAAGGTAAAAATAGTATCTCTATGTATCCATACTATGCTAAAAACATCTGCACATACCAATTAGAAAGCCAAATGTTCAACCAAGTAATGCACAATATGTATAAAATGCTAAAAATGTAAAGTATATGAAAGTTTAGGGACTGAAAATGTAATTTCAGAAAGTAAAAGGAATGAAATTGTAAATCTAACCAACTAACAACCACTTGTAACAAAGTTAACAAACTTCCAAACTAAAAATGTAACAAATTATCAAGACCAAGGACTAAGTTGCAAAACCTAGCAAACTTTAAACCAATTAAAACATATTAAACTATAGCCTAATTTCCAGGGACCTAATTGCAAATTCTAAGACTTGTTAATCTAAAAATGGGATATTAGGAACAATAAGTTGTAACTTGAGTTTTAAGGCACCAAATAAGTTGGTTTTTGTTTCAAAAGTTTGCAAATCCAATTAGACCTAGCCAGTTCCAAGGAAATCAGCTAAAAAGCACTAAAATTCCAATAAGCTCTTTGGTAATAAGCCACTTCTAAGGGTCTGGCTTATTGAGATAAGCACAAAATCTATTCTTCTCAAAATTTGATCAAAAGCCCAAATAAGGGACACCTATCCAAGAAATTTTGAAAAACACTCAAGAAATAAGCCAAAAAATCAAATAAGCTGTTTTGAGCTTATGTTGACCAGCGTTGACTTTTGTTGACCAAGTTTGACCAAAGTCTAAACTTCTTTTCAAGACTTATTAAACTGATTTGTGAAAGAAAATAAGCACATTTATGAAAGGAATAAGCCAGTAATAAAAATCAGTTATCATAGAAAGATGAGCTTATCACAGACTTTTCAAGGCTTATTTCTCACTAAAAACTGAAAACTGTATTGTCAAGCTTATATGTCTAGAAAGGTAGGATGTTAAGCTTTCTATAGAAACAAAATTCACACTCTAAATCCAAGTAATGAAGATTTTAGACTAGTTTGAAATAGGCATGTTTTAGACTTGAACTCTGACCCAATGTTTTGAGGACCGTTTGACTGTTTGACTATTAATTTGACTTTCAAAACTTGCAATGTTACTTGTTATCAGTTTTTGAGTATAGAACAACTCTTTTTAACAACTTTTATCAATAGATCAAGGCTAAGCTACTATTCCAAACACTGGTTACTGGTTTAGGACAAAATTAAGCCAACTGAACTTAACTAAGCTAACAGATTAAAGCAAGTAGTTAACAAATCTAATCAACAAGATCAAGTAGAACAATTATCAAGCAATATTAAGTAAAGTTACACTAAAACAAAGGAACTAGCATGCAGACTCGTTTTTTGGGGGGAAATGTAAAATAGAACTTATGGCTAAACGTGAAGGCTCCTTTGATGCAGAAATGAGCGATGAGCTCACTTGTACTCTAAACACCACAAAATTCAGCTACTCAACACAGCATCAAACCAATCAATCATCATCATCATCATCTTAGTCTGATGAATCTACAACACTTTGATCTCTTGCCTAACTATGTGCTAATAAGAGAACTGGTGCTTTCTAAATTGTAACAGCTCCATTGCAATCAAACAAACTCCATTATTCCATAAGAATAACAGATTTATGCTATGGGAGTGAATGAATAATATTGAAGGTAAGTATTTAAGAGAATTGAGAATGAATGAGTAAAACTTGAATTTTCATTAATGGAAGGTTTGTTACAAGAGGTTATAACAGCCTAACAAACTATCTCAGAGTGGTTGTCAATCACTCTAAGAAGTTTTACTAATGAAGAAGAAACAGAGTTGAGAGAAAAATAAAGAATGTGTGTGTTTTCACACTCTAGCTACTATTCGAAAATAAAAGAGTACATGGGAATTTATAGAGCTAAGATAGAGTGTTGGTGATAGTAATGACGTGTTGAAGCCAATAGCCAAGTGCCACGTGTCCAAATTCTGCTACTTGTGTTCTTCAAGTGTTCATCCATGATTGGGGGTTTTTAATCTACTGAATGATATGTTAATTAAAGTGGTGGGATGAATTCGTCTCTTGATCCTGATCACTTTTCATGTTGAAAGATTTTCATGAAAGTGCCTCAATCGTGATGTGATTGCTGGAGTTGAGATGATATACGTGGAAGTGTAGTATTGGTTGAAAAAAGAAGTCACGGATCATTATCCAATCTTTGATTTATGATTGGTTAATCAGTCTGAGTGGGGCTACTGTTGAGATCGCCTCCCATTCGTTCTCACCCTTCATTAAATGTGGCTATGTGGCAATCCGAGTCCCATTATTCTTGGCCTCCCATTGGTTGATTTCTCTTCACACGGATTAAGCCATATTTAAGTTCTAAAGTTGGCAGATTAGTTCCTTTTGCTTAGCAGATTGGCATTTCAAGTTAACAGCTTCATAAACTTGACTTTCTTGGCCCGTTGACTTGCTATTTGACCAGCTTTGACCCTTTGACTTGTTGACTTTGAACTTGAGGTCTTTTGACTTTGTTCTTGACTTTACCAAATTTTCACTTTTAGTCCCTTAAGTTTGGCAGCTTGTCAAGAAAGGACCTTTGACTTTTGTTAACTTGTCATCTTGAGTCCTTCTTTTGTCTTTTCTTCATTATAAATGCCTTAGAATCCATTTTTGCATCAAATTTGTATCTTTTTACCTACAAAAACACAAACAACAAAGAATACCCCATAATACTGCTTTTACACATAAAATCTGGTATTTTTCTTTGTGTTTTAGGGTTTAATATGATATAATTGATATCAGATTTCACTCACATCAGTCCTGCTCCCTTTCGTTGCCATGATTCCTGGTAGAAGATGCTGAAGTGTCAGAATTAAGAATCATAAAGCTTGTAACATTAGAAATGAGTAAGTTAGGGACCTGCTGCTGTTGGAGTTGTTAGCGCTTTTATGGTAATTGTCTTTAACGCCACGCCTATCCGAAGTAGAACGGTCTTAGGTATGACCGTTACCCTTGTGCTGACTCTGCTGCTGTGTGGCCGGTTGGGACCGGTCCCCAGTCTTCTGCCTGAAAGATGTAATTGTATAGAGAAAAATAAATATTTGGATAGTACTGAATGAATTGAAATGATCACCACTGAATGACGATATATACCTCTTGTCGAGTCTCTCTGCTTCTCCAAACTCATCCCTCTCTTGCAGCATCTCCAACTTATGGGTTGCATCTGCTACTTGTGTCACCGTGTTATTGGCGACTGATTTACGAAGAGCCCAGCGAAAATGGTACGCTTGCTCCTCTATAGTCCCTGCTGCTACGCCAAGGAATCCAGCCAAAGGAAGAAACCTCTGCATGAACTCATTGCTGTTTTCCCCAGCTCTCTTCCTAATCCCATGATACTCCCTCTTAAGCTTATCCTGGTCAGCCTTTGGGAAGAACTGGCCCATAACCAACTCCCTGAACTGTGCCCAAGTCAAGCCAGCCACCCAATTGTCGCCTCCCTCTGATTGTTTCACTGACTTCCATCATCCAAGCACGTTCCCTTCAAACTTGTAATAGGCTAACCTTGCCTTAAAGACAGGGTTGCATCCCATAGCATCAAAGATCTTCTCAATGTGAGCTAGCCAGCTCTCAGCCTCATCAGGGTTGTCAGTCTTCTCGAAGGATCACAGACGCTGCTTGTTGAATCGCTCCAGCCATGTGATCAGTGTAGCTGGAGGAGGAGGAGGAGGATTCTAATGCTGGTGCTGTTGCTGATTATTGGCAGCTTGCACCTCGACCCGAATTTCATTCCTCGGTTGAGGAAGCATGGCATGCATCGCAGCTTGAACGGCTGCATTAAGTTGCTCTTGTTCACGTGTTAGAACCGTCTGACAGTATAAAACAAAATGCATGATTAAACTGATTAAAACATAATATATATACATGAAAAAAAAAATTATGCATATAAACATGAAAAAAAAAATTATGCATGAAAACAGTGTATGAATGCATGATGATGAAATAACATGGGTTTGGGTGAACGCCTATGGGTCAGTTCACCAAAACAAAATGACATGACGAGGATGAACGCCTATGGGTCGGTTCATCAAAACAAAATGATTCGATTAAAAGAACATGCGACTACATATGGCCAGTCCTGTACCAACCATTGCTTAGTCAAAATTTCTGCAACAATGATACATGAATAAATGCATGAAAACAACTGTCAGTTCTAGGAAGACCATGGTGATTACCCACTAATCACATGTCTTGTTTTAAGAGCCTACTTGTCGAAGCCTTGGCTCTAATAACATAATTGTAACACCTCATTTTGGTAAATGTAATGTTACGCGTAATTATGGCGTGTCATCAAAGCATGCAAGGTAAATGTATAAAAACATTCAATGACCATGAATGGAAATACCGGAAACAAACATCGGTAGTCCAAGTATAAGCTCGTCACACATAAATATAAGTACTGGAATGGAAAAAAAAAGACTAAACAATGTCCAAAGAAATAAGTAGCATAATGTATGAAAAATGCATAAAGTAGTGAAGGCTAGATAGCTTCCAATCCGTAAGCACATACTCTTATAGTCTACGAGCGACCTTGAGTACCTGCCGTTTGGGAACATGAAAGGAAACGGCTGAGCATAACGCGCAGTGAACAGATATACAAGTATAGCATGAAATGACATAAGCATGAAAGACTAATAGCAGCAGAAATGTATAAGTCCTAGATAACTTGGAACATGTTCATAAAACTGGTTTTATAGTTTGAAAAGACTTATGTTTATATATGAAAATCTATAATAATTAGCCAATGGCCCATATAGGTCATGAGTTTCCACCGTGCATGAATACTTGGAGGGGAGACCTCGTCATGCAATTAGAGGGGTTGCCTTTAATTAATTAGTCTAGGTATGAGGGATCAACTCCTTGTGAAGGATGCAAGGTACACATCGCATTCACCATGAAAATCCTGTAAAACATGTAACTAGGATGCACCCATACGCCCCATATGGTAATATAAATATATGGCCAAAAGTGAAAAGGGACGCCACGAGCAATCACTCCGTCGTGGGGAAGTCATAACACTTGTGCCTCTAGTGTTATGGTTATGGTACCTCCATAACTAGGTGACACTGGTCATGCATGTATATGGCTTAGGCATTTAAATCTAACATAAGTAATCAAACATATAAAACATATACTTGGGAAAACAGTTGGCTACAAACGGGAAATCCTAATAAGGAAAGAATGTCCATACTGAAGGACGAAAAATCCGTACCTTGCGTCCAGTGAATGAGGAAAGACGAAATGATGAATAGTCCTACTCCGACCTCACTAATGCTACATAAATAAGGGGCATGTATAAGTCTTCTGATTACTGGGTACGTAACTGATTATAGCATGTTCTTAGCTTGTTTTATATGTTCTTGTCTTGTTTACTGTTTTAAGTGTTATACCGTGTTTACCATGTATTTCATGTATTCTGATTAAGTCTTATCTTGTATTCTTGTATTATTATACTTGTTGTGTCATAATAAGTAACTTTCTAAAAATAACAGGTTTCCTAAAATAGAAAGTTTCTAAAAATAGAAAGCTTCCAAAAGTAGAAAGTTTCCGAAAATAGATAAGTTTTTAAAAATAGACCAGTTTCTAAAAATAGAAAGTTTCCAAAAATAGTAAGTTTCTTGAAATAGAAAGATTCCATATTTAGAAATAAGCTGAATTAATAAGCTAATAATATAAGCTTAATTTTACTAGTTAAAAATCATAAGTCATGTAATTAATAGTATAGTTTATTAATAATGTCATGATAATTTAATAAACTACAGGTTATATGATTTAATTAAATAAAGGCATGATTTAATTAAATTAAGACATATAACTTACTTGGGTTAATCATGTTGATGCGGTATTTTTGTACACTTTATTTTAGGAAAAACAAAGCGACAAAAGCGGGTAAGTATTAAGTATCACGTTTTGTGAAAAACACGAATACTCGTCGTCGAGTTCGTTCTCGGTGGAGGTATGGTGTTTAGCCAAAATATATAGATGTATTTAATCGAGTGATTACGTTTTTGGAAAGAAGGAAAGAAAAGAAAACGTGATCGGACTACGCTCAAAACGGATGAAAACGCGCGAACGTACGAACGTAAAAACGCGACCCAACAAAAATTTTCGACTTAAAAATAATTAAAAATACCTAAAAAGTCTAACTAAGAAAACTTCGCAAACCAAAATATTTTAAAGTGCTTAAATTATTTTATATTAATATTTAAAAGTAATTAAAACTCCTAAAAAATAAATTAACTAAGAAAAGATTAAAATTCAAACTTTATTATTTGCAAACCTAGTTATACTATTTAAAAACTAAAATATTTTTTTGAAAAATTTTCTAAACTTTTTTCTATTTTTTATGACTTTTTTAAATTTTAAAATGAGAATAATCTTAGGAAATAAATAATAAAAAGGAAATTATGAAATTTAAACTTTACAAAAGCAAAATTATTTTTCATACGTCCTATATGATAAAAGAAAATTTTGAAAAAAAGAATTGTATTTTTTAACTTTTAAATAATTTATTATGAATTAAATATAATTTAAACTAATTAAACGATTTAAAAAATATTAAATGATTTTATAAAAATCTGAAAAAATTATTGAAAGAGCTAAAAACTATTTAAAAGCTAGGAAAAATAAAAATGATCACAATAAGCCCGAATAAGCTGCCTAATAAGCTATGAAAAGCTGCCTAAGTTATATAAATAAAAATTAAAAGGGTTTAAATAAAACAAAGTGTAAAGATTTAACAAAATAGTGTGGTAGCACATATGGTTAGAAGGCTGGGAGTTGCGTCTGATGGGTAGAGCAGAGGTCACGAGTTCAAACCCTACTGCTCTCTTTTCTGTTCGTTTTTATTTTCTTTTAATATCACCACAAAATACAACAGAATATATAAAAAACAAAGAAGAATAAACAAAAATGCCAAGATCAGATGGTGAGGAGGTGTTAGTGCAGCGTCTGTTATGGTGGCAGAAGTCTGCAGTTCGAGCCCTGCTCACTGCTACTTTTTGACAGATTATATTTATTTGTCTTTTATTTTGCTTTAGATTTTGGAATAAACAGGATACACTCCTAGTAGTTGGCTAGGAGGTGACTAGCCGCAACATAAATCAACAAATAAGAGCAAAATCTAAGAAGGGTAAAAGCTATAAAATACCATCGTACTTATTCATTTGTGCCGACTTTAAACACTTACTAACTAGTCTCGTGACCTTACCATTCTACTTTCGAATTTGTTCCGACTATAACAATATTAGTGTAAAATGACTATATTGCCCTTATCTCCTTCCACTTTATTACATTTATTTTATTTTCCTAGATCTTTACATTTATTTTATTTTCCCAGATCTTATCACAGATTTGGCCAATCGCCACTTTCATATATAATAGATGTTACTTTAAGTATTAAATCAAACACATTCTAATCAGTATTCATACCCCATTCCATACTTTCAACGAATTCGATTTTTGATTTTAGATTTTCACCTTGTACTTTTTGCATCTTTGGCCAATCGCCACTTGAAAATGAAAGAGAAATCTTTGTAGGGGCTCCTGAAGTACGGTAATAATGAGGCACACGTGAAGAAAGGACACATATTGTTTTCTTGGGTGTTGGTGGAACCAACAACATTACTAGCGACCAGTATTCTTGCGGTGATGGGAAAACAAAAAAGAGAGGACACCATAGACTTGAGCAAAAGAAGATTAAGTTTAGTAGTTGAAGAACGGAAGATTATAGATCCGACATACAGTGAAGGCGATGCCAACAGTGAAGGATGATGCCACATAAAAAGGCTATGCATATAATTACCTAACAATGCGAAGAAAGTTAGTGTTAGTTAGGTGATTTTACACTTATCTCAGCTATCAGTTTTGTTAAGGAAACTTAACAATATCCTAAAGCTCTACAACCTTTAGGTCATTTGTTCGAGCATAGGGGGAGGATTGATGGTTTAGGAATGAAGACAACATAATAGGTAAAGAAGATGAAGGGTATATTAGTCATTTAAAAGGGTAATATAGTCATTTCACACTATTATTGGTATAGTCAGATTATATTTGAAAGTAGAATGGTAAAGTCACGAGATTAATTAGTAAGTGTTTAAAGTCGGCACAAATGAATAAATACGATGGTATTTTATAACGTTTACCCATCTAAGAATTACAAGCATAGCAAAATGAACAAGAACCTGGACTATGAACAGTGGCAGAAGGTAAAACAACATTGTTTCAGGTTCTAGGCAGATTATTTCACGTAATATTAAGCGCACCAATAAGCTTAAAATCACCAAGTGAACCTCAAACAGATGAGAATCAAGTCCTAAGCTAATCAAATGCTGAAAGTTTAAAACCTAAAGTGGAGTCTAAAATTTCTAAAACCTGCTGATGCTTTGTGCATTTGATATCGTCAAAAATGGCCAAAATGAATGCACATAATTACTCCTAAGTTGTTCTAGCCTAAGTTACATATGTAAAACATGAAAGTAATATCAAACCAACACAAAACACACTAAAAGGAGCAGGAAATACAACTAATTCAGAAACTTGGATCCTACTGATTGTGTAATATGCAAAAACTTAGTGCACACCTAATTTTTTTTGAATTTCATGATTTTATAAAACGGTAAAGCAATTTTCTAATATTACTAACCTCAAAAAGATGTTGCAATTGCAACTTAGGCCTAGTTCTAAACTAAAGACGAAGATCAAGCATGTGCCAAACACATATTAACTAACAGAAAATGAAAATAGCAAAGTAACTTATCAAATTTAAAGAACAAGCATAAACTTAAATATCATATAAAGTAAGACAGCAGAAAATTAAACTAGAAGAACCAAGAAAAAAAACAGTTAGGCACAAAGCACGTAAGTAGTAAAAAAATAAGCTTCCAGCAGGACGGTTATGCAAAGAAGATAGAATGAAAAATAAAAACTTACATTGAGTCGACTCACAATCTGAGCTGACTAAGCTTTCTATAAGCTCTCCCCTTTCCTCTTATCAGCTTATAACCACCACCAACTTATGAGATATCGGCTTATGCAAATGAGCTTTTAGGCTTCTTTGATCTACAACAGAAACAAAGAACCTGTATCCTTCCTTCGTTCTTGAACCTGAAGAAAATAAAGGAAAAAGGACAGAGAAAACAAGAGCTATAAGCTCAGCTTATTTTTCAATAAGCTGTGACTTATGGCTTATGTAACAGTAAAAATAAAGATAAGAAAATCTGACTTTTTCTAAAACTCTTGGAACCAAAAACATGCAACTGAATTTAACAAGTACCAACATGAATTTGAACCACAGATTTTTGCAAGAACTCTAAAGTGAACATGAAATGAACTTTATGCTATAACATAACACTAACTTGATGTGTCAAATCAAACTAGCATTATCAGTTATATCATAAAGGGTCTCAAAAAAAACTTTTCAATCAAATTTCTTTGAACTAAAAAAACGCTTTTGATGAAACTGAAAATATAACTTGCAGAAATTAAAAAGGGACGAATTTAAAGACAAGAAAATAAATGGAACACAAGAATTACAAGGCCCAAATATCACTTTAACTATTCAATAAAAGAGGTTTACAATTTTTGGAACAAAATTTTCAAATAGGCAAAATAAAAAAGGAGATGCAATAACAAAACAAGGTCATATAAGTCTCATGAGCTCTTGATTTGTCAAGTCAACAGCTTATGAGAAGCTTATGAACACGTTTGGTAAAAGTTGAAATAAACTTGCACAATACTAAATCAAAAACAATATCCAAAACACTACAGCTAATTGGAACTCAGAATTGAATGCAAATTTTATAAAAACTTTAAATATTCATTTATAAAAAATTACATAAAAAACTGGAACAAGAAAAAAAATAAACACCTAACTGGCTTATATATTGGCGACATGAAGATTCTAGAAAAAATGAAAACACAAACCCTAATGACATGTAATTCCATTGCTGCCCTTGGATATTCGTTTGAAGATGCCATATTCTACTTTGAATTCTTGGTCCATGGATGATCATGTGATCTTTGGTGGAATGAGCTGTTCTTTGACAAATCTTAACCTTTGAATGTTTCTTTGGGAGTAAGAAACTCAATAAGAATCGTTAGATTGCTGTACTACCTTTGTTCTTTAGCAAAAAATGAAGCAGGGGACCATAGGAGTGGGGTCTTGGGAGCATGTGAGGTTGTTTGGGGAGTGGGGGAAAGGATGATGGTGACGTGAATAGTAGTTCTGGAGTGGATTAAGTTTAATCATCAAGTGTTGATGATGATTATGAATTAGGGTTCATAAGAGATTTTTTGGGGGTTAATGAAAACAGTGAAGGTTTCCCAGTTGTGTCATTAATGAAAAATTTGTTTTAAATAAAACTTATTTATTAATTAACATGGTTTAGTGGGTTGGGATGTTTTGGTTAGGTCGGGTATATGGGTAAATGGTTGGTTTGGGTGAGGTGTCAACATGGTATTGGGTGGGTAAGTTTTGTTGTCTGGCAAAAATAGTCCCTATGCTCACAAACTTTTGTCATTCCAAGATTAAACAGCAAATACTCTCCATTACTTTGATATCAAGTTTGTACCATTTGTCAATTTTGGCACTAACAATGTAATAACTTTGATTAAGGACCACTCATGCAACTTTGGCATATTTCAAGGGCTTTTCTTATAAATTCTTGAAATTTTAGGGACCCACATGTAATTTTGAGGTTTCACAAGGGTATAAAAAGACAAGTCTTCAAAAGATGAGGGACCAATCTTGACAATCTTCAAAACTTCAAGGACTTCTTTGGTAATTCATTGTTCGGGTCCGGTTCTTTGTGCGGCTTCATTTCCCGTGTTCATTTTTGCTTGATTCTTGTTCTCTTTTGGTGAATTCACGATATCCGTACCTAAAATACACAATGAACATTGTTTCGGTTTTGATTCTTGTTCTCTTATGTCTCGATTTTGCCAATTCAAATTACGACCTTGATTATAACCTTGATTTTGATTCGAAAATTTCCTTGTTGATTATTTCCTTGAAAATTGTTTCGGTTTTGATTAAAATTGTTGCCTTGGTTAAAATTGCCTTGTTGTGATGGACCAGCGTTATTTTGATTTTGATTAGAAAAATTGTTGTTTAACGCACTCACATTCGACGTTTGGCCATCCGTAGCCGCACACTCGTAATAATTATAAGGTCCATCACAAAACGTACATGATGTCTCAACCGCTTTCATCGTAGCGGGAGCGTCTTTCTTTTGCATTTCAACGAGAAAAGACGTAAACACATTCGTCAACTTGTCGACTTTTACATCAACTCTCTCAATTTCGCGATTAGAACTACTAACATTGGCGACATTGGCAACACTCGGTACGTTGCGGAGTTGGTAAACCTTGGATCGATTCTCGATAATCATTAATGCATCTTTCGGAGTCATACACAAAAAGTTGCCACCGGCTGCGGAATTCAACGAATCTTGTTCTTGAAAACTAAGACCGTTGTAAAACGTATCGATTTGGTGCAACTCGGAAAATCCATGGTGAGGACATTGCCTAAAAATTCTTTAAAACGATCCCACGCGTCTCTAAAAGATTCATTCGGTTTTTGCTCAAATTTCGTAATTTCATTTTTGAAAAACGTTGTTTTAGACGGTGGGAAAAAATAATTAACGAACTTGGAGACGAGATCCTTCCACGTAATTATCGAATTAGGTGGCTCTTTCTCGTACCAATCCTTGGCGGCACCATCGAGCAAGTACGGAAAAAGCATAAGCTTGACGACATCGGTGTTGACGTTCTTAAACTTGCTCGTGGCTAAAAGTCGATCAAAATTCCGAATGGTCGTGAGGATTATCGACTTCACGACCTCGAAACTTCGTAACTTGGATTAACGAAATCATTCCGCTCTTAATCTCAAAATTCTCTGCTTGGATAGCGGGAATTACGATCGCGTCTCCATAACCCTCGGTGGGCGCTTGGAGCAATTCCATCATCGAACGATTGTCGGCCATCTCCTCTACGGTTTCTTCAACAACGATATTAGGAACGTCGGTTTCTAAATATCTTCTACGTTATCAATTCCTTCGATTACGATTGCGTCGATTCGAAGCGTCGCTAGAATTAGAATAATCCTTCGATCGAGTGCGCACGCACTAAGCGTAGAATGAGGGATAGCAAAGAAGATTCTTTTTGGGGTTTTTCGATTTTTCAATTTTTTTTTTGATTGTTTTTTAATTTTATTTTTTTTTGGATTTTTTTGTGTATTACGTAGACTCAAATCTACAAATCTCTCCTCAAATCGATTTCTCGATCAAAGGAGCCTCAAAGAATGAAAACGATCACGTGGAGTGAACGCCTTCGATGACTTTAGAACGTTGGTGGATCACCAAAACGTTCAAGAGGGTTTAATCTTGAAAACAAGAAAATATATATGATACGTAGATAATACTTGGGCGGCAAACCCTCGATTGACCCTCTTTCTCAAAACACGCACAAGCAAGCGGGGGAAACGATGCGGCGCTAAGCACTTAAGAGACTTTTTCCCGTAGATCGTGAAATACAACCGCCTTCTACCCACCTTATAGTTTGTGTTAATTGAAATTAAGCCTCACGAAAGTATTTATCTATTTTGCCTTTAAACGTTTTCTTTAGATTCGAATACAATGATGGAGTGATGAAATCCCGAATCAAGGTTGCGTTTTCACGCTTTTGGAGTACTTGTGTATTTATTGTTCAACGTAAGTAATATATTCACAAGAAAAATGAAAACGATAATGGATATCTACAATATAGTAAAAGATTGTTGTTTGTTTAATTTAGGAAAATTAAACACGTTTTATTTGGATACTATAATATAATAAGAAAAAATAACAAAAATGAGTATGTACGATATTTACGCTTTCCAAAAATTGAAAAGCAAAAACGCACTACTCACACAAACACGATAATAATAATGGCAACTCAAAAACACCTCCCCGGCAGCGGCACCATTTATGATGCGGTATTTTTGTACACTTTATTTTAGGAAAAACAAAGCGACAAAAGTGGGTAAGTATTAAGTATCACGTTTTGTGAAAAACGCGAATACTCGTCGTCGAGTTCGTTCTCGGTGGAGGTATGGTGTTTAGCCAAAATATATAGACGTATTTAATCGAGTGATTACGTTTTTGGAAAGAAGGAAAGAAAAGAAAACGTGAGCGGACTACGCTCAAAACGGACGAAAACGCGCGAACGTACGAACGTAAAAACGCGACTCAACGAACATTTTCGACTTATTAAAAATATCTAAAACTACCTAAAAAGTCTAACTAAGAGAACTTTGCAAACCAAAAATTTTTAAAGTGCTTAAGTTATTTTGTATTAAATATTTAAAGTTAACTAAAAATCCTAAAAAATAAATTAACTAAGAAAAGGACAAAATTCAAACTTTATTATTTGCAAACCTAGTTATACTATTTAAAAACTAAAAATATTTTTTTGAAAAGTTTTCTAAACTTTTTTCTATTTTTTATGACTTTTTAAAATTTTAAAATAGAATAATCTTAGGAAATAAATAATAAAAAGGATATTATGAAATTTAAACTTACAAAAACAAAATTCTTTTTCCTACGTCCTATATGATAAAAGAAAATTTTGAAAAAAAGAATTGTATTTTTTTGACTTTTAAATCATTTATTATGAAATAAATATTATTTAAACTTATTAAACGATTTAAAAAATATTAAATGATTTTATAAAAATCTGAAAAAATTATTGAAAGAGCTAAAAATTATTTAAAAGCTAGGAAAAATAAAAGATGAGCACAATAAGCCCGAATAAGCTGCCTAATAAGCTATGAAAAGCTGCCTAAGTTATATAAATAAAAATTAAAAGGGTTTAAATAAAAGAAAGTGTAAACATTTAACAAAAAAGTGTGGTAGCACAGATGGTTAGAAGGCTGGGAGTTGCGTCAGATGGGGAGAGCAAAGGTCACGAGTTCAAACCCTGTTGCTCTCTTTTCTGTTCATTTTTATTTTCTTTTAATATCACCACAAAATACAACAGAATATATAAAAAAAACAAAGAAGAATAAACAAAAATGCCAAGATCAGATGGTGAGGAGGTGTTAGTGCAGCGTCTGTTATGGTGGTAGAAGTCTGCAGTTCGAGCCCTGCTCACTGTTACTTTTTGACAGATTATATTTATTTGGCTTTTATTTTTCTTTGGATTTTGGAATAAACAGGATACACTCCTAGCAGTTGGCTAGGAGGTGACTAGCAACAACATAAATCAGCAAATAAGAGCAGAATCTAAGAATTACAAGCATAGCAAAATGAACAAGAACCTGGACTGTGAACAGTGACAGAAGGTAAAACAACATTGTTTCAGGTTCTAGGCAGATTATTTCACTTAATATTAAGCGCACCAATAAGCTTCAAATCACCAAGTGAACCTCAAACAGATGAGAATCAAGTCCTAAGCTAATCAAATGCTGAAAGTTTAAAACCTAAAGTGGAGTCTAAAATTTCAAAAACCTGCTGATGCTTTGTGCATTTGATATGGTCAAAAATGGACAAAATGAATGCACATAATTACCCCTAAGTTGTTCTAGCCTAAGGTACTTATGTAAAACATGAAAGTAATATCAAACCAACACAAAACAAACTAAAAGGAGCAGGAAATACAACTAATTCAGAAACTTGGATCCTACTGATTGTAATATGCAGAAACTTAGTGCACACCTATTTTTTTTGTATTTCATGATTTTATAAAAAGTTAAAGCAACTTTCTAATATTACTAACCTCAAAAACATGTTGCAATCGAAACTTAGGCCTAGTTCTAAACTAAAGACGAAGATCAATCATGTGTCAAACACTGATTAACTAAAAGAAAATGAAAATAGCAAAGTAACTTATCAAATTTAAAGAACAAGCCTAAACTTAAATATCATATAAAGTAAGACGGCAGAAAATTAAACTAGAAGAACCAAGAAAAAAAAACAGTTAGGCACAAAGCACGTAAGTAGTAAAAAGTAAGCTTCCAGCGGGACGGTTATGCAAAGAAGATAAAATGAAAAAGAACAACTTACATTGAGTCGACTCACAATCCGAGCCGATTAAGCTTTCTATAAGCTCGCCCCTTTCCTCTTATCAGCTTATAACCACCACCAACTTATGAGATATCGGCTTATGCAAATGAGCTTTTAGGCTTCTTTGATCTACAACAGAAACAAAGAACCTGTATCCTTCCTTCATTCTTGAATCTGAAGAAAATAAAGGAAAAAGGACAGAGAAAACAAGAGCTATAAGCTCAGCTTATTTTTCAATAAGCTGGGACTTATGGCTTATGTAACAATAAAAATAAAGATAAGAAAATCTGACTTTTTCTAAAACTCTTGGAACCAAAAACTTGCAACTGAATTTAACAAGTACCAACATGAATTTGAACCACAAATTTTTGCAAGAACTCTAAAGTGAACATGAAATGAACTATATGCTATAACATAACACTAACTTGATGTGTCAAATCAAACTAGCATTATCAGTTATATCATAAAGGGTCTCAAAAAAAACTTTTAAATCAAATTTCTTTGAACTAAAAAAACTCTTTTGATGAAACTGAAAATATAACTTGCAGAAATTAAAAAGGGACGAATTTAAAGACAAGAAAATAAATGGAACACAAGAATTGCAAGGCCCAAATATCACTTTAACTATTCAATAAAAGGGGTTTAAAATTTTTGGAACAAAATTTTCAAATAGGCAAAATAAAAAAGAAGATGCAATAACAAAACAAGGTCATATAAGTCTCATGAGCTCTTGATTTGTCAAGTCAACAGCTTATGAGAATCTTATATAACTTTGGGTCCCAAAGTCTTAACCAAGAATTTTGATGAACACGTTTGGTAAAAGTTGAAATAAAATTGCACATTACTAAATCAAAAACAATATCCAAAACAATACAGCTAATTGGAACTCAGAATTGAATGCAAATTTTATAAAAACTTTAAATATTCATTTCTAAAAAATTACATAAAAAACTGGAACAAGAAAAAAAATAAACACCTAACTGCCTTATATATTGGCGACATGAAGATTCTAGAAAAATGAAAACACAAACCCTAATGACATGTAATTCCATTGCTGCCCTTGGATATTCGTTTGAAGATACCATATTCTACTTTGAATTCTTGGTCCATGGATGATCATGTGATATTTGGTGGAATGAGTTGTTCTTTGACAAATCTTAACCTTTGAATGTTCCTTTGGGAGTAAGAAACTCAATGAGAATCGTTGGATTGTTGTACCACCTTTGTTCTTTTGAAAAAAATGAAGCAGGGGACCATAGGAGTGGGGTCTTGGGAGCATGTGAGGTTGTTTGGGGAGTGGGGGAAAGGATGATGGTGACATGAATAGTGGTTCTGGAGTGGATTAAGTTTAATCATCAAGTGTTGATGATGATTATGAATTAGGGTTCATAAGAGATTTTTTTGGGGGTTAATGAAAACAATAAAGGTTTCCCGGTTGTGTCATTAATAAAAAATTTTGTTTTAAATAAAACTTATTTATTAATAAACATGGTTTAGTGGGTTGGGATGTATTGGCTGGGTCGGGTATATAGGTAAATGGGTGGTTTGGGTGAGGTGTCAACATGGTATTGGGTGGGTAAGTTTTGTTGTCTGGCAGAAATAGTCCCTATGCTCACAAACTTGTCATTCCAAGATTAAACAGCAAATACTCTCCATTCCTTTGATATCAAGTTTGTACCATTTGTCAATTTTGGCACAAACAATGTAATAACTTTGATTAAGGACCACTCATGCAACTTTGGCATATTTCAAGGGCTTTTCTTGTACATTCTTGAAATTTTAGGGACCCACATGTAATTTTGAGGTTTTACAAGGGTATAAAATGATAAGTCTTCAAAAGATGAGGGACCAATCTTGAAAATCTTCAAAACTTCAAGGACTTCTTTGGGAATTCATTGTTCGGGTCCGGTTTTTTATGCGGCTTCATTTCGCGTGTTCATTTTTGCTTGATTCTTATTCTCTTTTGGTGAATTCACGATATCCGTACCTAAAATACACAATGAACATTGTTTCGGTTTTGATTCTTGTTCTCTTATGTCTCGATTTTGCCAATTCAAATTACGACCTTGATTATAACCTTGATTTTGATTCGAAAAATTTCCTTGTTGATTATTTCCTTGAAAATTGTTTCGGTTTTGATTAAATTTTTGCCTTGGTTATAATTGCCTTGTTGTGATGGACCGGCGTTATTTTGATTTTGATTAGAAAAATTGTTGTTTAACGCACTCACATTCGACCTTTGGCCATCCGTAGCCGCACACTCGTAATAATTATGAGTTCCACCACAAAACATACACGATGTCTCAACCGCTTTCACCGTAGCGGGAGCGTCTTTCTTTTGCATTTCAACGAGAAAAGACGTAACCACATTTGTCAACTTGTCGACTTTTGCATCAACTCTCTCAATGTCGCGATTAGAACTACTAACATTGGTGACATTGGCAACACTCGGTGCGTTGCGGAGTTGGTAAACCTTGGATCGATTCTCGATAATCATTAATGCATCTTTCAGAGTCTTACATAAAAAGTTGCCACCGGCGGCGGAATTCAACGAATCTTGTACTTGAAAACTAAGACCGTTGTAAAACGTATCGATTTGGTGCAGCTCGGAAAATCCATGGTGAGGACATTGCCTAAGCAATTCCTTAAAACGATCCCACGCGTCTCTAAAAGATTCATTCGGTTTTTGCTCAAATTTCGTAATTTCATTTTTGAAAAACGTTGTCTTAGACGGTGGGAAAAAATAATTAAGGAACTTGGAGACGAGATCCTTCCACGTAATTATCGAATTAGGTGGATCTTTTTCGTACCAATCCTTGGCGGCACCATCGAGCGAGTATGGAAAAAGCATAAGCTTGACGACATCGGTGTCGACGTTCTTAAACTTGCTCGTGGCTAAAAGTCGATCAAAATTCCGAATATGGTCGTGAGGATTATCGGCTTCACGGCCTCGAAACTTCGTAGCTTGGATTAACGAAATCATTCCGCTCTTAATCTCAAAATTCTCCGCTTCGATAGCGGGAATTACGATCGTGTCTCCATAACCCTCGGTGGGCGCTTGGAGCAATTCCATCATCGAACGATTGTCGGCCATCTCCTTTACTGTTTCTTCAACAACGATATTAGGAACGTCGGTTTCTAAATCTCGTCTACGTTGTCTATTCCTTCGATTACGATTGCGTCGATTCGAAGCGTCGCTAGAATTAGAATAATCCTTCGATCGAGTGCGAATGCACTAAGCGTAGAATGGGGGATAGCAAAGAAGATTCTTTTTGGGGGTTTTCGATTTTTCAATTTTTTTTGTTTTTGATTGTTTTTTAATTTATTTTTTTCGATTTTTTTGTGTATTACGTAGACTCAAATCTACAAATCTATCCTCGAATCGATTTCTCGATTAAAGAAGACTTAAAGAATGAAAACGATCACGTGGAGTGAACGCCTTCGATGACTTTAGAACGTTAGTGGAACACAAAAACGTTCAAGAGGGTTTAATCTTGAAAACAAGCAAATATATATGATACGTAGATAATACTTGGGCGGCAAACCCTCGATTGACCCTCTTTCTCAAAACACGCACAAGCAAGCGGGGGAAAGGAGGCGCTAAGAACTTAAGAGCCTTTTTCCCTTAGGTCGTGAAATACAACCGCCTTATACCCACCTTATTGTTTGTGTTAATTGAAATTAAGCCTCACGAAAGTATTTATCTATTTTGCCTTTAAACTTTTGCTTTAGATTCGTATACAATGATCGAGTGATGAAATCCCGAATCAAGGTTGCGTTTTCACGCTTTTGGAGTACTTGTGTATTTATTGTTCTACGTAAGAAATATATTCACAAGAAAAACGAAAACGATAATGGATATCTACAATATAGTAAAAGATTGTTGTGTGTTTAATTTAGGAAAATTAAACACGTTTTATTTGGATACTATAATATAATAAGAAAAAATAACAAAAATGAGTATGTACGATATTTACGCTTTCCAAAAATTGAAAAGCAAAAACGTACTACTCACACAAACACGATAATAATAATGGAAACTCAAAAACACCTCCCCGGCAGCAGCGCCATTTATGATGCGGTATTTTTGTACACTTTAATTTAGGAAAAACAAAGCGGCAAAAAGCGGGTAAGTATTAAGTATCACATTTTGTGAATAACGCGAATACTCGTCGTCGAGTTCGTTCTCGGTGGAGGTATGGTGTTTAGCCAAAATATATAGACGTATTTAATCGAGTGATTACATTTTTGGAAAGAACGAAAGAAAAGAAAACGTGATCGGACTACGCTCAAAACGGACGAAAACGCGCGAACGTACGAACGTAAAAACGCGACCCAGCGAAAATTTTCGACTTAAAAATAATTAAAAATACCTAAAAATATCTGAAAAGTCTAACTAAGAGAACTTCGCAAACCAAAAATTTTTAAAGTGCTTCTTTATTTTATATTAATATTTAAATTTAATTAAAGTTACTAAAAAATAATTTAACTAAGAAAAGGACAAAATTCAAACTTTATTATTTGCAAACCTAGTTATACTATTTAAAAACTAAAAATATTTTTTTGAAATTTTTTCTAAACTTTTTTCTATTTTTCATGACTTTTTTAAATTTTAAAATGAGAATAATCTTAGGAAATAAATAATAAAAAGAAAATTATGAAATTTAAACTTTACAAAAGTAAAATTATTTTTCGTACGTCCTATACGATAAAAGAAAATTTTGAAAAAAAGAATTGTATTTTTTTTACTTTTAAATAATTCAAACCCTTCTGTTCGTTTTTATTTTCTTTTAATATCACCATAAAATACAATAGGATATATAAAAAAACAAAGAAGAATAAACAAAAATGCCAAGATCAGATGGTGAGGAGGTGTTAGTGCAGCGTCTGTTATGGTGGCAGAAGTCTGCAGTTCGAGCCCTGCTCACTGTTACTTTTTGACAGATTATATTTATTTGGCTTTTATTTTGCTTTGGATTTTGGAATAAACAGGATACACTCCTAGCAGTTGGCTAGGAGGTGACTAGCAGCAACATATATCAGCAAATAAGAGCGGAACCTAAGAATTACAAGCATAGCAAAATGAACAAGAACCTGGACTGTGAACAGTGGCACAAGGTAAAACAACATTGTTTCAGGTTCTAGGCAGATTATTTCACTTAATATTAAGCGTACCAATAAGCTTCAAATCACCAAGTGAACCTCAAACAGATGAGAATCGAGTCCTAAGCTAATCAAATGCTGAAAGTTTAAAACCTAAAGTGGAGTCTAAAATTTCTAAAACCTGCTGATGCTTTGTGCATTTGATATGGTCAAAAATGGACAAAATGAATGCACATAATTACTCCTAAGTTGTTCTAGCCTAAGGTACTTATGCAAAACATGAAAGTAATATCAAACCAACACAAAACACACTAAAAGGAGCAGGAAATACAACTAATTCAGAAACTTGGATCCTACTAATTGTAATATGCAGAAACTTATTACACACCTAATTTTTTTGTATTTCATGATTTTATAAAAAGTTAAAGCAATTTTCTAATATTACTAACCTCAAAAAGATGTTGCAATTGAAACTTAGGCCTAGTGAAAATAGCAAAGTAACATAACAAATTTAAAGAACAAGCATAAAATTAAATATCATATAATGTAAGACGGCATAAAATTAAACTAGAAGAACCAAGAAAAAAACAGTTAGGCACAAAGAACGTAAGTAGTAAAAAATAAGCTTCCAGCAGGACGGTTATGCAAAGAAGATAAAATGAAAAAGAAAAACTTACATTGAGTCGACTCACAATCCGAGCCGGCTAAGCTTTCTATAAGCTCGCCCCTTTCCTCTTATCAGCTTATAACCACCACCAACTTATGAGATATCGGCTTATGCAAGTGAGCTTTTAGGCTTCTTTGATCTACAACAGAAACAAAGAACCTGTATCCTTCCTTCGTTCTTGAACCTGAAGAAAATAAAGAAAAAAGGACAGAGAAAACAAGAGCTATAAGCTCAGCTTATTTTTCAATAAGCTGGGACTTATGGCTTATGTAACAGTAAAAATAAAGATAAGAAAATCTGACTTTTTCTAAAACTCTTGGAACCAAAAACTTGCAACTGAATTTAACAAGTACCAACATGAATTTGAACCACAGATTTTTGCAAGAACTCTAAAGTGAACATGAAATGAACTTTATGCTATAACATAACACTAACTTGATGTGTTAAATCAAACTAGCATTATCAGTTATATCATAAAGGGTCTCAAAAAAACTTTTCAATCAAATTTCTTTGAACTAAAAAAAACTCTTTTGATGAAACTGAAAATATAACTTGCAGAAATTAAAAATGGACGAATTTAAAGACATGAAAATAAATGGAACACAAGAATTGCAAGGCCCAAATATCACTTTAACTATTCAATAAAAGGAGTTTACAATTTTTGGAACAAAATTTTGAAATAGGCAAAATAAAAAAGGAGATGCAATAACAAAACAAGGTCATATAAGTCTCATGAGCTCTTGATTTGTCAAGTCAACAGCTCATGAGAAGCTTATATAACTTTGGGTCCCAAAGTCTTAACCAAGAATTTTGATGAACATGTTTGGTAAAAGTTGAAATAAACTTGTACAATACTAAATCAAAATCAATATCCAAAACACTACAGCTAATTGGAACTCATAATTGAATGTAAATTTTATAAAAACTTTAAATATTCATTTATAAAAAAATACATAAAAAACTGGAAAAAGAAAAAAAAATAAACACCTAACTGCCTTATATATTGGCGACATGAAGATTCTAGAAAAAATGAAAACGCAAACCCTAATGACATGTAATTCCATTGCTGCCCTTAGATATTCGTTTGAAGATGCCATATTCTACTTTGAATTCTTGGTCCATAGATGATCATGTGATCTTTGGTGGAAGGAGCTGTTCTTCGACAAATCTTAACCTTTCAATGTTCCTTTGGGAGTAAGAAACTCAATGAGAATCGTTGGATTGTTGTACCACCTTTGTTCTTTAGCAAAAAATGAAGAAGGGGGCCATAGGAGTGGGGTCTTGGGAGCATGTGAGGTTGTTTGGGGAGTGGGCGAAAGGATGATGGTGACGTGAATAGTGGTTCTGGAGTGGATTAAGTTTAATCATCAAGTGTTGATGATGATTATAAATTAGGGTTCATAAGAGATTTTTGGGGGGTTAATGAAAACAATAAAGGTTTCCCGGTTGTCTCATTAATAAAAAATTTGTTTTAACTAAAACTTAGTTATTAATAAACATGGTTTAGTGGGTTGGGATGTATTGGTTGGGCCGGGTATATGGGTAAATGGGTGGTTTGGGTGAGGTGTCAACATGGTATTGGGTGGGTAAGTTTTTTTGTCTAGCAGAAATAGTCCCTATGCTCACAAACTTTTGTCATTACAAGATTAAACAGCAAATACTCTCCATTCCTTTGATATCAAGTTTGTACCATTTGTCAATTTTGGCACAAACAATGAAATAACTTTGATTAAGGACCACTCATGCAACTTTGGCATATTTCAAGGGCTTTTCTTGTATATTCTTGAAATTTTAGGGACCCACATGTAATTTTGAGGTTTTACAAGGGTATAAAATGACAAGTCTTCAAAAGATGAGGGACCAATCTTGACAATCTTCAAAACTTTAAGGACTTCTTTGGGAATTCATTGTTCGGGTCCGGTTCTTTGTGCGGATTCATTTCCCATGTTCATTTTGCTTGATTCTTGTTCTCTTTTGGTGAATTCACGATATCCATACCTAAAATACACAATGAACAAACACAAGCATATTTTGGGTATTTTATGACATTTTTAAGAATTTTGAGCCCGATTTGGACGATGAGACTATGTATAATTGCAGTCTCATCACTCCCCCATACTGAATCATTGTCGTGCCCTCACGCAATGCTAGAATTAAGTATCGTAGCACTTCCAAAATTCATTTTATGATGACATTTATTGAAGACATAAACTTAAATAAACTACTACACGTGTTTAAGACATAATGCATTGTTTTCATCACGATTAAGTGACTTTTAGGGTCAAAGAATAAGAACACGTGAATGCCTCATAGAGATAAGTTCGTCATCCTCGATTTTCACTCGATTCCATGCTAAGCGTGTAACGAGATCATTGTTATTATAAGTTAGCAACACGATCATATCTCATGAGTGTTAATTACGAACCTAAACTCCCTTATTCCTACTTGGTATCTCCTATATTTTATTTTGTCTAAATGATCACGAGGATACATCATTGAATTATGTGTGAATAGAGATTAAGTCTAAAAATAGAGTTTTAACGGTGTAACCAAAACCATCGAATTAATAATTCATCCTAATAGACAACGATGTCAAAAAATTAAGTCAACAAGAAGGATCGATAAACACGGTTTTATAACGGTTTTGAACATGAGACTTATTATCAAGACTTTTATACGCCCCCTAACGGAAGGGCCTTATTATCATAGGTTTACCTCCATCTTTTATTCAACTCCGCCATGGAGCTTTTATTATGACTTCGGTCTTGCCTTGCCTTTTATTATCCGCCATCATCGGTGGTTTTATTATGGCCAAAGACGTATATCCTCACGCTAAAGCGAATTTTGAATCTTTAAAGCTTCAAAGATTAAGGCTTGATTCACTTTCAATTTGGGCATAGATTTTTCGGCCTTGTGAGCTTCAAATTTTTGCTTTATTTAGGTGAGCACTTGAAATCTTATTATTGTGTGAAGCTTTCGATTATTCGGGTTCCAATACTTCAAAACCGTGCGCTGGCGATACCTTAATGTTTTCCCAATTTAATTACATAGAAGCTACTAAAACAAATTAGAAACCAACAATAGTGACTAAACCGCTAAATCAATATTTATTAACAATTTATTATGCAAAAGCGTGGGGAGAATAAGCTAATAATTACTACACATGAGATCGTGACGATTACGAGACTTATAAATAACTCTATCATTTCTCGTCCTCATTTAAGAGACTTAGCCTAAAAAGTTAAGGAATTGAAGCTAAGTGCTCAACACGCACGGTCGAGCCAAAAATTACTCTCATTCTCACCATCGGAAAACCTACATTCGTGTCTTAAACACTTATGAAAAATAAGATAAATTTTAAACTTTGGCCATTTTTAGCCTTATTTTGCAACAAAACGATATCAAAACGATGAATATTGGACTGCGTGTTGACGTAAGCAAGGTGAAGTATCTACTCACCCCCCCCCCCCCCCCCATACTAGAACTAAACATTATCCTCAATGTTTCGAGTCTAGGGGTGAAAACACCCCCATACTAGAGACGAAGTCGAATGCTTAATCTCGAGCATGGAAAGTGTAAAACGAATAACCTAAAAGCCGTTTATGAATTATGCTAATAAGATAAACGTTAGAACATAAAAGGATATCATCGGATATCGGAATCTCCAAAGGCAACGATCGAAGCTCGAGTGATCCGTAAAACGAACACGAGAGGCTTCAATGATGACGATGAACCTAATAAATCACAATCACAAATAACCACGGAACAAAGGTTGAAAGAGCACAAGTCCCCTCGTTACACTAATTTGAAAATGATAATATTTACAAGGATAAGCATGAGAATCCCCCACGAGGCACCTTGTTTTTAATAACCGAGTCAAAAGCTCGACTCGAATCCCCATAAATGTGATCATTTAGGGATAATCTTGGTATGGTCATTTTTGGTGGGGCTTACATGATAAACAATGCCCAAAAGCACGTGTAGTACTTTAAAAACCTGATACACGTATACCGGGGTCAAAGATAGCGTCCTCGTTTTCGGATGAAAGACGAACAACGCTACTTCAACACGAACTAGAACCCCAAAGGGGTAGAAGAAAAGAGATGAGAAGTAGAAAGGCGGGGCAATGGGTAAGTCAACATAATGGGCTACTCGAGGTAGACTCACACCAAGCAAATGAATAAGATTTCCATTTATTGCATCTGTGGAAGACCTAGATTTCCCTTTACAAGCAATTATGGGATATTAAATCTCGTCCTCGGTGGAGAAATGTGAGGGAACATTAGGGGCTTCCCCCACACTAGATCCACACACACCATCGTCAAAAGGAGTAGAGAGGTGGTAGCACTCATATAACGTGGTGATGATGGAGTTAAACTTGTATAAAAATCTTTTAAAACATTTTTAAAATCTTTCCCTTTTTCATCGTTTAAAAACTCTTTATGAAAACCCGATTGAATAATGTCGAAAATATTTGGCGTGCCAAATTCAAAATTAGTCGCGCTAAAAATTCTCACATTTAAGTCATTGGTGGGAGGGGGTGGCGGATTATATAAGTTTTCAAAACGTCGATCAATAAAGAACACCGCCCCCTCGGGGTCTACATACTCGTCATCCTCATGAACGTCGATCTCATCGATTTCTTCATCAAAGATAGGCTTGTCAAACCAAGGTTTGTCATTCCCCTCCTTGAGTATCTTAGAAACTCTCTCGAAAAGATCATGATCAAGCACGAAACCATCATTCATTTGTGACGATTGTTGATAAGTTAATTCCTCACGAATATGGTAAACGTAATTCTCATTAGAGGAGTGTTGATTAGGTAACTCCTAGAGAATTGGATTTTTGGTGGTCATATGAGTTGGTTCGTCATCGAAAATAAGACGTTCCAACTCATTAAGTTCATCCTCGATTTTGGAAAGATCAACCTCACTCGTAGATGGAAGTGGAGGCAAAAGAGCTAGCTCTCGTTCAATGATTTACTCAATCTCGGGATCAAACTTGTAATCATCGTACTTCACACATTTCTTTTTAGGAGAATCAAAAATTGCATGTGGATTTTGAAGTACGTGATCAATCTCGGCAAAATCGCCATCGTCATCGTCAAAGAAAGAGTCGATGTGAGCACTCACAACCATGGTCTTACAAGTCGAATGACTATGCTTAGGTGACTTTTCTAAGACGAGAGGATCGATGTCGATAAAACCTTTAGCCTTAGTAGGTGTTGGGCTTGGAAAAGGAGGCACTTCGATGGAGTTAGAAGTTGAAGCCTCAAAGACGTGGTCCTTCGAAGGTGGTGAAAACGAGTCCATTTTGGTCATTGTCGTGATGGCACTAACGTCTCCCTTCGGAATTGGTGTGTCACTTGTTTCATCGAATGCATCCCAAAGTGATTTTTCATTCATAAATCTACACATACCCTTTTGAATTAGGTACACGTGTTCTTTATCATTAAAATCATCATCTTTAAAACCGTTCTTGTTAATTTTTTCAAAACATGCATTAAGCCTCATTCTTTCCGCTAAAGTGAACATTTTGAAATCATTAGGTTTAGAAACATTAGGTTTTGAAACCTCGGTTTTTTCATTATCATAAGACACTTGGGATTTACTCGTGAAAAAGTCCATTTTGTCCTCCCCATATCTCATAGTAAGTCTCCCCTCGTGAACGTCGATTACGGTTCGAGCCGTCGAAAAAAATGGTCGGCCTAAAATAATGGGACATTTAGGGTCACACTCGTAATCGGATATAACGAAATCCGCGGGAAAAACAAACTTTCCAACTTTCATATAGACATCCTCAGCTATTCCAATTGGTATAAGTGGCGTACAATTTGCTAGCTGGATTGTCATGTTTGTGGGGGTAAGTCTAGGCAATCTCATCAATTTCCATAGAGAATGAGGCATAAGAATCATGCTAGCACCTAAATCGGCAAGGGCTAAACATCCCTCAATCTCGTAAAAATCACAAGGTAGTAGAAATTGGCCCGGATCCTCTTCCTTTCTCGGCATATGCCTTTTGGGTTTTTTAAGAAGGATCGATGCACAAGTTTCTTCAAGGGTTACTTTGGTTAGGTCGGTAAAGCTCCCTTTTTGAACCGTGGATGGAATTTGAGGTACACGAGGGTGTGCACTCTTTTCCTTGGTCGCCACGTTCACCCCATCAACTTTAGAACAATAAGACGTCTTAGAAGTCAAGGATTGAGAAGAAGGAACAACTCGAAATCCATCAAGGTTAGGGGTAATCACACGACTTTTCTCACGAGACGAGGCGGCTTTACATTGTTCCTTCGGATTTGCAATGGTGTCACTAGGTAACGAATTCGATGAAGCACCCGAGGACTTGTTCATAATGGCCGAAACATTTTTTTAATGTCAATTTTTCCTTGCTCAATCTTCGTGTTTTGAAGTTTCAAAGTATTAGAAAAATCGTTTTTCAAAGTACCAATTTCTCCCTCTAATCGTCTCATATTAGCCTTATTCGTTTTCATGTAATTTTGAAAATCGTTTGACGAACTATTTTGATTTGAATTAAAGTTCCCTTGGTTTTGATTACTTCTTTGAAAATTGTTTTGATTCCCATTTGAAAAATTATTTCCTTGAATGTTGTTGTTTTGAAAACTCGAGTTTTGATTGTTGTCTCGATTTTGCCAATTCAAATTACGACCTTGATTATAACCTTGATTTTGATTCGAAAAATTTCCTTGTTGATTATTTCCTTGAAAATTGTTTCGGTTTTGATTAAAATTGTTGCCTTGGTTATAATTGCCTTGTTGTGATGGACCGGCGTTATTTTGATTTTGATTAGAAAAATTGTTGTTTAACGCACTCATATTCGACGTTTGGCCATCCGTAGCCGCACACTCATAATAATTATGAGGTCCACCACAAAACATACCCGATGTCTCAACCGCTTTCACCGTAGCGGGAGCGTCTTTCTTTTGCATTTCAACGAGAAAAGACGTAAACACATTCGTCAACTTGTCGACTTTTGCATCAACTCTCTCAATGTCGCGATTAGAACTACTAACATTGGCGACATTTGCAACACTCGGTGCGTTGTGTAGTTGGTAAACCTTGGATCAATTCTCGATAATCATTAATGCATCTTTCGTAGTCTTACACAAAAAGTTGCCACCGGCGGCGGAATTCAACGAATCTTGTTCTTGAAAACTAAGACCGTTGTAAAACGTATCGATTTGGTGCAACTCGGAAAATCCATGGTGAGGACATTTGCCTAAGCAATTCCTTAAAACGATCCCACGCGTCTCTAAAAGAGTCATTCGGTTTTTGCTCAAATTTCGTAATTTCATTTTTGAAAAACGTTGTCTTAGACGGTGGGAAAAAATAATTAACGAACTTGGAGACGAGATCCTTCCACGTAATTATCGAATTAGGTGGCTCTTTTTCGTACCAATCCTTGGCGGCACCATCGAGCGAGTATGGAAAAAGCATAAGCTTGACGACATCGGTGTCGACGTTCTTAAACTTGCTCGTGGCTAAAAGTCGATCAAAATTCCGAATATGGTCGTGAGGATTATCGGCTTCACGACCTCAAAACTTCATAGCTTGGATTAACGAAATCATTCCGCTCTTAATCTCAAAATTCTCCGCTTCGATAGCGAGAATTACGATCGCGTCTCCATAACCCTCGGTGGGCGCTTGGAGCAATTCCATAATCGAACGATTGTCGGCCATCTCCTCTACGGTTTCTTCAACAATGATATTAGGAAAGTCGGTTTCTAAATCTCGTCTACGTTTTCGATTCCTTCGATTACGATTGCGTCGATTCAAAGCGTCGCTAGAATTAGAATAATCCTTCGATCGAGTGCGCATGCACTAAGCGTAGAATGGGGGATAGCAAAGAAGATTCTTTTTGGGGTTTTTCGATTTTTCAATCTTTTTTGTTTTTGATTGTTTTATAATTTTTTTTTTTAGATTTTTTGTGTATTACATAGACTCAATCTTCAAATCTCTCCTCGAATCGATTTCTCGATTAAAGGAGCCTCAAAGAATGAAAACGATCACGTGGAGTGAACGCCTTCGATGACTTTAGAACATTGGTGGAACACCAAAACGTTCTAGAGGGTTTAATCTTGAAAACAAGCAAATATATATGATACATAGATAATACTTGGGCGGCAAACCCTCGATTGACCCTCTTTCTCAAAACACGCACAAGCAAGCGGGGGAAACGAGGCGGCGCTAAGCACTTAAGAGCCTGTTTCCCTTAGGTCGTGAAATACAACCGCCTTATACCCACCTTATAGTTTGTGTTAATTTAAATTAAGCCTCACGAAAGTATTTATCTATTTTGCCTTTAAACTTTTGCTTTAGATTCGAATACAATGATCGAGTGATGAAATCCCGAATCAAGGTTGCGTTTTCACGCTTTTGGAGTACTTGTGTATTTATTGTTCTACGTAAGTAATATATTCACAAGAAAAACGAAAACAATAATGGATATATACAATATAGTAAAAGATTGTTGTGTGTTTAATTTAGGAAAATTAAACACGTTTTATTTGGATACTATAATATAATAACAAAAAATAACAAAAATGAGTATGTACGATATTTACGCTTTCCAAAAATTGAAAAGCAAAAACGCACTACTCACACAAACACGATAATAATAATGGCAACTCAAAAACACCTCCCCGGCAGCGGCACCATTTATGATGCGGTATTTTTGTACACTTTATTTTAGGAAAAACAAAGCGACAAAAGCGGGTAAGTATTAAGTATCACGTTTTGTGAAAAACGCGAATACTCGTCGTCGAGTTCATTCTCGGTGGAGGTATGGTGTTTAGACAAAATATATAGACGTATTTAATCGAGTGATTACGTTGTTGGAAAGAAGGAAAGAAAAAAAACGTGATCGGACAACGCTCAAAACGGACGAAAACGCGCGAACGTAAAAACGCGACCCAACGAAAATTTTCGACTTAAAAATAATTAAAAATAATTAAAAATACCTAAAAATACCTAAAAAGTCTAACTAAGAGAATTTCGCAAACCAAAAAAATTTAAAGTGCTTAAATATTTTATATTAATATTTAAAGTTAATTAAAAATCCTAAAAAATAAATTAACTAAGAAAAGGACAAAACTCAAACTTTATTATTTGCAAACGTAGTTATACTATTTAAAAACCAAAAATATTTTTTTGAAAATTTTTCTAAACTTTATTCTATTTTTTATGACTTTTTTAAATTTTAAAATGAGAATAATCTTAGGAAATAAATAATAAAAAGGAAATTATGAAATTTAAACTTTACAAAAGCAAATTTATTTTTCCTACGTCCTATGTGATAAAAGAAAATTTTGAAAAAAAGAATTGTATTTTTTGACTTTTAAATAATTTATTATGATTTAAATATAATTTAAACTAATTAAATGATTTAAAAAATATTAAATGATTTTATAAAAATCTGAAAAAATTATTCAAAGAGCTAAAAACTATTTAAAAGCTAGGAAAAATAAAAGATGAGCACAATAAGCCCGAATAAGCTGCCTAATAACGTATGAATAGCTGCCTAAGTTATATAAATAAAAATTAAAAGGGTTTAAATAAAACAAAGTGTAAACATTTAACAAAAAAGTGTGGTAGCACAGATGGTTAGAAGGCTGGGAGTTGCGTCTGATGGGGAGAGAATAGGTCACGAGTTCAAACCCTGTTGCCCTGCTCACTGCTACTTTTTTACAGATTGTATTTATTTGGCTTTTATTTTGCTTTGGTTTTTGGAATAAACAGGATACACTCCTAGCAGTTGGCTAGGAGGTGACTAGCAGCAACATAAATCAGTAAATAAGAGCAGAATCTAAGAATTACAAGCATAGCAAAATGAACAAGAACCTGGACTGTGAACAGTGGCAGAAGGTAAAACAACATTGTTTCAGGTTCTAGGCAGATTATTTCACTTAATATTAAGCGCACCAATAAGCTTCAAATCACCAAGTGAACCTCAAACAGATGAGAATCAAGTCCTAAGCTAATCAAATGCTGAAAGTTTAAAACCTAAAGTGGAGTCTAAAATTTCCAAAACCTGTTGATGCTTTGTGCATTTGATATGATCAAAAATGGCCAAAATGAATGCACATAATTACTCCTAAGTTGTTCTAGCCTAAGGTACTTATGTAAAACATGAAAGTAATATCAAACCAACACAAAACACACTAAAAAGGAGCAGGAAATACAACTAATTCAGAAACTTTGATCCTACTGATTGTAATATGCAGAAACTTAGTGCACACCTAATTTTTTTGTATTTCATGATTTTATAAAAAGTTAAAGCAATTTTCTAATATTACTAACCTCAAAAAGATGTTGAAATTGAAACTTATGCCTAGTTCTAAACTAAAGACGAAGATCAAGCATGTGCCAAACATAGATTAACTAACAGAAAATGAAAATAACAAAGTAACTTATCAAATTTAAAGAACAAGCATAAACTTAAATATCATATAAAGTAAGACGGCAGAAAATTAAACTAGAAGAACCAAGAAAAAAACAGTTAGGCACAAAGCACGTAAGTAGTAAAAAATAAGCTTCCAGCAGGACGGTTATGCAAAGAAGATAAAATGAAAAAAAAAACTTACATTGAGTCGACTCACAATCCGAGCCGACTAAGCTTTCTATAAGCTCACCCCTTTCCTTTTATCAGCTTATAACCACCACCAACTTATGAGATATCGGCTTATGCAAATGAGCTTTTAAGCTTCTTTGATCTACAACAGAAACAAAGAACATGTATCCTTCCTTCGTTCTTGAACCTGAAGAAAATAAAGCAAAAAGGACAGAGAAAACAAGAGCTATAAGCTCAGCTTATTTTTCAATAAGCTGGGACTTATGGCTTATGTAACAGTAAAAATAAAGATAAGAAAATCTGACTTTTTCTAAAACTCTTGGAACCAAAAACTTGCAACTGAATTTAACAAGTACCAACATGAATTTGAACCACAGATTTTTGCAAGAACTCTAAAGTGAACATGAAATGAACTTTATGCTATAACATAACACTAACTTGATGTGTCAAATCAAACTAGCATTATCAGTTATATCATAAAGGTTCTCAAAAAAAACTTTTCAATCAAATTTCTTTGAACTAAAAAAAACTCTTTTGATGAAACTGAAAATATAACTTGCAGAAATTAAAAAGGGAAAAATTTAAAGACGAAAATAAATGGAACACAAGAATTACAAGGCCCAAATATCACTTTAACTGTTCAATAAAAGGGGTTTACAATTTTTGGAACAAACTTTTCAAATAGGAAAAATAAAAAAGGTGATGCAATAACAAAACAAGGTCATATAAGTCTCATGAGCTCTTGATTTGTCAAGTCAACAGCTTATGAGAAGCTTATATAACTTTCGGTCCCAAAGTCTTAACCAATAATTTTGATGAACACGTTTGGTAAAAGTTGAAATAAACTTACACAATATTAAATCAAAAACAATATCCAAAACACTACAGCTAATTGGAACTCAAAATTGAATGCAAATTTTATAAAAACTTTAAATATTCATTTATAAAAAAATTACATAAAAAACTGGAACAAGAAAAAAAATAAACACCTAACTACCTTATATATTGGCGACATGAAGATTCTAGAAAAAACGAAAACACAAACCCTAATGACATGTAATTCCATTGATGCCCTTGGATATTCGTTTGAAGATGCCATATTCTACTTTGAATTCTTGGTTCATGGATGATCATGTGATCTTTGGTGGAATGAGCTGTTCTTTGACAAATCTTAACCTTTGAATGTTCCTTTGGGAGTAAGAAACTCAATGAGAATCGTTGGATTGCTGTACCACCTTTGTTCTTTAGCAAAAAATGAAGCAGGAGACCATAGGAGTGGGGTCTTAGGAGCATGTGAGGTTGTTTGGGGAGTGGGGGAAAGGATGATGGTGACGTGAATAGTGGTTCTGGAGTGGATTAAGTTTAATCATCAAGTGTTGATGATGATTATGAATTAGGGTTCATAAGAGATTTTTTTGGGGGTTAATGAAAACAGTGAAGGTTTCCCGATTGTGTCATTAATAAAAAATTTGTTTTAAATCAAACTTATTTATTAATAAACATGGTTTAGTGGGTTGGGAAGTATTGGTTGGGTCGGGTATATGGGTAAATGGGTAGTTTGGGTGAGGTGTCAACATGGTATTGGGTGGGTAAGTTTTGTTGTCTGGCAGAAATAGTCCCTATGCTCACAAACTTTTGTCATTCCAAGATTAAACAGCAAATACTCTCTATTCCTTTGATATCAAGTTTGTACCATTTGTCAATTTTGGCACAAACAATGTAATAACTTTGATTAAGGACCACTCATGCAACTTTGGCATATTTCAAGGGCTTTTCTTGTACATTCTTGAAAATTTTAGGGACCCACATGTAATTTTGAGGTTTTACAAGGGTATAAAATGACAAGTCTTCAAAAGATGAGGGACCAATCTTGACAATCTTCAAAACTACAAGGACTTCTTTGGGAATTCATTGTTCGGGTCCGGTTCTTTGTGCAGTTTCGTTTCCCGTGTTCATTTTTGCTTGATTCTTGTTCTCTTTTGGTGAATTCACGATATCCGTACCTAAAATACACAATGAACAAACACAAGCATATTTTGGGTATTTTATGACATTTTTAAGCATTTTGAGCCCGCTTTGGACGATGAGACTATGTATAATTGCAGTCTCATCGCATGTATTAATAATCTATAGTTATAACCTTAGTCATGATTTATTAATTAATTATAGTCCATGTTTTATTAATTAATTAATAACTATAGTCTAAGTTAAATGATAATATACTTAGGTTAAAAACATGTATTATTTACTAAAATAATTATAACCTAAGTCCATGATTAAATTAAATTAATTACTAGTCATGTTTTAATTAATTTATTTCTTAAAAAATAATATAACTTGTAATAAAAATAATCCCATGACCGTGTTTTAATTTAGACCAAACCATGAACCGGACCGAACCGTGAACCAGACCGAACTGGCCTGATAGTGGCTAAACCGGTCTAGCCGGCTGCTAATACAAAGATTTTGATAGGTTCTTTTTCGATTCAATTCGAATTGACTACTGGTTTAAGTGTGACTCAATCGGCTTTTGGTGAAAAAGAAATATTTTTTGGTCGTTTTTTAAAATTAAAATTGCAAAACTTAAAAGTAAAAGGCAAGGTAAATAAGCTAAAAGTAATTAAAAAGTAAATTGTGCGAAATAAGACTTTAAAAATAAATTAATTAAAAAAAGGAGAAATTAAAGCTTGGCGAAAAGTAAATAAACGATATTAAAAACAAATATGAAAATGAAACAATTAATAAAAATAAACTAAACGAAAAAATTAACTTTTGACTGAAAAATAAAATTAACCTAATGAAAAGGGAGAGAATAAAACTAAGATGGTACTTTGAAGCTAAACGAGGCAAAAGCTAAAGCGGGTACTAAACAAAAGATAAAACTTAAACTTTACGAGAAAATATTAATACTAAAAATTGACAAAAAATTCAACTAAAAATACGTAACTTTCAGAATTAAAATCGGAACAACTTTCAGATAAAACTAAACAATTACGGAACAATACTAATAAATAAACAAGCTAGCATGCAAGCAGCTGGAAGCAGCCAACCAGGCACCTCAATTTTTGGCGGGAAACTAATTAACCAGGCAGGCAGCCATGTCAATATTTTCGGAATATCTACAGTGTTCTTCGCAATACATGTTTTTTCGCGATAAATGTTTCTTCGCAATAGTTATATTTTCACAACTTTTTTTTCGGAAATAAAATGATTTCACACTTTTTTTTCGGAACTTTACTTTTTTCGGAGCTTTATGTTTTTAGAACTTTGGGGTCTTTTTAGAATATTGAAATTTTTCAGAAAAAATGACAAATTCAGAACTTTCTCCCAAAAAATGATTTTTTCGGAACTCTTTGTTTTCAGATTTTTTTGACTTTTTCGGAATATCAAACTTTTTCAGAGAAATCAACTTTTTCAGAGAAATGAACAATTTCAGGAAAAATAACTTCAGAAAAAGGGAGAACTTCGGAATTTAAAACCCTAATCCGAAAACATGAAAACAGATACAGTAATATTAAAAACTCACGAAATAAGCTAAACATATGCACAAATCAAATAAGCAATTAACTAAAACTTAATCTAAAACACTTTTAAGAAAAACTAATTAAACCACAAATTAAAAACTTGAAAAACACTAATAAAACTAAAAATTAAAAATCAACTTTTAATAAAATAAACTAATAAAAGCACTTAACTAAAATCAAATCAAACACACAATAAGCTATAAAATCAATAAGCTAACACAATCAAACACATAAAAACATAACAAACAATCAAATAAGCATAACAATAAGCACATAAACATAAAGATTAACAAAAATAAGAAAGGTAGAATGAGAGATTAATATAAAACTTGATTAAAATTTAAGATTCAACAACAATTAAAAGTAAAAATTAAAGGACTTACAAATTTAAGGTGCAAGACAAGGAATGTAAATTGACAAGTAGATAAATGACATGAAAAATAAAGGTGGAAAGACTAAGTTGTCAATTTAGCTAACACCTCCTAATGTGTCATTAGGAGGGTATTTATAGGAGGATTAGTATGTCTTGATGCTTTCTTCATTTTCTCGTCTTTTCGTCTTTATAAATTCTTCGACTTTCTCGACGTTGTCTCGGGATAAATTGAACTCGTCTTATAATTTCTTCATTAATTAGACTTGAGTTCTTCGACTTTATTAGACTTCCTTCTTTAGACTTTTTCTTCGATAAATCTTCAGAATAGGCCTTGGACTTCCGTTCTTTTTGCACTCTTGATCTTTTGATTTCGTCTTTTGTCATTTTCTTCGATAAAAGCCCGTGAAAGACCGCGTTTTCTTCCCTTTTCACATTTTGATCCTAAATCACAACAAAAACACAAACCACGCATAATTCCGACATTTACGACATAAAATACATGTTTTGGCTTGGTTATTATTATAATTAAGTGGTAAAAGGATAAGTGTTTTCACACTTATTAGCTGTCACTGCCGTAGCCTGGCTAGCCACTGCTGGACCAAAACACCACCGGCTGTAGCCGGTGGTTTCCCCCTGCTCGGCCTGCGTTCCCCCTGCTTGACCCACATCAGCCACCAGCTTGAGCCGGTGGTGCTGTTGCGCTGTGCTGAGACCCCAAACAAACCAAACGGTACCTCAACTTACGTCGGGGTCCCTTGTTCCCTGCTACCGAACCACCACAACCACGCCGAGACCCCTTGGTCTCGGCTGTTGGTGCAAATCGAACCAAGCCGAGAGCTTGGTGGCTCTCGGTTGGGTGTCGGCCGAAACAAAACCCCACCAAAACCCCCTTATTACATGTTTTCTTGGTTTATCTAGCATGTCTAACAAGTTTAATTAAGTTTTAAATATAACATGAACATAATTAAAGAAAAGAAAATAAATATCAAGGTTTTGATGTTTACCGAATAACCCGAATTTACATATCAAAAATCAACCAACACCCTTGTGGTGTTCCCTGGTACCGGCGGCAAGAGAGGAGAAGGAAGAAAGCTAGGGTTTTTATTTTTTTGTAAAAATTATGTAGAATGATAAACCTTTGTTTTTCCTTTTTGTTAAGATAACCAAAACAATGGGTCCCCCCCCCCCTTGCTCTTGTGTCCGTGGCTATCATAAGCCCAAAGGGCTTTGCCAGGCTTTGTTCATGTTTAATAATTTACGTGTTCGTTCGTGTTATTAAATGTTCGTATTGGTTCGTGTTTTAATATTCATGACATATATATTATACGTAATACTTGTTTATCGTGTAATAATATATAATACATATTTCACATGTTCGTGATTTAATGTTCGTGATCACATGCTCGTGATTATAATTATTATGATTAATAATTATCGTGTATTACCACGTACGTAATAATTATCGTGCACTAACATGTACGTAGTTTCTGATTTTAATATTCGTGACACGTGTTCATGACATAAAAGGAAAGTTTTAATTGGTTCGTATGTTTACGTAGTGTACTGTTAATGGCATTTAGATGCAGGTTTTACATTAAGTTAACTTGGTCTTTCTAGATTTTTATTGGATTATTTTTTTGGAATGATCTTATTTAATCTATGATTTGTTCATGTTTTTGGTTATCTGAACTACATGTTTATGTGCATTATATGTGTTACCTAGCTATTTGGATTTTGGTGGTTGATCTCTTTAGGCTAAATAAAAAACATAGAAAATCTAGATTTTTGAATTTTTTGGAACTTCATTTTTCCAGCCCTTCTGTCCACGATTCTTTATTGTTCCACGGTGTGATATATGTGTCAAACCGTGGAAATAAATAACGAACCGTGGGTTGATTTTTCAAAATCAAATCTCTTTTAAAACTGCTCCCTTTCTTTTTCTGTGAGCATAGTCAAAACTTTATCCTGAAACATAAGATTTTCTCTTTAAGGCATAAAATGCTTTAAAATGTTACAAAATCAATTTTAACCCATTAACACTTTGGTATATCCCTCCTCTTTTTAAACAACCTCTTCTCCATTCATCTTATTCGTCCATCTATTCTCTAAAACCTTGATCAACCATAACCATGGTAGCTACAAGATCATCTTCTGCCTCCAAAAACTCTACCACTCTCAAAAGCCTTAAAAACAAAATAAAAATTCTGAAAAGAGGCTCTTGCTCAAACTCTTTCAAACCTAAAGATGAAATGACTCCTTCAACCATCCTCATTTCTTCACCTTCTCCACTAAATGCAGCATGCAAAACCTTCTCAACCTATGGAACTAACCAATCCTATGGTTCTACATCATCTTAATTCTAATATAGGATGAATAAGGCCACCTCTCCTTTCTCTTCAAGTCACTTCTTAGAAGATATTCCTCAACCTCTCCAAATCATTCCTTTTGAGGAAGACTTTGATGTTCCCTCTCATACCTCTCCTTTAGACAACTTTCCACCTCCTCCATCTCAAAACACCCTTATCTTAGGTGTACCCATTTACCATCCCTTGGGTGACCCATGTCTCTTTACTTTCCTAGAGGCACATGGATCTAATTGTGCGTGTTGTCTTTATAACAACTATCTCATCCACTCTCTTAGGATGAAAATGCATCATATGCATGTAAGGTTGGAGCATATTCATTGTGACCTTTCTTGCTCTCTACCTATGGAGTGACATGGCGATCTTTTTATAAAACTTTTAAAGACATTAAGCTTAAGAGATCATCCATGTCAAGATAGAATAGCTAGCTTATTTAGTTGTTTGTTTTTATTTTCTTGCATTATTTTATTTCCTTGTTATGTTTTCAATACATGTTGTTACATGTATTGTTTGTGTAATGTATTTGAATCTTTCATTTTGTGTTGATTCTCTTTACACATCTTGATTAACTTTAATTATACTTTAAAATGAACCTAATCTATTGTCACCTCTAAAATTGACTAAAATTGGATCAAAATGTTATATTAATATTTTGTCACCTTTTTGTCAATATACTCTCATTTTGAGTATGTTGCTTTTTTGCAACCCTAGCATATCACTATTACTTAATGAGGTAGAAATCTAAGATTTGCTATAATTTGAAAAATCTCTTGTCCTGTTAAAAATTTGGAAAAACCGTATTTTGATATCTACTGTCCACGGTTCAATAGATGAACTCGCGGTTTCTTATTGATAATGAACCTGAAGGTATTTATCGAACCGCGGCTAATGTGTCCCGTTTTTTGGTCTTTCTCTCCTTCTTTGACCAGTCTTCTAAAAGATTCATTTTTTCTCTTTTAAACCCAACACTTCTTGAAGCCCTATTTCACCCTCTACTTCTTACTTCTTCTATTTCTTTATAAACCATTCTCTTGAGTTACTTCTTTCTCGTCCGATCATGTCTTCCTCTCCAAAACAAAACCTAGAAAAACCTTTTTCTCAATCCTCTACTTCTAAACTCCAAGCTTCTTCTTCTAAGCTTACCAAAAAGTCCAAGATATCGGTTAAACAGATATGGGTTAAAAATAACGAGGATCTCATTGAGCCTTCTTCTTCCAAACTCCTCAATACTTCCCGTTTCTCCCATGTTGATTATTTGAATGATCTTACTCTATCAATCTAATAAACGGAGATAAGGAAGTTATTCCACCACCTTCTAAACCCTTTGACACTCCCCAACTGAATGAAATATCTTCTTACCCTAACCTCACATAATTTTTTGATGGTACCCTTTTTTTTCTTTTCCAAATTCTTCTTCTCCACCACCTCATTCCCTTTTTAATGATGCATCTCCTCATTCTTGTGACTTTGTCATGCATCATGGAACCTATTGAGCTTGTTGTAGGTTCCAACACATTGAACTTGCTCATATTTTTAACAAGTTGAGTTTTCTTGAGTTTCTTCTTACTCGACCTCTTCTTCGAGTGTGTGTTCCCATGAGAAAATCTTCGGAAGAAATTCCCTCTTCTTCTTCTACCGATTAAAGCACATTGTGTGTTTTAATCCTTTAGGTCAAAATAATCTAAGCACATCTTGGAGGACTAATTCTACTAGAATAGTTATTTTGTTTAGTTTTATTTTCTTTATGTTGTAATATTCATATTCTTATTGATGTGTCGTGGATAGTATATGTGATTTATTTGATATACGTTATAGGGTAAATTAGAAAATTACCTTTAGGAAAAAGTAATAGACTAATAATACCAATGACGAATTCAATTAAACACGTTGGTGACTCAAGTTCGTTGTACACGAAGATCTTATGAATTTGAGACGTTTTGTTTCGATTTGGACAATCGATTTGAATTGGTTTTCGGTTTTTAAACTAAAATTAAAATCTACAAATTTTAAACTATTTAAATCTATCCTAAAGTGCATGAATCGTAAACCCCACTATTTAAAAATCTACAAACAATTAATTATTTAAAAATAAAACTAAATAAAAATTAAATTATTTAATAATCTATTAAAATAAATTTACTTAATAACTTTAAAGCTATTTAAAAATCTAATTAATGTTTTTAAAACTAATTTACTTTATTTAAAAATACTTTAAACAAATCTATTTAAAAACTATATTTATTTAAATCTAAAGTTATAAAAATCTAATTAAAATTTAAACTAATTAAACTTTTTTAAATAAAAACATTTTTATTTTTATTTTGTTTCTATTTATATTATTTAAACTAGAGTTTACTTTAAAGAAATAAAAATTAAGAAAACTATCATAATACATAACTTAAATTTAAAAATACTTTGATTAAAGATCTGCCAAACAATACTCCTATATTAATACAACTACTGATAGTAAAACTAAAAAGGCATGGTGCCCAGGTGGTTATCACGTATGACAAGTGAAGGGAGGGTCACAAGTTCGATTCCCAGCAACTGCATATTTTTTGGAATTAATTCTTCTTTTAACAGTTATGAAAGAAACCAGTCTCAGGAGAGACTTTTTGACAGACTTATTATGTATAAGCTGTTAGAAAACAGCTTAATGAGCTTAACAATCAATTGAACTGATAAGCCTATTCTTAAATAAAAATGCAGTAGTACAGATTCTGAATTTCAATCAATCTTAAAATTAGAAAGGCAACTTAAACGTGTAGCAATTCCTTACTAGAATAAAGACAGTTAAACTCAACAATAGAAAGCAAAATTCCAGATCAATATAAGGTTCATTTCAGACTTTCACTCAACAGATCTTAACATAACAGTATTAACTACACAGCAAGCTTATACACTACTCAACTCAAATATACTAAAACAGTTAAGGCTATCACAAATCAAACAGTCCTACTATATCAGATTAGATCAGGGACAAAAAACTAGCAGACTCAAAAAATCTAAACAAGATTAATCAACTAGTAAATCCCTTTAATTTTCATAATGCACTTATTCGAATAAGCAGTTATCCCAACCAGTAATTCCAACTGTTATCCCAAATAAGGAAATACCAGTTAACTATCATTAGCAAGATCTAAAAAATTATCCCTCCAACCCGCAGATCTTAACATATAACACAGAAAACTGAATAAAACTTATTAAACACATAATAGATTGCAAAACCCAAACTCACTTTATCATGTAGTAACTTCAACAGTAAAACAAATCTATAACAACAAACCCCCCCCCCCAAAACAGATTATCCAGTTCCAAACTGACAATGTAAATTCAGATCTCTAAACATATAATCAACTTAAAGCAGATAGCAAGAAAAACAGTTAAAACTTAAACATCAAATCAGTTAAGTTCACCCTAACATTTAAATCAACACAAATTTGAAGCTATAATTAAAACTGAAAATAAAAGAGCTAACACCTTTTGACGAAACCCTTTGAGTAGTAGGCTAGCGCTGAGCTACCTAAAAACCGGAACCGTAACCACCATACCACCATTATTCTTCAAACGAACCACCAACTAGCATCATAAATGATTCTCGCAGATTTTTTTAAGACTTTTCCAGTGGGGAAAAGTTTTATCCAAACCTTAACTTTCAAATACTAAATATAAACTATTATTTAGCTCATATCTAATATCATAAATATCATTATGTGAAACAGTTTATAAAATTAATTCATATAAACTTTAAACAGTAATAAGACGAGACACTATTGTGAAGAATTAAACTGATCTTTTATTAATCTTCAAAAGAAATTACAAGATTTAAAGAAAAATACAAGAATTTATTCTACAACTATTTCAACAGAATAACATTAAAAGTAAAGAAAGGATGATTTTACAAGATAAATTGGGGGTATTTATAGCCTCCCCAAGGGCTTGTTGATGACGAATATCCGAATATCTCTTGGAATATTCCATTCTGACTTCTTTAATCTTGGCCCTTGATCATCATTCTTCTTTTCTCTCTCATGATTGGATGGTTGAGATGACTCAATCTAGCACACGGATTGCCAACGTGGCACCCGTGTGCTAGTTTTGCTTCTTTTGGGGCTTCTGATTGGTGGGAATGGAATGATGAGGTGTTACTTCTAATGAAACACAGCCACGTATCAAGCCCTTCTCCATGCTTTCTCTTCCTTAAAATTGAGGCTTTTATTCCCCACACACTTGAATCAAGTGTGTGAACAAAAGCCCTATGTTTAATTGGCTTTTTATTAACCTAGGGTTTTTGTGAAACAGTAACTTTTCGCAGGTTTTGGGGTGAGAAAGATAAATGGGGAAGATGGAGTACATAGTTCTTATCGAATGTTTTATTTATTTATGGGTGAATGGGATAAAAGAAACAAAACGTGTGAAAGTGTTAATATGGGTGGGTGAGTGGAACGGGTTTTATTTATTTAATGGATGAAAGAAAGTGACGTGTGAGAATGAGTGTACGTTTGATTTATTTAATAAATGTGAAAGTGTAAATGGCAGATTTGGTGAGAAAGCGTGTTTAATACACGTTTTAACAAAGCAAAACCTATAAGCCCATCAATTCATGTCTCTTTCCATATTTTGGGCTTGGGCCCAAATGATGCTTTACCATCCGTCTCAAATTTAACATATGGACTCTACTTGGGCTTTATTTGGATTTTCAAGCAATTCTTTAAATTAACTTGCAACTTAAAATGGGATTTTGAGCCCCTTCACCCCATTGTGGGACCCACTAAGCCCATTAGCTCAATAAATGATAAAATCCGCTAAAGTCGAGCTCGATTTTGGCTTCTTTGATCTTTTTCTTCATTCTCGTATCGATTTTTGTCGGTTTTCGCGAACTTGGTACCTAAACACATTCAAACAAGAAAACAATATATCCAACGCATATTTGATACATTTAATGCATTATTTCATTGTTTTAAGCTACAAATGATATGAGTATTTAAGCTCATATCAAATTCCCCCATGCTAAGCAATTGCCATGTCCTCACGCAATGATAGAATAAAACTACAACTACACCATTATTCAACTTTTGACATTTTATTTTGCAAAGACATAAAATAACTTTAAAGATCATAAAAGCTCAAATAGATTCATCGTCCTCGACTTTTCACTTTTCCATGCCAAGTACAAAAACAAGATCATTGTTATTATAAGTTGGTAGACTAACACGAACTCATGTGGGCCAATTATTCACTTAGACTCCCTTATTCCTAGGTGTATCTCTTAAATTTTATTATTGTCTTGAATGATCACGAGGATGCATTGTTGACTTATTTCGATAATTTATTAGGCCGAAAATAAAGTGAACGATTTAATCAATAGTTAGCTAAAGGACAAAATCTTTTAAAACTGCTTCTCGGGACTTCATAAAGTTCATATCTTGGCATAACTTGCTTCGCGATTTGAGACCTTTCTCGGACCGATATTTGGCAATGACTTTATACTTCAAACCTTGAGAGACGTTCATGAAATAATGGTCTTCTCTTCATATAGGAATTTCTTCACTTGAAGTTTTGAGAGATTCATACTTGTACCACGACTTCTTCATTTTTCTCCAATCTTTATTTGGGATTTTGATATACAACGATCCGCCTCCTTTTTGGACTTGGCTTCATTTATCCTCATACCTTATTATGGTCTTTTTGGATAGACTTCTCCATGATTTTTTGGGAGTATTTTGCTTTTCGTCGTGTGTCTCGATCCTTCATATTGATTTTCGATAAATGATTCTTCACATCACTTGAGATCTTTAGCAATAAAACATAGCCCTCATGTCTTGTTAGGACCTTTTTGGACTCGCCAATCTTCGCATCCCGCTTCAATAAGTTATGCCTTGGCTATGAACTCTAATCCATACCGAGCAACTTTTAAACGATCTTGGGCTAGAAGCTAAGTAACTTTTCAAATTGTTCAACCTTATTTATTGCAAATAATTTTATTAACAAGCGACGGGAGAAGAGGCTCATAATTAACTTACATAAATTCCCGAAAGAATACCATACTTATAATTGGCTCTATCATCTCTTGTTCTCCATATTGTAAAATTTCAAGAATGTGAAATCAATAGATACTTAGCCTATTAAATCAAAGTTTTGGGTTTTCAAGTCATCTATAGGATCTTGCATCTTCTTATACTTTTTCAAGTTTTAGAATTTGCGTTTTAAAGTTATCTTGATAGACGACTTTCTAGGATCAATTATAGGAGCTTGCGAAAAGTTCTTGTTCTTAACTCGTATGAATTAAGACTTTCGCGTTTTAAAGCTCCCTATATAATAGCCTAGCAAAACTTAATTCAAATACGTTAAGGAAAAGTTAAGGTTAAAAACCGAGTCGAGTCAAAAACTATTCTTATTTTCACCAACGGAAAGCCTACATTCATGTCAAAAGCACTTATTTTATTTATTAAAACTTAAAAATAACACTAAAAATTTAAAATTTTATTGAAAAATGAGAAAACACTACGTTTGGACACGACAAAAGCAATTGCAAGCGATTATATCGATTGACTCCCCCATGCTAAAACCAAACATTGTCCTCTATGTTTCTTAGCTCAAGAGTGACACCCCCTTGCTAAGACACGAAAAGTCTAATGCAAATTCCTAGCATGGAAAGAGCACGCAAATCTATAAGCCGTTTATTAATTATGCCTAAAGATAAAACGTTAGTCGATAAAAATCAAGGGATAGAAAGTGTGCCCCTTTTTGGCATTCAAAGAATGGAAGATCAAGTGGACCGGCAAAAACCGAACACGAGAGTCTTCAAATATTAGGGTCATACCTAAGATCACAACACAACAAATCACGAACACGAGCTTGAAAGATCAAGCCTTATTAGGTGTTAGAAAATAGAAAGAAGATAGAAAGTATGGGACTCCCCCACAAGGCACCTCGTTTTTGTTCACCGAGTCATGAGCTCGACTCGATCCCCGCATTCATTGGTCCTTAAGGAAAGTTTGAAGATCCGGGACAACCTCCGTAGGTATGTCCCCTCCAAAGTAATGTTTCACACGATGACCATTCACCTTAAAGTTAGGCCCGTCTTTTTGAGCTAGCTCAACGGTGCCATAAGGGAAAACTTGTGCAATGGTGAATGGTCCGGACCAACGGGATTTAAGCTTACCCGAGAAAATCTTAAGTCTAGAGTTGAATAAGAGGACTTGATCACCAACATTGAAAATGCGGTTTTTGATCTTAGAGTCATGAATCCTCTTAGTCTTCTCTTTGTAGATCAAAGAATTTTCATAAGATTGATCCTTTAATTCACTTAGTTCATTCAATTGAACCTTGCGATGATCACCCACGGTCCTCAAATCAAAGTTACAATGCTTAAGAGCCCAATACGCCTTATGTTCGAGTTCAATTGGCAAGTGGCATGCTTTTCCGTAGACCAACCTAAATGGTGTACAACCAATTGGCGTCTTGTAAGCCGTACGGAAAGCCCACAATGCATCGTCCAATTTATCCGACCATGAAGTGCGATTTTCTCCAATAGAACGCTCCAAAATCCTTTTAAGAGCTCGGTTTGAAACCTCCACTTGACCACTCGTTTGAGGGTGATAAGCCGTAGAAAGTCGATGAGTGACACCATATTTCTTTAGAACTTTTGCAAATTGTTCATTACAAAAATGGGTCCCACGATCACTTATAATAGCCCGCGGAGTTCCAAACCTAGCAAAGAGTTGTTTCAACAATTTCACCACAACTCGAGCATCATTCGTGGGCAAAGCCTTAGCTTCAACTCATTTAGACAAATAGTCCACGGCTACGAGAATGTATTTGTTTCCTTTCGAAGATGGAAACGGCCCCATAAAATCGATCCCCCACATGTCAAAGATTTCACAAACTTGGATAATGTTTTGAGGCATTTCATCCCTTTGTGAGTTCTTTCCTTGACGTTGACAAGCATCACAAGACTTGATCAAGTCTTGGGCATCATGATATATGGAAAGCCTAAAGAAGCCGACATCAAAGACTTTCTTCGCGGTGGCGTTAGCACCATGATGTCCCCCGGTGGGTCCCTTATGACAAGATTTAAGGATATCTTGAGCTTCTTTGCCAAACACACACCTACGAATCACTTGATCCGCGCACACACGAAACAAATAGGGGTCGTCCCAAAAGTAGTAGGAGATATCCTTGAAAAACTTTCGTTTTCGTTGGGACGACATACCCTTGATCACAAACTTCCCCGCATGGTAATTTGCGATGTCCGCAAACCATGGGGTACTATCATCACCACGAAAAGAAATCATACCAAGCGTCTCGAGAGGAAATGTTTCATTGATTTCCTTGTTCTCTCGATCGCTTTGGTGAGGATTCTCAAGTCGAGATAAATGATCGGCCGCGAGATTCTCGGCTCCTTTTTTGTCTAGAATTTTGACATTAAATTCTTGAAGGAGGAGAATCCACCAGAGCAACCTCGGCTTAGCATCTTGTTTATTAAGAAGATATTTGATAGCCGAGTGGTCCGTATACACTATGGTTTGAGACAAGACGAGATATGGTCTAAACTTTTCAAAAGCATACACAACGGCAAGCAACTCCTTTTCCGTTGTAGTGTACTTTGTTTGAGCATCCGTCATAGTCTTACTTGCATAGTGTATAGGCAAGAAGTGTTTTAGCTTACGTTGCCCCAAAACCGCACCTACCGCATAATCACTAGCATCACACATAATTTCAAAAGGTAGATCCCAATCCGGGGCAACTAAGATTGGAGATTCGGTTAACTTTCTTTTAAGCATCTCAAAGGCTTGAATACACTCATCCGAAAAGATGAAAGGAGTCTCTTTTTCCAAAAGATGGGTCATAGGCCGAGCTATCTTAGAGAAGTCTTGTATAAAACGACGATAGAAGCCGGCATGGCCGAGAAAACTCCTTACTCCCTTAACGGTGGTGGGTGGAGGCAATTTGGCAATCACGTCGATTTTAGCCCTATCAACCTCAATACCGGCCTTAGAGATCTTATGTCCTAACACAATTCCCTCTTTGCACATGAAGTGACATTTTTCTTAATTAAGCACAAGATTCGTTTCCTCACAACGTTGCAACATTCTTTCAAGGTTAGAGAGACATGAAGTGAAAGATTCCCCAAAAACCGAAAAGTCATCCATGAAGACTTCCATGGTTTTCTCGATCATATCATGAAAAATGGCCATCATGCACCTTTGGAACGTCCCCGGAGCATTGCATAGTCCAAAAGGCATGCGACGATAGGCAAATATTCTATAAGGACAAGTGAATGTGGTCTTTTCTTGATCACGAGGGTCAATGGGGATTTGGAAATAGCCGGAAAATCCATCCAAAAAGCAATATAATTCATTCCCCGCTAGTCTCTCTAACATTTGATCCATAAAAGGTAATGGAAAATGATCCTTCCTAGTGGCATCATTAAGTTTCGTATAGTCAATACAAACACGCCAACCGGTCACAAGTCTAGTAGGAATCAATTCATTATCCTCATTAGTAACAACCGTCATTCCTCCTTTCTTTAGAACACAATGCACGGGGCTAACCCATGGACTATCCGAGATAGGGTAGATCATTCCGGCGTCTAGAAGTTTAGTGACTTCCTTTTTGATCACCTCATGAATCTTTGGATTAACCCTTCTTTGATTTTGGATAGCGGGTTTATAATCATCCTCCATTAGAATTTTATGAGTACAAAATTTGGGATCTATACCCTTAATGTCGGAGATTTTCCATGCAATGGCCCGTTTATGTTTCTTAAGCACTTTAATAAGCTCATCCTTTTCATTTTCCTTTAATCCCTTTGCAATAATCACCGGTAACTTATCCGATCCCTCAAGAAAAGCATACTCAAAATGAGTGGGTAACTCCTTAAGTTCTAATTCGGGTGCTTCCTCAATAGATGTTTTCACTTTAGTCTCATTTTCATTCACAACTTTCAAATCCATAGGTGGTGATTCATAAGGATCTTCATTCAAAAAGGCTTCTAGTAAATTGATATCTCCCTCCATATCATGATAATCCTCATCATATGAAGTTAGCAAATCCGGTCTGCTAAGAAAAGCATCCACCTCCTCCAAGATAAAATCACTAGCCCCAAATGGAGTAAGGGGTGGAGATGAAAGGGCAATAATAGGATCCGATAAAGAAGGATTGCCACTTTCGGAATTAGCCGAGAATCCAAGCACTTCTTGAGAATATTCTTCACAAGTAACATCAATCACATCGATTTGATTAATTGATTCCTCGTAATACTTGGAAGAAAATTTAGAGATATGACCAATATCAAACGTGATATTTTCTTCATCAACTCTTAAAGTCAATTTCCCCGCTTTCATGTCAACTAAAGCACTAGCCGTCATCAAAAACGGTCTTCCCAAAATTAGTGGTACACGAGAATATTCGGGATAATTGCAAACCACAAAGTCCGTTGGAAAGATGAGTTTCCCTACTTTGACAAACACGTCCTCGGCTATACCTTTTGGTAAGGCGATCGATCGATCCGCTAGCTCGAGAGTCATCTTAGTAGGTGTAAGCTCGGGAAGTGATAACCTTTTCCATACGGAAAGAGGCATCAAATTAATGCTAGCACCAAGATCGGCTAAAGCTAAGCATTCTTCCATATTAGGGAAATCACATGGTATCACAAACTTGCCCGGGTCTCCAAGCTTTTTGGGAAGCTTTTGTGTAAGAACCGCGGAACAATTAGCATCTAAAGATGTAGACACTTCAACCAATTTCCCTTTATCCTTTATCAATCTCTTAAGTGTCGAAGCAAACTTAGGCATGTGAAGCAATGCATCCGCGAAACTAACATTAATATGAATATTCTTAAACATCTCTAAAAAAGTAGCCATTTGAGCATTGGACTTTTCGCGGAGCTTCTCTTGGTTATGTCTCGAAGGGTAGGGTAGTGTGGGTTTAGTCTTCGGAAGCTCGGGTTTCGGAATAGGCAATTGGTCTACCTTTGGTGGAATAGGAATTTCCTTTTCTTTAACCACCTCGGGTTCTTGCTCCACTTCCCTCACCGTAGAGGTACTCACACGTGGAAGCAAAGGTTCGTCTAAAGCTTTCCCACTACGTGTGGTTATAGCTTTCATCTCACCCTTCGGGTTTGGAATGGTGTTACTAGGTAAGCCACCCGAAGACGAGGAAGGTTTGGTCATAAACGATTCAAACATCGAAAACAATTTATTTTGACCTTGTTCCATACTTTGTTGCATACGATTTTGACTTTGTTCAAACATTTGCTCAAATCTTTGTTCAATTCTTTGTTGATTAAGCTCAATCTTATTGTTTTGCCCTTTAATCTTATTTTGAAACTCGTTTTTCAAAGTTTCCATTTGTCCTTGAATGTTGTTTTGAAAAGCTTTCAAATTTGCCTCATTCGTTTTCATGTAACTTGACAAATCATTTTGATTATTCCCTTGAAAAACTTGATTGTTTTGATTAGCATTAAAACCATTTCCTTGATTATAATTCCCTTGGTTACCATGGTTAAAATTATTCCCATTATTTCCATTGTTGTACCTATTTTGAACCGGTGGAGCAACATGATTTTGACGAGGAACTTGACCGTTGGAGCCATAAGTTCCCGTCGCGGCAAAAGCAATAGCTTGATCAAACCCCGCGTTTAAGCAAGCATAATTATTATGTGCTCCACCACATGATACACAAACATTCTCAACCATATTAATCGATCCATGAGGATTCTTCCTAAGCTCATTCAAAATCGTGTCAATCTTAGAGTCCAATCTAGCAATCTTGGTATTAGATGAATTCACATTGGAAACAACCGGTGTGTTTCGTGAATATTGTGCTCTAGACTTATCCTCAATTATTCTCCACGCGTCTCTCGGAGTTTTTCTTAAAAGATTACCACCCGCGGCGGCATTTAAAGAATCTTGTTCAATCATATTAAGCCCATTATAGAAAGTATTTATTTGATGCAATTCCGAGAAACCGTGGTGTGGACATTGTCTTAACAAATCTTTAAATCTTTCCCATGCAACCCCAAACGATTCATGCACTTTTTGTTCAAATCTAGTGATCTCGTTCTTAAAGTGTGTTGTTTTGACGATGGAAAGAAATAATTCATGAATTTAGACACTAAATCATCCCATGTTAAGATCGAACCCGGTGGTTCTTTCTCATACCAAAGCTTAGCATTACCCTCGAGCGAGTACGGAAAAAGTATGAGCTTAATCACGTCATTCGGCACATCTCTAAACTTGAGAGTCGAGGTAATTCGATTAAAATTCCGAATGTGAGAATGCGGGCTATCGGTCTCATTGCCACGAAATTGGTCGGCACGAATGAGCGATAAAAGACCCGTCTTAATCTCAAAATGATCCGTCAAAATAGCCGGAACAACGATTGCTTCCCCATACCCTTCGGTGGGTGCACGGAGCAATTCCTCCATTGTTCGGTTATCGGCTATCTCTACAACAATTGGTGGAAGCTCGGGTTCCACTATTCGTTGTTGACGATTTCTATTTCTACGAGGAATATTTTCAAGCCTATTAAAATCAATCACAAGACGAGAAGAACGTAATTGCATACACAACAAAGACGAGAATTTAGAGGATTGAAGAAAAGAAATTAGACAAGAAGAAGATTATTTTTGGTAATTTATTTGGTATTGCTCAATCAATAATGATTGATAAAAAACAAGGAATAAGGATAACTACTATGGAAGTAAATTATCCTCGGTCGACTTTGAAACGATAGGTGAAAACCCAAACGTCTCGAGGTTCAATAAGTAAACAACAAAAAATAAGATTTATTACTACTTGAGTCGGCAAACCAATAATAGGTTGTCCCTCTCAATATACGCACAAGCAAGCGGGGAAACGAGGTGGCACAAAGCACTTAAAAACCTTTTTCCTTAGACGGCCTTTTATAGCACGTCGCCTTATACCCACCTTATAGTTTGTATAAATCGAGTTCAAAACTTCTTATTAGTATTTATCTATTTTGCCTTTTATTTGTGTTTTGGATTCGAATACAATAGCTAGGTGATGAAATCCCAACTAAGGCTTATTTGAAAGATATGTAAAATTATTGTTCTACGTAATACAATATATTATTCACAAAAAACGAGAAAATCGATACATACTATATAATAGAAAAATAACAAACTTACCGAGGACGGAGAGGGTCTTCAAATCCACGATCAACAAATCTCCACAAAAGTGAATCATACACAAGATCCCCGGCAGCGGCGCCAAAATTTTTGATGTGTTGTGGATAGTATATGTGATTTATTTGATATACGTTATAGGGTAAATTAGAAAATTACCTTTAGGAAAAAGTAATAGACTAATAATACCAATGACAAATTCAATTAAACACGTTGGTGACTCAAGTTCGCTGTACACGAAGATCTTATGAATTTGAGACGTTTTGTTTCGATTTGGACAATCGATTTGAATTGGTTTTCGGTTTTTAAACTAAAATTAAAATCTACAAATTTTAAACTATTTAAATCTATCCTAAAGTGCATGAATCGTAAACCCCGCTATTTAAAAATCTACACACAATTAATTATTTAAAAATAAAACTAATTAAAAATTAAACTATTTAATAATCTATTAAAATAAATTTACTTAATAACTTTAAAGCTATTTAAAAATCTAATTAAACTTTTTAAAACTAATTTACTTTATTTAAAAATACTTTAAACAAATCTATTTAAAAACTATATTTATTTAAATCTAAAGTTATAAAAATCTAATTAAAATTTAAACTAATTAAACTTTTTTAAATAAAAACATTTTTATTTTTATTTTGTTTCTATTTATATTAATTAAACTAGAGTTTACTTTAAAGAAATAAAAATTAAGAAAACTATCATAATACATAACTTAAATTTAAAAATACTTTGATTAAAGATCTGCCAAACAATACTCCTATATTAATACAACTACTGATAGTAAAACTAAAAAGGCATGGTGCCCAGGTGGTTATCAGTATGACAAGTGAAGGGAGGGTCACAAGTTCGATTCCCAGCAACTGCATATTTTTTGGAATTAATTCTTTTTTTAACAGATATGAAAGAAACCAGTCTCAGGAGAGACTTTTTGACAAACTTATTATGTATAAGCTGTTAGAAAACAGCTTAATGAGCTTAACAATCAATTGAACTGATAAGCCTATTCTTAAATAAAAATGCAGTAGTGCAGATTCTGAATTTCAATCAATCTTAAAATTAGAAAGGCAAATTAAACGTGTAGCAATTCCTTACTAGAATAAAGACAGTTAAACTCAACAATAGAAAGCAAAATTCCAGATCAATATAAGGTTCAGTTCAGACTTTCACTCAACAGATCTTAACATAACAGTATTAACTACACAGCAAGCTTATACACTACTCAACTCAAATCTACTAAAACAGTTAAGGCAATCACAAATCAAACAGTCCTACTATATCAGATTAGATCAAGGACAAAAAACTAGCAGACTCGAAAAATCTAAACAAGATTAATCAACTAGTAAATCCCTTTAATTTTCATAATGCACTTATTCGAATAAGCAGTTATCCCAACCAGTAATTCCAACTGTTATCCCAAATAAGGAAATACCAGTTAACTATCATTAGCAAGATCTAAAAAATTATCCCTCCAACCCGTAGATCTTAACATATAACACAGAAAACTGAATAAAACTTATTAAACGCATAATAGATTGCAAAACCCAAACTCACTTTATCATGTACTAACTTCAACATTAAAACAAATCTATAACAGCAACCCCCCCCCCCCCCCCCAAAACAGATTATCCAGTTCCAAACTGACAATGTTAATTTAGATCTCTAAACATATAATCAACTTAAAGCAGATAGCAAGAAAAACAGTGAACACTTAAACATCAAATCAGTTAAGTTCACCCTAACATTTAAATCAACACAAATTTGAAGCTATAATTAAAACTGAAAATAAAAGAGCTAACACCTTTTGACGAAACCCTTTGAGTAGTAGGCTAGCGCTGATCTACCTAAAAACCGGAACCCTAACCACCATACCACCATTATTCTTCAAACGAACCACCAACTAGCATCATCAATGATTCTCGCATATTTTTTTAAGACTTTTCCAGTGGGGAAAAGTTTTATCCAAACTTTAACTTTCAAATACTAAATATAAACTATTATTTAGCTCATATCTAATATCATTATGTGAAACAGTTTATAAAATGAAGTCATATAAACTTTAAACAGTAATAAGACGAGACACTATTGTGAAGAACTAAACTGATCTTTTACTAATCTTCAAAAGAAATTACAAGATTTAAAGAAAAATACAAGAATTTATTCTACAACTATTTCAATAGAATAACATTAAAAGTAGAGAAAGGATGATTTTACAAGATAAATTGGGGGTATTTATAGCCTCCCCAAGGGCTTGTTGATGACGAATATCCAAATATCTCTTGGAATATTCCATTCTGACTTCTTTAATCTTGGCCCTTGATCATCATTCTTCTTTTCTCTCTCATGATTGTATGGTTGAGATGACTCAATCTAGCACACGGATTGCCAACGTGGCACCCGTGTGCTAGTTGTGCTTCTTTTGGGGCTTCTGATTGGTGGGAATGGAATGATGAGGTGTTGCTTCCAATGAAACACAACCACGTATCAAGCCCTTCTCCATGCTTTCTCTTCCTTAAATTTGGGGATTTTATTCCCCACACACTTGAATCAAGTGTGTGAACAAAAGCCCTATGTTTAATTGGCTTTTTATTAACCTAGGGTTTTTGTGAAACAGTAACTTTTCGCAGGTTTTGGGGTGAGAAAGATAAATGGGGAAGATGGAGTACATAGTTCTTATCGAATGTTTTATTTATTTATGGGTGAATGGGATAAAAGAAACAAAACGTGTGAAAGTGTTAATATGGGTGGGTGAGTGGAACGGGTTTTATTTATTTATTGGATGAAAGAAAGTGACGTGTGAGAATGAGTGTACGTTTGATTTATTTAATAAATGTGAAAGTGTAAATTGCAGATTTGGTGAGAAAGCGTGTTTAATACACGTTTTAACAAAGCAAAACCTAGAAGCCCATCAATTCATGTCTCTTTCCATATTTTGGGCTTGGGCCCAAATGATGCTTTACCATCCGTCTCAAATTTAACATATGGACTCTACTTGGGCTTTATTTGGATTTTCAAGCAATTCTTTAAATTAACTTGCAACTTAAAATGGGCTTTTGAGCCCCTTCACCCCATTGTGAGACCCACTAAGCCCATTAGCTCAATAAATGATAAAATCCGCTAAAGTCGAGCTCGATTTTGGCTTCTTTGATCTTTTTCTTCATTCTCATATCTATTTTTGTCGGTTTTCGCGAACTTAGTACCTACACACATTCAAACAAGAAAACAACATATCCAAGGCATATTTGATACATTTAATGCATTATTTCATTGTTTTAAGCTACAAATGATATGAGTATTTAAGCTCATATCACTTATATATTCATATTTTTATGTATGTCTCTATCATATTTATTATAATATGATCTTTATGTGTGATTGTTGTTGATATTATTTCTTTCTTTTTCACATATATGATTGAGAGTTGATTATGCTTAAATATAAACTTCTTTTATGGTTTTAAAAGTTTAATATTTTGACTATTTGACATTATACCTTCAAATTTGTTGTATGTTTCTTTTCTCTCTCAAATCCAACACATTTGAATTTATCTTATCAAACACTCTCTGTGGACACACTTAACAAATATTTGCTCTTTAATTTGAGATTTCTTTTTTCTTTCTCCCTATCAAATTATTTAGCAAATACTTGTAACTATTGCTTTAATTGGGTATTTCTTTTTTACTACTAACCCTTGTATGTAGGTCGTCATAATAACCCGATCACTTAGTGCCCCAATCTAGAGGAAGTAAGCACCAAAGGGGAGCTTTTAGCAGAGTTGATTCTTCTCTTCCTCAAGACTTTTGCTACCTTTTTTCTTAGACAAATGGGGGGAAATGGTAGTGGATAAACTCGTTAACAATTCGAAAATTTTTGCTTTTACATGAATGAGTTTATACTTTGTCATAATAAAAAAATGGAGATTGTTAATGCAAACGACGCCTAAAAACATTTTTTATGATAATTAATTTTTCTTACTTTTGATCATGACAAAGTGTAAAAACATTTATCGTTAAAGTTAATTGCAAGACGAGTTATTTCACGAACACTATCATTAAGCTATAATCATTCAAGTCTTGACAAACATATTTCTAAAAATTTTAGTGATCATTAAAAGTGATTTTCCTTAAAACTCACATTTGATTAAATGTGACAAAACATTTTCAAATATACTTTCTTTCTAACAAATGTTAAATGGAAAATCATAAATAGAAAGCTTGAATATTGGATATTCTAAGTGATATTGGATACTCCTTTCAGGTCTAAACTGGCCAGCTAAGCTTTCCCTACTAAAGGACAAAAAAAAAGATCATAGTTTATGCTCACGGTTCCATATAGGGTCCAATGGTTCGATATATATATATATATATATATATATATATATATATATATATATATATATATATATATATATATATATATATATATATATATATATATATATATATATATATATATATATATATATATATATATATATATATATATATATATATATATATATATATATATATCGAATCGTGGGAAAAATAAAGAACCGTGACCAGACTAGCCGTTGGCCTCCTGTCTCTATAAATAGTGGATCGTTTTTCATTATTTTTAACCTTTTTGGACTTCTCTTTCCTGCTTCTAAATCTATTTTCCAATATTAGTAAATTATCACACAATGTGTTAAATATGTTTACTTATTATTATATTCTTAGCCTCCTTCTTCATATGTCTAAAGAAAAGATCACTCACACCCTTGTGAAATGTTAAAAGATGAAGCATTGATCAATATCCCTTTTCTATAGATCAAGTCATGTTCATCATATTTATTCTTTTGAGTCAGTGTAGATCCAAGTTATATGTGTATACTCGGAAGTGTCTTGTGTATAAGTTCTCACTTGGCTTTAAAGTGACGTGAGTATGAGTGTTGTGTGTCTAAGATGTCACTTGCATTTAAAGTGATGTGAGTATGAGTGTTGTGTGTATAAGTTCTCACTTTGCTTTAAAGTGATGTAAGTGTGAGTGATGAGTGTAGATTGGTTCTATCTAAGATTAGAACTCGACATCTAGGCTTGTGTCAGAAAATGGAAATAGGCGACGTGTGTAGATTGGTTCTATCTAAGATTAGAACTCGACATTTAGCTTAGTGACTGAAATTGGTGTAAGCGACGATATAGGATTTTCTCTGCCAAGATGGGAGCTTGTGGATATAGTGAAAATATCGAGTATGTGTACTCGAGGAATGGAGTAGAAATGAAGAGAGAGATTCATTGTGGAACCACTATAAATCATTGGTGTCTTCCTTTATGTTGTTTCTTTCTTTACTCTTTACTTATCATTTTTACTATCTTAAGTCAATCATAATCAAGATCACTTGATATAGCAAATGTTTTTGTAACATAATAAGTTGAGTTAACTATATGAAACAAGTTTTAAAATGGTAGTTTGAATGATGAAACTATTCAACCCCTTCTAGTTTTTACAAAAAAATATCATAATGATGAGACCTGTATGTTTCTATCAAACTTATAATTTCATTGAAAATGATAGGTAGTTAGACGAGGTCGCATAATTGAGCATAATAACTTAGATCAGGCAAATAGATTATTAAGCATGGATGAAGAAAACTTTAAACGACAACACTAAGAAATCTTTCTTATATATAGTAAAGCAAAACAATAAATAAAAACTTTCGTATTTAAAGAAAAAAAATTTTTTTAATGAGAAATGTCATATTAATCTATTCTTTTTAATTTGAAATTAAGACAAAACAAAAACAATTCTTATTTAATACTATAAAAGTTTTTATCAATCGGTTTTTATGAGGACACATTTAAGACCTATGAGTTTCTTAAGTAATTGTGGTTTTGTTAATAAGGTTTCTTTTTTGAAATGGTAATTCTTACCTCAAAGAGTTTTACAATCCCTTGGAGCAGTGTACGTTGTCATGTAAATATAATATTATCATTCTTTCGGAGAATAGGTTGAGAGGCTAGTGTCGAACGTACAAAAGGTCTAGATTTGTAAAGAAGATTCTTTTTTGTATTTTTACATTTTATAAAAGCAAGTAAAATAGTGAGGTAAATGAGGGGTTTTTTACTAACACGCTAATTAAACCTAAACTAATGTTGTAGAATTTCATCAAGTAAATAAAATTTGTTTACCTAATAATGAACTACTTAGTACATTGTTCTCTTAATATGTTTGTGATGAGATGGCATTTATACATGATCTCATCGGTCTTTTCGGGCTTTAAATGCATAAAAATGTCATAAAATACCATATATATGCTTGTGTTTGTTTACTTGTGTATTTTAGGTATGGATATCGTGAAAAAGACAAAAGATCACAAGAAACAAGGAAGAACGGACACGAGAAACGAAGCCGTACAAAGAACCGGGCCCTAGTTCATGAATTATCCAACATTTATCCTTGAAGACTTGAAGATATGCAAGATTGATCCTCAAACAACGAAGAATTTACACTTAAAACCCTTGTGAATTCATAATTACAAGTTTGGTCCCTTAAGTTTGTCAAAATTGCAAAAAGATCCTTCAACTTTGAAGAAATGGCAAGATTAGTCCCTCATCAAATCTAATTTGTCAAGAATGGTCCTTCATAAAGTCCAAAATACAAAGAAGCCCTTGAAGTTCAAGAATATTACATTTCTAGTCCTTTAAATATGGTTTAAATATCAAAAGGACTGAAATTGTAATTAGCCTAAAGTGATAAAAGCCCTAAAATCCCTTTTGAAAAATTTTTGTGGCCAAAACATGAAGTCTGAAACTTCAAAAACAAAGGGAAACAAGTTTATTAGGAAAATAAACTTGTTATACATGTTTGGCCAAAGTGTGAGGACTACTGATGGACAAGTGAAACATTAAAACCAGATTAATGCGCCAAACACCTTTTCTCCCCCAAAATCGGATAAAAAACATTACTGTTTACCATTCATCCCACCCAAAATTACCTTCACTTAAACAAAGGGTAATTTTCAATTACCTTGGCACATGTGTGATTCACACATGCAGAAACCCATCCCACACCCAAAACCGTTTCACCCATCATGTGACAACTTTCTTTCCAAGTATTGCCACGTGTCAAGATCAACAACCAATACTCTTTGCTTCACTCCAAAGCTATTTTAAACGGTTTGGATCATTTTGGACAACATATACCAAGGATTCGTCTAGAAGCATTTGAGGACAATATTGGAAATTCACTTCTAGGGTTTGTGAACAGTGTTAGCATAGCATTTGCCTATAAAAGGAGACCTCAACCTATGAGAGTCCCTTTGTTCCAGTTTTAGGCTATCAATCTTTGTAATCCCTTTTTAAGCTAATAAAATTTGATTTTCTGAAATTTATGAAATCTCTTTTATGTTTTGTTAAAAGTTGGTGTTAGAATAGCCTAAATCTGAGTTCCACTTATATGTTTGAAGGTTTTTGAGGCAAGGTTTTAATCCATAAGACTTGTGTTTCAAAAAATCAAAAAGTGTTTTGATATTTGTTCATCACTTTGGTTTGTTCTTCTTAGCAGGTACATTGGAAACTGGTACTTGTTCTGCTAGTACCTCAACTCAAACAATCCAGGGCCTGGATGTAGGTCTTGGAGGTTTGCACCCTTCTCCTTTTTCAATTTTCTCTTTATTTTTCTGAATTTTGGTGATATTGCATGATTGTTGTTGAATCTGTGATTGGATGGTTGGATCTTGTTTATTTGGTAGGGTTTGATGTTCTTGAGTTGATGTTAACTTGATTTGTGGTTTGAATCTAAAAAATCCTTTGAAAATTTGTCAAAACAGATTATTAAGGGGTGTTTGGGTTAACAGCATAAGCAGGATTTGTCGCTTGTTGAGTGGTTGTTTTGTGTTGTTATCTGTTTGTACTTGTTTATCTGGTATACTTGGTAACTTATTTGCAGGTTTCGTGGTTTGAAACACCCAAATCCATAAAAGGGCTATAAAATCTTTGTTACTTGATTAAATTGGCTATAGTTTAAGGGACACCTAGATCTAATCATAGACTAGGGTTAACAAGTGATTAAACTAGGTTAGTTACACCAGGGAAAGAGATTTGAGTGCCTGAAATTAGATATGTGGTCAATTAGATCAGCAAACTGTGCTTATGTTCTTGTAGTTCATATCAGTAACTATAATCTGCTTTGATCTTGTTCTATGCTTTGATTTAGTGGCTGATTTAAGTTTTTTTGTGCTTATTCATAGTTTATATAGCTTGTGTATGCATCTGGTTGAATTTGGCTGGCTTATTCATGCTATATCTGCTTATTTGTTCATAGCAGCTTATTTTCCATATTTGTGCAATATCTGGTGATTGTTTGCTTATTTTGGGCTTATTGTGTGAACCAAATTGTGATTTCTTTGTTGATATTGACTCCTTGTGATTCACTGATTACAAGGGTGCCCTTGTTTCCATTTGAATCCAACTGGATCTCTCTAAAAAGCTAGGTCAAATAGTCAAAGCAGTGGGAACTCCTTTCCCCTCCTACTAGCCACTGCTAGTGTATTTTGGGTTTCAGCTTATCAATAAGCTAAAATAGCTTATTTTAACCAGCAACAACTTGGATTTTGTTATAGGTTCTCATCATTTGACCAATTTGTTCATACTGGAGCATTTGGTGTGTTGACTTTAGGGTTTGACAAGAAAACCAACTTCATTGACTTTTTCATAAGTGCTTATTGGTTCATTCTGGCTTATTGGTGTTGCTTATTGGATTTTTGTTGATTGATTTGGCCTATTGAGTTCATTTGTGACATTTTGCAAGTTAAATCAAGTCCTGAGGTGCCCTAAATCTCAAACACGACTATTTTGTCGTTTTGTGGATTTGTACTTTGCTTAATTCTGGCTTATTGAGTGTGCTTTTTCAAAATTTCTTTTTACAGATCTCTTAAGCATCCCAAAAGAAGGTTGTGTGTCAAATTAGAGCTTATGGCATTAGCTTATTGCTTAATGGGCTTAAAGGCCCAATAAGGATAAGCTGTTTGCTTAATAAGCTGTGATAAGCTCACTTTCAGCTTTTGGGCCTTCAGAGTTTTGTGTTTAGAATTAAATTTTGAGTCAGATTGGGCTTTTCCAAGTCAATTGGGCCAAGTTTGACTTTTTGGGCTAAAAAGCCCATTAATGTTGACTGTTTTTGGTTTTGGCCCATTCGAGGGCCTAATAGGGGTATTCTGGTCATTTCACTTTCATTTTCTGTTTATTTAGGTTAAAATAAACTAGTTTGCAAGTTTTTAGAATTTTTATAATTTTTGGATTTTTAATATTATTTTAATATTATTTTTCAAATTTCACATTTTTGCACTTTTTACATTTTTTTAGCTTAAATACATTAAAATAGGAATTTTGCAACTTTTAGATTAATTTTATCATCTCTAGATTAATTTTTATAATTATTTTAAGTTTTAATAGTTTTTAAATCATTTTAAGTAGTTTTTATTAGTTTAAAAATTACTAAAAATAGTTTTTTATCTTTTTAGGTCATTTTAGAGGTTTACCAATTGAAAAATCTTTATTTGGGCTTTTTGATAATTGATTTGATTTTCAGGGCATTAATTAGCATTTAAAAATTGAATATTTAATTAATTAAAAGGTTTGAAAAAGTTTTGATCATTGGTAAACTCTTAGTTTATTTATTTTGATTTTTGGTGAATTTTTGGTAATTTTTAGAATCAATTTTTATTTTTGCTTATTTTACGGTTTTACGTGTAGTCGTAGTAGTAATTAAATTCACGTCTTCGTCATCCTCTTTTCTCATCCCATTCTTTCAAATATTAATCTCAAATCTTGCTACATTTTAGTCACACATATATACCTTCTTGGGAAACGAACTTGAACTTCACCTAGGGTCATTAACACTTGGTTTTTCCTAAAATCATTTGTTTAATACTTACCGCTTTTACGCTCCTTTTCCTAAAGGTCGTATTTTACCACAATCATTTTGGCGCCGCTGCCGGGGAGGTGTGTCGTGATTAATTTGTCTTGTTATTTTTAATATTAACCATAAATAGTATTTGTATTAGTAGAAATCTACTAATACGTATTATCGGTTTTTTGGTTTTTCTTGTGAAATTATTATTACTATATTGTATTAAGTATCACAATCAATTCAAAATATCTCCAAAAGTGTGAAAACACAACCTTAATTGGGATTTGATCTCCTAATTATTGTATTCGAATCTCAAACAAAAAGAAAAAGGCAAAAATAGATAAATACTTTCGTGAACTCGATTTTGAAAAATACAAACTATAAGGTGGGTATAAGGCGGGTATTATAAAATATACCCTAAGGAAAAAGGCTCTTAAGTGCTTCGCGCCGCCTCGTTTCCCCGCTTGCTTGTGAGTTTTTTGAGATTGAAGGCTAATCTAGGGTTTTGCCGCCCAAAGTATTATTGCGTATAATAAGTGTGTAAACACTTATCCTTTTTCCACTAAAATCAAGTAAAAACAAGACCTAATCATGTGTTTTATATCATAAATGTTGGAATTACGTGTGGTTTTGTCTTTTGTGTATTAAATATGTACAAATGATCAAAAGAAGAGAAAACACGGGATTTCATGGTCAAATGTCGAAGAAAAGTCAAGAAAGAGACGAAGACAAAGTCAAAAACCAAAAGTGTGCCAAGATCACGAAAACCGTCAAATATCAACACGAATTTGAATCGAGAAGCCAAATGACAAATCGTTTTTAGAGGATTTAATATTCTAATGGTTAATGGGCCATCGTGTGACCCACATTGTATTAATAGGCCTAAAAGCCCATTAAATTGGATACTTTGAGAAGCTAAAATGGGAAGCCCACAAACTTGGCCCAAATAACATATAATGAAGAGACGGGAGGAGATGTTAATTAGGCTTAAGCCCAACTGATGGAAGAAAGAAACGTAAACAATGTTTTCGTTATTTTGCTTTGATTGACCAGTCAAACCAAACGCAACACCAACTCTTATATTAACTCACACATTTAACCCTCATTTATTTACTCCCCACGTGTCTTCCTTATTCCACCCACCTTAAATAAATAAACCAATTTACTTTCCACTTCCCATTTACCCAGCGATACAAACGAAGTTTCTCTCACCCTTTTTACTGCTCATCATCTCCCTCCCCATTTACACAACCTCAACATCCAAACCCTAATTTTCACTCTCAAAAATTAACCACCAAATTTGGGGGTTTTACCCTCAATGGTTAATTCACATCCTAATGAATTAAATCCCCAGAAAAATAGGGGCAAACACTCAAGGAGTGATCCTCTCTCATCTGACATGGCCTAATCTTGCCATTTGATTGGCTATGCCACATCCATACCCAAATCCCCCCAATAAAATTGAGCCACCTCACCCTCAAACAAGCACAACTAGCACAAGATGGCCAGCCTGGCAATCCAAGTGATTCAAGATCATTCTCAGCCGTTTGATTAGATGAAAAGAGAGAGAAAGAAGAAAAGAAGGGATCTACGGTTCAAAATCGAGGCTTACAAATGAAGCTATCAAGAGGGTTTGTTGGGGTTCCCCTATAAAAACCCCTCTCATCATGTAATTTTGGGGTGTGCTTTTCTTTATATTTTATTTTCAGAAAATTAGGTTTTTAGATTTAATCTTGTATTTTTTCAATTTCCAGTAATGTAATTTTTATTTAAATTAATGAAAAGTTCATTTTAATTATTTTTGTGGCAATTTAAATTTCTGTCAATTTAATTATCATTTTTTACTGCTACTATTCGCATCATATTATTATTAATATTCGAAAAAAATATATATATATAAAAAGTGTAATATATATTTCCCCCACTGGGAAATATAAAAAGAGGTTAATGTTCTTGTTACTGTTCGAGTATGAAACTTGGTTACGATTCGGTTTACTACTGTTTGGTTCGAGAGCCTTGTGTTGATGTTCGAAGGATGATTTAAGGTGGTGTTTGGTTTATCATTAAGACGGCTCAGCACCGCTTCTTCTACCCAACGGAATCGACAAAAGGTGTTAATCTTCCTTTTAATTTTTATGTTAAGTTTATTATTTAATATTTGTGTTATTTGGTGATTGTTAAATTTGTTTACTGTTATTCTGCTTAGTTTTTTTATCTGTTTGGTTATTTGGACCTGCTTGCTAGTTACTGCTTAAGTTTGTCTACTTTAATTTTGTTGTTGAGCTTTATGTTAATGTTTTAATTTGGTTTAAATCTAATAAGTTTCGGTTCTTAATATCTGCTTATTTTAATATGCTATTATTCATGTAGTCTTTCTGTTTAGTTCATGTCAGATTTTGTTTAAGTTGAATCGATAGTTTTGGTATGTGCTTGTTGAGATTTTTCTTGTCTGCTATATTTGAGTTTATTAGTGCTGCTTATTTTGATTTTATATTTTCTGCTTGGTTTAGGGCTGTTTGGATCTGCTTATTTAGGTTGGTATTTGTCTGTTTTGGTTCAAGCTTTATTAGGTCGTTTAGATTAGCTTATTTAGTTTCAGCTTATAGGTTTTAACTGTTTGTTTGGCTTTTGTTTCGGTTATAGCTTATTTGGTTCTTCTATTTTGCTTGCTTATACTGCTTATTTGGTTTGTTTGCTGCTTATCTCAGACCCAATTGGTCTGAGGTATCTTTCTGTCCAAAAGAAAAGGTTCCAAAAAATAAATAGTCAAAAATACTAACAAATTCTGTCTGGGGTGAGATTCGAACCCCAGACCTCTTGTTCACAAGACCAACATCCCAACCAGTTACTCTAGCACCCTTTTTGTGTTCATTTAGGTTCAGTTAAATTAATATAGGTAGTTTAAATTAGTGGCAGTCTTATTAAAATTAGTTTAATACAAGTTTAGTTTTATTTAAATTAAATACAAAAGGTTTGTTTCAATTCAGTTTTTTTTTAAAATATAAAAAGGATAAAAAATATTTTAATTTTATTTACTTTTATAAATTTACATCGAATTTAAATTTATTTTATAATTTTAAATAGTTTTTTTATATAGATTAAAAAGTAGTTTTAAATTCTTATTTAAATTTTAGATTTAAAATTAGTTTTCAATTTATTAACTTTTGTTTAAAAATATATTCTAATTAAAAGTTTTTAAGTTTTATTAATTAGTTAAATTTTATTTTCAAATTATTAGTTTAAATAGTTAATTAAAATATATTTCTTTTAATTAAATAGTTTTAAATTAGTTTAAAAATACCAAAAATAGATTTTACCAAAAACAAAGTTAAGTCGATAAGTTAAACCGGAAATCAAATTCGAGTCGAATCGAGGAAAAACGAACTTAATTGCTTAAATTTGGATTAACAAAAATCCTAGTTTCAAATTGGCGCCACTGCCGCTTCGCTCGTACGATCGACGATTTTTTCGTGAAGACGTTTTGATTTTGGGATCCTTTCATCCTTTGAACGTTACGTTTCTTGCAACAAAATAAAAAATCTAAAAAATCAAAAACTTAAAAATACAAAAAAATTAAAAAAATCACAAAAGCAATTTATTTCCTAAGAATTGCACCAAAAAAATTAAAAAATCCAAAAGTAATACTTTTTCCTAAAAGTATTACGCCAAAAATATTACGTATTAGTGTTAATTTTTAGATTCGATTTCTTTCGATTTTTCTTGTGAATATATATTTTTCTAAAAAATACAAAAAGATTTTTTCTTTTACTATAATATATTACGTAGCACAATAAATTACCTACTTTTCAAATAAGCCTTAGTTGGGATTTCATCACCTAACTATTGTAGTGGCATCCATAACGAGAAAAAAGGGTAAAATAGATAAATACTAGTAAGACGTTTGAACTCAACATATACAAACTATAAGGTGGGTATAAGGCGACGCCCTATAAAAGGCCGTCTAAGGAAAAAGGTTTTTAAGTGCTTTGTGCCACCTCATTTCCCCGCTTGCTTGTGCATATATTGAGAGGGACGACCGATTATTGGTTTGCCAACTCAAGTAGTATTTACGTATATATTTTTGTAGCTTTTTCATATTGCTCCTCGAGAGGGAAAATCCTTTTCCTCTCAAAGTCGACCGAGGTCACCTACCTCATTCCAAAGTTTTAATTGTATGCGCACTCGCGCGCACACATACATACCGATTGGTGTACCAAATACTTCTAATTCTTCTAAAAAGAAGAAGAAGAAAAACAAAAAGACCGTCATTAAAGTCGATCCCGATAATCGAGCTTTCAACAATACGATGGCAACGGATAATCGACCAATGGTTGAGATTCTACAATCTCACGTTGAAGGAAACGATGACGCGATTGTGGTGCCAAATATTGGAGCTAATCATTTCGAACTTAAATCGGGTTTTATTCAAATGGTTTCCACTACACCATTTTTAGGCCGTACTAATGATGACCCACACGCTCATATCAAACGTTTCATCCAATAAGCTAATACTGTCAAATACAATGGGGTGCCACAAGAGGCCGTTCGCCTCCAACTTTTTCCTTTTTCCCTCGAGGGACAAGCCCGGATTTGGCTCGATAAGGAACCACCCCAAAGTATTACCACATGGATCAACTTAGAGACCAAGTTCATTAACTACTTTTTCCCACCATCACGGACCACTTCTTTAAGAAATGAGATCATCACCTTTGAACAACAATATGGGGAAACGTTTAGTGAGTCTTGGGATCGTTTTAAAGATCTTTTGAGAAAATTTCCACAACACGGTTTCACTAAAGTGCATCAAATCAACACGTTTTATAATGGTTTAACTCTAAACGACCAAGATTCACTTAATAGTGCAGCGGGGGCAATATTCTTGTGAAAACCATGAACGAGGCTTGGGCCATTATTGAGAACAAGGCAAAAGTGCAAACCAAAAGTGTTAGGGCTAATATGGCAAGTGCTAGTACGAGTAATAATGAGGTGAATGATCAAATTAATAAACTTACTTCACTTGTTGAAAAACTCGCTCTAAAAACCGACGCCCTCACTACACATGTGCATGCCGTGAAAGAAAAAAGTGAAACGTGTGAGACTTGTGGTGGACCACATTTGTACTATAATTGTGACAAGGTTTACAATGATCAACAAGAAGTTTATGCTTATAACAACAATGAAAATGATCGGATTCATTTCAAACCAAATGTTGATGTTAACCATTTGTCTTACAAGTCTAATAAGTATTTGGCTCCCCCGGGTTTTGTAGCACCACAAAGACCACCCCCACCCGCCCAAAATAGGAACCAAGGTCCTCAACGGGGTAATGTTCAAGGAAATTCTAATCAACGGGGTTTTAATCAAAACCATGGGTTAAATAATCAAGGATTTAATAACCAAAGTTTTCAAAATCAAGGATTTAATCAAGGTTCTAATCAATATCAAAACCAAGGTTTTCCTAATCAAGGTTATAATCAAATGAACATGCATAATCCTCAAATGGACTTGGTTTTACAAAAATTATCCGACCATGAACGAATGATGAGAGAGTTGCAAGAATCGACCGATAAGAATGCTATCACTACTAGGAGCGGTAAGACCACCGTAGAACCTTCCCCACCTAACCAAGGACCCGAGATTCCTTCTTCTTCGACAAAACCTCCTTCTTCTTCCACTTGTGACATACCTCCCGTTATGCATTCGTCTACACCTTATGTTCCACCGATACCCAAATTTTCTACCACACCTTCGGTTCCAAAACCGATTCCTTTACCTTCTACTTCTATTACCCCTCCTCCACCAAAGGATGTGAGTGAGCAATCCACTCCAAAGCCTTCATCTCAACCCAATATACCTTATCCCTCAAGGTTGCGGAAAGAGAAATTGAAGAATAAGGATGATATTCAAGTTTCGAACTTCCTAAAAATGTTCAAACAATTGAATTTTAATATCACCTTTGCCGAGGCGCTCGCTCACATGCCTAAGTACGCTAAGATGTTTAAGGATCTTTTAAGTGATAAGGAAAATTTGCTTGATATTGCCAATACCCAATTGAATGAGAATTGTTCCGCGGTTCTTTTGAGAAAATTACCGGTTAAGATAGGAGATCCCGGTCGATTCCTTATTCCTTGTAATTTTCTGGGTGTTGAGAATTGTATGGCCTTGGCGGATCTCGGAGCGAGTATCAATCTTATGCCATTGTCCGTGTGGAAACAATTATCTTTACCCGAGCTAGTCCCCACTCGCATGACATTGGAATTAGCTAACCGTACGGTTGCTTATCCGGTGGGGATAGCCGAGGATGTTTTTGTAGGAGTCGACAAATTCACTTTTCCCGCCGATTTCGTCGTAGTCGACTATGAAATAGATCCCCGTGTTCCCTTAATTGTGGGATGACCCTTCTTGAGAACCGGGCGTACATTAATTGATGTAGCCGCGGGTGAACTTATCATGAGGGTCGGGGATGACAAAATCGTCTTTAACATGGGTAAACTTTCCAAACTTCCCGATGAGCCCGAATCCGTGAATTTCATCGATGTGCTCGACGAAGCATGCGAAGAACATTTTCACGAGGCTTGTAAGAGCGGGATTTCTCCTTTACCTCATGTTGAGACCGTAGCTTCTATTGCTCCTTCATTGACTCCATTTGGAGAAAGTGACTTAGATGATTTTGAAGCTAGCTTGGGTCCTCTCGATATTAACTATGATAATTCTCCCACCAATTGGGATGAAGACATTCGTACCATTGAGAGACTTCTCAATGAGGACAATATTTCTCCACCTACTCCTAAGGAAGTTACAAATGATGATCCTACTTTGACTAAGCCTTCCATTGACAATCCGCCGGATTTAGAGCTTAAGGATTTGCCGTCTCATCTAGAGTACGTTTTCTTAGAGGAGGATAATAAGTTGCCCGTCATTATTGCTAAGGACATAAAAGAAGATGAAAAATCCTGACTTATCGATGTGCTTAAGAATCATAAGAAAGCAATTGCTTGGAAAATCTCCGACATTCGCGGAATTGGTCCTAATTTTTGTACTCATAAAATTCTCATGGAAGATGACTTTAAACCCGCAATCCAAAATCAAAGAAGGGTTAATCCAAAAATTCATGAAGTCATTAAGAAAGAAGTTATCAAACTTCTCGATACCGGAATGATTTACCCTATCTCGGATTCGCCATGGGTTAGTCGCGTCCATTGTGTGCCTAAGAAAGGCGGAATCACCGTTGTTCCCAACGAAAACAACGAGTTGATTCCTACTCGACTTGTAACGGGTTGGCGAGTTTGCATCGATTATCGTAAGCTCAATGATTCCACTCGTAAGGATCATTTCCCTCTTCCTTTCATGGATCAAATGCTCGAGCGTTTAGCGGGTAATGATTTCTATTTTTTCTTAGATGGCTTTTCCGGATATTTTCAAATCCCTATCGATCCAAAAGACCAAGAGAAAACCACATTCACTTGTCCCTATGGAACATTTGCTTACAAAAGAATGCCTTTCGGCTTATGCAATGCTCCCGGGACTTTCCAAAGGTGTATGATGGCGATATTCCATGACATGGTTGAAGAAACTATGGAAGTCTTTATGGATGATTTCTCGGTCTATGGTGATTCTTTCTCTTCTTGCCTTGCTAATTTAGAACGTATGCTCCAACGGTGTGAAGACACTCGTCTCGTTCTTAATTGGGAAAAATGCCAGTTCATGGTAAAAGAAGGCATCGTCCTCGGTCATAAAATTTCCAAAGCCGGTATCGAAGTCGACCGTGCTAAAGTTGACGTCGTTTCTAAGTTACCTCCACCTACCACCGTCAAAGGAGTTAGAAGTTTTTTAGGCCATGCGGGATTTTATCGACGTTTCATCCAAGATTTCTCGAAAATAGCTCGTCCAATGACTCATGTTTTAGAAAAGGATGGTCCTTTCATCTTCTCTCAAGAATGTCTCGACTCTTTCGAACTTCTTAAAGGTAAATTAACTAAGGCACCGGTCTTAGTCTCTCCAAATTGGGAGTTACCTTTCGAGCTCATGTGCGATGCTAGTGATTTCGCGGTAGGAGCGGTTTTAGGTCAACGAGTTAACAAACATTTCCAACCCATTCATTATGCTAGTAAGACAATGACGGGGGCTCAATTGCATTATACCACTACCGAAAAAGAGCTTTTAGTTGTAGTGTATGCTTTTGAGAAATTCCGCCCCTATCTTGTGCTTTCCACCACCATCGTTTACACCGATCATTCCGCCTTGAAATACTTGTTGACCAAGCAAGATGCTAAACCGAGACTCCTTCGTTGGGTTTTGCTCCTACAAGAATTTAAAATCGAAATTCATGATAAAAAGGAGCGGAAAACCTAGCCGCGGATCACCTTAGTAGACTTGAGGATCCTTAACAAGGGGAATCTCCAAATCAAGAGATTAATGAATCCTTTCCCCTTGAAACCTTAATGTCTATTAACTCTAATCTTGATGATACCCAATGGTTTGCGGACATTGCAAACTATTTGGCGGGTGGTGTTCTTATCGAAGGGTTATCGTCCCAACAAAAGAAAAAATTCTTCAAGGACGTTAAAACGTACTATTGGGACGACCCTTATATTTTCAAGCAATGTGCGGACTTAATCATTCATAGATGTGTTGATGGGCCGGCGGCTTTACAAATCCTTGAAGCTTGCCATAAAGGACCTACCGGTGGTCACTTTGGTCCTAATTACACCGCTAAAAAAGTTTTCGACTCCGGATTCTATTGGCCCTCCATTTATCATGATGCACATGAAATGGTTAAACATTTTGATGCTTGCCAAAGGCAAGTCAAGATCACACATAAAGATGAGATGCCTCAAAATTTCATCCAAGAATGTGAAATCTTTGACGTATGGGGCTTCGACTTTATGGGGCCATTTCCATCATCGAAGGGAAACAAGTACATCCTCGTAGCCGTTGACTACGTATCAAAATGGGTTGAAGCAAAGGCTTTACTTACTAACGATGCGAGGGTGGTTGTTAACTTCTTGAAACAATTGTTTGCTCGATTCGGTGTGCCTCGTGCTATTATTAGTGATCGCGGGACTCATTTTTGCAACGATCAATTTGCTCGAGTCATGGCTAAGTATGGTGTCAATCACCGACTTTCCGCCGCATATCATCCTCAAACTAATGGACAAGCCGAGGTTTCTAACCGTGGTCTTAAGAGAATCTTAGAGCGAACCGTGGGAGAGCATCGTGCCTCATGGGCCGATAAATTAGATGATGCTTTGTGGGCTTTCCGTACCGCTTATAAGGCACCTATAGGTTGTACCCCTTATCACCTTGTGTACGGGAAGGCGTGCCACCTCCCTATTGAGTTGGAGCATAGGCTTATTGGGCCTTGAAATGGGCTAATTTTGATCTTAACAAAGCCGGTGATCATAGGAAAATCCAACTCAATGAACTCAATGAACTTAGGAATGAGGCTTATGAAAATTCATTAATCTACAAGGAGAAAACTAAGCTCATTCAGTATTCCAAGATTAAAAACCGAGAGTTCCATGTTGGTGATCAATTTTTATTATTTAACTCTCGGTACCATTGAGTTATCCCAACCAAATGGGCCCAACTTTAAGGTGAATGGCCAACGGGTTAAGTTGTACTATGGAGAGGACATCTCTCACGAGATGATTCCATCCCTCTCCACATTTCCCTTGAATTAATTCGGGAAATCGAGTCGAGCTAGAGACTCGTGATAAATAAATCAAGCATCGTATAACTAGGTTAGATTTTTACCTTTACCATCCTTTCCACCCTTTTTCACCTTCATCCATTTTCCACCAATACGTGTAGGGGGGAGCCAAGTAGGTTGTTTGTGTGTTGTGATTGTGTGCAGGGACATGTGCTTTGATGATCCACCTTTGGTTCTTTTGACGAAACCCGTGATCCCGTGTTCCCGTGTACCCGGTTCTATCAAAACTATTGTGATTCATACTTGTATATAAATAAAACGAATAAATGTAATCACTTTAGTTGTCCCTTCCTTAGCTCGATTTTAAACAACGTACTCAATGTCCTAAGTGTAGGGGAGTTTATTCTCCCACATGCTTAAACATTGAGGACAATGTTTATATTAAGTGTAGGGGGGACTTCTATCGAATTTTAGTGGGCTTTTCCATGAATTTGACCCCATTTTAACCGAAAAATTTAAAAAATTTCAATGTTTTTCAAATTTTTTATCTATTTTGGCCTAGTAGTATTTTTTATTTTTTTCTTTCCTTTTATTATCGCATCGAATAATTTCCATTTCAAGAATAAATTCAAAAATGAATAAATAAATAAAATGGTTTTAACGAGTTTAGATATCTTTGATATATTAGGCCCGTCGTGAATATTTTGACTCAACCCGAGTTTACTTATCCAAGTTTACTCTAGCTAGTATCCTTAACCATATGGACCTTAATTGGTTTATTAGGCTAAGCATCCACGAATCTCATTCCTTGAGATTTTAAATTGTGGAGAACGAGAGATGATAGAGTTAATTATAAGTTCGGTATTCTTTCATTAACTTATGTGAGTTAGTTATGAGCTTTTTCTCCCATCACTTGTTAATAAATATATTATCAATAAATAAGGTTGTACGATTTGAAAAGTTACTTAGCTTCTAGCACAAGATCGTTTAAAAGTTGCTCGGTATTAATTAGAGTTCATAGCCAAGGCATAACTTATTGAAGCGGCACGCGAAGATTGGCTTATCCAAAAAGGCCCTAACAAGGCATGAGGATACTCGAGTCCAAAAAGGCCCTCACAAGGCATGAGGATTCACTTTTTGCTAAAGATCCTAAGAGATTGTGAAGATCATTAATCCAAATCAATATGATGGATCAAGACACACGACGAGAAGCAATTACTCCCCTAAAGATCATGGAGAAGTCTATCCAAAAAGACCCTAACAAGGTATGAGGATAAATAGATCCAAGTCCGAAAAGGAGGCGGATCGTTGTATATCAAAATCCTAAATAAAGAAGAGGATAAATGAAGAAGTCATGGTCAACGTTTGAAGCATCTTTCACTCCTTATGAAGATGTATACCAAAATGAAGAGAAGACCATAATTTCAAGATCGTCTCTCAAGATTTGAAGTTTGAAGTACAAGCCAAATATCGGTCTGAGAAAGGTCTCAAATCGTGAAACAAGTTATGCAAAGATATGAATTTTTTGAGGTTTCGAGAAGCAGTTTTAAAAGATTTTGTCCTTTAGCTAACTATTGATTAAATCGTCCCACTTTATTTTCGGCCTTAATAAATTATCGAAATAAGTAAAAAATGCATCCTCGTGTTCATTCAAGACAAAAATAAAATACAAGAGATACACCGTAGGAATAAGGGGGTCTAAGTGATTAACTAAACCACATGAGCAAGTGTTAGTTGTGCTAACTTGTAATAACAATGATCTCGTTTTTATGCTTGGTATGGGGAACGTGAAACTTGTGGGTGATTTATATTCATGACACCAAAGCCCTAATTAAAGTCTTAGACTTCTTTACAAGTTCCTTCCATCTAATAATTTCCAAGTTAATAAATGATTATAACTTTTGTCTCTTTCTTAAGTTTTATCTTTTCGTCATAGTAGTAGTAGTAATAATATTAATAAAGGCCGAGATGGATTGATTATGAGAAAAATGTAACGTATGCTTTAAAACTATGCATTGCATGGGTTCATTGCAATGGTCAAGTGTGGGGGATTTAATAAGTGTGTAAACACTTATCCTTTTGCCACTAAAATCAAGTAAAAACAAGACCTAATCATGTGTTTTATATCATAAATGTCGGAATTACGCGTGGTTTTGTGTTTTGTGTATTAAATAGGTACAAATGATCAAAAGAAGAGAAAACACGGGATTTCACGGTCAAATGTCGAAGAAAAGTCAAGAAAGAGACGAAGACAAAGTCAAAAACCAAAAGTGTGCCAAGATCACAAAAACCGTCAAATATCAACACGAATTTGAATCGAGAAGCCAAATGACAAATCGTTTTTAGAGGATTTAATATTCTAATGGTTAATGGGCCTTCGTGGGACCCACATTGTATTAATAGGCCTAAAATCCCATTAAATTGGATACTTTGAGAAGCTAAAATGGGAAGCCCACAAACTTGGCCCAAATAACATATAATGAAGAGATGGAAGGAGATGTTAATTGGGCTTAAGCCCAATTGATGGAAGAAAGAAACGTAAACAATGTTTTCGTTATTTTGCTTTGATTGACCAGTCAAACCAAACGCAACACCAACTCTTATATTAACTCACACATTTAACCCTCATTTATTTACTCCCCACGTGTCTTCCTTATTCCACCCACCTTAAATAAATAAACCAATTTACTTTCCACTTCCCATTTACCCAGCGATACAAACGAAGTTTCTCTCACCCTTTTTACTGCTCATCATCTCCCTCCCCATTTACACAACCTCAACATCCAAACCCTAATTTTCACTCTCAAAAATTAACCACCAAATTTGGGGGTTTTACCCTCAATGGTTAATTCACATCCTAATGAATTAAATCCCAAGAAAATAGGGGCAAACACTCAAGGAGTGATCCTCTCTCAGCTGACATGGCATAATCTTGGCATTTGATTGGCTATGCCACATCCATACCCAAATCCCCCCAATAAAATTGAGCCACCTCACCCTCAAACAAGCACAACTAGCACAAGATGGCCAGCCTGGCAATCCAAGTGATTCAAGATCATTCTCAGCCGTTTGATTAGAAGAAAAGAGAGAGAAAGAAGAAAAGAAGGGATCTACGGTTAAAAATCGAGGCTTACAAATGAAGCTATCAAGAGGGTTTGTTGGGGTTCCCCTATAAAAACCCCTCTCATCATGTAATTTTGGGGTGTGCTTTTCTTTATATTTTATTTTCAGAAAATTAGGTTTTTAGATTTAATCTTGTATTTTTTCAATTTTTAGTAATGTAATTTTTATTTTTATTAATGAAAAGTTCATTTTAATTATTTTCGTGGCAATTTAAATTTCTATCAATTTAATTATCATTTTTTACTGCTACTATTCGCATCATATTATTATTAATATTCGAAAAAAATATATATAAAAAAAAGTGTAATATATATTTCCCCCACTGGGAAATATAAAAAGAGGTTACTGTTCTTGTTACTGTTCGAGTATGAAACTTGGTTACGATTCGGTTTACTACTGTTTGGTTCGAGAGCCTTGTGTTGATGTTCGAAGGATGATTTAAGGTGGTGTTTGGTTTATCATTAAGACGACTCAGCGCCGCTTCTTCTACCCAACGGAATCGACAAAAGGTGTTAATCTTCCTTTTAATTTTTATGTTATGTTTATTATTTAATATTTGTGTTATTTGGTGATTGTTAAATCTGTTTACTGTTATTCTGCTTAGTTTTTTTATCTGTTTGGTTATTTGGACCTGCTTGCTAGTTACTGCTTAAGTTTGTCTACATTAATTTTGTTGTTGATATTTATGTTAATGTTTTAATTTGGTTTAAATCTGATAAGTTTGGGTTCTTAATATCTGCTTATTTTAATATGCTATTATTCATGTAGTCTTTCTGTTTAGTTCATGTCAGATTTTGTTTAAGTTGAATCGATAGTTTTGGTATCTGCTTGTTGAGATTTGTCTTGTCTGCTATATTTGAGTTTATTAGTGCTGCTTATTTTGATTTTAGATTTTCTGCTTGGTTTAGGGCTGTTTGGATCTGCTTATTTAGGTTGGTATTTGTCTGTTTTGATTCAAGCTTTATTAGGTCGTTTAGATTAGCTTATTTAGTTTCAGCTTATAGGTTTTAACTGTTTGTTTGGCTTTTGTTTCGGTTATAGCTTATTTGGTTCTTCTATTTTGCTTGCTTATACTGTTTATTTGTTTTGTTTGCTGCTTATCTCAGACCCAATTGGTCTGAGGTATCTTTCTGTCCAAAAGAAAAAGTTCCAAAAAAATAAATAGTCAAAAATACTAACAAATTCTGTCTGGGGTGAGATTCGAACCTCAGACCTCTTGTTCACAAGACCAACATCCCAACCAGCTACTCTAGCACCCTTTTTGTGTTCATTTAGGTTCAGTTAAATTAATATAGGTAGTTTAAATTAGTGGCAGTCTTATTAAAATTAGTTTAATACAAGTTTAGTTTTATTTAAATTAAATACAAAAGTTTTGTTTCAATTCAGTTTTTTTTAAATATAAAAAGGATAAATAATATTTTAATTTTATTTACTTTTATAAATTTACATCGAATTTAAATTTCTTTTATAATTTTAAATAGTTTTTTATATAGATTTAAAAGTAGTTTTAAATTCTTATTTAAATTTTAGATTTAAAATTAGTTTTCAATTTATTAACTTTTGTTTAAAATGAGATTCTAATTAAAAGTTTTTAAGTTTTATTAATTAGTTAAATTTTATTTTCAAATTATTAGTTTAAATAGTTAATTAAAATAGATTTCTTTTAATTAAATAGTTTTAAATTAGTTTAAAAATACCAAAAATAGATTTTACCAAAAACAAAGTTAAGTCGATACGTTAAACCGGAAATCAAATTCGAGTCGAATCGAGGAAAAACGAACTTAATTGCTTAAACTTGGATTAACAAAAATCCTAGTTTCAAAGTATAATATATTTGCTTGGTTTCTTTGTGATTAAACCCTCTTGAACAATTTGGTTTTCACCAAAGTTCTAAAGTCGTTCGAAGGCGTTCACTCCACGTGATCGTTTTCATTCCTTTGAGGCTTCTTTAATCAAGAGTTTGATTCGAGGAGAGATTTGGTAGATTGTTGTCTACGAAAATACATCCAAAATCCAAAAAAATTGAAAACAATCAAAAACACAAAAAAAAAAATTTAAAATCCACAAAACACCCAAAAAGAATCTTCTTTGCTCACCTCCCATTCTTCGTGAAGTTTATGATCACTCGTAATCAAGCAAAACGAGCTCGTAAACTTCTTCAAAAGCAAGCCAATCAAGAGACGTTGATTGAAGAACAACCTCCAATTGTTGAACCTATTGTAGAACAAGAAGTCGTCATGGCTAATCGTACTATGATGGAGTTGCTACAAGCACCCACCGAGGGTTTTGGAGAGGCCATTGTGATTCCCGCTATCCTTGCGGAGAATTTCGAGATTAAGACGGGTTTAATGTCGATGTTGCAAGCTAATAAGTTTAGAGGTCATGAGAAAGACAACCCGCATTATAACATTAGGAATTTTAATCGTCTCACCGCTACTAGCAAGTTTAAGGATGTTCCACATGACGCCATTAAGATGATGTTGTTTCCATACTCGTCAGATGGACCCGCTAAAATTTGGCTTGAGAAAGAACCACCAAATTCGATTTTGACATGGGGTGATCTCGTTTCTAAGTTTGTGAACAAATTTTTTCCACCATCTAAGACAACACATTTGAAAAATGAGATTTCAAGATTCGTGCAAAGAAATAATGAAAGTTTTTCAATGGCATGCGAACGCTTTAAAGAAATGTTACATGAATGTCCACATCATGATTTTTCGGAATTGCATCAAATTGATACTTTTTGTAATGGGCTTAATGATCATGAACGAGATTACTTGAATGCCGCCGCGGGTGGTAATTTTTTGTGCAAAACGACTGATGAAGCTTTAAAGATTATCGTGAATAGATCTAAGGTTTATAGCCCTCGTAACACACCGAGTGTTGCCAATTTGGGTTCGTCATCGTCGTCATCGTCTCGTAGCATTAATGCCTTACATGATGAAGCTAATGAGGAAAATCGATTTTTCGATAGATTTGCTAATCTTATGACTCATTGGAAAGCTCAAGAAGCTTCAAATTCCGCTTCGGTTAAAGCGGTTGCTAAGAGTTGTTTGTCTTGTGGTGGAGCTCATGATCTTTCCGAGTGCATTACCGCGGATGGTAACACTTCGAGTGCTTATGTAGCAACGAGAACTTATAACCAAAACGGCCAAGGTTCCCGCCCAAATCAAGCTCCACCAAATCAAAATGCTAATAACTATCGAAACAACAACCAAGGTGGTAATTATCAAGGCAATTCACGTAACTACAACAAAGGGAATTATCAATGTGGGAATGGACAAGTCACTAATCAAAACCAAAACCGTGATTTTCAAAACACTACACAAGGTTTTCAAAACGCTCACACTAAAAATCTTCAAGGAGAATTTTTAGACTATGCTAAAGCAAATGATGCTAAATTTGATAACATGCAACGTGAGATGATTAGCTTAAGATCTGAGTTGAAAAACGAGCTTAAAAACAAACTTGCCAATGAACTTAAAACTCATGCAAATAAAATGGAAGGAAATGTTCAACGTCTTCAACAAAATCAACAAAAGATGGAACAAGGACAACATGCGATTAAGCAAGAATTGTTAAAAGCGGATGCTAGGCAATCAAAATTTGAGGACCGAATGGCAAAATTTTTTGAAGCAATCATGTGTAAACCCTCTTCCTCGGGTGGTCTTCCTAGTGATACCATTGCAAACCCGAAGGGAGAAATGAAGGTTATTACTACACGAAGTGGTAAAACTTTCAAGGAATCAATCTCTCGTCCAAGTACTTCTACGGAGAAGGAAATCGAGAAAGAGCCCAAGGTGGTGGTCGAAAAGGAGCACATTACAACCCCATGAAGTACCGCTCAAACCACACCTACGGTTGAACCAATACCAATTGTGGAACCCGAGATTCCAAGGTCGTTGCCTAATATCCAACCCACACCACCCTTACCTTACCCTTCGAGGCGAAACAAAGAGAAATTGCAAGAACGTAACAAACAAAAAATCGAGCTTTTTATAAAAATGTTTCAACAAGTGCATTTTGATGTGAGTTTAGCCGACGCGTTGTTGTATATGCCTCGTTTCGCTTCCACTTTTAAAAGTATGATGAGCGATAAGGAAAAGCTCACATTCCTTGTGACATACAAGATATGAAACAATGCCTCGCCTTGGCCGATCTTGGTGCGAGCATTAATTTGATGCCATTTTCCATTTGGAAATCGCTTTCTCTTCCGGCTCTTATTCCTTCGAACATTAATAACTGACTTTTAGTTGGTTAATAAAAGGTTTTGCCTGCAAGATCTTTCTTTGCGTTGCTCGTACCCAATTGATATATGTCGTTGTTTCGTTCTCGGTATCTTCTCGAATTGATCACGGTTAAAAGTGGAATAGTTGTAATTAGTGACTAAAAAGGGGGAGCTTTGGTCTAAATCTACTAAAATGATAAGTGCAAGAAATAGTAAAAATAAAGCTATAATGTAAAACTGGAAAAACTGGAAATTAAAACTGGAAGTTTACCTTATTCGGAAAAATGGCTATCCGGAATATTTGCTCTTACTCGGAATGTCAGACTGTGCGGAATAATATGGCTTATGCGGAATATAACGGCTATGCTGAATAATGGTCCTATGCGGAATAGTAACTCTATGCGGAATAAGAAGCCTACTCGGAATATTATGATGGAAACCCTTATGCGGAATAATGACAAGAAAGCTATGCGGAATAATAACAAAATACCCCTATGCGGAATCATCAGGATATTCTGAATGATCAACAAACTCACAACTCTATCCGGAATATTTTTAAAAGAAACACTATACGGAATAATTTTGATAAAGGGCCTATGCGGAATATATGCACTACTCGGAATATTTTGATATTCCGAGTAAACAAACACAATCACACCTCGATCCGGAATAATTCTAGGAAAGAACAGTAACTGCAGCGAAGAACAGGGGATGACAAAACACGAATTTTACACCAAAATTCACCAAGTTTTTAAGCAAAACTTAAACCAATTTCACCACTAATCATTTACCTGAGGTAAACATCAATCCAAAACCACAAAATCGCAAAACCCACTTACTTTTATGATCAAACCAATAAAATAAAACTTGAAAACTTAGAATCATAAAGAGATGAAGAACAAGATTATGGAAAGATTAAAAGTAACTTGTATTGATGATTTAGGATTCAACAAACAAAGTGGAAAGATCAAACTTACAAGATTGGAAGAAATCAAAACAAAGATGAAAACCACTCCTTAAGGGAGATGGTTTTCTTCCTAAGAAATAGGGTAAGTGTAACAGAAAAGAAAAACTAGTGGAAATTTCTAAATGAGAGGAGTATTTATAGGCCTCTCCCTTGGTTGGTGAGTGGGCTTTCTTCCTTTCTTTTTGTCTTCTCGTCTTTTCAGAAAAGTTGACGTTTTCGATTTCGATTCGGGATTTGTCGACGAATAAATTCAACTCGTCTTTTAATTTCTTCATTTAATAGGCTTGAGTTTCTTCGACATAGGTAAATCTTCCGTCTTTGGTCCTTTTCTTCGATAAATCTTCAAATAGGCCCATTGACTTCAAATCTTTTGCATCTCTTGGACTATAGACTTCGTCTTTTCGTCTTTTTCCTCGATAAGGCCCGTGCAATCCCATGATTTCTCCAATATTTATCCGGTTGGCTCTGAAAACACAACAAACACACAAACCACGCATAATTCCAAACAAATAACATTAAATACGCGTTTCGGTCTTGTTTTAGCAAGAAATAAGTGGTAAAAGGATGGGTGTTTTCACACCTATCAAATCCCCTACACTTAACCATTGCCATGCCCTCATGCAATGCTTAGTGATAAAGCAAATTTACATTTTTCTCATAATCAATCAACCTTGGCCTTATTAACATACTACTAAACAAAAATTAAAGTACTAAGAGAAATTAAAACCTTAAAATAAACTAAAGGATAGAAAACCATTTTCACTTGAAAATAGCTTCATGGAAATAACTTGCAAAGAGATCAAGGACTTACATTAGGGCTTTGGTGCTGCGAAGATTTATCACCCTCAAGTTTCACGTTCCCCAAACAAAACTTAAAAACGAGATCATTGTTATTATAAGTTAGCAATTCAAACACTTACACACATGGCTTAATTATATGCTTAAACTCCCTTATTCCTAGGTGTATCTCTTATATTTTATTTTTGTCTTAGAATGATCATGAAGATGCATTTTTGGACTTATTTCGATAGTTTATTTAGGCTGAAAGCAAAGTAGGACGATTTGATCAATAGTTAGCTAAAGGACAAAATCTCTTAAAACTGCTTCTCGGGATATCAAAAAGTTCATATCTTGGCATAACTCGGTTCACGATTTGAGACCTTTCTCGGGCCGATATTTGGCATGTACTTCATACTTCATATCTTCGAGAGACGTGCTTGAGATAATGGCCTTCTCTTCGTTAATAGAGTTTCTTCACTTGGAGACTTTTTAGGGGTACTCCAACTTTGTTGACCACGACTTCATGGTTATTTCTTCAATCTCTAATTGGGATTTTGAGATACAACGATCCGCCTCCTTTTCGGACTTGGATCTATTTATCCTCATACCTTGTTAGGGTCTTTTCGGATAGACTTCTCCATGATCTTTATGGGAGTTGATTGCTTTTCATCGTGAATCTTGATCCTTCATATTGATTTTGGGAATAATGCTTTTCACATCACCTTGGATATTTAGCAATAAAATGGAATCCTCATGCCTTGTTAAGGCCTTTTTGGACTCGCCAATCTTCGCGCCCCGCTTCATAAGTTATGCCTTGGCTATGAACTCTTATCATTACCGAGCAACTTTTAAACAATCTTGGGCTAGAAGCTAAGTAACCTTTCAAATCGTACGACCTTACTTATTGCAGATAAATTATTAGCAAGTGATGGGAGAATAGGCAAATAATTACACCAAGTGAGCTTGTGCAAGAATACCGACTTATAATTGACTCTATCATTTCTCGTCCTCCACAATTTAAAATCTCAAGTAATGAGACTCGTGGATGCTTAGCCTAATAAACCAATTAAGGTCTACATGGTTAAGGATACTAGCTAGAATAAACTTGAATAAGTCTATTCGGGTTGAGTCAAAATAATCGCAACGGGCCTAATATGTCAAAGATTTCAAAACTAGCTACAACACTTTATTAATATTTTTGACTTTATTGCGGGATATATACATATGAAAGCAACAAAAAAAATTTAAAAATTACGACAAAATGGCCAAAGTTAATTAAAAATTTGAAAAATGTTGAAAAAGATGATTTTCCGGTTAAATGAAGGCATTTTAATGGAAAAGTCCACTTAAAACTTCGATAGAAGTCTCCCCTACACTTAAGATAAACATTGTCCTCAATGTTTAAGCATGTGGGAAAAGTCTCCCCTACACTTATGACATTGTGCACGTTGGTTAAATCAAGCTAAGGAGGAGACGACTGAAATGATCAATTTCAAATGTGAGTATGAAGATAATTGAATCACGATAGTTGAGATATAGAACCGGTATTGCGGATAACATGGTAGCACTCTTTCAATGATTCCAGGAGTGCACTTATCCCTGTAATCACATCACCATCCAAATACAAGCAACCTATAAAGCTCCCCCTACACTTAGGATGAAAAACGAGAAAAGGGGAATAGATACTCGGGTTGCCTCCTGAGGAGCGCTTGTTTTTGTTTACCGAGTCGCGAGCCTGACTCGGTCCCGAACTAATTGAAGGGAAACGTGGTGAGGGATGGAATCATCTCTTGAGATATGTCCTCACCAAAGTACAATTTCAAACGCTGGCCATTCACCTTGAAGTTGGGCCCATTTGGCTGAGAAAGCTCAATGGTGCCATAGGGAAAGACATTGGCGATGGTGAATGGACCAGACCAGCGGCTCTTCAACTTGCCTGAGAAGATCTTGAACCGAGAGTTAAAGAGTAAGACTTGATCACCAACGTGGAACTCTCGGTTCTTGATTTTAGCATCGTGGATAATCTTGGTCTTCTCCTTGTAGATCAATGAGTTCTCGTAAGCTTGATTCCTCAATTCTTGTAGCTCGTTGAGTTGAATCTTGCGAAAATCACCGGCTTTGTTGATGTCGAAGTTAGCCCACTTCAAGGCCCAGTATGCCTTATGTTCCAGCTCGATAGGGAGGTGGAAAGATTTCCCGTACACAAGACGATAAGGTGTACAACCAATCGGTGTCTTATAGGCGGTAGGGAAAGCCCACAGAGCATCATCAAGTTTATCGGCCCATGAGGCACGATGCTCTCCCACAGTACGTTCCAAAATTCTCTTCAATCTACGGTTGGATACTCGGCTTGACCGTTGGTTTGAGGATGATAAGCGGTGGAAAGACGGTGATTGACACCATACTTAGCCATGACTCTTGCAAATTGATCGTTGCAAAAATGAGTCCCGCGGTCACTGATAATAGCACGAGGAACACCGAATCGAGCAAACAGTTGTTTCAAGAAATTACAAACCACCCTCGCGTCGTTAGTGGGTAAAGCCTTGGCTTCAACCCATTTGGAAACGTAGTCAACAGCGACAAGGATGTATTTGTTTCCTTTAGAAGAAGGGAATGGCCCCATAAAGTCGATGCCCCATACATCAAAGATTTCACATTCTTGTATGAAATTTTGAGGCATCTCATCTTTATGTGTGATCTTGCCTCTTTTTTGGCAAGCATCACAATGTTTAACCATCTCGTGAGCATCACGGTAAATGGTGGGCCAATAGAATCCCGAATCAAACACTTTTTTTGCGGTGTAGTTGGGACCAAAGTGACCACCGGTGGGTCCTTTGTGGCAAGCCTGGAGAATGTCCAAAGCGGCCGGTCCGTCAACACATCGGCGAATAATCAAGTCAGCGCATTGTTTGAATAGAAAAGGGTCATCCCAAAAGTAAGTCTTAACATCATCCAAGAACTTCTTTTTTGTTGAGATGTTAACCCTTTGATGAGAACACCACCTGCTAAGTAGTTTGCAATATCGGCAAACCACGGGGTGCCATCAAGATTGAGATTTATAGACATTAAGGTCTCAAGGGGGAAAGAATCATTGATCTCTTTGTTCGGATGATCCCCTTGATATGGATCCTCAAGTCTGTTCAGATGATCGGCGGCTAGGTTTTCAGCACCCTTCTTGTCACGAATTTCAATGTTGAATTCTTGAAGGAGTAAAACCCAGCGGAGAAGTCTTGGCTTAGAGTCCTGTTTAGTCATCAAGTACTTCAACGCGGAATGGTCCGTGTATACGATTGTGGTGGATAAAACAAGATAGGGGCGGAATTTTTCAAAAGCATAGACAACAGCTAAAAGCTCTTTTTCGGTTATCGTATAATGCAATTAAGCCCCCGTCATTGTTTTGCTAGCATAGTGGATTGGTTGGAAATGTTTGTTGATCCTTTGTCCCAAAACCGCACCAATAGCGAAGTCGCTAGCATCGCACATCAATTCAAAGGGTAGCTCCCAATTAGGGGTAACCAAGACCGGTGCCTTAGTTAGCTTATCCTTAAGAAGATTGAAGGCTTCGATACACTCTTTAGAAAAGATAAAAGGAGTATCTTTTTCCAAGAGGTGGGTCATCGGGCGAGCGATTTTAGAGAAATCCTGAATGAATCGACGATAGAAGCCCGCATGACCCAGAAAACTTCTCACACCCTTCACGGTTGAAGGTGGAGGTAATTTGGCTATGACATCTACTTTAGCATGGTCGACTTTAAGACCGGCTTTAGAGATTTTGTGTCCTAGCACAATGCCTTCTTTTACCATAAAATGGCATTTTTCCCAATTCAGAACAAGGCGAGTGTCTTCGCACCGCTGAAGCATACGTTCCAAATTGGCAAGGCAAGAAGAGAAGGAATCCCCGAAGACCGAGAAATCATCCATGAAGACTTCCATGGTTTGTTCCACCATGTCATGGAAGATAGCCAACATGCACCTTTGGAAAGTCCCGGGGGCATTGCATAAGCCAAAAGGCATCCTTTTGTAAGCAAATGTGCCATAGGGACAAGTAAATGTTGTCTTCTCTTGATCTTGGGGATCGATGGGTATTTGGAAATAACCCGAGAAACCATCAAGAAAGCAGTAATATTCATTACCCGCTAAACGTTCAAGTATTTGGTCCATAAAAGGTAGAGGGAAATGATCATTTCTCGTGGCATCATTGAATTTGCGGTAGTCTATACAAACTCTCCACCCAGTAGCGAGACGGGTAGGAATCAACTCGTTGTTTTGATTGGGCACAACGGTAATTCCGCCTTTCTTAGGCACACAATAGACTGGACTAACCCATGGTGAATCCGAAATAGGGTAAATCATACCCGCATCAAGAAGTTTGATAACCTCTTGTTTGATGACTTCATGGATTTTAGGATTCACCCTTCGTTGGCTTTGAATTATGGGCTTAAAGTCTTCCACCATGAGAATTTTATGTGTGCAAAAGTGAGGATCCATTCCGCGAATGGCGGAGATTTTCCAAGCGATAGCTCTTTTATGCTTCTTCAACACGGCGACAAGTCGGGCTTTTTCTTCTTCTTTCGGGTCCTTCGCGATGATGACCGGTAACTTCTCATTGTCTTCAAGGAAAACGTACTCAAGATGAGGAGGAAGGTCTTTAAGCTCAAGAGTAGGAGGATCCTCAATAGATGGTGAAACTAACGATGGATCATCATTAGTCACCTCTTTAGGAGAAGGAGGAGAAAACGGGTCTTCATTGAGAAGTCTCTCAATAGTACGAATGCCTTCATCCCAATTAGTGGAAGAATCAACATACTTAATATCGAGAGGACCCAAGCTAGCTTCGAAATCATCCAAGTCACTTTCTCCAAAAGGAGTCAATACCGGAGCAATTGAGGCAACTGTCTCAACATTGGGTAGAGAAGAGAGAGTACTTTTGCAAGTATCATGAAAATTTTCTTCACAAGCCTCATCGAGAACATCAATAGCATTAACACTCTCATACGAATAAGGTTGCTTAGAAATCTTACCCATGTTGAAGACAATTTTGTCGTCACCAACTCTCATGATTATTTCGCCCGCGGCTACATCAATGAGAGTGCGACCGGTCCTCAGGAATGGACATCCAATGATTAATGGAACACGAGGATCCATCTCGTAGTCAACGACAACAAATCCGCCGGGAAGGTGAATTTGTCGACGCCAACAAAGACATCTTCGGCTATCCACACTGGATAAGCAACCGTACGGTTAGCTAATTCCAAGGTCATTTTGGTGGGGACTAGCTCGGGGAGAGATAATTGCTTCCAAACACTTAAAGGCATTAAGTTTATACTGGCACCTAGATCGGCTAGGGCCATGCAATTCTCTACTCCCGGGAAGTTGCAAGGAATCAAGAAGCGACCCGGATCACCAAGTTTGGTGGGCAATTTCCTTAAGAGCACTGCGGAGCAGTTCTCATTAAGTTGGGTCTGAGCAATGTCAAGAAGCTTCTCCTTATCACTTAGAAGATCTTTAAACATTTTTGCGTATTTGGGCATGTGAGCGAGAGCCTCGGCAAAGGAGATGTTAAAATTCAATTGTTTAAACATTTTGAGAAAGTTTGAAACCTGAATATCATCCTTGCTCTTTTGCTTGTCTTTCCTCAACCTTGAAGGATAAGGTATATTGGACGAAGAAGAAGGCTTTAGGGGAATAGAATCACTCACAACCACGGGTGGTGGGGAAATGGGGGTAGAAGGCAAAGGAGGTGGGGAAAGTTGCTCTTTTTCCTTGGTCACAATCACGGGTGAAGGTGTAGGAAGCTCGGGTTCCGTATAACCTTTACCACTACGAGTAGTGATTGCTTTCATCTCCCCTCTTGGGTTCGCAACGGTGTTACTCGGAAGAGTACCCGAAGAAGAGGGTTGATTACTTTGGATGAGCGAACCAATCATATCACGAATGTTAAGCGCTTGAGTGCTGAAAGAATCTCTGATGTCTGCATGAATTTCATTGCTTTGTTTTGCCATGTCATTCCTTAGCTCGGCTCGAATATTGCTCCCTTGTTTAGCCATGTCATTCTTCAAGTTGACAAATTGACTCTGAAGATTCGTCACCTTCTCTCGATTAGTCTTCATGAACGTCTCGACGTCTTGATTCACTGCCATCGGTTGATTGAGAGGTGGATCTTGGTAAGCTTGAGAATTTCCTTGAGGTGGGTATGGGTTTCTTTGGGATTGATATTGATTGTTAGCACGAGGTTGGGATTGATTGTTTCGGTTATAGCTTTGTTGTTGGTTTTGGTTGGTAGGAGGGAAACCGGGTGGAGCAAGATAATTGTTTGAACGATAACTTAGCAAGCTACATTCTCCTTGAGGACGAGCTTGATAGCCCCCCGTAGGATAAGTACCGTATGCCGCGTTAACATTTTCAGAAAAATTGCCTTGAGTAGAAGGACAATCATTATAAGAATGAGGACCACCACATGTGTCACAAGAAATAGCAACGGCTTTAGCTTGTTGAAAGTGGTTTGTGGCCATGGTCATGAAATTCTTGTTCATCTCAGCGAGTTATCGAGAGATTCCAGTCATCTCGGGATTGGAAGTGGTAGAAGAAACATTGACTCTCGAGTTAGATCTTGAGGATGCGGATGAATCCCAATTCTTGTAGTGAGTAGTCATGTTTTCAATCAACTCTCGACACTCCTCCGGTCTCCTTTTCATAAAAGTACCACCGGCGGCGGCGTTGATCGTGTCACGATCACGAAAAGTGAGACCATTGTAGAAAGTATCAATGAGAGTGACGGGGAGCATGTTGTGTTTTGGACAGCGGTCGATCAAATTATTGTACCGTTCCCAAGCATCAAAGAGCGATTCATCATTGTCTTGCATGAATCCACTAATTTGGTTACGAAGGCTCGTGACCATGGATGGTGGGAAGTAGCGCGACAAAAAGCGTTGAGTCATGTCGTCCCAAGTATGAATAGAGTTCTTTGGGAGACGGTCAAACCATTTTTCGGCATGGTGAGAAAGCGAGTGGGGAAAGAGTTGGAGGCGAAGGTCATCCATAGAAACACCGGACGACTTCTTGCTCTGGGTGATGGTAATGAATTTGTCGAGGTGTTTGTTGGCATCATCATCCGGAATTCCGCGAAATGGGTTAGTTTGCACTTGCTGGATCATGTGATGTTTCAACGAAAACTCATGAGCCGTGACATGCAGCGGCGCAATCGGGCCTCCACGTCCGTTCATGGTGGGTTGACATAGCTCCTCCATGGTTCGTAGGTCGGGTAAGGGTGGATTATTCATGTTTTGGTGGGGTGGGTTATTATTGTTGTTGTTATTTGGGAGGGGTGGATTACTATTGTTGTTGTTGTGTACACCGGCCATGTCTAAATCTTCGAGAGTCTCAGGCTCTGAATAAGACGTTGATCGAGTACGCATACACTAAAAAGAAAATGCAAGAGAAAATATTTTTGGTTTTTATAGGTTTTTTAATGTTTTTGTATTTTTGAAAATTTTATATTTTTATGGGTTTTTGAAAATTTTTGTGCTTGAAAATAACGTTCCCGAAAGAACGGATCCCAAAATCCAATTTTTCTCACAAAAAACTGTTGATCTTAACGAGAAGAGCCGGCAGCGGCGCCATTTTAATAACTGACTTTTAGTTGGTTAATAAAAGGTTTTGCTTGCAAGATCTTTCTTTGCGTTGCTCGTACCCAATTGATATATGTCGCTGTTTCGTTCTCGGTATCTTCTCGAATTGATCACGGTTAAAAGTGGAATAGTTGTAATTGGTGACTAAAAAGGGGGAGCTTTGGTCTAAATCTACTAAAATGATAAGTGCAAGAAATAGTAAAAATAAAGCTAGAATGTAAAACTAGAAAAACTGGAAATTAAAACTGGAAATTTACCTTATTCGGAAAAATGGCTATCCGGAATATTTGCTCTTACTCGGAATGTCAGACTATGCGAAATAATATGGCTTATGCGGAATATAACGGCTATGCTGAATAATGGTCCTATGCGGAATAGTAACTCTATGCGGAATAAGAAGCCTACTCGGAATATTATGATGGAAACCCTTATGCGGAATAATGACAAGAAAGCTATGCGGAATAATAACAAAATACCCCTATGCGGAATAATCAGGATATTCCGAATGATCAACAAACTCACAACTCTATCCGGAATATTTTTAAAAGAAGCACTATACTGAATAATTTTGATAAAGGGCCTATGCGGAATATAAGCACTACTCGGAATATTTTGATATTCCGAGTAAACAAACACAATCACACCTCGATCCGGAATAATTCTAGGAAAGAACAGTAACTGCAGCGAAGAACATGGAATGACAAAACACGAATTTTACACAAAAATTCACCAAGTTTTTAATCAAAACTTAAACCAATTTCACCACTAATCATTTACCTGAGGTAAACATCAATCCAAAACCACAAAATCGCAAAACCCACTTACTTTTATGATCAAACCAATAAAATAAAACTTGAAAACTTAGAATCATAAAGAGATGAAGAACAAGATTATGGAAATATTAAGAGTAACTTGTATTGATGATTTAGGATTCAACAAACAAAGTGGAAAGATCAAACTTACAAGATTGGAAGAAATCAAAACAAAGATGAAAACCACTCCTTAAGGGAGATGGTTTTCTTCCTAAGAAATAGGGAAAGTGTAACAGAAAAGAAAAACTAGTGGAAATTTCTAAATGAGAGGAGTATTTATAGGCTTCTCCCTTGGTTGGTGAGTGGGCTTTCTTCCTTTCTTTTTGTCTTCTCGTCTTTTCAGAAAAGTTGACGTTTTCGATTTCGATTCGGGATTTGTCGACGAATAAATTCAACTCGTCTTTTAATTTCTTCATTTAATAGACTTGAGTTTCTTCGACATAGGTAAATCTTCCGTCTTTGGTCCTTTTCTTCGATAAATCTTCAAATAGGCCCATTGACTTCAAATCTTTTGCATCTCTTGGACTATAGACTTCGTCTTTTCGTTTTTTCCTCGATAAGGCCCGTGCAATCCCATGTTTTCTCCAATATTTATTCGGTTGTCTCTAAAAACACAACAAACACACAAACCACACATAATTCCAAACAAATGACATTAAATACGCATTTCGGTCTTGTTGTAGCAAGAAATAAGTGGTAAAAGGATGGGTGTTTTCACACCTATCAAACATGTCTATCGAGATGGCCGATCATTCTACGATTTTAGCATGTGGAGTAGCCGAAGATGTTTTCGTGAAAGTGGGGAAGTTCTACTATCCCGTTGATTTTATAGTAGTTTACATCCCCGCGTATCCTCAAGTTCCTCTAATTTTAGGTCGTTCATTTTTAGACACCTCGAGATCGCTTATCGACGTTCATGCAAGAACTATCACTTTAAGATTTAACGAAGAGGAACTTGTTATAAATGCTACTCAAAACTCGAAACCTTCTCATGTTTATGCAATCGCCACCATCAATCACATTGACATAGTTGATGTGGTTTGCGATGAGTTTTCACAAGAAGTGTTAGGTTTTTCCGATAGCTCGTCAAGTGGCAATCCCACTATTTTGGATCCGATTCTTGCTAATTCTACACCAAATCTCACTCCATTCCAAGGGGGCGATCTCACTTCAAATGAAATCGGAAATGAAGATGAGGTGTTGATTAGTGATGATACTTCTATTCCACCATTTCTTCCGCCGATGGAAGTTATGAGTGTTGAACCAAAATCTTCAATCGAGGAACCACCTATCCTTGAATTGAAAGATCTTCCTTCTCACCTTGAATAGGCATTCTTATAAGGTGATGACAAGTTGCCGGTTATTATTGCAAGAGGTCTTGCTAATGATGAAAAAACCGAGCTCTTGAAAGTTCTTAAAGCTCATAAAGAGGCAATTGCGTGGAAAATTTCCGACATTAAGGGTATTGACCCAAAATTTTGTACTCACAAGATTTTAATGGAGGTGGACTACAAACCCGCAATTCAAAGTCAAAGAAGGGTGAATCCGAAAATTCACGATTTCATTAAAAAGGAAGTTCTAAAACTCCTTGACGCGGGAATGATTTATCCTATCTCCGATAGCCCATGGGTGAGCCCAATCCATTGTGTCCCTAAAAAGGGAGGAATGACCGTTGTGCCTAATGAAAACAACGAGTTAATTCCCACTCGTGTTGTGACCGGTTGGAGGGTGTGTATTGACTACCGAAAGTTAAATGACGCCACTCGTAAAGACCACTTTCCTTTGTCCTTCATGGATCAAATGTTGGAGCGACTCGCGGGAAATGAATTCTATTGCTTTTTAGATGGTTTTTCCGGTTACTTTCAAATCCCTATTGACCCTCGTGATCAAGAGAAGACTATTTTTACGTGTCCTTATGGAATGTTTGCTTATCGTAGGGTGCCTTTCGGACTTTGTAATGCACCCGGTACGTTTCAACGGTGTATGATGGCAATTTTTCACGATATGATCGAGAAGTCAATGGAAGTGTTTATGGATGACTTTTCGGTGTTTGGCAATTCGTTCACGTCGTGTTTATCTAATCTCGAGAAAATGTTAAAACGTTGTGAAGAAACCAATCTTGTGCTTAATTGGGAAAAATGTCATTTTATGTGTAAACACAGAATCGTCTTAGGACATAAGGTCTCGAAAGCGTGGATTGAGGTCGATAAAGCTAAGGTAGACGTCATCGCCAAGTTACCTCATCCCAAAACCGTTAACGGATTTAGGAGTTTCCTAGGCCACGCGGGCTTTTATCGTCGTTTCATCAAGGACTCTTCGAAAATCTCTCGACCTATGACACACCTTCTCGAGAAGGATGCTCCTTTTAACTTCAATGAGGATTGTGTTAGAGCTTTCGAAACTCTCAAAAGGAAACTTACCGAAGCTCCCATTCTTGTTGATCCTAATTGGGAATTACCCTTTGAAATCATGTGCGATGCAAGTGATTATGCTATAGGGGCCGTCTTAGGGCAACGTTATGACAAGCATTTCCATCCTATCCACTATGCTAGTAAGACGATGACCGAGGCTCAATTAAAGTACACCACAACAGAAAAGGAATTCCTTGCCGTGGTCTATGCTTTTGAGAAATTCCGACCTTATCTCGTCTTAACTAAAAGCATTGTGTATACCGACCATTAGGCTATCAAGTATCTCTTAGCTAAGCAAGATGCTAAGCCGATATTGCTTCGTTGGATGCTCCTCCTCCAAGAATTTGATGTCACCGTGCTTGACAAAAAAGGAGCCGAGAATCTAGCGGCCGATCATCTCTCTCGTCTAGAAGATCCTCACAAAGATGTTTTCGAGAACAAGGAAATCACCGAAACATTTCCTCTCGAGACTCTCGGTGTAGTGAATTCTAAAGACACCACCCCATGGTTTCCCGACATTGCAAATTACCATGCGGGGAATTTCATAATCAAGGGTATGACAACACAACAAAAGCGAAAATTCTTTCGTGACGTCAAGTTCTATTTTTGGGACGACCCTTATCTCTTTCGGGTTTGTGCGGATCAACTCGTTTGACGTTGTGTTTTTGGTGCCGAAGCTTCTAATATCCTTAGAGCTTGTCACGAGGGACCCACGGGTGGTCACCATGGTGCTAATCTCACGGCTAAGAAAGTATTCGATGTCGGCTTCTTTTGGCCTTCTATCTATCGTGATGCACATGCACTTGTGAAGTCGTGTGATTCGTGCCAACGTTAAGGGAAATCATCTCAACGTGATGAAATGCCGCAAAACATAATTCAAGTGTGTGAGATTTTCGACATATGGGGCATAGACTTTATGGGGTCGTTCCCATCGTCTCATGGTAACAAGTATATCCTCGTCGCGGTGGACTACCTTTCTAAGTGGGTGGAAGCTAAGGCTTTACCTACTAATGATGCTCGTGTAGTAGTGAAGTTTTTGAAGCAATTATTCTCTCGGTTCGGAACCCATTTTTGTAATGACCAATTCGAAAAGGTCTTAAAGAAATATGGAGTTACTCATCGTCTTTCTACGGCTTATCACCCGCAAACGAGTGGGCCAGTCGAGGTTTCGAACCGAGCTTTGAAGAGGATTTTAGAGAGGTCAATTGGAGAAAACCGTGCTTCATGGTCCAACAAACTCGATGACGCTTTATGGGCCTTTAGGACCGCTTATAAGACACCTATCGGTTGCACTCCTTATAAGTTAGTCTATGGGAAGAATTGTCATTTGCCCATTGAATTGGAGCACAAGGCATATTGGGCCCTTAAGCATGCAAACTTGGACTTGAAGACCGCGGGAGATCACCAGAAAATACAATTGAATGAATTAGATGAATTAAGAGACAATGCTTATGAAAATTCATTGATTTTCAAAGAAAAGACTAAAAAGTTTCATGATGCAAAGATTAAAAACCGGGTTTTTAACGTTGGTGATCAAGTGTTACTTTTTAACTCTCGACTTAATATATTTTCCGGAAAATTGAAATCTCGTTGGTCGGGTCCTTTCACCGTTACACAAGTGTTTCCTTATGGGACCATCGAGCTAGCTCAAGTTGATGGTCCTAACTTCAAGGTGAATGGACATAGGCTTAAGCACTACTTTGGTGGGGAAATTCCTTCAATGGTTGACCTCGACCAAGTCACCTTCCCCAATGATAATTAGCATTGAGGGGATCGAGTCGAGCTCATGACTCGGTAATCAAAAATGAGGTGCCTCGTGGGGGAGATCCCATGCTTATCCTTTTATGCTTACAAACCACTAATGAGGGGACTTGTACCCTTCCAACTCGATGTCTCGTGGTTGTTTGTGATTGTGTTATCTAGATCATCATCATCATCTACGATTGAAGACTCTCGTGGTCGTTTACGTGAGCCTCCATCGTTTGCTTGAAGAAGTTTTTCACGAATCCATGACATATCCTTTATTGTTCTAACAATTATCTTTTATCATACTTAATAAACGGCTTTAGATATATTGTTGATCACCCTTTCCATGCTAGATCCTAAGCATTCGATTCTTCGTCTCTAGTATGGGGGTGCTCCACCTTTAGACTCGAAACATTGAGGACAATGTTTACTTTTAGTACGGGGGGGTGAATAGATACTTGCTTTGCTACGCCCTCACGTGTTCCAACTTTCAATGTTTTGTTTTGTTGCTAATAAGGCTAAAAATGGCCAAATTTAAAATTTTTCTTAGTTTTCATACGTGTTTTTAAGACACGAATGTATATTTTCCGATGGGTAGAATAAGAGATAATTTTTTACTTGATGGGCATTTGGAGCCATTTACATTCCTTAACCCGCTCAATTCAAGTTTTGCTAGACTTTTATATAGGGAGCTTTAAAACGTTTAAGTCTTAGCTCATACGGGTTAAGAACAAGAACTTTTCGCAAGTTCCTATAATTGATCCTAGAAAGTCACTTATCAAGGGAACTATGAAATGCATTCTCTAAACTTGAAAAAGTCCAAGAAAGTGAAAGATCCTATAGGTGGCTTGAAAACCCAAAACTTTGATTTGATATAGTCTTAATGAAAGCTAATCCGAATTTGGCTTAATTTTGACTTGCATGGCTAAGTATTCATGAGTCTCTTTAATTAGAGGTCTTTATATAGTGAAGAACGAGAGATGATAGAGTTAGAAAAGTGATCATGCTAAACGTAGAACATAAAAATGTTCTTTCAAAAACTCATATGTTTTTAATTGTGGCTTTTTCTTCCCATAAGATCAATGCATTAGGAATAAAAATAATTTCAATAGGTAAGGTCGTACGATTTGAAAGGTTACTTAGCCTCTAGCAACCCGGCGGCTTCTATTAGGAAGGCGGCGCAAAGGAGGCTCGAGGGCTTGTTAAGGAAGGCGGCAAGATCGTTTAAAAGTTGCTCGGGGTTGAATAGAGTTCATAGCCAAGGCATAACTTATTGAAGCAGGACGCGAAGATTGGTGATCATCCAAAAAGGCCCTAACAAGGCATGAGGAGCCCTATTTTGTTGCTAAAGATCCAAGATGATGTGAAGTATCATTATTCCTAAATCAATATGAAGGTTCGAGACACACGACGAAAAGCAATTACTCCCCTAAAGATCATGGAGAAAGTCTATCCAAATAGACCCTTACAAGGTATGAGGATAAATATATCCAAGTCCGAAAAGGAGGCGGATCGTTGTATATCAAAGTCCAAAATAAGGATTGAAGAAAAATTATGAAGTCGTGGTCCAAATATGAAGAATCTCTCAAAAAACGTCAAGTGAAGAAATTCCAAATATATGAAGAGAAGACCATAATTTCAAGAACGTCTTCCCAAGATTTGAAGTATGAAGTAAATGCCAAATATCGGTCCGAGAAAGGTCTCAAATCGTGAAACGAGTTATGCCAAGATATGAAATTAAGGAGATACACGAGAAGCCGTTTTAAAAGATTTTGTCCTTCGGCTAACTATCAATTAAATCGTGCTACTTTGCTTTCGGACTAATAACTACTCAAATAAGTCAATATGAATCACTTGTGATCCATGACAAATAGTTAAAAAATGCTAGTAACCCATTTCCTTTTATAATAACTAGGATTACGGGGAGAAAAAGTATTACACAATTTGGACGTATGAGTAGTGTTAGCATTGTGACTTGTACCAACAATGATATCGTGTTTGAACTTAGCATGAAATGTATGACAATCAAGGATGACGAAGTTTACTCTAAGGGACATTTGCTTGTTTCTATTCTTTAACCCTAAAAGTCACATTTGTGATGAAAATCATACATTATGTCTTTACACATCTTCGTAATATTGTTGCAAGTCTTTTACTTTTCAATAAAGGTTAATAAAATTGAATTTTGGTGATGCTTAGATACTTTATTCTATCATTGTGTGAGGGCACGGCAATGGCTTAGTATGGGGGAGTGATGAGATGGCATTTATATTGTTATCTTCCGTTAAGGAGTGGATGAGGGAAGCATCTTGTCGCCCACTCTTGAGCTCTTGGTTGATCTTTTCCTGCATCTCCCCAAGGGCAAGAGACTTCTCCTCAAGAATTTGCCCAAGTCTCTCTTCAGTGGACTGGACTTGGGCGGTTAGCTCTAAGAACCTCTTCTTGATGCGTGACTGATAACGCTCAAGTCTAACATATTTATAGGAGTGTATTCGTGGTGTTTATGCATATATTTATGTGATTATTATGAACATATGATACTTAATGAAGCTTATTTGTTATTGTAGGTTCATCAATGGTTACATCACGAGAAATGAAGAAAAGACGAGTATTGGAGGTGAAAGAATGAACGAGACATGAAAGTGTAGCTCTCGTATGATAAATAATACAAAGAATATGAGTCTTGGAAGTTTAGAGGAAAGAAGGAGGAAGAAATAAAGAAGAAGGACTAGAAAAGGGAAATGTGGAAGATGGCCAAGAAGCCACCAGCATGGCTGAGAAGCCATCAGCACGAGAGAAGCCACCAGCACGAGAAGAAGCCACCAGCATCTCCCATGGCTGCCACTTCTCCAAGTAAAACTTCAACACCTCCATTACTTCACCTTGCTCACCAAGTTCAGCCATAACTTCATTCCCTCTCCTCCAAGCTTCATTAAACCCTCATTTACAACCCTTGGAGCCAAAGAAAACTACTTGGTGGCCAAGGAGAATTCACTTATAAATAAGACCCATGGGGTAGTGTTTATAATCATCTCACCTATCCATCTAATTATCCCTTGAATCATCATCTATCCCATCTTCATAATTCTATGATTTTGACATCACCCCTCACCCAAGTGGTGAGGGGTGGAATTGGTAGCCATGTACATGCTATAAGACATGGAAGAAGTAGAAAAGAAAGCCATACACCATAAACAATTCAATCTCCAACAATCCTTATTCCCAAACACCCCAAAGGCTCTATACTCGCACCAAGAGGTTGATGTCCAAGAAGGCTATGGGTAGGATGATTGTACATTGGTTTTTCATTTGGTTAGAATCATATGGATACTTTGTTTCTATGGATTCTAATGTTTGGTAAATTCTTCTTTATTATTCAATGTAGTATATGTTCATGTTCATGGTGATTCATATGTTTTGTGATATTGTGAATGTTGTCTTGATACTTGTATTGTTCATATGAAACTTGTGATATATGGATTTTTGGATTCTATTAGTGCTTGTCATTGGATTATGGTGATAAAATTATATTTGGTTGAATTGGAACTTGTTCTTGTTTGTCAATTTGGTTAATCATTGTTGAGTCTATATGTCGGAATTATTCTCAACATGGTTGATTTAAATTCGTTAACCGACTAATGATTTGGTCTTGTGCTTGTGAAGATTATGCAAGAGACTTAATAAGCATAACAAGTAATGGTTTAATCTAGATTATAGGTCGAAAGGAGTCTTTTGAATATATTGTTCTAATCATCTTTCAAGTAAATGGAACTTATCAAATCGATAACCAAGTCTATGGGTCGAAAGGATTCTTGTTATTAATGGTTTAGGCATAAGGCTCATGAGTGACCACTTGATTGAGACTTATGTATATTTGATTTATAAAGTACTAGTGTCTTATTATTGGTTCTATAGGTCGAAAGGATTACCTTTAATATGTTTTCCAAACTATGCATCCTAATGTCCATGTGATCATTTGACTATACATGTATGTTCTTTGTGTGCTTGTGCCTTTAACGATTCTTATGGTGGTGTGATCGTGACAATCATACTTACCATTGTTACAAACAAATAACTCTTGAGTATAACCAAGTCCCATGGGACGACCTTCACTTACCAATCTAATTGCAACATGACTAGAGTATACTTGCTCGAATTTGTGTTCCTAATTAATATCGGTAATTCTTGTTTATAAATTTAAAACCCAATGTGTGGATGAACGCATCAAGTTTTTGGCTTCTTGTCGGGGATTTGTATTTGCACTTCTTAAATATCTATGTCCGGTACACACATCAAGTTTTTGGCGCCGCTGCCGGGGACTTGCTAGTTTATACTCGCTTGTTAGTTTGTTTGTTTGCTTGCTTGTTACTTGAATCGTTTGTGTTACCAATTAATACATAACCCGAAAGAGTTGTTATACCACATTTATCCGCATAGGGGGGACGAATTTCACATAGGGGGAATTTGGTTGGTGGTTGACTACTCAATTAGAGGCTTTGAATTGCTCTAAGTTCCATTGTTTGTTGCTCTTGAATGATTGCTCTAACCATTGACAAAGGTTAGAGAACCCTTTTCTTAAAATCTCTTAATTCTCAAAAAGTTGCTTAAATAGTCTTGGCGCTAAAATCATACTTTTGGTGTTGGGATTTCCTCTCTTGTGTTCTCAAAATGCTTGCTTCAGTGATTGCTTCCTAGTTGTGTTCTAAAGTGCTTGTTCTCAAAAACCCAAAAACCTTGTCCCGAATCACTCTAGTCGATGGCTAGAACTACTTGACCACATGAATTTTGTTTGTTTGTGTTTTTCTTGTTTTGTGAGTTTGTGTCTTGTTATGTGTCATGTGAATAAGTGTTTCTATGTGTGTATGTACTTGTATGCTTATGTGCTTGCTTGCTTGTTTGCATTTCTCATTGTATGAATATTGTTGTTCTTATTTTCTTAGTTTAAGGGGGCGTTTGGATTAGTCATTTTCTAACAATTTTGATCATTTCAAAAATTCTCCTTTAGTTAAAACAAATGGTATTTTATGCCGTAAGTCATATTTGTTAAAATAAAAAATCAAAAAAAAGTTGTTTTGAAAATAAATGGAAAATACATGAAAAATAAAAAAAAGTTAGAAATCTAGTTTTTGTCATTTGTTTCATGTTATGTGTTAGATGTGTATTATGTTGTGTCTTAGTTTGTCATTAGAATGTTGTGTGCTAAATGGTTTTACTTGTCTTTCTTGCCTATTAGTCTTTTTTTTTTGTATTTTGTGCTTATTTTCCTTATTTTTGCATAATGTGTCTTATTGTTCTTAAAGGTGTGTTTGGATTAAGATATTTTTTATGTGTTCTAATCATTTTTATAAAAGTGTTTTTACAAAAGTTTTTAGTTTTTATGTTTTAAGGAAGTTTGAAAAAAAAAATAAAAAAATTGTGTGTAGGCAAAGATGCCGCCGGCATGAACCCGTGCCGACCGACATCTAGCCTTTTGTGAACAAGAAGCCACCAGCGTGATGAGATGCCGGCCGGCATCTGTTAAACTGTGAAAGCTTTGCCGCCGGCATGATCCCGTGCCAGTCGGCAAAACTTGGGCTGTTAAAAAAAAAAATTTTTAAAAAAAAATTCGGCGCCGGCGGCAAAGTGCCATACCAGTAGGCTTCTCACCCACTGTTATCACCTTGCCGGCGGCATCTCTAAATTCTGATTTTTTTTTTCCTTTTTGTCTTCTTTTATTTAAACTAGGCTTTCACCAAAACCATTTCTAATTGTGTTTTACACTCGTCTAAACATCCGTTAATCGAGTTTCGAACCAATTATTAATAAAGCTTATATCCCGCCCGACCACCCCGTTTTAGTCATTTTGTGCCTTGTTCGTATTTCTATTCGCTCCGGTAAATTCCCAAACCCCGTGGATAGAACTCGAAGTCTAGAAAACAGTCCGGTTTAATATATTTGGTACAAAACTTCTATTATGTGTTTTGTTTCATTTAATATAATTTTTTTTAGTTTTTTGTATTTAGTTTTTGTTGAGTCGTGTTATGTTTTTAAGTGTTTAGATTGTTTTCATTTGTCATATGTGTGATGTTTTATATATGCATAATGTTTGTTCTTGTTTGTGTTTGTTGTCTTGTGTGCTTGGTTCATTTTGTTTGCATGTGTGTTTGTGTTTGTGTTTCTTCAAGTTCATGTGGTTAATGTATGAACTTTGTGGGTGTGTTCGCTGAAAACCCTCACGAGACTATAACTCGTCCACTCGGGATACCGAGGGGTTTAAAGGCTTGTTGCATACGCTAAATGCAATCGTGGTGCCTACGAAAGTGTGCTTAATAAATTTACTTGTTTTGTAGTTTAGTTTATTTTGTAGGTTCAATAAAGCTTATGGAGGACGGATTGATCATGATTGATGGATTGTATGTGTATACGTTCGTTGGAGATGAAATCGCTTGATCTTCCTAACTTGGCATCTTATCATACGGAGATCAATTGCAATTTCTTAGCCCGGGAAGTTTCGTTTCTCTTGGTCTATTTATTTATTTTCCCTACTTCTCATGCTTTGAAGTTTATTTTTCACATTGAGTCCAATCAAAAACTTAAGTGTGAGGGGAAATAAAATGGGAAAACGAAACCGAATTTTCAAAATATTATATTTTTGGGCTAATAAAAATAAAAAAAAAGTATAAAAAAATAAAAAATGAATAGAAGAAAAGAGGGAGAGTTTGTGTACTTGTTTGCCCTTAGGATTTAAATGTTTTCACATGTTTGTATGTAAATATTTTTCAATAATCGTCCACATGGTAAAAATATATAATAAAAAAATTTAAAATTTAAAATAAAATTTAAAAAAAATTAAATAAAAAAAAATAAGTTTTAGTGATCACACTTGTGTGATATAAGTGTATATGCGTGACAAAGAGGCAACCTTAGGAATAAAACCCAAATAGCCTTTTCCATTTTCTTTTTAGCAAGTTTCATAGATTAGCTAACCTCCCATATTAACCCTCTTGTTAGCACTCTCGTCTAGTGCTAGATACCTTTAGAACACCCGTTGAGCCATTATTTTCGTTTTTGTTAAATCCACTAAAAAAATATTTAACCTTACACCTTAGCCTAACCCGTGTCAAAGTCTAAATGGTGGGTTGTTAGTTGCATGGTGTGTTGGATCGTTTTTGACGATATATAGTTGCCACACTTCGCTGTATGTGTGTGCCATTCCAACAAAGATGAGGATTGATCACCTTTATATTTTTATTTTTTGTGGTGTGCGTTTAAGCGAAGTGAGAGGGGAGCATGTGATGTATGTTAAAAAAAAGAAAAAAAAAAGAGGAGGATGATGAAAAAAAAGAAAAAAAAGAGGAGGATGATGAAAAAAAAGTAAAAAAATATGTCATCGAAAAAAAAAGTAAAAAAAAAAAATGATGACAAAGATAGCCAATGAGCTATAATAAAGTATGAAGATGAATGAAGAAGAAGTATGTTTAGATATCGATTAGCGAATGTACTAAGACGTGATATATATTTGTGTTGATCGATATGTGTTGAATAAAGCTCATAGCTAGATCATTTTTGGGCTTGTGATTTGTTCGGTAACTAGCAACATGGGACTTAGACTTTTATCTTGTATATTCGTGATACACCTCTCATAAAATTCCCATGTCTTATCCATACCCATTAACCCAAAGCCTTATTCTTGTAACCCGAATAAAAGTTCTCTTTAGATGTGTACGCTTGGTGCTCACGCCATTTGGTTTAGTCTTTTTGTACTTTGTAGATTTATATCTTATTTTTCTAAACCATTTTTATGCACCATGTGGAAAGTATTTTTGATGTGTCGAGGAAACGTCGATGTATTTTAATTAGATACGATATAGGACAAATTTAGGAAATTACCCTTAGGAAAAGGTAATAATCCATAAATAAGTCGAAGACGGATTTAATTAAACACGTTTATGAACCAAGTTCGTTGTACATGAAGATCAAGTGAATTTGAGACGTTTTGTTTCAATTTGGACAATTGATTTGAATTGTTTATCGGTTTTTAAACTAAAATTACTCCTACAATTTTTCAATTAATTAAATCCTAAGTGCATGAATCGTTCCCCATTTTTTATTTTAAGACAATTATTAAAAATTAAATCAATTAAACTATTTAAAATTAATAAAACATTTTTTTTACTTTGATTTTATTTATTTATTTTTTATTTTTTAAAACTTTATAAAACACATTTTTATAAAACTATGATTTAAAATTATAAAATAAAAACTATGTATTTAAAATTATGAAATAAAACTACCAGCCTAACTATGAAGGTATTATATTCTAAAAAACTGTTATTAAACTCAAAAGGCAAGTTAGCACATATGGCTAAATCACTTGGCCCATGACCAGGAGGTCATGGGTTCGAGTCTCATCAGAGACATATTTTTGGAGAATTTATTTTTGACAAAATAGAAGCCAATTTCAGTCACAGTAATGACTTTTGCGTTGTGTAATTGAGGACTGATAGGAATCAGTTGTGAACTATCAGATTAGTAGAATCTGATAGCTTTTGAAAATCAGCAAAACTAAACTAGATATCAGCATAACCTAAGCATATCGCAGGCATCCAAATTATCTGCAAATAAAATCAGCAAAGTAAGAATCATAAACAAGCTGATACTAGCACACTTTCACCAATTCAGCAAATCTAAGATAATTCATCAAGTTAAAACCAGATAATCCAGCAGACTAACAACACAGATTAAGAAAATTAGATTAATGACTGATTCTACTAATCACTCATGTATGCATCAATAAACCCAGAAAGTGAATCAGTTCTAGCAGTCATTTGAACAAATTAAAAGTAAAAACCAAAATTATAAACACAACTGACATAGCAATTCACAACTGATTAAATCCAGAAAAATTGAATCAGATTTGATGAACAAGCAGATATGTGAATCCAAATGATCAGATAAAGTCAAAAACCCCTTTTAAAATAGATTATACTAAGTTCAACAAAACACTTGTAATTTTAAAACTCTCAGATATCAGTTTCATCCAAACCTCTTATTAAAGTCAATTTAATCAAATCTTAACAGCTTTATCGAAAACTTCTATATGAAACAGATTCAAAACTTTCAGATTTTAACAGGTTAATGAACTCAGCCCAATAACCAAACTAAACCTTCAATCAGTTTAATCAATTTCCCTGTAACCAGATTAAAGTACTAGTATTTAACAGTTTAAATAAAATATAAGTTTAAATCCAAACAGTAAATTAACTAAACATTAAACATACAAGTAAACTATAAAACATGAAAATTAAATAATGGAGGTGAACCTTTTGTAGAAACCTTTGAGAAGAAGGAAGGCGCCGAGCCTCCTTTTTGAACCGAATTTACGCCATTAGTCTAACACCATAGAACCACCATCTCCATCACCATTCAAAACATCGAACCACTTCCTTTTATCCAACTTTCAGTGGGAAAGTTTTCTTCCATAAATTTTACTTAATTAACTGACATAAGCTATTTATTACCTTACATCAACTAATCATGAATCATTATTATAGTTAAAACAAATTTAAGAGATAAATTATAAATTCGGTTAAAGCAGAAAATTAGGCACAAAATTAAATTCAACTCAACTTTTATTAATAATTAAGAAAAGTTACAAAACTGATAAAGAAAACACAAATTTAAACCTAACTCTATTTTAACATAATAACTCTAAAGTAAAAAATTGAATAATTATTACAGATCAAATGGGGTTTTTTTATAGCCGACCCCCAAGGCTCTTGGTAGTGGTTTGTTGAGAAGGAATCTCCATCCATAGCCATTGATTCTTCAATCTCTTTCATCTTTCTTAATCCCATGGTAGATAATAAGCCAACTAGCACACGGATTGCCAGCTTGGCAACCGAATGTGCTAGTTGTGCTAGTTTGGTGCTGAGTTGACTTCCTTTTATTGGAGGATTGGTGGATGGTGTGCTGTTTTGGCCAATCATAAGGTAGAATAGGGCCATGTCACTGCTTGGATACATAATAACTGACTTTTGGTTGGTTAATAAAAATGTTTTGCTTTTGCAAGATCTTTCTTTGCGTTGCTCGTACCCAATTGATATATGTCGTTGTTTCGTTCTCGGTGTCTTCTCGAATTGATCACGGTCAAAAGTGGAATGTTTGTAATTGGTGACTAAAAAGGGGGAGCTTTGGTCTAAATCTACTAAAATGATAAGTGCTAGAAATAATTAAATTAAACTAAAAGCAATTACTGAGAATAAAAATAAAGCTAGAATTTAAAAGCAATTGATATATGTCGTTGTTTCGTTCTTGGTGTCTTCTCGAATTGATCACGGTCAAAAGTGGAATGGTTGTAATTGGTGACTAAAAAGGGGGAGCTTTGGTCTAAATCTACTAAAATGATAAGTGCTAGAAATAATTAAATTAAACTAAAAGCAATTACTGAGAATAAAAATAAAGCTAGAATTTAAAACTATAAAAACTGGAATAAAACTGGAATTTTACCTTATTCGGAATAATGGCTATCCGGAATATGTTGTCCTACTCGGAAGATATCTCTACATGGAATAGAGGCCTCTATGCGGAAAAACAGCTCTATACGGAATATTATACTCTACTCGGAATGTTGTAGTCTATCCGGAACATTTGTGCTTATTCGGAATAATCATGGCCATGCGGAATAAATCTCTTATGCGGAATATTTGGAAAAGAACCCTATGCGGAATAACTTTAAAAAGAGACCATATTCGGAATATTTTGAAAGAAGGCCTATGCGGAATATTTTTGTTATTCCGAATAAACAACAAAATCACTACTCTATTAGGAATATTTGGTTATTCCGAATAACCAAGAAAAGCACACCTTGATCCGGAATAATTGAAATTCCGAACCAACACAATCAAAGAAAATTTATCCGGAATGTTTCTGGGCAAATACAGTAACTAAGTGCGAAGAACAGGGGATTTAGAAACACGAATTTTTACTCAAAATTCACCAAGTTTTTAATCAAAACTTAAACCAATTTCACCACTGATCATTTACCTAAGGTAAACATCAATCCAAAACAACTAAAAACGCAAAACCAATAACTTTTTATGATCAAACCAATAAAATAAAACTTAAGAACTTTGAATCATAAAGAGATGAAGAACAAGATGATGGAAAGATTAAAAGTAAACTTGTATTAATGATTTAGGATTCAACAAAAAAAGTGAAAAGATTAAACTTCCAAGATTGGAAGAAATCAAAGAAAGATGAAAACCACTCCTTAAGGGAGATGGTTTTCATCCTACGAAATAGGAAAAACTATAACAGAAAAGAACTAGTGGAAAGTCTTGAATGGGAGGAGTATTTATAGGCTTCTCCCTTGGTTGGTGAGTGGGCTTTCTTCCTTTCTTTTTGTCTTCTCGTCTTTTCAGAAAAGTTGACGTTTTCGATTTCGATTCGGGATTTGTCGACGAATAAATTCAACTCGTCTTTTAATTTCTTCATTTAATAGACTTGAGTTTCTTCGACATAGGTAAATCTTCCGTCTTTGGTCCTTTTCTTCGATAAATCTTCAAATAGGCCCATTGACTTCAAATCTTTTGCATCTCTTGGACTATAGACTTCATCTTTTCGTCTTTTTCATCGATAAAACCCCGTGCAATCCCATGTTTTCTCCAATATTTATCCGGTTGGCTCTGAAAACACAACAAATACACAAACCACGCATAATTCCAAACAAATGGCATTAAATACGCGTTTTGGTCTTGTTTTAGTAAGAAATAAGTGGTAAAAGGATGGGTGTTTTCACACCTATCAAATCCCCTACACTTAACCATTGCCATGCCCTCATGCAATGCTTAGTGATAAAGCAAATTTACATTTTTCTCATAATCAATCAACCTTGGCCTTATTAACATACTACTAAACAAAAATTAAAGTACTAAGAGAAATTAAAACTTTAAAATAAACTAAAGGATAGAAAACCATTTTCACTTGAAAATAGCTACATGGAAATAACTTGAAAAGAGATCAAGGACTTACATTAGGGCTTTGGTGCTGCGAAGATTTATCACCCTCAAGTTTCACGTTCCCCAAACTAAGCTTAAAAACGAGATCATTGTTATTATAAGTTAGCAATTCAAACACTTACACACATGGCTTAATTATATGCTTAAACTCCCTTATTCCTAGGTGTATCTCTTATATTTTATTTTTGTCTTAGAATGATCATGAGGATGCGTTTTTGGACTTATTTCGATAGTTTATTTAGGCCGAAAGCAAAGTAGGACGATTTGATCAATAGTTAGCTAAAGGACAAAATCTCTTAAAACTGCTTCTCGGGATATCAAAAAGTTCATATCTTGGCATAACTCGGTTCACGATTTGAGACCTTTCTCGGGCCGATATTTGGCATGTACTTCATACTTCATATCTTGAGAGACGTTCTTGAGATAATGGTCTTCTCTTCGTTAATAGAGTTTCTTCACTTGGAGACTTTTGAGGGGTACTCCAACATTGTTGACCACGACTTCATGATTATTTCTTCAATCTCTAATTGGGATTTTGAGATACAATGATCCGCCTCCTTTTCGGACTTGGATCTATTTATCCTCATACCTTGTTAGGGTCTTTTCGGATAGACTTCTCCATGATCTTTATGGGAGTTGATTGCTTTTCGTCCTGAATCTTGATCCTTCATATCGATTTTGGGAATAATGCTTTTCACATCACCTTGGATCTTTTAGCAATAAAATGGAATCCTCATGCCTTGTTAGGGCCTTTTTGGACTCGCCAATCTTCGCGCCCCGCTTCATAAGTTATGCCTTGGCTATGAACTCTTATCATTACCGAGCAACTTTTAAACGATCTTGGGCTAGAAGCTAAGTAAACTTTCAAATCGTACGACCTTAATTATTGCAGATAAATTATTAGCAAGTGATGGGAGAATAGGCAAATAATTACCCCAAGTTAGCTTGTGTAAGAATACCGACTTATAATTGACTCTATCATTTCTCGTCCTCCACAATTTAAAATCTCAAGTAATGAGACTCGTGGATGCTTAGCCTAATAAACCAATTAAGGTCCACATGGTTAAGGATACTAGCTAGAATAAACTTGGATAAGTCTATTCGGGTTGAGTCAAAATAATCGCAACGGGCCTAATATGTCAAAGATTTCAAAACTAGCCACATCACTTATTTAATATTTTTGACTTTATTGCGGGATATATACATATGAAAGCAACAATAAAAGTTTAAAAATTACGACTAAATGGCCAAAGTTAATTAAAAATTTGAAAAATGCTGAAAAAGATGATTTTCTGGTTAAATGAAGGCATTTTAATGGAAATGTCCACTTAAAACTTCGATAGAAGCCCCCCTACACTTAAGATAAACATTGTCCTCAATGTTTAAGCATGTGGGAAAAGTCTCCCCTACACTTATGACATTGTGCACGTTGGTTAAATCAAGCTAAGGAATGGACGACTAAAGTGATCAATTTCAAATGTGAGTATGAAGACAATTGAATCACGATAGTTGAGAGATAAAACCGGTATTGCGGATAACATGGGAGCACGGTTCTTCAAAGATTCCAAGAGTGCACTTATCCCTGTAATCACATCACCATCCAAATACAAGCAACCTATTTAGCTCCCCCTACACTTAGGACAAAAAACGGGAAAGGGGGATAGATACTCGGGTTGCCTCCCGCGGAGCGCTTGTTTTTGTTCACCGAGTCACGAGCCTGACTCGGTCCCGAACTAATTCAAGGGAAACGTGGTGAGGGGTGGAATCCTCTCATGAGAGATGTCCTCACCAAAGTACAATTTCAAACGCTGGCCATTCACCTTAAAGTTGGGCCCATTTGGCTGAGAAAGCTCAATGGTGCCATAGGGAAAGACATTGGCGATGGTGAATGGACCAGACCAGCGGCTCTTCAACTTGCCTGAAAAGATCTTCAACCGAGAGTTAAAGAGTAAGACTTGATCCCCAACGTGGAACTCTCGGTTCTTGATTTTAGCATCGTGGATAATCTTGGTCTTCTCCTTGTAGATCAATGAGTTCTCGTAAGCTTGATTCCTCAATTCTTGTAGCTCGTTGAGTTGAATCTTGCGAAAATCACCGGCTTTGTTGATGTCGAAGTTAGCCCACTTCAAGGCCCAGTATGCCTTATGTTCCAGCTCGATAGGGAGATGACAAGTTTTCCCGTAGACAAGACGATAAGGTGTACAACCAATCGGTGTCTTATAGGCGGTACGGAAAGCCCACAGAGCATCATCAAGTTTATCGGCCCACGAGGCACGATGCTCTCCCACAGTACGTTCCAAAATTCTCTACACGGTTGGATATCTCGGCTTGACCGTTGGTTTGAGGATGATAAGCGGTGGAAATACGGTGATTGACACCATACTTAGCCATGACTCTTGCAAATTGATCGTTGCAAAAATGAGTCCTGCGGTCACTGATAATAGCACGAGGAACACCGAATCGAGCAAACAGTTGTTTCAAGAAATTACAAACCACCCTCGCGTCGTTAGTGGGTAAAGCTTTGGCTTCGACCCATTTAGAAACGTAGTCGACAGCGACAAGGATCTATTTGTTGCCTTTAGAAGAGGGGAATGGCCCCATAAAGTCGATGCCCCATACATCAAAGATTTCACATTCTTGTATGAAATTTTGAGGCATCTCATCTTTATGTGTGATCTTGCCTTGTTTTTGGCAAGCATCACAATGTTTAACCATCTCGTGAGCATCACGGTAAATGGTGGGCCACTAGAATCCCGAGTCAAACACTTTTTTGGCGGTGTAGTTGGGACCAAAGTGACCACCGGTGGATCCTTTGTGGCAAGCTTGGATAATGTCCAAAGCGGCCGGCCGTCAACACATCGGCGAATAATCAAGTCAGCGCATTGTTTGAATAGAAAAGGGTCATCCCAAAAGTAAGTCTTAACATCGCTCAAGAACTTCTTCTTTTGTTGGGATGTTAACCCTTTGATGAGAACACCACCCGCTAAGTAGTTTGCAATGCCGGCAAACCACGGGGTGTCATCAAGATTGAGATTAATAGACATTAAGGTCTCAAGGGGAAAAGAGTCATTGATCTCTTTGTTCGGATGATCCCCTTGATATGGATCCTCAAGTCTACTAAGATGATCCGCGGCTAGCTTTTCAGCACCCTTCTTGTCACGAATTTCAATGTTGAATTCTTGAAGGAGTAAAACCCAGCGGAGAAGTCTTGGCTTAGAGTCGTGTTTAGTCATCAAGTACTTCAACGCGGAATGGTCCGTGTATACGATGGTGGTGGATAAAACAAGATAGGGGCGAAATTTTTCAAAAGCATAGACAACAGCTAAAAGCTCTTTTTCGGTTGTCGTATAATGCAATTGAGCCCCCGTCATTGTTTTGCTAGCATAGTGGATTGGTTGGAAGTGTTTATTCACTCTTTGACCCAAAACCGCACCAATAGCAAAGTCGCTAGCATCGCACATCAACTCAAAAGGCAGCTCCCAATTAGGGGTGACCAAGACCGGTGCCTTAGTTAGCCTATCCTTAAGAAGATTGAAGGCTTTGATACATTCTTTAGAAAAGATAAAAGGATTATCTTTTTCCAAGAGGTGGGTCATCGGGCGAGCGATTTTAGAGAAATCCTGAATGAATCGACGATAGAAGCCTGCATGACCCAGAAGACTTCTCACACCCTTCACGGTTGAAGGTGGAGGTAATTTGGCTTGGACATCTACTTTAGCACGGTCGACTTCAAGACCGGCTTTAGAGATTTTGTGTCCTAGCACGATGCCTTCTTTTACCATAAAATGGCATTTTTCCCAATTCAGAACAAGGCGAGTGTCTTCGCACCGCTTAAGCATACGTTCCAAATTGGCAAGGCAAGAAGAGAAGGAATCCCCAAAGACCGAGAAATCATCCATGAAGACTTCCATGGTTTGCTCAACCATGTCATGGAAGATAGCCAACATGCACCTTTGGAAAGTTTCGGGGGCATTGCATATGCCAAAAGGCATCCTTTTTAAGCAAATGTGCCATAGGGACAAGTGAATGTTGTCTTCTGTTGATCTTGGGGATCGATGGGTATTTGGAAATAACCCGAGAAACCATCAAGAAAGCAGTAATATTCATTACCCGCTAAACGTTCAAGCATTTGGTCCATAAAAGGTATAGGGAAATGATCCTTTCTCATGGCATCATTGAGTTTGTGGTAGTCTATACAAACTCTCCACCCAGTAACAAGATGAGTAGGAATCAACTCGTTGTTTTGATTGGGCACAACGGTGATTCCGCCTTTCTTAGGCACACAATGGACTGGACTAACCCATGGTGAATCCGAAATAGGGTAAATCATACCAGCATCAAGAAGTTTGATAACCTCTTTTTTGATGACTTCATGGATTTTAGGATTCACCCTTCGTTGGCTTTGAATTATGGGCTTGAAGTCGTCCTCCATGAGAATTTTATGTGTGCAAAAGCGAGGATCAATTCCGCGAATGTCGGAGATTTTCCAAGCGATAGCTCTTTTATGCGTCTTCAACACGGCGATAAGTCGGGACTTTTCTTCTTCTTTCAGGTCCTTTGCGATGATGACCGGTAACTTCTCGTTGTCTTCAAGAAAAACGTACTCTAGATGAGGAGGTAGGTCCTTAAGCTCAAGAGTAGGAGGATCCTCAATAGATGGTGTAACTAACGATGGATCATCATTAGTCACCTCTTTAGGAGAGGGAGGAGGAAACGGGTCTTCATTGAGAAGTTCCTCAATAGTACGAATGTCTTCATCCCAATTAGTGGAAGAATCATCATACTTAATATCGAGAGGACCCAAGCTAGCTTCGAAATCATCCAAGTCACTTTCTTCAAAAGGAGTCAATGCCGGAGCAATTGAGGCAACGGTCTCAACATTGGGTAGAGAAGAGAAAGTACTTTTTCAAGCATAATGAAAATGTTCTTCACAAGCCTCATCGAGAACATCAATAGCATTAACACTCTCATACGAATAAGGTTGCTTAGAAATCTTACCCATGTCGAAGACAATTTTATCGTCACCAACTCTCATGATTATTTCGCCCGCGGCTACATCAATGAGAGTGCGACCGGTCCTCAGGAATGGACGTCCACGATTAATGGAACACGAGGATCCATCTCGTAGTCAACGACAACAAAATCCGCCGGGAAGGTGAATTTGTCAACGCCAACAAAGACATCTTCGGCTATCCCCACTGGATAAGCAACCGTACGGTTAGCTAATTCCAAAGTCATTTTGGTGGGGACTAGCTCGGGGAGAGATAATTGCTTCCAAACACTTAAAGGCATTAAGTTTATACTGGCACCTAGATCGGCTAGGGCCATGCAATTCTCTACTCCCGGGAAGTTGCAAGGAATCAAGAAGCGACCCGGATCACCAAGTTTGGTGGGCAATTTCCATAAGAGAACGGCGGAGAAATTTTCATTAAGTTGGGTCTGAGCAATGTCAAGAAGCTTCTCCTTGTCACTTAGAAGATATTTAAACATTTTAGCGTATTTAGGCATGTGAGCGAGAGCCTCGGCAAAGGAGATGTTAAAATTCAATTCTTTAAACATTTTTAGAAAGTTTGAAACCTGAATATCATCCTTGCTCTTTTGCTTCTCTTTCCTCAACCTTGAAGGATAAGGTATATTGGATGAAGAAGAAGGCTTTAGGGGAGTAGGATCACTCACAACCACGGGTGGTGGGGAAATGGGGATAGAAGGTGAAGGAGGTGAGGAAAGTTGCTCTTTTTCCTTGTTCACAATCACTAGTGGAGGTGTAGGAAGCTCGGGTTCCGTATAACCTTTTCCACTACGAGTAGTGATTGCTTTCATCTCCCCTCTTGGATTCGCAACGGTGTTACTCGGAAGAGTACCCGAAGAAAAGGGTTGATTACCTTGGATGAGCGAACCAATCATATCACGAATGTTAAGCACTTGAGTGCTGAAAGAGTCTCTAATGTCTGTACGAATCTCATTGCTTTGTTTTGACATGTCATTCCTTAGCTCGGCTCGAATATCGCTCCCTTGTTTCGCCATGTCATTCTTCAAGTTGACAAATTGAATCTGAAGATTCGTCACCATCTCTGGATTAGTCTTCATGAACGTCTCGACGTCTTGATTCACTGCCATCGGTTGATTGACAGGTGGAGCTTGGTAAGCTTGAGAATTTCCTTGAGTTGGGTATGGGTTTCTTTGGGATTGATATTGATTGTTAGCACGAGGTTGGGATTGGCTGTTTCGATTACAACTTTGTTGTTGGGTTTGGTTTAGAGGAGGGAAACCGGGTGGAGCAAGATAGTTGTTTGAACGATAACTTAGCAAGCTACGGTCTCCTTGAGGAAGAGCTTGATAGCCTCCCATGGGATAAGTACCGTATGCTGCGTTAACGTTTTCAAAAAAATTGCCTTGGGTAGAAGGACAATCATTATAAGAATGAGGACCACCACATGTGTCACAAGAAATAGCAACGGCTTTAGCTTGTTGAAACTGGTTTGTGGCCATGGTCATGAAATTCTTGTTCATCTCAGCGAGTTGTCGAGAAATTTCAGTCATCTCAGGATTGGAAGTAGTAGAAGAAACATTGACTCTCGAGTTAGATCTTGAGGATGCGGATGAATCCCAATTCTTGTGGTGAGTAGTCAGGTTTTCAATCAACTCTCGACACTCCTCTGGTCTCCTTTTCATAAAAGTACCACCGGCGCCGGCATTGATCGTGTCACGATCACGAAAAGTGAGACCATTGTAGAAAGTATCAATGAGAGTGACGGGGAGCATGTTGTGATTTGGACAACGGTCGATCAAATCATTGTATCGTTCCCAAGCATCAAAGAGTGATTCATCATTGTCTTGCATGAATCCACTGATTTGGTTACGAAGGCTCGTGACCATGGATGGTGGGAAGTAGCGCGACAAAAAGCGTTGAGTCATGTCGTTCCAAGTATGAATAGAGTTCTTTGGAAGCCAGTCAAACCATTTTTCGGCATGGTGAGAAAGCGAGTGGGAAAGAGTTGAAGGCGAAGGTCATCCATAGAAACACCGGGGGACTTCATGCTTTGGGTGGTGGTAATGAATTTGTCGAGGTGTTTGTTGGCATCATCATCTGAAACTCCGCGAAATGGGTTAGTTTGCACTTGTTGGATCATGTGATGCTTCAACGAAAACTCCTTAGCCGTGACATGCATCGGTGCAATCGGGCCTCCATGCCCGTTCATCGTAGGTTGGCATAGCTCCTCCATGGTTCGTAGGTCGGGTAAGGGTGGATTATTCATGTTTGGGTGGGGTGGGTTATTATTGTTGTTATTTGGGAGGGGTGGATTATTATTGTTGTTGTGTACACCGGCCATGTCCAATTGTTCGAGAGTCTCGGGCTCTGAATAAGACGTTGATCGAGTACGCATACACTAAAAAGAAAATGCAAGAGAAAATATTTTTGGTTTTTATAGGTTTTTTAATGTTTTTGTATTTTTGAAAATTTTAGATTTTTATGGGTTTTTTTTGAAATTTTTTGTGCTTGAAAATAACGTTCCCGAAAGAACGGATCCCAAAATCCAATTTTTCTCACAAAAAACCGTTGATCCTTACGAAAAGAGCCGGCAGCGGCGCCATTTTAATAACTGACTTTTGGTTGGTTAATAAAAATGTTTTGCTTTTGCAAGATCTTTCTTTGCGTTGCTCGTACCCAATTGATATATGTCGTTGTTTCGTTCTCGGTGTCTTCTCGAATTAATCACGGTCAAAAGTGGAATGGTTATAATTGGTGACTAAAAAGGGGGAGCTTTGGTCTAAATCTACTAAAATGATAAGTGCTAGATATAATAAAATTAAACTAAAAGCAATTACTGAGAATAAAAATAAAGCTAGAATTTAAAACTAGAAAAACTGGAATAAAACTGGAATTTTACCTTATTCGGAATAATGGCTATCCGGAATATGTTGCCCTACTCGGAAGATATCTCTACACGGAATAGAGGCCTCTATGCGGAAAAACAGCTCTATCCGGAATATTATACTCTACTCGGAATGTTGTAGTCTATCCGGAACATTTGTGCTTATTCGGAATAATCATGGCCATGCGGAATAAATCTCTTATGCGGAATATTTGGAAAAGAACCCTATGCGGAATAACTTTAAAAAGAGACCCTATTCGGAATATTTTGAAAGAAGGCCTATGCGGAATATTTTTGCTATTCCGAATAAACAACGAAATCACTACTCTATTCGGAATATTTGGTTATTCCGAATAACCAAGAAAAGCATACCTTGATCCGGAATAATTGAAATTCCGAACCAACACAATCAAAGAAACTTTATCCGGAATGTTTCTGGGCAAATACAGTAACTAAGTGCGAAGAACAGGGGATTTAGAAACACGAATTTTTACTCAAAATTCACCAAGTTTTTAATCAAAACTTAAACCAATTTCATCACTGATCATTTACCTAAGGTAAACATCAATCCAAAACAACTAAAAACGCAAAACCAATAACTTTTTATAATCAAACCAATAAAATAAAACTTAAGAACTTTGAATCATAAAGAGATGAAGAACAAGACGATGGAAAGATTAAAAGTAAACTTGTATTAATGATTTAGGATTCAACAAACAAAGTGAAAAGATTAAACTTCCAAGATTGGAAGAAATCAAAGAAAGATGAAAACCACTCCTTAAGGGAGATGGTTTTCTTCCTACGAAATAGGAAAAACTATAACAGAAAAGAACTAGTGGAAAGTCTTGAATGGGAGGAGTATTTATAGGCTTCTCCCTTGGTTGGTGAGTGGGCTTTCTTCCTTTCTTTTTGTCTTCTCATCTTTTCAGAAAAGTTGACGTTTTCGATTTCGATTCGGGATTTGTCGACGAATAAATTCAACTCGTCTTTTAATTTCTTCATTTAATAGACTTGAGTTTCTTCGACATAGGTAAATCTTCCGTATTTGGTCGTTTTCTTCGATAAATCTACAAATAGGCCCATTGACTTCAAATCTTTTGCATCTCTTGGACTATAGACTTCATCTTTTCGACTTTTTCCTCGATAAAACCCGTGCAATCCCATGTTTTCTCCAATATTTATCCGGTTGGCTCTGAAAACACAACAAACACACAAACCACACATAATTCCAAACAAATGACATTAAATACGCGTTTTGGTCTTGTTTTAGTAAGAAATAAGTGGTAAAAGGATGGGTGTTTTCACACCTATCAATACACCATCTTCTAGCTCCGAAAAACTTGAGAATTAATTCCCAAGTGTGTGGATTACACGTGCCATGAAAAAACCCCAATATTTATTTACAGCTAGGGTTTGGGTGAATAGTAACTTGGTTTTTACAGGTTTGGGGAGAAAGAAGGTGAAGTTACATAGGTATCATCGAGATGAGTAAATAAGTGTGTGGGTGGGTGAATGAATGATAAATGGTTTTGACTGAAACGTTTATTTATCTTTTATCAATGTTTGACCTATTGGGTTTACAAAAGCCCAAATTAAGTTCGTTCCTTTTATCACATGAGAAGTAATGGGCTTATAGCCCATGAAAATCAATCCGTCACTTTTATGGGCTTTTAACCAAAATTTTGAATATCATAACATCCTTATTGGGATTTTGGGCCCAATACCCAAATGTGGGACCCACAAGCCCATTTATCTTCATAAAAGATTAAATCCACTAGAATTGAGCTTGAATTGGGCTTTGTTGATCTTTTCTTCAAACTCGTGTCGATTTTACCAGTTTTCGCGAACTTCGGTACCTACACACATTAAACAACAAACAAACGTATACAAGGCCATATTTAAAACATTTTATGCATTTATTTATTGTTTATTAATATAATTGATATGAGTAATTTATCTCATATCAAACTCCCCCTTGCTAAGTAATTTCCACGTCCTCACGCAATGATAAATTAAAACACTAACTACACTTTTATTCAACTTTTGACACTTTATTTTGCAAAGACATAATGTAAAGCTTTCATTATTTGAAAAATAAATTTTAGGATCATAAAACTCAAATAGATTCATCGTCCTCGACTTTTCACTTTTCCATGCCAAGTGTAAAAACAAGATCATTGTCAATCATAAGCCCCAAAATTAAAACAACTCATACAAGTAATTTGTGTTAAACTCAATCTCCTTTTATTCCTAATTGTATCTCTAGATTTTATTTGTCATTCACCCAAAGGCTCATTTGACTTATTTAATATTTATTAGTCCAAAAATGAAGGAAAAACGGTGTAAACTCAACACTCAAAACCTAACCTCGACTTCAAAAACCGTTGTCACTAAAGAAAGCCCACATCAAGGATAACTTAACACGATTTGAGGGATAAATCCGCGGACCCGAAATTTGGCTAATAGGACTACTTAAAAGCAACAATAAAACCTCCAAAGTCAATTATGACCTTATTAATGGAGTTAGCAACAATTACATCATAACACCTTGTGGCTCTTTAAGTTGCAATCGTGCTCCTTATTTAAAATCCACATCCAAAGGCTCCTTGGACAAAAATAAGGGAATTGACATTCACCATCCCACCTTATGGCGCATGATGATGAAGCAATTTTTATTAAACACGTCCCCATACCATATACCCTAAGGCTCTAATGACAAGGTTAGTGCTACATGACTCCCACCCGAAGGCTCATAGAGAACATGTTATTATTTATTCTTCTTTATTAATATGATATTTATAGTAAGCCAAATTTCTGCAATCCCATGATCAAAAGTCCATGACGCTGACACCCTTAATGTGTTCTCACTTTAATTACAAGGGAAGAAAAAGATGGAGTTACGAGTTAAGATATCAATCCTAAACCGCTAAAAACTTTATTTATTAAGCAATTATTATTCAAGCGTGAAAAATAAATACGAGGAGATTAAATTAAACACAAAAATACTTACACAAGAAAGAATTAACTTTAAAAACTTATGATTAAACTATATCATCTCTTGTTATTCATATTGGAAAATATCAAAAATGTGAAATCAATGGATACATAGCCTATTAAATCAAAGTTTTGGGTTTTCAAGTCATCTATAGGATCTTGCATCTTCTTATACTTTTTCAAGTTTTAGAATTTTCGTTTTAAAGTTCCCTTGATAAACGACTTTCTAGGATCAATTATAGGAACTTGCGAAAATTTCTTGTTCTTGAACCCGTATGAGTTAAGACTTTCGCGTTTTAAAGTTCCTATATAAGAGCCTAGCAAAACTTGATTTAAACACGTTAAGGAAAAAGCTAAGGTAAAAACCGAATTGAGTCAAAAACTATTTTTATTTTCACCAAACATTTGTTTCAAAAGCACTTATTTTTATTAAAACTTTAAAATAACATTAAAAATTTAAAATTTTTATGAAAAACAAGAAAAACGATTACGTTTAGAGATGACGAAAGCAATTGCAAGCGATTATATCGATTGACTCCCCCATGCTAAAACCAAACATTGTCCTCAATGTTTCTTAGCTCAAGAGTAACACCCCTTTGCTAAAATACGAAGAGTCTAATGCAAAATCCTAACATGGAAAGAGCACACAAATCTATAAGCCGTTTATTAATTATGCTTCAAGATAAAACGTTAGTCGATAAAAATCAAAGGATAGAGAGTGTGCCCCTTTTGTCAATCAAAGTAAGGAAGATCTAGTGGACCGGCAAAAACTGAACACGAGAGTCTTCAATGATAAGGGTCATACCTAAGATTTACAACACAACAAATCACGAGCACGAGCTTGAAAGATCAAGCCTTATTAGTTGTTAGAAAATAGAGAGAAGATAGAATGTATGGGACTCCCCGACAAGGCACCTCATTTTTGTTAACCGAGTCATGAGCTCGACTCGATCCCCACATTCATTGGTCCTTAGGGAAAAAGGTGAAAACCGGCATAATGGAATAAAATCCAACATAAAGCACGATGTCGGGGTCAAAGATTACATCCTCGTTGTCGGATGACAAACGAAAGGATAAAACTCCAACATAAATCTCCAAAAAGAGATGGTGGTCAATGTCATGAATTATGATATGGATATAGTATGATCCCCGAGATAAACTCGCACCAAGGTGATCGAAAAATCTTTCAATTATTGCATCGGTGAAAGACCGAGATTTCCCTAAATCAATGATTCCGGGGTTGAATACCTCGTCCTCGGGAGAGAAAGGAATAGGCACCACGGTGTCATCCCCATGCTAATCCAAAATCATATAAAGCACATGGTAATGGTGGGATAAATGTCTCAACACTAGTGGTATCAACTTGCATGACTTTGTTGACCTTATCACTCTTATGAATGTGAACAAATGGGTCATGGTACTCAAAATGAGTCGCATGAAAAACCCGCACATTAAGATCAAAGAGAGTGGGAAGGAGAATTGGAGTAAAGGTAATTTCTCCCTCCGGATCAACATTATCATCATCATAAATCGGGTGATCAAACCAAGGATTTCATCACTGTCATTAGACTCTTCCTCAAATTTCGAAGGAATGTCTATGGAAAGTAACTTATCAAACTCCTTAATGAAGAGCTCATCATCACAAAGGTTGTGAGATGAAGGAGGTATGATGCTCTCAAAATCCTCTTGAAACAATAGATTATTGTTCATTGAAGCTTCAAAGAGAGGATTTGAGTAAGTCACATAAGTGTCATCAATCTTGTCATCACAAGAAATATCCGACAAAGTATCAACAAGTTCATCATTCTCATTAGAAGTAAATTCATCGGAGAATTCCTCGAGAATGGCAGGTAAAACATGAGGATCACGCTCGATCTCGATATCGGAAACATCTTCACTTCCCCGTGGAAGTGGATCAACAAGTTTATCGGCGAACTTATCTAACGAATAGTCACTAACCTCACTCGGTGTGAAGTTAGGAATCAAAGGCTCTTTAAATGAAGATTGTGCCTTAGGATCATCAATTTGGTCCTTCGAAGATAATGAAAATGAGTCCATTTTCAATGATTTTTCAATTAAAGCAATATCTCTCTCGGTATCAAAATTCTCACAATCAAACTCACTAGCATCAAATGGTGCACTAAGGTAATCATTAATTTCCTTTTCAATCTTAGAACTATCATCCTCGTGTGGAGTGAGTGGAGACGAGATAATATGACAACACGATTCAACAAAACAAGCATCTTTCTTTGAAATTAACTTTTTTTCTTCACAAAATAAGGGTTCCATAGTTGGCAAAACACCTTTGTAAAAGAGAGATTGCTTGTTTGTGTTACTTTCATTAGTTTTAACAAGTTTCACACTTTCCTCTTTCTTAGAAACAAATGTTGAAAGTTTTACCGGTTTGAAAACAATATTTTTATCCCCATAAAACAATTTTATCTCCTCTTTCCTCATATCAACTATAACATGAGCCGTGCACAAAAATGGTCGTTGTAAAAGGATAGGCACACGAGGATTTGTCTCATAATCAACTATTGCAAAATCGACAAGTTAAATGAATTCCCCCACTTTAACAATGACATTTTCCGCTATACCAACCGAATGGGTGGTGGTACCATTAGCAAGCTCAATGATCATTCGAGTGGGACTAAGTGGTTCATAGTCAAGAGTCTTCCAAATGGGTAAGGGCATTACGTTAATGCTAGCTCCTAGAACGGCTAGAGCTTTGCATTCCCCAAGCTCATTGAAAACACCAGGTATCAAGAATTGACCCGGATCTTTATATTTCTCGGGAAAGAAATCAAAGAAAACCGAGGAACTAAACACATTTAAAGTAGCCTTAGTGACATCAAGAAAGGTCTCTTTAGGTGGAGTATATAACTCAATCACTTTTTCTAACTTATCATAATCATCATAAACGGTGATGGCCTTAAGCTCTACCCTTGGGTTTGGAATGGTATTGCTAGGTAAGAAACCCGAAGAAGACGATGGTTTGCTCATAAAAGACTCAAACATCAAAAGCAATTCGTTTTGACAGTGTTCCAAACTTTGTTGCATACGATTTTGACTTTGCTCTAATCTTTGCTCAAAACGGTTTTGGTTTTGCTCAAGTCTTTGTTGACTAAGCTCAATCTTGTTATTTTGCCCCTTGATCGTATTTTAAACTCATTTTTCAAAGTTGAAATTTGTCCTTGAACATTATTTTGAAAAGCTTTCAAATTTGCCTCATTCGTTTTGATGTAGCTTGACAAATCATTTTGATTGTTGTTAAAACCTTGATTGTTTTGATTACCATTAAATCCATTTCCTTGATTAAAATTCCCTTGGTTACCACGGTTAAAATTATTCCCATTATTCCCATTGTTTTACCTATTTTGAACCGGTGGAAAATCCAGTGGAGCAACATGATTTTGACGAGGAGCTTGACCGTTAGGGCCATAAGTTCCCGTCGCGGCAAAAGCACTAGCTTGATCAAACCCCGTGGTTGAACAAGCATAATTCGGATGTGCTCCACCACATGATACACAAAAATTCTCAACTATATTAATCGTTCCATGAGGATTCTTCCTAATCTTATTCAAAATCGTGTCAATCTTAGAGTCCAATATAGCAATCTCGGTATTAAATGAATTTAAATTGGAAACAACCGGTGTGTTTCGTGAATATTGCACTCTAGACTTATTCTCAATTATACCCCAAGTGTCTCTAGGAGTTCTTCTTAAAAGATTACCACCCGTGGCGGCATTTAAAGAATCTTGTTCAACAATATTAAGCCCATTATAAAAAGTATTGATTTGGTGTAATTCCGAGAAACTGTGGTATGGACATTGTCTTAACAAATCTTTAAACCTTTCCCAAGCAACTCCAAACGATTCATGCACTTTTTGTTCAAATCTAGTGATCTCATTCTTAAAGTGTGTTGTTTTGGATGGTGGAAAGAAGTAATTCATAAACATAGACACTAAATCATCCCATGTCAAAATCGAACCCGGTGGTTCTTTCTCATACCAAATCTTAGCGTTCCCCTCGAGCGAGTACGGAAAAAGCATGAGCTTAATCGCGTCAATCAGCACATCTCTAAACTTGAGAGTCGAGGTAATCCGAAGAAAATTCTGTATGTTACGAATGAGTGATAAAAGGCCCGTCTTAATCTCAAAATGATCCGCCAAAATAGCCGCCACAACGATTTCTTCCCCATACCCTTCGGTGGGTGCACGGAGCAATTCCTCCATTTTTCCGGTTATCATCCATCTCTACAACAATAGGTGGAAGCTCGGGTTCCACTATTCGTTGTTGACGATTTCTATTTCTACGAGGAATATTTTCAAGCCTATTTTGATCAATCAAAAATCGAGAAGATCGTAATTGCATAAACCAAAGTGACGAGAATTTTAGAGGATTGAAGAAAAGAAATTAGACAAGAAGAAGATTATTTTTGGTATTATTATTTGGTATTGCTCAATCAAAAAAATTGATAAAAACAAGGAATATGGATAATTACTATGGAAGTAATCTACCCTCGATCGGCTTTGAAACGATAGGTGAAAACCTAAACGTCTCAAGGTTCAATAAGTAAACTAAAAAAATAAGGTATAATACTACTTGAGTTGGCAAACCAATAATCGGTTGTCCCTCTCAATATATGCACAAGCAAGCGAGGAAACGAGGTGGCACAAAGCACTTAAAAACCTTTTTCCTTAGACGGCCTTTTATAGCTCGTCGCCTTATACCCACCTTATAGTTTGTATAAATCGAGTTTAAACTTTTTATTAGTATTTATCTGTTTTGCCTTTTTTTTCGTTTTAGATTCGAATACAATAGCTAGGTGATGAAATCCCAACTAAGGTCTTATTTTGAAGTAGGTAAATTTGTTGTTCTCTGTAATATAATATAATAATCACAAAAAACACGAAAAACGATACATACTATATATAATAGAAAAATAACAAAACTTTCCGAGGACGGAAAGGGTTCAAATCAACGATCAACAAATCTCAACAAGACGAATCGTACACAAGATCCCCGACAGCGGCACCAAAATTTTTGATGTGTCGAGGAAACGTCGATGTATTTTAATTAGATACGATATAGGACAAATTTAGGAAATTACCCTTAGGAAAAGGTAATAATCCATAAATAAGTCGAAGACGGATTTAATTAAACATGTTGTTGAACCAATTTTATTGTACACGAAGATCAAGTGAATTTGAGACGTTTTGTTTCATTTTGGACAATCGATTTGAATTGTTTATCGGTTTTTAAAATAAAATTACTCCTACAAATTTTCAATTAATTAAATCCTAAGTGCATGAATCGTTCCCCATTTTTTATTTTAAGACAATTATTAAAAAATAAATCAATTAAACTATTTAAAAATTAAACTATTTAAAATTAATAAAACATTTTTTTACTTTGATTTTATTTATTTATTTTTTATTTTTTTAAAACTTTATAAAACACATTTTTATAAAACTATGATTCAAAATTATAAAATAAAAACTATGTATTTAAATTATGAAATAAAACTGCCAGCCTAACTATGAATGTATTATAATATAAAAAGCTGTTATTAAACTCAAAAGGCAAGTTAGCACAGATGGCTAAATCACTTGGCCCATGACCAGGAGGTCATGGGTTCGAGTCTCATCAGAGACATATTTTTGGAGAATTTATTTTTGATAAAATAGAAGCCAATTTCAGTCACAGTAATGACTTTTGCGTTGTCTAATTGAGGACTGATAGGAATCAGTTGTGAACTATCAGATTAGTAGAATCTGATAGCTTTTGAAAATCAGCAAAACCAAACTAGATATCAGCATAACCTAAGCATATAGCAGGCATCCAAATTATCAGCAAATAAAATCAGCAAAGTAAGAATCATAAACAAGCTGATACTAGCACACTTTCACCAATTCAGCAAATCTAAGATAATACATTAAGTTAAAACCAGATAATCCAGCATACTAAAAACACAGATTAAGCAAACTAGATTAATGACTGATTCTACCAATCACTCATGTATGCACCAATAAACCAAGAAAGTGAATCAGTTCTAGCAGTCATTTGAACAAATTAAAAGGAAAAACCCAAATTATAAACATAACTGACATAGCAATTCAGAACTGATTAAATCCAGAAAAATCGAATCAGATTTGATGAACAAGCAGATCTGTGAATCCAAATAATCAGATAAAGTCAAAAAACCCTTTTAAAACAGATTATACTAAGTTCAACAAAACACTTGTAATTTTAAAACTCTCAGATATCAGTTTCATCCAAACCTCTTATTGAAGTCAATTTAATAAAATCTTAATAGCTTTATCAAAAACTTCTATATGAAACAGATTCAAAACTTTTAGATTTTAACAGGTTAATGAACTCAGCCCAATAACCAAACTAAACCTTCAATCAGTTTAATCAATTTCCTTGTAACCAGATTAAACTACTAGTATTTAATAGTTTAAATAAAATACACGTTTAAATCCAAACAGTAAATTAACTAAACATTAAACATACAGGTAAACTATAAAACATGAAAATTAAATAATGGAGGTGAGCCTTTTGTAGAAACCTTTGAGAAGAAGGAAGGCGTTGAGCCCCCTTTTTGAACCGAATCTACGCCATTAGTCTAGCACCATAGAACCACCATCTCCATCACCATTCAAAACATCGAACCACTTCCTTTAATCCAACTTTCAGTGGGAAAGTTTTCTTCCACAAATTTTACTTAACTAATTGACATAAGCTATTTATTACCTTAAATCAACTAATCATGAATCATTATTATAGTTAAAACAGATTTAAGAGATAAATTATAAATTCGGTTAAAGTAGAAAATTAAAATTAAATTCAACTCAACTTTTATTAATAATCAAGAAAAGTTACAAAACTGATAAACAAAATACAAATTTAAACCTAACTCTATTTTAACATAATAACTCTAAAGTAAAAAATTAGATAATGATTACAGATCAAATGGGGGTTTTTTTTAGCCAACCCCCAAGGCTCTTGGTAATGGTTCGTTGAGAAGGAATCTTCATCCACAGCCCTTGATTCTTCAATCTCTTTCATCTTTCTTGATCCCATGGTGGATAATAAGCCAACTAGCACACGGATTACCAGCTTGACAACCAAATGTGCTATGTGTGCTAGTTTGGTGCTGGGTTGGCTTCCTTTTATTGGAGGATTGGTGGATGGTGTTCTGTTTTGGCCAATCATAAGGTAGAATAGGGCCACGTTACTGCTTGGATATGTTGATCCCAAACTCAGATCTTACACCTTAGCTTGTTTAAGGGTCCTGATAGATAGAATAGATTCAATCTAACACTATAGAAACTTTGCAATACAAAGTAACTAAAAAAGATACGGAATGTAGTGTTTAGCACAAGAACAAATGATTAAAGCAAACGTTAAACTTTAATATATCAAAGATATACGAATACCCAATAATGGTATTGGGGTTACAAAAACCTTAAAGTATGAAATGAAAGACAATAGAGAAAGACACTCTTTGCATGATAACCTAGTGGGTCCTTTTATAGTACAAGGACTCACGTACAAGATTACTACCAACAAACTTGGAAAGTATCTCAGAGTAGTAACAGACACGCGTTATAATCTATTCCAAGTTTATCTCTAGCGGCAGGGTCTTTGACTTCAGCAGGGGAACCAATCCCCCTGCCTTTGTTATATAGCAGGGAGAACTTACTCTAGTAGGGGAACCATTGACCAACTAGCAGGGGTAATGAATACACTTATATTTATTCCCAACAATCCTCCCCTAAACTTGTGCTTTCACCTAAAGACAAGTTTCTAAATAAATACTAGTTGATGAGGGTGCTTACAAAGTTCCTGGCCAAAGCTGTCTGTACATCATCCTTACCAGATCATAAGCAACAGGTGCTTTAGCATCTACAATCAAGTCAGCCTGTGCCAATTTCTTCAAGGTCTCTTGATTGAAAGGATAATAACGATGATTAATCAAGTAAACACTTATCCCTTCTATGAATATCTCATACACCCCAGAATTGGTAAATAGCTTCCAATACAACAAATTTCCTCCATTTACTAAATCAAATATGTGATCAAACAGTTCATGCTCATACATCCTATGCATGCATTCCTAGATCACCCAATCCTTCTCTACACCATCCATAGTAGGAGGCTTTGCAACAAAGGTCTTCTTCAAAATCTTCCACAGATCTTCTAAGTCCTCACTATCCAAAGTTTAAAACATGACATCTAAACTTAGAAATGTCTGTGCTGTATTGTTAGTCCTTGTAAGCTTCCACCAAGTCATCCCCTTGTGTTCATAAACAGCATATTCCACTATGGCAAATTTCTTACCAAGCTCACTAGGTGAGATTTCATCATTTTCTTGCATAATTAGCTGTTTATCAATTTCTTCATTTGAGGGACGCTGAGTCTCCTTAGTAACTATACCAACTTTTTCCATCCTCTTGAGTCTTTTGGCTGCCCTTTGTGCATTGAGTACAGATCTCTCAATTGCTGGAAAACTTGCACCCGCTTGAGTTGATGCACCTGCTTGTGATGATGCACCTGCTTGTGTAGTTTCCACTATTGTTCCTTCAGCCTTTCTTTTTCTGGATTCCCTAGCTCTCTGTAACATTTCACTTTGTCTCCTGAGATACTCAGATTCCTCAGGAGAGTTGATAGCTATGAAGTCTTCCACATTTAGCTCTCTTAGAACTGGTTTGACTGCCTTCTCTATATCCCCAAAAGTCATGTCTTTAAAATTACCATCAGTCCACTTCTTATGTCTTTTGAGCAAAAATTTGTAGTGTGCAAACCTCCCCTTCTCAGACTTCAAATATCTTTCCTTCTGAATCTGATTTTCCCTTCTTTTCAGATATTCATTTTGATACTTGTAAACTAGATAAATCAATTCATACCTGTCTTCCAAAGGAGAATTTACCAACTCCTTTTCCCATTGATTTAGAAACTCTTGAACATGAGGCACTCTGTCATCCAACTCTCTATGCATGATTTCAATCTGCTTAAGCATCTCTTTGGGCCTCATCTTTTGCATTCTCTGATCCTTCATATCAATCTCCTCTTGTTGCATTCTGAGAGAAATCTGTTCATCATATTCTTCTTGAGCCCTTTGTTGTTCAGGTGTTCTATGCTTGTACTTTTTCTTGGGCTGTTCAATCATGATCCATTTTCCCTTGTCTTTTGGATCCACTGCTGGTGCTGGTTTGCCTTTAGGTGCAGGTTCTCCAATTTTAATTCCCTTCTGAGCTGGTTGCCTTCTATTCTTCTTAACAAACGTTTGAGTAATAGATTTAGCAGGGGAAGAACTTACAGCAGGGGGATTAGTTATAACAGGGGAATTTTTGAAACAGTGGCTACTTCTTGATTTCTCATAGTCAACAATGTTTGAGAAATCTCTTTTGTGGCACTCCCCTTATCACTTCCTTTCTCAGCAATTCCTTTCTTAGTCCCTTTCTCAGTACTTGCTACCTTTCCTTGCTTAAGATCATGTTCACCCGGATATGCATACCATTGAGTAGATTCATCAGTGTTAGGAACTTCCTCCCCTTTGGAAGCATCCTCATCTGTAGATATGATAAGCTTGGGATTTCTCATCCCCTCAAGTGTAGTAAGTCTGGTTTCCAAATTAGTGATAACCATACCTTTCTTTTTGACAGTTTGTACAAGTTGTGCATTTTGCTTTTTCAAGCTAATGCACATATTCATCAATTCCAAGATAGACATAGGTTGCATTCTGCTCTCAACCCTAGAAGGGGATTGCTCCCCTTTTTGAGTATCACTGAGTGAGGGAGAGGACTTACTGATGGTGTCACTGTCCTGCTCACCCCTTGAGGATAAGACAGTAGTGGCAGCCAAACCCTTAGAGTTATCTAACCTTTTGGAAGCTCTCATCTCTGCTACTTGTGAAGATCCACCAGGCAAGGGAGACCCGAAAAACCTGGATTTGGTTCTCCTTTCATGTTTTGAATCAGCAGGGGGTAGAGTACTGGCAGGGGAATTGGATGGTTTGTTTGTGGCTGTTTTTGTCTTAGCTTCCTCTTGTCTGATTTGTTTCATCATGATTGAAGTGACTGGAACAAACCCGCCAGAAAATTATGGAGATGGTGCAAGAAGTGTGGTAAACAGTTTGGTAGATTATTTGGTGGCTGAAAAGTACCTTGTGTGTTTGATAGGACCATGTTCACTCATATTCAGCAAAAGTTGTGTAAACCTTGGGTACATACAAAATTTAGTATTGCTTGTGACATTTTTTACCATTCTTTTGAAAATCATTTGAGAAAAACAATACTTTCTCCCTGTTGCTAAGCATATCAGGGCAGAAGCAACTTCACTTCCAAATTCATTAAAAGCAGTGGTTTTAGGTGACAAACATTGTAAAATTGTATGAATCAAATATTTCCAATGTGGGGCAAACCGATCTTTAGCAAACTTACATTTTTGATCATCAGAAAGAGTGTACCCCAATTTAACAAGACCCTCAAAGATTTCAGTCTCAGGTAGGTTGGTTATCCCATCCTCATTATCCAGAACAAGCTTGTCTCTGATGGAGGCAAGTGTAATCACCTTGGGATGACCATCTACTATGCTTTGAATTGTTACCTCTCCATCCACTGTTTTGGTCATGGATTTAGACCAAAACTGCCAGATGTGTTAGGTGTAAATCCTGGGATTGATGAGAAGAGCTACTCTAAAATACGAAGATTTTCGAAAAGCAACTGCATCAACGAATTTTGCTGGTTCATCATGTAATAAAGCAATTTGATTGTGATTAGCAACAATTTTGAGAGTCATGATAAATGTTGAAAACGTTTGAAGGTTTATAATGGTTAGAGTTAGGTGGGATTTGATCGAAGGAGAGAGATGGACCTGCTAGTTAGGGGAATTAAGTTTTTATAGGCGAATTGAAGAGCTGTGATTGGACCAAATTTTCAAATTCCAAAAATATCATAGATAAATCTTGATAAAAAAGTAATTTATTTGAAACAATAAAGAAAAGATTACCAATCAGCGAAGAAAGCGCCTTAAATATCTTTTGAAAAGAATAAAATATTCCCTAACAGAATTAGCAACCAGGCCCAACGGCTATAAGCAGGGTAACGGTATTGTCGGTCAACGATCAAACAGGAGAATGTTGATCAAGCAGGGGAATCAAAAGGTGAAAGCAGGGGAAACTTTCCTAGGAGTATTAGACTAATCATGAAGAGACCAATGCCAAATAGCTCTGCTCTAATGCACACCCTTGTATACACAAGGTAGATACACAGAAACTCAAGAGTCCTACATTCAACAATGTTCTAAACACAAAAAGTTAACATATAAGCCACCCTGCACCTGGTCAACCCAAGAAAATAAGCATACCCTAGTCACCATCCCTACCTTTCCCTCACCTATGGCCAGTTAGTCTTGGAAATGTGTACTAAACATCTGAATCTAGAAAATAAGCTGTTTAATAAAGAAGTATAAGTACACATTATAGTGCCTCAAGGCTTTAGAATTCTGACAAGCTTTGTAGCAATCCTTCATCATTATGAACCCTTACTCACCAATGGATATGATCTAGAATCATATATGAGTATCCAAGGATACCCTAAGTCCTAAAGGTGTGACCTAACCTCCCCTAAAACATAGAGCATATACCTGATTTTCCCATGAGTGTAACATGCACCATTTGAATCTCTGCATTGTTAGTCTAAAACCACATATAACCACTTTTAAAAAGAACAAACCCAGCTTAAGAGAAGAACTCTTAGCAGGGGAAGGAACCCCATCAGGGGAATCTTTGTTCTAAAGCAGTGGAATGAAAAGTGATGGAAAAATGACTAACATATATACAACAACAGCAATAAAGCAATCCTGGATATACAAGACAAAAACAAACATCAATTTTTAGGGAGAAACCATCCCAATACTTGCAACCAAGTACTGAAACCTCCCCACTTCAAAAGCTTTTGTCCAAAGATCAGCAACATTAAGTTCTGTATCAATTTTCTATGGGACAATCAACCCTTTTTCAAAACAGTCTCTAATAAAATGATGTCTTATTTCAATATGTTTAGTCTTGCTATGAAAAACAGGATTCTTAATAATCCAAATGGTGTTGTTGTTGTCAATAAATATCTTGGTTTTAAGAAAATGATACCCATAATCAAGCAGCTGATTCTGAACCCAAAGAACTTGACCACGGCATGCAGCAGCTGCTACATACTCAGCTTCAGTTTTGGATGTGGCCATAATAGTCTGCTTCTTACACTGCCAAGATATAAGCCTGCTTCCTAAAAATTGGCATCCACCTGTTGTGGACTTCCTATCATTGTTGTCACCAGCATAATCACTATCTGAGTAGGATATCAGCTCAAATGGTGACTCCCTGGTATACCAAAGTCCTAAAGTTGGATGAAACTTTAGATACCTAAAAATTCTCTTCACAGCAAATAGATGACACTCTGTAGGTGCCACCTGGTATCTTGCACATAAACAGACTACAAACACGATGTCAGGTCTTGAAGCTGTAAGGTACATGAGAGATCCAATCATAGACCTGTAATTCCTGACATCAATAAGCTTTCCAGGACCATCCTTGTCCCAAGGATCCTTATCCATGGGAGTGAAAACTTTCTTTCCATCATACATGCCAAACTTCTTCACAATTTCAGCCACATATTTGTCTTGTGAGATGAATATTCTATCTTTCCTCTGCTGAACTTGTAACCCCAAAAAGAAGTTTAGTTCACTCATGGCACTCATTTGAAATTTGTCCTGCATCAGCTTGGCAAACTCTTTGCTAAGCATAGAGTTTGTGGATCCCAAGATGATGTCATCAACATAGACTTGTACCAAAAGAAGATCACCCTTTTGTTTGTTGATAAACAGGGTCTAGTCAATTTTCCCCCTGTTGAAGCCATTATCCAACAGATATTTAGAAAGAGTTCCATACCAGGCCCTAGGAGCTTGGTGAAGTCCATACATAGCCTTCTTCACCTTGTATACCTTGTCTGGGTGTTCTGGGTTTTAAAACCCTAGAGGTTGCATAACATAGACTTCTTCATCAATTGTGCCATATAAAAAGGCACTCTTAACATCCATTTGGAACACTGTGAAGTTCATGAATGAAGCATAAGCAAGAAACAACCTAATAGCTTCAATCCTGGCTACTGGAGCAAAGACTTCCTCATAATCAATGCCTTCTTCCTGTGTATATCCAAGTGCCACCAGTCTTGCTTTGTTTCTGACTACTATACCCCTCTCGTCCTTTTTGTTCCTGAGCACCCACTTTGTCCCAATAGGCCTTGCCCATTTTGGAAAATCTACCAGAATCCAAACTTCTTGAATGTCAAACTATAAGAGCTTCTCTTGCATAGCTTCAACCCAACTTGGATCATTTAAAGCCTGAAAAATCTTCTTTGGCTCTTCTTGGGACAAAAATGCAGTAAACATACAACATTGCATGTTGTTATGATTGAACTTCATGGTGATGTTTGCAATGAAGTTGTGTTCCTTTGCTGAATACCTTGTATGTCTAGGAGCTTCAGGATCACCAATGATTTGTGATAAGGGGTGATCCTTATTGATTTTGTAGGTAGGTTGTATGCTCATGATTACTTCTGTTTCATCCTCTTCCAAATCAGAATTGATGGGGCTATCTTGATTGGGAAAGAACTCTTCAAAAGAGCTTCCAAATGATACTGCATGACCTAGAGATGAATGCTGAGGCGCTGAATGCAGCTCTGAATAACTTGGACCTCCAGTCCTAATTATTTTGCTTCTACTGCTGGACATGAGATGACCACCAGATGTAAGTGAAGATGAGCAATTGAGTGGGGATTCTCTTTCTTCATCATTAATATCATTGACAACCGGATCCTTGGTAGCAGGGGAAGCAATTGATCTAGCAGGGGAATCCTGGATTCCACTGCTTTCAGCCATTCCACTGCTTTCAGAAGTTGACTTAGCAGGGGAAGAGATTGGCTGTTCTTTCCTCTGAGATGTATCATCTTCTTCACCTATTTTTGGAGTAGCTTCAATAGGAAATAGTGAGGGTAGATTCATGTACCTCAATGGTGGCTTCTCCACACCAGTTGGTTCTTTAGTACCTAAAATGTTGGTATTCTGCAAAGCAACAGGTACATAATTCATAGATTTTGAAAGAACCTCAATATCAAAGAACCAATCAGGACCTGTTTGTACATCTTCAGGCTTGTCTTCAAGAAAATCCACATGGAGATTTTCTGTCACTTTTCTTGTCTTCTTGTTGAAGACCCTATATCCCTTGCTGTTTAACGAATAACCAACAAAGTACCCATCGTCCCCCTTTTCACTGAACTTTCCTAGATTGTCAATTGTGTTCAAAATGATCACATGACATCCAAATGGTCTAAAGAAGTCAATTAAATGAGGTCTTACAGTGAACAGTTGATAAGGGGTCTTGTTGTGTGCCTTAACCACCAAGGCCCTGTTTTGAACATAACAAGCAGTGGCTACAGCCTCAGCCCAAAAGATAACTGGAAGCTTGGAATCAGATAGCATACTCCTTGCAGCTTCAATGAGTTTCCTATTCCTTCTTTCTGCAACTCCATTTTGTTGAGGTGTTCTTGCAATACTAAATTCCCTCTTTATTCCTTTGTTTATGCAGAAAGTGTCTAATTTCTTGTTTCTGAATTCACCACCATTGTCTGATCTCATGGTCACTACCCTCATACTTTTGGAAAGTTCAATCTGATTGATGAACCCAATGAGTACATCAGCTGTGTCACTCTTTTCAAACAGAAAGAATGTCCATGTGAACCTTGAGAAATCATCAGTAATCATTAGGCAGTAGCATTTCTTCATTATGCTTGCCACAGAAGTTGGACCAAAAAGATCCATATGCAGTAGTTCCAATGGCTTGGTAGTGGACATACTTGTTTTTGATTTGCGAGATGCTCTATGTTGCTTCCCTTTCAGACAAGCAGCACAAGTATGATCATTGGAAAAGGACTTGGAAGGAAGACCATGAACCAGATTATATTTTACTAGTTTGTTCATGTTCTTAAAATTAAGATGACCAAGTCTTCTATGCCATTTCTTACACTCTTCAACTGAGGCTTTGGCAATGAAACAAGTTTCATTGTCTTGAAGAGAGATGTACTTGAGATCAATTGTGTACATGTTCTTTTGTCTTGGTGTTCTGAGTACAATAGGAGTGTTGGGTGGTAAGAAAAACTCCTTTCCTAACACCAGACATTTAGTATCTGTAAACAAGACAAAATTCTTGTTATCAGTCATCTGTGACACACTAAAGAGATTGTACTTGAGATCTTTCACCAAGTAAACATTGTCAAAGGTCATCCCATTTGTGACAATAGTTCCTTTTCCTGTAATTGTTCCATGCCCATCACCAAAAGAAACACCATCATTGTCATGCAGGGGAACAAAGTTAGACAGATATGATTTATGTCCAGTCATGCTCCTTGAGAATCCACTATCCCAATATGCTTTATCATCCCTGGTCTTCTTTGTCACATGCAAAAAGAAAAACAAATTAGTTTTTCTTAGGGACCCAAGCCATTCAAGACTTGGATCTACCTCGTGTATCAATATAGGATAGCTTATCAAAGACTAGAGATACACCATTAGACTGAGCACCCCTTTTGGGTACCCAAACCCAACGAGCTGAGGCTTTCACAGCTTTTCCCCATTTCCCCATGTTCCTAGAGGGCAAAACTTTGCTAGCAGGAGATACCCCAGATTTAGCAGGGGAATCCCTATGCTTAGCAGAGGGAATCCATCTTTTGTTTTGGCCTCTATTGATGTGTTGGTAAGGTCTAGAGACAGATTTATATGCATTATGAGGTGCTGGGTTGGTCATGGAAGAGCTGGTCTTGGGATATGCATCATTCACCTTCCTTAGAGCAGGAACAACATGTAACACCCTAATACTAAGCTTTTGGCTATGTATAAAATAATTTCGTAGTTCCAAATCTTTTCGAATTGATTTCCAGTCTAAAGTTCGACTCAATTGTCTTTTGGTAAACAAGAGAATGGTTTGGTTTAGTTATCTTATTTTTGAACTAAATGTAAGTAACTAAAATTTTCGTTAAGTAAAATAGAAGTCTTAAAATTAAACTACAAATAAAAGCTTGCAACCTTAGAAACTAAAATGTAAGAGATTAAAAACTAGGAAAGATGTTTAAAAAATACTAAGACAAAAGGCGGCAAAGAGTAAATTTGAAAACTTAGGAAAATAAAACAAAGACTAAAATAAATGTGAAATGCGATCGCACTCCATCGTAACCATTCCATCGCAATGCTCCATCGTAACATTCCATCGCAACTTACCATCTCAATGTTCCATCGTACCCACCAATCGCACTCAATGCGATTACAACAAAAGAGATTCGATCGTACTCACTAGTACGATGGGAGGGGCGATCGTACTACCAGATCGTAACCACGATCGCAATGAGTGATCGTGGTCTTTGATCGTGGTTCCGGATCGTAACAAACCGATCGCAATCAATGCGATCAAAGCAGGGAAGAGAGACCCGATCGCACCCCAGATCGCAATAAGTGTGTGACAATCCGTCAATTTATGGTTGATATTTTATTCTCAATATTTATTTAAAAACATTATTTCAATATTACAATATGAACTCACTTATTTTTGGGAAGTAATTTGGATTTACGTCTTGAAGTAGCATCGACTACGTCTAAACCGGAGGATTCAACGTTACGTGCTTACGTTTACATATACCGTTTTGGTGACAGTCTGACATTTCAGAAAATAAATTTATCCGTGAATATTATTTTGGAGTTTTAAATTTGTGTTGGTTCATAAACTCACAAATTTACGAGAAGAGATTAGGACTTACGATTTTAATTTAACGTCCTTTACGACTAAACCGGAAACCTTAGGATTACGTATTTACGTTTTCGAACTCCGTTTTTGATGAGACAATTTTTATTAGATTCGTTTTGTGCCGTTGATTCATAATTTATAAAAATGTTTTTCGTAAAACGACCCGAGGCACGTAAATCGAGAAAACTAGAATCGAGGAGTACCCGTAAATAATTGGGGATGAGACAAAATAACTTTTGCCCCACCCCCATATATGGGACATCCAACATCAAGCAACAACACACCAAATAGGTGTCAAATTATAAGCATAATGCTTACACTTGTAAGCTAAGCTTACAAGTGAAGCTACTTCCAACATCAAAACCACAAACCAAAACCACTCTTCCCATTTCCACCCATGCAAAACAAGCTAAATCCTCTCTTCCTCTCTCTAGGATTTCGTCCATATCCAACCAAAAACACCCTCATTTGATCAAAATCAACCACAAAATCTCATGTTATTCATATACATGTTGATGCCCTCTTGAAGCTCTCTTGAATGGTGGTGATTATAACATCTATGGAGGAGTTTCCTTTGTATCTTGGGGTTGATTTTCCACAAGGAGTTTATGAATATTGGTGGTCATGAAGATGGTCATGGTTATTCACAAGCTTCTCCATCAAAAACCATGTCCAAATCATAACCTACATCAACTTGGTGGTATAAAGATTGTCCTCCTCAACTTCTTGTTATTTTGATTATGTAAACATGTATTTTATTTCCTATTGTATATGTATATGATGATTATATGATGATAAAAATGTTATGTGGGGATTTGTTGTTGATAAACATGATTAAAAAGGTGAAAAACCATAAGAAACAAGGTTAAAATCTTGGTTAAATTTGATGGCTGTATAAAACAGTAAATAACCATATGGTAAACTGATAAAATTATGAAGTAGAATGGATTTACAGTAAGCTATGAGTCTTGTACACATGTGAGAGTTGGCCATGCAATGGAATCAAAATAATGAGTGAGATATGATCAAAACAAGTTTAGGGTATAAATCTGAGGTTACTGTTTTGGACGATTTTTAGAAAATATTTAGAAGATGATTCAACAGTAGATATAGAAGAGTTAAATGTAGCACATATCATGTAGTTTATGTGATAAAAATTTGAGCTTCTATCTCCATACAGAACTCATGATATGTCAGTTTTGGTGAAAGTAAAGATAAAAATCAGATTTTTGAAAAATAAAGTATAATACTATTATATAAGCACTCAAAATTATATAGTATAAAATATAAATGAAAACCCACTAACTTATAAAACATATTTATATAAATATGTAAAAGGGTAAATTAATGAATAACTTATATAAATGGTAGTGAAATAATACTTATAAGTTATAAAACTATAAACATTGTTTTTACGACTTTTTCGGCTATCGCTGTAAAATTAACGTTTTTGCTAAATAAAACTTAGACGATTGGACCCGTCTAATGTAAACTTTATAAAACTCATATACTGATATATAAACATATATAACAAGTAAAAGCCGATAAAACCCGAACTATAGGACATACGGACATTAACGGACTAAATTAACGTTATTGGACTAATAAAACAACAAAATGGACTAAAACACTTATAAACTTATTTATTGGACTTTACCCATTTAGGCCCAACTTGTAAAGTGTAGATACTGATAATATAAGTATAACATGGATTAAAACAAGTTAAAGAACTTATAATAAGTTTATTGGACTTAAAACACGTAAATGGGTAAAACTAGTAAACTAGTATAAAAGTTATCGACGTATAACACTAAAATGAGTAAACGAGAATATGTAAACCCACTTGATCATCATATATATAATCATCATATGTATACATACTTGTTATTTTTATAATGTCATTGGACAAGAGACTAAGACCAATATTATTTGTCTAGGTTTCCGTGATTGAAGCACGTACCGTACGTCCGAATTGCCGATAACCCGCCTTCCCATATCAACGTGAGTTCATAGCCTCGCACTCTTTTAAATGTTTTTATAAATGTTTTATAAACCCGCGAGGGAGATAACATGTTAGTTTTTATAAAATAGGACACCATTTGTCCTGATTGCTTGTTTATTGACTTGGACCCGAATGATTGAATGACCCGATTGTATGACCCGATAAATGATTAATGGACCCGATAGATGAAATAAAATGGATTATTAAAGTTAGGTTATGTCACAAAAAGTCCCATTAGCATGAATTGTGAACTACCGGGAGTTGGTAGACGCTTATGCATATAATAGTACTATTTGGGGACGATCACCCCAGTTCGCGCCTTGACGGTTGATCCCCGTCGTGCCACATTGATTGGTAAGCGAATTTATGTATGAGAAGATTTCCATAGCGTGACCTTTGTGACGACACGCTACTTTAGATGGGCAAATTGAGTATCGGGCTAGCTACCCGTTGTTGGTTTAGTAAGGTAACAATGTCATGCGGCTTATAATAATCCAAATTAACAAAATACTACTAGACGCTCCGAATTACGACGTATTGCCTGACTAGCAATACGGGGTCATACTATTGATATTATGTTCGTGTTTTGGTTTTCATAACCATATTCATATAACGGTTTTTATTTTCATACAACGTCATAAGACGTATTGTATGATGTTTTTACGACATTGGCTCGTATAATGATTTTTAAGGCAAACGCCTATATTATGATTTTGGTGAAGATTTGTATAAAATGACTTTGGCTATTTTATGGCCTATTAAAATGATTTGTACAAAATGATTTTCAGTAATAATTTTATACTGATATTATATTGATGGAATTTATTAAACTCTATGAATTCACTCGGCGTTATCGCTGACCTTTTCTTTTAACATGTTTTATCTCAGGTACTTGAAGGTAATTCTCGGGAAGACAACAAGAATTCATGGCCCGCACCTAAACTATATTTTCCATTCGACAATTTGTAAAACTTTGTATGAAATATAATGACTTGGGACCTATGTAAAAATTTGATATTTATGAATGGAAATGCTTTATTAATAAACGACGCGATTTTTATGCGTTGTCTATGATGTGAGTAATGTGCTATCCCGTAACACCAACTAGTCTTCCGCTGTATCGAGTTGTATTAATTTGGGGGTGTTACAGTTTGGTACCAGAGCTCTCGTTATAGAGAACGAAAGATCTTTAAAACCAAGGTTTTGAATAAAACATTTCAAAATCTTTTAACTATAAACATTTTTCTAAAAATGTCTAAAAATCTTTTGACTATAACGGTGCCGAAGAATTCCCGAGTTACCGACAAGGCCAGATTGAGAAGTGTTATTTTAATATATATATAACTTGGATTATATATATATGATGTAATTTTATTACATGATTGTTTGATGATTATTTTGATATTTATACGAGGTATTTATACGACGTAGATTGTCACAATGTACCCTAAATCCCCTAGTAAATTAATCTAAGCTATTCTCGTAGGAATTCTAGCTATCCTAGATCTAAACCAAGTTGCGGATATTTATGATCCCAACAAATGGTTGATATTCGTAGAATGTAGATATTAGTTGATTGTGAAATCGAAGAAGAATTGGCGAGATTAAATATGATATCGATGTCATGACGATCTTTCCTTATAGAGTGGAGTTTGACAAAACGTTACCACCTAGGAAGATGTCATCTGATTCGTTGTCATCCAATTCTTAAATTGAAATCGAAAGGGTGAATGTTGCACTTGAGGCTGTAATTGGAACCATTACCAAAAAGCCTCATGCCACTAGTACCTTTCCGAGAAGTCTAATTGAATGTATGAGTCATCTCATACTAGTGACTCATTTGATAATTGTTGTTGTAAGATCTATAGGGTTGGAAATTAAGTGTTGATTCATATCGAGCTTTTATTGCCCTATTAAGGTTTATAAATAAGGTTGAAATTATTGGAGAATGAAGTAGGATATCACACTGAGTATAAGTTGATTGAAACTTGAATGAAGTAAAACTTAACTCATATGGAATATGAAATTGTTAAGAGGAAGTCGTTAAGTCATGTGATTGAATTATAAAGTTGTAATTGATTGTTGATTTGTGTTAAGGGTTGTTCCTAGGCCATTGTCCACTAATGAGGATGCCCAGAGTCCGAGAAATAAATTGAAGAAATCTTCTTCTGAATTGGGACCAATGGATCTTCCGGGACATATGGAACACCTAATAACTCTTGTAGATTATTATTCATTGTGGTATCTTTTAAATATCCCTAACTTAACTGAGATATCAGTTGGTAGGATAAGTTCTGAGAATTGTATGACATAGTGACACGTAATGTGTTACGGTACAATTTGACTTGTTTGTGATTAATGAAAAGACTACCTTTGATTGCTAAATTCTACATGTATCGATGTTATCTATCCTTTATTGCTTAACCTAATGTTCGCATTAGTGATGCAACCATTGAACAAGTACTCATCTCGAATTGAGTTACGTTGTAGATTATTCTTGTTGAGTGCCATCGAGGTCATGAACCTCATGATTATTTGGCTAAGCTCATTCCCTATCATATTGTAGTTAAGCTCTTGGTGAACAACTCTTCATCACTCTTTTGCAGATCACTCATTGTTTTTATAAGATAAAACAGTATCCTTTGAGAAAAATTGAATTTTCATTACTATAAGGATTATTCAAAGTGAGATTTATAAGTGACTGATATCAAAATGAAGTTGTTTAAGAGACGACTTGGAAACTTAATTATTTCCATAACAAAGAAAATCTTTTGTAAATTTATTCTTGATTCTTATTTAAGAATTAAGCATGAAAATGTTTTTATTATAAACATGATGATAAAGTTTTGACGAACTGAGTATTGCATCGTTAATCTTGAAATTGTATATAATTGCGCGCCTACATACAATTTGGAATGGACCATGCAAGGCTGATTAGTAGTCACCATAAAACTAATGAATAAACACTACATTTTCTTTAAAGATTGTGAAAGATTAAATTTTATGAGATCTGCAAGAAGTGAAAAATAGGGACATATTAGTAGGGACACCTACATATGTGCCTGTAGCACCTATTCTTCTGAGTCGAATTTACTCATCTATGGAAATTGTCTTATTTGACAATTGACAATTCTTTCTTGTCCAATTCTCCCGTAGTGAGATTCTTAGGAAAAGTATTTGATTACCGAGTGTTGATACCCGACTGGATGTATCGGCGTTCTTATCATTTCTTTTGATTTGATTTCATTTGAATGACCTGGGTAACGATCCGAGGAGCTTTCGAATGCGTACTCAAATTATGAAAACATGGGATATATTCATATTCGTTAAATGTTTTCGTCTGTATCTGATTTGAAATTCTATCGCGTAGATTATGCGTTGACCTTACTCTTTTAATGGTAGTTGTGTCTCCTGATATCCTTGAATTGTGAAGGATTATGAGTTATTATTAGTCTTTTGAGAAGTTCACATCTTATCGGCGGCAATAAAACTAAAAAGTTGATAGTGCGAGTAGAATGGATTGATTGATTATGACATGACGACATTGTCTTAATTGATGGGAACTCGAGTAGAATTCCCCTAAATGATAAGATGTTGATTATCAAAAGTTATTTAAATAATTCTTGATGGATGACCATATCCTGCATTTAGACTTAAAATTATACCGTGAATGGTTGTGAACTAGTTATAGATATTATAATCTAGAAATAACTTAAAGTGAATTTATTAAAAGATGTTTCTGTTATCTGAAACTTTAGGAAGTATTTGTTGATGAATTACCTAGACTTTCGCCATTAAGGCAAGAAGAATTTGGTATTTGATTATATTCCCGGTGTTGCACCTGTGGCTTGTGCACTATACGTCAGCACCATCTAAATTAAAGGAATTACCGTACAACTGAGAGAGTTGACGGAGAAATATTTTATTATACCAAGCCTGTCATCCTGAAGAGCTATGGTGTTATCATTCCTTATATTTATAGATTACTGTGAATTGAGTAAATTGACAATCGAAAACGATATCCATAACTCGAAATGGAAGAATTGTTCAATCATTTATAAGGTTCTAGCAAATTTGATCCATAGCATGGTTATCATCAACTTCGCCTCTGCGAAAGAGATTATCTATTCCAATCACTACATCTGATGCTTGTAATGAACATTATGAGTTCCACGTGATGCCGTTTGGATTTACCAATGCACATGTAGCATTCATAAAGTTGGTGAATCACGTGTGTAGGCTGTAAATTGATAAATTCATGCTTGTGATCATTAAGGATCATTTGTTTGTTTATAAGAATAAGAATGAGTTAATAATTAGTTATAAATTGTCCTGAATTGGCCGAACAATGAAAACCTGAACCTTGAATAATTGATATGTGGTTAAAGACTTAAACCTTTACATTATTTAACTATGTGATTAATAGATAATGGAATATATTGACTCTTCAAAAATTAGAAGTCATTTAAGACTTTGGATTTTACTAAAAAGAAAATGGGAGTATGTTTTACCAAATGTTTTAACAAAAGATTTTTAAGGGATTATTCCCTTATAACCAAAACATTTAACTAAACTCCTGTTTAGGGGTAAATGTTTTTGCATACCTCAAGATAACCTAAGAGGAATTGAGGAAACCATTTAAACCATAACTTGGAATTTGAAACGACAATTTTTGCTTTTCAATTAAGAAAATTTTGACCAAAGTATAAGCCAAAGATTTTTTTCAAACAATTACGGATCTTATTAAATATTTTTGATAAATCAACAAAAATCGTGTTAATTAAATTCAAATTATTTTTGAACATTTTATATAATTGGTCGAACTAAAAAATTTAAACTTTTAACGCTTACGTTTCATAAAAATTGAATATTTAATATTTAATTAGTTGTAATAATTATCGACACTTTAAACGCCGGATTGAGAAAAACTGATAAAAATAGTAGTTGAGACGAAACTAAAACATAGAAGATATGAAGAAAGAAATTTTGAATAAATACGGTTATGATATTTATTTCATCAGGAAGGTGAACGTAATTACTGACACATAATATATAAAGAATACCTGAGTGAATTATGGACACGATAATCACATCATCATGAGAAGTGAATATAGATACTGACGTATTATATAAAAAGGATAAAGAACCTATTAGGATATATTTCTTAATAATGAACGTGAAAAATAAATTGCCAAACAATATAAAAATAAACGATGTTTGTGAAAAGAATAATATAAATAATAAAAAGTGGTTCGTGGCTGATGTGAACCATTAGAATTGAGAAGCCGATAGCGTTAAATGTTTTAAAGGGCCGTTTATGGTTGCCTAAATATGGAAAAATTGTGAGATATAGTTATGTTGGAATTTGTAAGTATAAGTATTCTATTTATGTCATATATGACTAAAAGTATCTTTGTCTGAAGAAACTGTACTGATGGAAATTATGAAGGCAGACATCGCCTCATACATTAGTAAACGTTTAGCTATTGCAAAGGTCATCATCTGAATTTGATTCGATTTGGGCCATCGTCGACAGACTGACCAAATCTGCTAACATCATTCTCGTTAATGATAGAATCTTGATGAAGAAATAGACTCTTTTATTTAAAAGAAGTTATATAAACATAGTGTGCCTGTATCGATCATCTATATATCAAGATCCTCGCTTCGCATCGAATTTCTAGAGATTTGCTCAGAAGTCATTGAGAACGAACCTTGATGAGAGTACTATGTACCACCCCAATCGAAGGGACGAGGTAAAGTAACGATACAAAATACTATAAGCGCTGTTCTATGTTTGAATGATTGACCTTTGGATATAGACCGTATAATCGTTTTCCTTTGGAGAGATTATCATTAATAATTATCGTATTAGGATCGAGATCGAATCTTGTTAGGATCTGAATCTTAGAGCATCTGTAAGCAGGAGTTGAGATGAAGACATCCGACATACACGCATTGTGAGTTGGACATGTCTTTTAGGTTTAAGGTTTCCTATGATGGCGAACCTATCCTTACAAAATACCCGACCCGCGAGATCTGAAATGATTGTTGAAATTAGGATCTGATTATTGACTTCCGGTAGTGGGCAAGAGGTTATGTGAATATAAAATGTAGATTTTGAAGTGCCAAATGGGTAGCGAAGTTATGCCAAAAATTTTAACCTTGGAAAAATGAATTCATGATCTGACAAATCATGGGATATAAGTCCCCGTTGTATGGGACCATTGAGATGATGTAAAAGATTTGGTTTGAAAGGCATATAAGTTGGATCTACCCAAGGACGTCAAGAGATGCGTGAATTATGTTTTGTATATCGAACTTGATGGAATATCTATCAAGTGAAAATCTGAATTCTTCTTAGTAAAAGTTTAGATCGGCGAAAAGTTGCATTCATCAGAAACCCGTGAACATCATGGATAGAGAAAGTAAGTCAACATTTAGCCTGATCTTATTCCCGTAGTTATGTCTGATGAAACTCGCGTATTGTAATGAATTACACTTGTGAGAAAAGACCGAATGTGGAGGAAATACCCACATGGGTTTAACTCTATAAGAAGCGAGTAGTAAGGTAAGATGATCTTTGAGGACAAAGATCCTGTTTAGGGGTAAATGCTGTGACAATCCGTCAATTTATGGTTGATATTTTATTCTCAAATTTTATTTAAAAACATTATTTCAATATTACAATATGAACTCACTTATTTTTGGGAAGTAATTTGGATTTACGTCTTGAAGTAGCATCGACTACGTCTAAACCAGAGGATTCAACGTTACGTGCTTACGTTTACATATACCGTTTTGGTGACAGTCCGACATTTCAGAAAATAAATTTATCCGTGAATATTATTTTGGAGTTTTAAATTTGTATTGGTTCATAAACTCACAAATTTACGAGAAGAGATTAGGACTTACGATTTTAATTTAACGTCCTTTACGACTAAACCGGAAACCTTAGGATTACGTATTTACGTTTTCGAACTCCGTTTTTGATGAGACAATTTTTATTAGATTCGTTTTGTGTCGTTGATTCATAATTTATAAAAACGTTTTTCGTAAAACGACCCGAGGCACGCAAATCGAGAAAACTAGAATCGAGGAGTACCCGTAAATAATTGGGGATGAGACAAAATAACTTTTGCCCCACCCCCATATATGGGACATCCAACATCAAGCAACAACACACCAAATAGGTGTCAAATTATAAGCATAATGCTTACACTTGTAAGCTAAGCTTACAAGTGAAGCTACTTCTAACATCAAAACCACAAACCAAAACCACTCTTCCCATTTCCACCCATGTAAAACAAGCTAAATCCTCTCTTCCTCTCTATAGGATTTCGTCCATATCCAACCAAAAACACCCTCATTTGATCAAAATCAACCACAAAATCTCATGTTATTCATATACATGTTGATGCCCTCTTGAAGCTCTCTTGAATGGTGGTGATTATAACATCTATGGAGGAGTTTCCTTGGTGTCTTGGGGCTGATTTTCCACAAGGAGTTTATGAAGATTGGTGGTCATGAAGATGGTCATGGTTATTCACAAGCTTCTCCATCAAAAACCATGTCCAAATCATAACCTACATCAACTTGGTGGTATAAAGATTGTCCTCCTCAACTTCTTGTTATTTTGATTATGTAAACATGTATTTTATTTCCTATTGTATATGTATATGATGATTATATGATGATAAAAATGTTATGTGGGGATTTGTTGTTGATAAACATGATTAAAAAGGTGAAAACCATAAGAAACAAGGTTAAAATCTTGGTTAAATTTGATGGCTGTATAAAACAGTAAATAACCATATGGTAAACTGATAAAATTATGAAGTAGAATGGATTTACAGTAAGCTATGAGTCTTGTACACATGTGAGAGTTGGCCATGCAATGGAATCAAAATAATGAGTGAGATATGATCAAAACAAGTTTAGGGTATAAATCTGAGGTTACTGTTTTGGACGATTTTTAGAAAATATTTAGAAGATGATTCAACAGTAGCTATAGAAGAGTTAAATGTAGCAAATATCATGTAGTTTATGTGATAAAAATTTGAGCTTCTATCTCCATATAGAACTCAGGATATGGCAGTTTTGGTGAAAGTAAAGATAAATATCAGATTTTTGAAAAATAAAGTATAATACTATTATATAAGCACTCAAAATTATATAGTATAAAATATAAATGAAAACCCACTAACTTATAAAACTTATTTATATAAATATGTAAAAGGGTAAATGAATGAATAACTTATATAAATGGTAGTGAAATAATACTTATAAGTTATAAAACTATAAACATTGTTTTTACGACTTTTTCGGCTATCGCCGTAAAATTAACGTTTTTGCTAAATAAAACTTAGACGATTGGACCCGTCTAATGTAAACTTTATAAAACTCATATACTGATATATAAACATATATAACAAGTAAAAACCGATAAAACCCGAACTATAGGACATACGGACATTAACGGACTAAATTAACGTTATTGGACTAATAAAACAACAAAATGGACTAAAACACTTATAAACTTATTTATTGGACTTTACCCATTTAGGCCCAACTTGTAAAGTGTAGATACTGATAATATAAGTATAACATGGATTAAAACAAGTTAAAGAACTTATAATAAGTTTATTGGACTTAAAACACGTAAATGGGTAAAACTAGTAAACTAGTATAAAAGTTATCGACATATAACACTAAAATGAGTAAACGAGAATATGTAAACCCACTTGATCATCATATATATAATCATCATATGTATACATACTTGTTATTTTTATAAAGTCATTGGACAAGAGACTAAGACCAATATTATTTGTCTAGGTTTCCGTGATTGAAGCACGTACCGTACGTCCGAATTGCCGATAACCCGCCTTCCCATATCAACGTGAGTTCATAGCCTCGCACTCTTTTAAATGTTTTTATAAATGTTTTATAAACCCGCGAGGGAGATAACATGTTAGTTTTTATAAAATAGGACACCATTTGTCCTGATTGCTTGTTTATTGACTTGGACCCGAATGATTGAATGACCCGATTGTATGACCCGATAAATGATTAATGGACCCGATAGATGAAATAAAATGGATTATTAAAGTTAGGTTATGTCACAAAAAGTCCCATTAGCATGAATTGTGAACTACCGGGAGTTGGTAGACGCTTATGCATATAATAGTACTATTTGGGGACGAGCACCCCAGTTCGCGCCATGACGGTTGATCCCCGTCGTGCCACATTGATTGGTAAGCGAATTTATGTATGAGAAGATTTCCATAGCGTGACCTTTGTGACGACACGCTACTTTAGATGGGCAAATTGAGTATCGGGCTAGCTACCCGTTGTTGGTTTAGTAAGGTAACAATGTCATGCGGCTTATAATAATCCAAATTAACAAAATACTACTAGACGCTCCGAATTACGACGTATTGCCTGACTAGCAATACGGGGTCATACTATTGATATTATGTTCGTGTTTTGGTTTTCATAACCATATTCATATAACGGTTTTTATTTTCATACAACGTCATAAGACGTATTGTATGATGTTTTTACGACATTGGCTCGTATAATGATTTTTTAGGCAAACGCCTATATTATGATTTTGGTGAAGATTTGTATAAAATGACTTTGGCTATTTTATGGCCTATTAAAATGATTTGTACAAAATGATTTTCAGTAATAATTTTATACTGATATTATATTGATGGAATTTATTAAACTCTATGAATTCACTCGGCGTTATCGCTGACCTTTTCTTTTAACATGTTTTATCTCAGGTACTTGAAGTAATTCTCGGGAAGACAACAAGAATTCATGGCCCGCACCTAAACTATATTTTCCATTCGACAATTTGTAAAACTTTGTATGAAATATAATGACTTGGGACCTATGTAAATTTGATATTTATGAATGGAAATGCTTTATTAATAAACGACGCGATTTTTATGCGTTGTCTATGATGTGAGTAATGTGCTATCCCGTAACACCAACTAGTCTTCCGCTGTATCGAGTTGTATTAATTTGGGGGTGTTACAAAGTGATCGTGGAACGTGATCGTACCAGGGAAACAACAACAGATCGCACTCTATGCGATCGAAGCCATGTATCGTAACAAGGGAAAACCCTTCTAAGATGAAAAAGGCGTCAAAAAAATAAATAAGCAAAACTAAATAAGAACTTTAACAATAAGCAAATTTCAAAAACTAAATCAAAAACAATAATAAGACGAGACAATAAGCAACAAATTTAAAGACTTTTTCAAAACACGAGATAAGTAACAAAATAAGCAAACTTTTAGAAAGAAGAACTTTTTAGAAAACTAAGAAAAACAAATAAGCTAAGTATGAAACAAGCCAATAAGATTGTCAAACTTATAGCTTATCTCATCCAAAAACTTGGATAAAAGTAAAAAGGTAAAAATTTTAGTAAAATAAGCAAAGAGATTAAGCAATTTCTTGCTTAATCCGAATTTAAAATAAACCAAAAACAAGAAAAGTAGAAGGAGAATGATGAAAGAAAACTTGATTAAAAGTAAATAAAGATCATACAACAAAATGAAGAACACTTACTTGAATTAAAGAAATTAAAGTGCAAGACAATGTATTTAAAATGACATGAAAAGTAAGGTGCATGTAAATAAAAATGGTGGAAGAGGTGGTTTGTCAAGCCACCCAACAACAACAAAATGAAGAAAAATCTAAACTATATATCGGGAGATTAGGGAGGAGCTTAGGAAGCTTCCTCCCTCTTTCTTATTTCTCTAATTGCATCATCAAGTCCTTAATCTTCTTAATCTTTTGACTTTAATGACTTTGTCTCGGGATTTCTTCAAACTCGTCTTGTAATTATTCAATAAATTAGACTTGAGTTCTTCAGCTTTTAGTAAACTTCCGTCTTTTGACTTTTTCTTCGATAAATCTTCAGAATTTGTCTTGGACTTCTGTTCTTTTTCCACTCTTGATTTCTTGACTTCGTCTTTTGTCTTTTTCTTCGATAAAAGCCTGTGAAATCCCGTGTTTTCTCCACTTTTCACCTTTTCGTCCTAAATCACAACAAAAACACAAACCACGCATAATTCTGACATAAATGACATAAAATACACGTTTTGGCTCGGTTATTATTGTAATTAAGTGGTAAAAAGGATGGGTGTTTACACACCTATCAAATCCCCTACACTTAACCATTGCAATGTCCTCATGCAATGCATTAGTTACAAAGCACGATTACACTTTTCATCATAATCAATCCACGTTGGCCTTTATTAACGAGATAGAAAACTATAAACATTCAAAGTAAGAAAGAAATCAAAAAAATACCTTTGTGTTTTGGAAATGTTGTGAATGATCATCATCCTCAAATTATCACTTTCTCCAAACCAAGCTTAAAAATGAGATCATTGTTATTTTAAGTCAGCAAACTAACACGAACTCATGTTGGCCAATTATTCACTTAGACTCCCTTATTCCTAGGTGTATCTCTTATATTTTATTATTGTCTTAATGATCACGAGGATGCATTGTTGACTTATTTCGATAGTTTATTAGGCTGAAAATAAAGTGGGACGATTTAATCAATAGTTAGCTAAAGGACGAAATCTTTTAAAACTGCTTCTCGGGACCTCATAAAGTTCATATCTTGGCATAACTCGCTTCGCGATGTGAGACCTTTCTCGGACCGATATTTGGCAGCGACTTCATACTTCAAATCTTGATAGACGTTCATGAAATAATGGCCTTCTCTTCATAATAGAAATTTCTTCACATGAAGTTTTGAGAGATTCTTCATATTTGGACCACGACTTCTTCATTTTTCTCCAATCTTTACTTTGGACTTTGATATACAACGATCTGCCTCCTTTTTGGACTTGGATCTATTTATCCTCATACCTTGCTAGGGTCTTTTTGGATAGACTTCTCCATGATCTTTAGGGAGTACTTGCTTTTCGTCGTGTGTCTCGATCCTTCATATTGATTTTCGATAAATGATTTTTCACATCACTTGGGATATTTAGCAACAAAATGTTGCCCTCATGCCTTGTTAGGACCTTTTTGGACTCGCCAATCTTCGCATCCCGCTTCAATAAGTTATGCCTTGGCTATGAACTCTAATCCATACCGAGAAACTTTTAAACGATCTTGGGCTAGAAGCTAAGTAACTTTTCAAATCGTACAACCTTATTTATTGCAGATAAATTTATTAGCAAGCGATGGGAGAATAGGCTTATAATTAACTCACATAAATTCACGAGAGAATACCAAACTTATAATTGACTCTATCATCTCTCGTTCTCCACAGTTTAAAATCTCAAGGAATGAGACTCGTGGATGCTTAGCCTATTAAATCAAAGTTTTGGGTTTTCGAGTCGCCTATAGGATCTTGCAAATTCTTAGACTTTTTCAAGTTTAGAAATCGCATTTTAAAGTTCCCATGATAAACGACTCTCTAGGATCAATTATAGGAACTTGTGAAAAGTTCTTGTTCTTAACCCGTGAGAGTTAAGACTTTCGGGTTTTATAGCTCCCTATATAAAAGCCTAGCAAAACTTGACTTAAACACGTTAAGGATACTAGCTAGAGTAAACTTAGATAAGTAAACTCGGGTTGAGTCAAAAGATTCACAACGTTTTGAAAATTAAAACCACTTTATTAAAAATTTATTCTAGAAAATAACCATAACAAAGGAAAATACAACTATACAACTAGGCCAAAATAGATCAAAAATTTTGAAAAATGTCGAAAAATTGATTTTCCGGTTAAAATGAGGACAGATACAAAGAAAAGGCCACTTAACTTCGATAGAAGTCCCCTTACACTTGATATAAACATTGTCCTCAATGTTTAAGCATATGGGAGTAAACTCCCCTACACTTAGGACATTGTGCATGTTGTTTAAATCTTGCTCAGGAAGAGACAACTAAAGAGATTCCTATTTTAATATTGGAAAATATAAAATAGTGAATCGAAAAGAGTTTAGGATAGAACCGGGAAAACAGAAACACGGAATCACGGTTCGTCAAAAGTCATCAAGAGTGTGTCTTTGAAGCTATAATCCCTGCACATGATAAGAAAGAAAACAAGAAACACCACGGGGCTCCCCCTACACTTATGTTGAAAACAGGTAAAGATAGGTAGGTAATTGGGTTGCCTCCTAAAAAGCGCTTGTTTTTATTAACCGAGTCACGAGCTTGACTTGTCCCCGAATTAAATGGTCCATGGGGAAGCCTCGAATGTAATACCGGGATCAAAGACCTTGTCCTCGTTCCCGGTTGACATCAACAAAGAAGAGGAGGGGGGATAAGTCTTGAATGGGAGAAAAGTCCTTTCAACATAAGAAAAGTATGTGAAATCAAGATCCACGGGAGGTGGGGTGGGTAAAGTAAGCACATTGACATCCCCTAAAGACAATGGAGGTTGAGCATTCGGCAAAGCCGTACTGTTATCAATGATAGCATAATCAATGTCACCTCCCGGGTCAAAGCACTCATCCTCTGTAATAGTGGCTAAAGGGGAGGATGAAAGGTGCTCGGGACGGGGACTTGGGTCAATACCTTCAAGTAGCAAATTTTCAAGAATAATATTCCCCTCCGTGTCATCGTCATCAATACCTGGAGGTATGGAGTGAATGTCGATTTCTTCCAGCAATGGGTCATTATCTTCAACGGGAGGAATAGATGGAGGCAAAGTCTCGGAGAGAGGAGGAGAAGTCAACTCTTCGATTTGAGCAATAAGAAGATGCACTTTCCGTAATCTGTCGCGGAGAATCACGTCTTCCACCTCATTTTCCAGAGAAAGTTCATCGGTGAACTTCTCGTAAGCCGGAGAGAGAAAATCGTCATCGCCCGCATCTCCCGGTGGAGATTGAGACATTTCAAAAGTGAAATTCTCATAGCGTGGAGAAAAATCGTCATCACTAGGATCGATCGCTTGCGTAAGAGCAACGTCGTCCTCAGATTCCATAGCAGTAGGCATGTCACAAACCTCCTCATCAAAGAATTTATCGAGACCAAAACCACTCAGCTCACTCAATGTATCATAATCCTTAGACACGTTTGGGATATCGAGAGAAGGGATGACAATTGCACTAGGACATTGAGCAGTAAGGTCATTCCAAGAAATAGTAGGCTCATCGTCATCATCATCATAATAGTATGTATACACCGGAGGAGGAGTATAAGTCTTGATATTCGATATTTGCTCAGGCCGTTGATCCTCTTGATATTTTTCGATGATCTTGTTGCAAGCTTCTTGAACTTTTTGAAAGCTGTCAAAAAATGCGGCCATTTTCTCAGGAGGAAGTGCACAAAAGGGTTGATGATCGAAGAAGTGTTGTGGGGGCTCAAAATGTTGAAAACCTGAATTATAGCATGGGTGTGGCTCATAGTAGTTCATCGGTTGAGAAGAATTAGAACACGGGTTTGGTTCATAATAATCCATTGGTGAAGAAAACGGAGGACACGGATTTTGCTCATAATAATTCATTGGTTGACAATAAGAAGTATCCTGAGGACCCCCATAGTTGTTGCAAAACGGGTGAGGAGAAAGACTGGGTGCGTCTTGTGGATAGCTATTATCATTGTCATAATTGTACCCCAGTTCTTGCCCGTGATCATACGGGTATCGAACCGGGCACGAAACATGCCAATAAGAATCGCTTCCACAATAGATGCACGGGGGAACAGGAGGTGGGTTCAAAAAGGACGAATTAGTCGAGTTGCACAAAGGACAAAATCCAAATTGGAATTGTGTATTGTCGATATCATTTCCGCACCGCTCACATGTACACCATTGACAAGAGTCGTTCCCGTATAATCGTCTCCCACACCCGACGCAATGGACATAAGAATCCATAAAGAAAAATAGATAAGCAAGAAGAATATTTTTGGTGCAAAACTTTAAAAAAGAAATGCTTTTTATGATTTTTCAAATTTTTTTGGGATTTTTGAAAATTTTTGACACAAAAAAAAAACGTTCACAAGTGAACGGATCCCAAAAGCCAACGCGTCTCTCACAAAAAACCTTTAATCTTAACGAAAAGAGCCGGCAGCGACGCCATTTAATACTAAGCTTTTGGCTAAGTATAAAATAATTTCGTAGTTCCAAATCTTGTCGAATTTATTTCTAGTCTAAAGTGCGACTCAATTGTCTTTTGGTGAACAAGAGAATGGTTTGGTTTAGTTATCTAATTTTTGAACTAAATGTAAGTAACTAAAATTTTCGTTAAGTGAAATAGAAGTCTTAAAATTAAACTACAAATAAAAGCTTGAAACCTTAGAAACTAAAATGTAAGAGATTAAAAACTAGGAAAGATGTTTAAAATATACTACGACAAAAGGCGGGAAAGAGTAAATTTTAAAAACTTAGGAAAATAAAACAAAGACTAAAATAAATGTGCAATGCGATCGCACTCCATCATAACCATTCCATCGCAATGCTCCATCGCAACATTCCATCGCAACTTACCATCGCAATGTTCCATCGTACCCACCAATCGCACTCAATGCGATTACAACAAAAGAGATTCGATCGTACTCACTAGTACGATGGGACGGGCGATCGTACTACCAGATCGCAACCACGATCGCAATGAGTGATCGTGGTCTTTGATCGTGGTTCCGGATCGTAACAAACCGATCGCAATCAATGCGATCAAAGCAGGGAAGAGAGACCCGATCGCACCCCAAATCGCAATAAGTGATCGTGGAACGTGATCGTACCAGGGAATCTAAACTATATATAGGGAGATTATGGAGGAGCTTAGGAAGCTTCCTCCCTCTTTCTTCTTTCTCTAATTGCATCATCAAGTCCTTAATCTTTTGACTTTAATGACTTTGTCTTGGGATTTCTTCAAACTCGTCTTGTAATTCTTCAATAAATTAGACTTGAGTTCTTCGGCTTTTAGTAAACTTCCGTCTTTTGACTTTTTCTTCGATAAATATTCAGAATTGGTCTTGGACTTCCGTTCTTTTTCCACTCTTGATTTCTTGACTTCGTCTTTTGTCTTTTTCTTTGATAAAAGCCCGTGAAATCCCGTGTTTTCTCCACTTTTCACCTTTTCGTCCTAAATCACAACAAAAACACAAACCACGCATAATTCCAACATAAATGACATAAAATACATGTTTTGGCTCGGTTATTATTGTAATTAAGTGGTAAAAAGGATGGGTGTTTACACACCTATCACACCCCTAAATTTTTACAATTCAATACAGCGGAAGACTTGTTGGTGTTACGGGATAGCACATTACTGACATCATAGACAACGCTTAAAAATCACGTCGTTTAATAATAAAGGATTTCCATTCATAAATATCAAGTTTACATAGGTCCCAAGTCATTGTATTTCATACAGGTTTTACAAAGCATTTGAATGGAAATTGTTATTTAAGTGCGGGCCATGAATTCTTGTTGTCTTCCCGAGAATTACCTTCAAGTACCTGAGATAAAACATGTTTAGAAAAGGTCAGCGATAACGCCGAGTGAATTCATAGAGTTTAATAAAACCATTAATATATCATCGGTATATAATTATTACCGAAAATCATTTTGTACAAATCTTTATAATAGGCCATAAAATAGCCAAAGTCATTTTATACAAATCCTTATCAAAATCATAATATAGGCTTTCGCCTTCAAAATCATTATACGAACCATTGTGTTTAAAAAAAATCATACAATACGTTTATAACGTTGTATAGATTAAATAAAAACCGTTATATGAATATGGTTATATAAAACCAAAACACGAACATAATATCAATGATAAGACCCTGTATTGCTACTCAGGCAATATATCGTAATTCAATGCATAAAGCAGTATTTTCGTTATTTTTGGATTATTATAAGCCGCATGACATTGTTACCTTACTACAACGAACAACGGGTAGCTAGCCCGAAACTCATTTGCCCATCTAAATTAGCGTATCGTCACAATAATCACGCTTGTGTAAATCTTCTCATACATAAATTCGCTTACCAATCAATGTGGCACGACGGGGATCAACCGTCAAGGCGCGAACTGGGGTTATCGTCCCCAAATAGTACAATTATATGCATAAGCGTCTACCAAATCCCGGTAGTTCACAATTCATGCTAATGGGACTTTTAGTGACATAACCTAACTTTAATAATCCATTTCATTTCATCTATCGGGTCATTTAATCATTCATCGGGTCATACAATCATTCGGGTCCAAATCAATTGTGACAATCCGTCAATTTATGATTGATATTTTATTCTCGAATATTATTTAAAAACATTATTTTAATGTTACATTATGAACTCACTTATTTTTGGGAAGAAATTTGGATTTAAGTCTTGAAGTAGCATCGACTACGTTTAAACCGGAGGATTCTACGTTACGTGCTCACGTTTACATACACCGTCTTTGGTGACAGTCCGACATTTCAAAAAATAAATTTGTCTGTGAGTATTATTTTGAGATTTTAAATTTGTGTTGGTTCATAAACTCACAAATTTACGAGAAGAGATTAGGACTTACGATTTTAATTTAACGTCCTTTACGACTAAACCGGAACCCTTAGGATTACGTATTTACGTTTTCGAACTCCGTTTTTGATGAGACAATTTTTATTAGATTCGTTTTGTGCCGTTGATTCATAATTTTTAAAAATGTTTTTCGTAAAACGACCCGAGGGCACGCAAATCGAGGAAACTAGAATCGAGGAGTACCCGTAAATTAGTGGAGATGAGACAAGTGGGACACTTGTCCCACCCCCACTATAACTAGCCAACATAAGCCTTGTGGCAAGTTTATACATAAACTTGCAAGACACATGTCTTGCAAGCTTAATAAACAAGCTAACAAACCACAAAACCATCTAGCCAAAACCATTCACTCATTTAACACATGCAAACCATCAACTCCTCTCTTCCTCTCTATAAAATTTGTCCAAGAACCACCCATTTAATCAATTTTAACCACAAACATTTGTTATAATTAACATATGTTAATCTCCATTCAAAAAGATGAAGATTGGTGCAAGTTTTAACATCCAAGGAGAAGTTTTGTTGGTGTCTTGGGGCTGATTTTCTGTGAGAAGCTTATGAAGATTTGGTGATCTTAAAGTGGTGTTGGTTTATCACAAGTCTTGCCATCAAATCCAAGCCTTGTTCATCAAAACTCATCTTTTCATCACTAATGGTGGTATAGAGATTGTTTCTTCCTATCCTCTTTTTATTTTGATTATGTAATCATGTATTTTCTTTCCTATTGTATATGTATATGATGAATATATGATTATAAAAGTATTGTGTGGGGATTTGGTGTTGATAAATATGATTAAAAAGATGAAAAATATAAGAAACAAGGCTAAAATCTTGTTTAAATTGTTGGCTGTATAAAACAGTAAAGAATCATATGATGAACTGATAAAAATGGCATAGATTAATGGATATACAGAAATTAATATGTCTTGTACACATGTGAGAGTTGGCAATGCAATAGAATCATTATAATGAGTGAGATATGATCAAAACAAGTTTAGAGTACCAATCTGAATAGTCAGTTTTGGACGGACTGTTAAGGATATTTAGAGTTGGATTGAGCAGTAGCCATAAGTAACTTAATTGTAGCACATAACATGAAGATCATGCCATCCAAAAATGAGCTTCTATCTCTTTGTAGAACTCAAGATATGGTAAAAATGGTGAAAATAAAAGTAAAAATCAGATTTTGGAAATTAAAGTATAATAGTATTATATAAGCACTCAAATAAAAATAGTATAAAATGTGAATTAAAACCCACTAACTTATATAATACATTTATATAAATATTTATAAGGATAAATAAATGGACATTTTATAAAAATGGTAGTTTGATAAGTTTTATAAGTTATAAAACTATAAACATGATTTTTTACGACTTTTTCGGCTATTACCGTAAAATTAACGTTTTTGTTAAATAAAACTTAGACGGTTGGACCCGTCTAATGTGAACTTTATAAAACTCATATACTGATATATAAACATATATAAAAAGTAAAAAAACCGATAAAACCCGAACTATATAACATACGGACATTAACGGACTAAGTTAACATTATTGGACTAATAATACAACAAAATGGGCTAAAACACTTATAAACTTATTTATTGGGCTTAACCCATTTGGGCCCAACATGTAAAGTGTCAATACTGATAATACAAGTATAAAGTGGAATAATACAAGTTAAAGAACTTATAATAAGTTTATTGGACCTAAAACACGTAAATAGGTAAAACTTGTAAACTAGTTACCAATACGTAAACACTAAAATGAGTAAAAGAGAATATGTAAACCCACTTGATCATCATATATATAAAATCATCATATGTATACATAATTGTTATTTTATAAAGTCATTGGACATGAGTCTAAGACGAGTATTATTTGTCTAGGTTTCCGTGATTGAAGCACGTACCGTACGTCCGAATTGCCGATAACCCGCCTTCCCACATCAACGTGAGTTCATAGCCTCGCACTCTTTTAAATGTTTTTATGAAATGTTTTATAAACCCGCGAGGGAGATAACATGTTAGTTTTTATAAAATAGGACACCATTTGTCCCGATTGTTTGTTTATTGATTTGGACCCGACTGATTGTATGACCCGATTGTATGACCCGATAAATGATTAAATGACCCGATAGATGAAATAAAATGGATTATTAAAGTTAGGTTATGTCACTAAAAGTCCCATTAGCATGAACTGTGAACTACCGGGATTTGGTAGACGCTTATGCATATAATAGTACTATTTGGGGACGATCACCCCAGTTCGCGCCTTGACGGTTGATCTCCGTCGTGCCACATTGATTGGTAAGCAAATTTATTTATGGGAAGATTTCCATAGCGTGACCTTTGTGACGACACGCTAATTTAGATGGGCAAATTGAGTATCGGGTTAGCTACCCGTTGTTGTGATAGTAAGGTAACAATGTCATGCGGCTTATAATAATCCAGTTAACAAAATACTACTATACGCACCGAATTACGATGTATTGCCTGACTAGCAATACGGGGTCATACTATTGATATTATGTTTGTGTTTTGGTTTTTCATAACCATATTCATATAACGGTTTTTATTTAACTTTATACAACGTCATAAGACGTATTGTATGATGTTTTTACGACATTGGCTCGTATAATGATTTTTAAGGCAAATGACTATATTATGATTTTTGATAAGGATTTATATAAAATGACTTTGGCTATTTTATGGCCTATTACAATGATTTGTATGAAATGATTTTTGGTAATAATTTTATACCGAAGTTATATTGATGGAATTTATTAAACTCTATGAATTCACTCGGCGTTATCATTGACCTTTTCTTTTAACATGTTTTATCTCAGGTACTTGAAGGTAATTCTCGGGAAGACAACAAGAATTCATGGCCCGCACCTAAATACTTATTTCCATTCAAATGCTTTGTAAAACCTGTATTAAATACAATGACTTGGGACCTATGTAACTTTCATATTTATGAATGGAAATGCTTTTATTATTAAATGACGCGATTTTTATGCGTTGTCTATGATGTGAGTAATGTGCTATCCCGTAACACCAACGAGTCTTCCGCTGTATTGAATTGTATAAAATTTGGGGGTGTTACAGTTTGGTACCAGAGCTCTCGTTATAGAGAACGAAAGATTTTTAAAACCAAGGTTTTGAATAAAACATTTCAAAATCTTTTAACTATAAACATTTTTCTAAAAATGTCTAAAAATCTTTTGACTATAACGGTGCCGAAGAATTCCCGAGTTACCGACAAGGCCAGACTGAGAAGTGTTATTTTAATATATATAACTTGGATTATATATATATATGTTGTAATTTGATTACATGATTGTTTGATGATTATTTTTATATTTATACGAGGTATTTATACGACGTAGATTGTCACAAGGTACCCTAACTCCCCTAGCAAATCAATCGAAGCTATTCCCGTAGGAATTCTAGCTATTCTTGATCTAAACCAAGTTGTGGATATTTATGATCCCAACAAATGGTTGATATTCGTAGAAATGTGGATATTAGTTGATTGTGATATTAAAAAAGAATTGGCGAGATTAAAACTGATATCGATGTCATGACGATCTTTCCTTATAGAGTGGAGTTTGACAAAACGTTACCACCTAGAAAGATGTCATCTGATTCGTTGTCATCCAATTCTTAAATTGAAATCGAAAGGGTGAATGTTGCACTTGAGGCTGTCATTGGAACCATTACCCAAAAGCCTCATGCCACTAGTACCTTTCCGAGAAGTCTAATTGAATGCGTGAGTCATTTCATACTAGTGACTCATTTGATAATTGTTGTTGTGAGAGCTATAGGATCGGAAATTAAATGTTGATCATATCGAGCTTTTATTACCCTATTAAGGTTTATAAATAAGGTTGAAAGTATTGGAGAATGAGGTAGGATATCGAATTGAGTATAAAATTGGTTAAAACTTGAATAAAGTAAAATTTAACCCGTATGGAATATGAGATTGTTAGGAGTAAGTCGTGAAGTCCTGTGATTAAATTATAAGGTTTTAATTGATTGATTGGTTCGTGTTAAGGGTTGTTCCTAGGCCATTGTCCACTAATGAGGATGCCCAGTGTCCAAGAAATAAATTGAAGAAATCTTCTTCTAAATTGGGACCGATGGATCTTCCGGGACAGGTGGGACACCTAATGACTCTTGTAGATTAGTATTCAATGTGGTATCTTTTAAAAATCCCTAACTTATCTGAGACATCAGTTGGTAGGATGAGTTCTGAGAATTGTATGACATAGTGACATGTAATGTGTTACGGTACAATTTTGACTTGTTTGTGATTAATGAAAAAGACTACCTTTGATTGCTAAATCCTACATGTATCGATGTTATCTATCTTTTATTGCTTCATCCTAATGTTCGCATTAGTGATGCAACCATTGAACAAGTACTCATCTTGATTTGAGTTACGTTGTGAATCATTCTTCGTGAGTGCCATCGAGGTCATGAACATCATGATTAATTGGCTAAGCTCATTTCCTATCATATCGTAGTTAATTCTTGGTGAACAAGCTTTCATCACTTTTCTGCAGATCGCTCATTGTTTTTATAAGATAAAACCGTATCCATTGAGAAAAATTGGATTTTCATCACTATATGGATTATTTAAAGTGAGATTTATGAGTAATCATTATCGAAATAAGGTTGTTTATGAAACACTTTGGAAAACTTAATTGTTTTCATAACAAAGAAAATCTTTGTAAATTTATTTTTGATTCTTATTTAAGAATTAAGCGTGAAAATGTTTTTATTATAAACATGATGATAAAATTTTGACGAACTGAGTATTGCAACGTTAATCTTGAAATTGTATATAGTTGCGCGCCTACATACAATTTGGAATGGACCATGCAAGGCTGATTAGTAGTCACCATAAAACTAATGAATAAACACTACATTTTCTTTGAAGATTGTGAAAGATTAAATTTTATGAGATCTGCAAGAAGTGAAAAATAAGGACATATTGTTAGGGACACCTACATATGTGCTTGTAGCATCTATTCTTCTGAGTCAAATTTACTCATCTGTGGAAATTGTCTTATTTGACAATTGACAATTCTTTCTTGTCCAATTCTCCCGTAGTGAGATTCTCAGGAAAAGTATCTGATTACCGAGTGTTGATACCCGACTGGATGAATTGACGTTCTTATCATTTCTTATGATCTTATTTCATTTGAATGACCTGGGTAACGATCCGAGGAGCTTTCGAATGCGTACTCAAATTATGAATACATGGGATATATTCATATTCGATAAATGTTTTCGTTTGTATCTGATTTGAAATTCTCTCGCATAGATTATGCGTTGACCTTACTCTTTTAAGGTTAGTTATGTATCCAGATATCCTTGAATTTGTGAAGGATTATGAGTTATTATTAGTCTTTTGAGAAGTTCACATCTTATCGAGGGCAGTAAAACTGAAAAGTTAATAGTGCCAGTAGAATGGATTGATTGATTATGACATGACGACATTGTCTTAATTGATGGGAACTTGAGTAGAATTCCCCTAAATGATAAGATGTTGATTATCAAAAGTGATCTAAATAATTCTTGATGGATGACCATATCCTGCATTTAGACTTTAAATTATACCATGAATGGTTATAAATTAGTCATAGATATTATAATCTAGAAGGAACCTAATATGTATTTATTAAAAGATGTTTATGTTATCTGAAACTTTAGTAAGTATTTGTTGATGAATTACCTAGACTTTCACCATTAAGGCAAGTTGAAATTGGTATTGATTATATTCCAGGTGCTGCACCTGTGGCTTGTGCACTGTACGTCAGCACCATTTGAATTAAAAGAATTACCGTACAACTGTGAGAGTTGTCGGAGAAAGCTTTTATTCTACCGAGCTCGTCATCATGAAGAGCTATGGTGTTATTATTTCTTATATTTATAAATTACTGCGAACTGAGTAAATTGACCATCGAAAACGATATCCATGACTCGAAATGGAAGATTTGTTCGATCATTTACAAAGTTCTAGCGTATGTTTTAAAGATTTGATCCACGACATGGTTATTTTCAGCTTCGCGTCTGCAAAGGATATTATCTATTCCAATCACTACATCCGGTACTTGTAATGACCATTATGAGTTTCATGTTATGTCGTTTGGATTGACTAATACACATGTAGCATTCATAAATTTGGTGAATCACGTGTGTAGGTTGTAATTTGATAAATTCATGCTTGTGATCATTAAGGACTATTTGTTTGTTTATAAGAATAAGAATGAGTTAATAAATAATTATAGATTGCCCTGAGTTGGCTGAACCATAAAAACCTGTACCTTGAGTAATTAACATGTGATTAAAGACTAAATCCTTTATATTAATTGACCGTGTGAGTAATAGATAATGGAATATATTGACTCTTTTAAAATTAAGAGCCCTTTTTTTAAGACTTTGGGTTTTACCAAAAAGAAAGTGTAAATATGTTTTGCCAAATGTTTATCAAAAAGAACTTTTAAGGGATTATTCCCTTATACCCAGAACATTGAACTAAACTCCTGTTTAGGGGTAAATGTTCGTGTATACCTCAAGACAACCTAAGAAGGATTGAGGAAACCGTTAAACCATGACTTAAAAATTTGAAACGACAATTTTTGCTAAGGAAATTTTGACCAAAGTATAAACGAAGGTTTTTCGAACATTTACGGATCTTACTAATTATTTACGATAAATCAACAAAAATCGTGTTAATTAAATTAAAAATTATTTTGAATATTTTCATATAATTGGACAGACTGAGAAATTTAAAATCTTTACGTTTACGTTTCATAAAAATTGAATATTTATTATTTAATTACTTGTAGTAATTATCGACGCTTTAAACGTCATATTAAGCAAAACTGATAAAAATAATAGTTGAGATAGAACTAAAACATAGAAGATATGAAGAAAGAAATTTTGAATTAATACGGTCATGATAATTATTCCATCTAGGAAAGTGAACGTAATTACTGACACATTATGTATAAAAGATAAAGAACCAATTAGGACATGTTCCTTAGTAATGAAGGTGCAAAATAGATTGCCGAACAATTTAAAATATAGCCGATGCTTATAAAAAGGATAATATAGATAATAAAAAGGGGTTCCCGGCTAATGTGAACCATTAGTAATAAGAACCAATGGCGTTAAATGTTTTAAAAGGCCGTTTATGGTTGTCTAAATATGGAGATTTTGAGATATAGTTATGTAGGAATCTTGTAAGTATAAGTATTCTATTCCTATCTTTTCTGATTAAGTGTACCTCATCTGAAGAAGTTGTACTGATGGCAAATTATGAAGGCAGGCATCGTCTCATACATTAGTAAACGTCTAGCTATTACAAAGGTCATCATCTGAATTTGATTCGATTTGGGTCATCGTCGACAGACTGACCAAATCTGCCAATATCATTCTTGTTAATGATAGATTCTTGATGAAGAAATTGACTCTTTATATTTAATGGAGTCGTGTAAACATAGTGTGCTTGTATCGATCATCTCTAACAAGATCCTCGCTTCGCATCGAATTTCTAGAGATTTGCTCAGAAGTCATTGGGAACGAACCTTGATGAGAGTACTGTTTACCACCCCAAATCGAAGGGACGAGGTAAAGTAACAATACAAAATACTATAAGTGTTGTTTTATGTTTGAACGATTGACCTTTGGTAATAAACCGTATAATCGCTTTCCTTTGGAGATATTATCATTGATAACTATCGTATTAGGATCGAGATCGAATCTTGTTAGTATCTAAAATCTTAGAGCATCTGTAAGCAAGAGTTGAGATGAAGACACCCGACATACACCCACTGTGAGTTGGACATGTATTTTAGGTTTAAGGTTTCCTATAAAGGCGAACCTAGCCTTACAAAATACTCGACCCGCGAGACCTGAAATGATTGTTGAAATTAGGATCTGATTATTGACTGCCGGTAGTGGGAAGGAGGTAGCGAAGTTATGCCAAAATTTTTAACCTTGGAAAATTGAATTAATGATCTGAAAGATCATGGGATATAAGTCCCCGTTGTATGGGACCATTGAGATGATGTAAAAGTTGGTTTGAAAGGCATATAAGCTGGATCTACCCTAGGACTTCAAGAGTTGCGTGAATTATGTTTCGTGTATCGAACTTGATGAAATGTCTATCAAGTGAGAATTTGATTGTTTCTTAGTAATGTTTAGATCGGTGAAAAGTTGCATTCATCAAAAACCCGTGAACATCATGGATAGAGAAAGTAAGTCAACATTAAGCCTGATCTTATTCCCGTAGTTATGTTTGATGAAACTCGCGTATTGTGATGAATTACACTTGTGAGAAAAGACCGAATGTGGAGGAAATACCCACATGGCTTTAACTCTATAAGAAGCGAGTAGTAAGGTAAGATGATCCTTGAGGACAAAGATCCTGTTTAGGAGTAAATGCTGTGACAATCCGTCAATTTATGATTGATATTTTATTCTCGAATATTATTTAAAAACATTATTTTAATGTTACATTGTGAACTCACTTATTTTTGGTAAGAAATTTGGATTTACGTCTTGAAGTAGCATCGACTACGTTTAAACCGGAGGATTCTACGTTACTTGCTCACGTTTACATACACCGTCTTTGGTGACAGTCCGACATTTCAGAAAATAAATTTGTCCGTGAATATTATTTTGAGATTTTAAATTTGTGTTGGTTCATAAACTCACAAATTTACGAGAAGAGATTAGGACTTACGATTTTAATTTAACGTCCTTTACGACTAAACCGGAAACCTTAGGATTACGTATTTACGTTTTCGAACTCCGTTTTTGATGAGACAATTTTTATTAGATTCGTTTTGTGCCGTTGATTCATAATTTATAAAAACGTTTTTCGTAAAACGACCCGAGGGAACGCAAATCGAGGAAACTTGAATCGAGGAGTACCCGTAAATTAGTGGAGATGAGACAAGTGGGACACTTGTCCCACCCCCACTATAACTAGCCAACACAAGCCTTGTGGCAAGTTTATACATAAACTTGTAAGACACATGTCTTGCAAGCTTAATAAACAAGCTAACAAACCACAAAACCATCTAGCCAAAACCATTCACTCATTCAACACATGCAAACCATCAACTCCTCTCTTCCTCTCTCTAAAATTCGTCCAAGAACCACCCATAAACTCCCCCATTTGATCAATTTTAACCACAAACATTTGTTATAATTAACATATGTTAATCTCCATTCAAAAAGATGAAGATTGGTGCAAGTTTTAACATATAAGGAGAAGTTTTTTTGGTGTCTTGGGGCTGATTTTCCATGATAAGCTTATGAATATTTGGTGATCTTAAAGTGGTGTTGGTTTATCACAAGTCTTGCCATCAAATCCAAGCCTTGTTCATCAAAACTCATCTTTTCATCACTAATGGTGGTATAGAGATTGTTTCTTCCTATCCTCTTTTTATTTTGATTATGTAATCATGTATTTTCTTTCCTATTGTATATTTATATTATGAATATATGATGATAAAAGTATTGTGTGGGGATTTGGTGTTGATAAATATGATTAAAAAGATGAAAAGCTATAAGAAACAAGGCTAAAATCTTGTTTAAATTGTTGGTTGTATAAAACAGTAAAGAATCATATGATGAACTGATAAAAATGGCATAGATTAATGGATATACAGTAAGTAATATGTCTTGTACACATGTGAGAGTTGGCCATGCAATGGAATCATTAAAATGAGTGAGATATGATCAAAACAAGTTTAGAGTACCAATCTGAATAGTCAGTTTTGGACGGACTGTTAAGGATATTTAGATTTGGATTGAGCAGTAGCTATAACTAACTTAATTGTAGCACATAACATGAAGATCATGCCATCCAAAAATGAGCTTCTATCTCTTTGTATAACTCAAGATATGGTAAAAATGGTGAAAGTGAAAGTAAAAATCAGATTTTGGAAATTAAAGTATAATAGTATTATATAAGCACTCAAATAAAAATAGTATAAAATGTGAATTAAAACCCACTAAATTATATAATACATTTATATAAATATTTATAAGGATAAATAAATGGACATTTTATAAAAATGGTAGTTTGATAAGTTTTATAAGTTATAAAACTATAAACATGATTTTTTACGACTTTTTCGGCTATTACCGTAAAATTAACGTTTTTGTTAAATAAAACTTAGACGGTTGGACCCGTCTAATGTGAACTTTATAAAACTCATATACTGATATATAAACATATATAACAAGTAAAAAAACCGATAAAACCCGAACTATATAACATACGGACATTAACGGACTAAGTTAACATTATTGGACTAATAATACAACAAAATGGGCTAAAACACTTATAAACTTATTTATTGGGCTTAACCCATTTGTGCCCAACATGTAAAGTGTAAATACTGATAATACAAGTATAAAGTGGAATAATACAAGTTAAAGAACTTATAATAAGTTTATTGGACCTAAAACACGTAAATAGGTAAAACTAGTAAACTAGTTACCAATACGTAAAAACTAAAATGAGTAAAAGAGAATATGTAAACCCACTTGATCACCATATATATAAAATCATCATATGTGTACATAATTGTTATTTTATAAAGTCATTGGACATGAGTCTAAGACGAGTATTATTTGTCTAGGTTTCCGTGATTGAAGCACGTACCGTACGTCCGAATTGCCGATAACCCACCTTCCCACATCAACGTGAGTTCATAGCCTCACACTCTTTAAAATGTTTTTATGAAATGTTTTATAAACCCGCGAGGGAGATAACATGTTAGTTTTTATAAAATAGGACACCATTTGTCCCGATTGTTTGTTTATTGATTTGGACCCGACTGATTGTATGACCCGATTGTATGACCCGATAAATGATTAAATGACCTGATAGATGAAATAAAATGGATTATTAAAGTTAGGTTATGTCACTAAAATTCCCATTAGCATGAATTGCGAACTACCGGGATTTGGTAGACGCTTATGCATATAATAGTACTATTTGGGGACGATCACCCCAGTTCGCGCCTTAACGGTTGATCCTCGTCGTGCCACATTGATTGGTAAGCGAATTTATGTATGAGAAGATTTCCATAGCGTGACCTTTGTGACGACACGCTAATTTAGATGGGAAAATTGAGTATCAGGTTAGCTACCCGTTGTTGTGATAGTAAGGTAACAATGTCATGCGGCTTATAATAATCCAGTTAACAAAATACTACTATACGCACCGAATTACGATGTATTGCCTGACTAGCAATACGGGGTCATACTATTAATATTATGTTTGTGTTTTGGTTTTTCATAACCATATTCATATAACGGTTTTTATTTAACTTTATACAACGTCATAAGACATATTGTATGATGTTTTTACGACATTGTCTCGTATAATGATTTTTAAGGCAAATGCCTATATTATGATTTTTGATAAGGATTTATATAAAATGACTTTGGCTATTTTATGGCCTATTACAATAATTTGTATGAAATAATTTTTGGTAATAATTTTATACCAAAGTTATATTGATGGAATTTATTAAGCTCTATGAATTCACTCGGCGTTATCGCTGACCTTTTCTTTTAACATGTTTTATCTAAGGTACTTGAAGGTAATTCTCGGGAAGACAACAAGAATTCATGGCCCGCACCTAAATACTTATTTCCATTCAAATGCTTTGTAAAACCTGTATTAAATACAATGACTTGGGACCTATGTAACTTTGATATTTATGAATGGAAATGCTTTTATTATTAAATGACGCGATTTTTATGCGTTGTCTATGATGTGAGTAATGTGATATCCCGTAACACCAACGAGTCTTCCGCTGTATTGAATTGTATAAAATTGGGGTGTTACATCAATAAACAAACAATCGGGACAACTAGTGTCTTATTTTGTAAAAAACTAACATGTTATCTCCCTCGCGGGTTTATAGAATATCTCATAAAAACATTTAAAAGAGTGCGAGGCTATGAACTCACGTGGATGTGGGAAAGCGGGTTATCGACAATTCGGATGTACAGTACATGCTTCAATCACGGAAACCCAGACAAATAATACTCGTCTTAGAATTTTGTCCAATGACTTTATAAAAATAACAATTATGTATACATATGATGATTTTATAAATATGATGATGATCAAGTGGATTTGTACATTTTTACTCATTCATTATAGTGTTTATGTGTTGGAAATTTTCAAGACTAGTTCACTAGTTCAATTTGTTTACATTTTGAAGCCCAATGGGCCTATTACAAGCCCAATACTTTTCATTAGCCCAATTATACTTTTATTATCAGTATTATACTTTATATGTTGGGACCAAATGGGTTAAGCCCAATAAATAAGTTTATAAGTGTTTTACCAAATTAGTCGGGTTTATTGTCCGTTAAGGCTACTTCGGCCCGTTAATATCTATATGTTGTAAAGATCGGGTTTTATCGGTTTTTACTTGTTATATATGTTTATATATCAGTATGTGAGTTTATAAAAGTTTACATTAGACAGGTCCAACCGTCTAAGTTTTATTTAACAAAAACGTTAATCTTTCGGTTTTAGCCGAAAAGACGTAAAACTTAGTATATAGTATTTATAACTTATAAAACTTACCAAACTACCATTTTTATATAATGTCCATTTATTTATCCTTATGCATTTTTATATAAATGAAATATATAAGTTAGTGGCTTTAAATTCACATTTTATACTATATTAGTTTGAGTGCTTATATAATAATATTAAACATTAATTTCACAAAATCAGTCCTAAAAATCTAGTTTACTAAAATGATCATATCTAGAGTTCTACATGGAGATAGAACCCCAAATTTTTATCACAGAAACTACATGATATGTTCTTCATTTTATTCCTTAGCTACTGATGAATCAACCTCTAAGTATTTTATAAAATTCGTCCAAAACAGTGTACTCAGATTTGCACTCTAAACTTGTTTTGATCATATCTCACTCATTGTTATGATTCTATTGCATGGCCAACTCTCACATGTGTACAAGTCTTAATACTCACTGTATATCAATTCATCTATACCATTTTATCAGTTCATCATATGGTTATTTACTGTTTTTATACAGCATACTAACTAAAGCAAGATTAACCACTTTTACATATAGTTTTTAATCTTTTTACCCATGTTTATCAACACTTGATCCCCACACAACATTTTTATCACATATATTCATCATATACATATACAATAAGAAAGAAAATACATGATTGCATAATCAAAATAACAAGAGGATAGGAAGAACAATCTCTATACCACCATTAGTGATGAAAAGATGAGTCTTTGATGAACAAGGCTTGGATTTTGATGGAAAACTTGTGATAAACCAATATCATCTTCAAGTCTACCAACCTTTATAAACTTCTCATGGAAAATCAGCCCTGTGACACCAACAAATCTTCTCCTTGGATGTTAGAATCACCTCCAATCTTCAAAGCTTCAAAATAGCATCATCATGTGTATGAGTAACACATGATTTTATGAATAACATAGATCAAATGAGGGTTGTTTTTGATGATGGTTGGACGAATTTTAGAGAGATGAGAGAGTTTGGTGAGTGGTTTGCATGAGTTGCTAAGTGTAAATGGTATGAATGAAGTGGTTTTGGTGGTTTTGTGCTAAGTTAGCTTACATGTTAAGCTTATGCTAACATGTGATAGATTTCTAGCTAAAAGGGTGCCACATCTTATGATGTGGTGTCCTCTTTTGGCCATCTCTTTTGAGTGGGGTGGGATAAACTTGTTTTGTCCGATCCCACTAATTTACGGGTATTCTTTGATTCTAGTTTCCTCGATTTGCGTGTCCTCGGGTCGTTTTACGAAAAATGTTTTTATAAATTATGAATCAACGGCACAAAACGAATCTAATAAAAATTGTCTCATCAAAAACGGAGTTCAAAAACGTAAATATGTAATCCTAAGGTTTCCGGTTTAGTCGTAAAGGACGTTAAATTATGAATGTAAGTCCCAATCTCTTCTCGTAAATTTGTGAGTTTATGAACCAACTCAAAATTAAAATCCCAAAATAATATTCACGGATAAATTTATTTCCTGAAATGTCGGATTGTCACCAAAAACGGTGTATGTAAACGTAAGCACGTAACGTAGAGTCCTTTAGTTTAAACGTAGTCGATGCTACTTCAAGACGTAAATCCAAATTTCTTCCAAAAAATAAGTGAGGTCATAATATAACATTAAAATAATGTTTTTAAATAATATTTGAGAATAAAATATAAACCATAAATTGACGGATTGTTACAGCATTTACCCCTAAACAGGATCTTTGTCCTCAAAGATCATCTTATCTTACTACTCGCTTCTTATAGAGTTAAAGCCATGTGGGTATTTCCTCCACATTCGGTCTTTTCTCACAAGTGTAATTAATTACAATATGCGAGTTTCATCAAACATAACTATGGGAATAAGATCAGGCTTAATGTTGACTTACTTTCTCTATCCATGATGTTCACGGGTTTTTGATGAAGGCAACTTTTCGCCGATCTAAACTTTATCAAGAAGAATTCAGATTTTCACTTGATAGATATTTTATCAAGTTAGATATACGAATCATAATTTACGCAGCCCTTAAAGTCCTAGGGTAGATCCAACTTATATTCCTTTCAAATCAATTTTTACATCATCTCAATGGTCCCATTCAACGGGGACTTATTTCCCATGATCTTTCAGATCATCTATTAATTTTTCCAAGGTGGAAATGTTTGGCATCACTTCGCTACCCATCCGGCACTTCAAGATCTACACTTCATATTCACATAACCTCCTGCCTACTATCGGTAGTCAATAATTAGATCCTAATTTCGACAACCATTTCAGGTCTCGCGGGTCGAGTATTTTGTAAGGTTAGGTTCGCCATCATAGGAAACCTTAAACCTAAAAGACATGTCCAACTCACAATGGGTGTATGTCGGGTGTCTTCATCCCAACTCCTGCTTACAGATGCTCTAATATTTAGATCCTCACAAGATTCAATCTCGATCCTAATACGATAATTATCAATGATAGTATCTCTAAAGGAAAGCGATTATACGGTTTATTACCAAAGGTCAATCATTCAAGCATAAAACAGCACTTATAGTATTTTGTATTGTTACTTTACCTCGTCCCTTCGATTGGGGTGGTAAACAGTACTCTCATCAAGATTCGTTCTCAATGACTTCTGAGCAAATCTCTAGAAATTCGATGCGAAGCGAGGATTTTGATAGAGATGATCGATACAGGCACACCATGTTTACACAACTCCTTTAAATACAAAAGAGTCAATTTCTTCATCAATAATCTATGATTAGCAGGAATGATATTAGCAGATTTGGTCAGTCTGTCGACGATGACCCAAATCGAATCAATTTCAGATGATCACCTTTGCAATAGTTAGACGTTTACTAATGTATGAGGCGATGTCTGCCTTCATAATTTGTCATTAGTATAACTTCTTCAAATAAAAATACATTAAATCATAAATGTCATGAATAAAATACTTATACTTACAAGATTCCAACATAACTATATCTCACAATCCTCCATATCTAGACAATCACAAGTAGCCTTTTAATCATTTAGCGCCATCGGCTTCTCAATTCTAATGGTTCACATTAGCCGCGAACCCCCTTTTATTATTTATATTATCCTTCTTACAGGCATCAATTATTTCTAAATGTTCGGGCAAATTACTTTGCACCGTCATTATTAAGGAACACAATCCTAATTGATTCTTTATCCTTTCTATATTATGTGTCAGTATCTACATTCATCTTCCCTGATGAAATAATTATCATGTCCGTATTTATTCAAAAATTATTTCTTCACATTTTCTGAGTTTTAGTTTCTTCTCAACTATCATTTTTATCCGTTATACTAAATCCGATGTCTAAAGAGTCGATAACTATTGCTAGTAATTAAATAATAGATATTTAATTTTATGAAATGTAAACGTAAAAAGTTTTAAATTTCTCGGTTCGTCCAATTATAGGAAAATGTTCAAAAGAATAAATTTGAATTTAATTAACACGATTTTTGTTGATTTACTGAAAATAATTAGTGAGATTCGTAAATGTTTGAAAAATCTTTGTTTATACTTTGGTAACAATTTTCTTATTTGACAAGCAAAAATTGTCGTTTTAAATTTCAAGTCATGGTTTCCTCAATCCCTCTTAGGTTGTCTTGAGGCATACACAAACATTTTCCCCTAAACAGGAGATTAGTTAAATGTTCTGGGTATAAGGGAATAATCCCTTAAAAGTTCTTTTTGATAAAACATTTGTCAAAACATATTTGCACTTTCTTTTTGGTAAAACCCAAAGTCTCAAATGGCTCAAATTTTTAAAGAGTCAATATAGATTCCATTATTTGTTAATTACACGGTCAAATAATGTAAAGGATTTAGTCTTTAATCACATGTTAAATATTTAAGGTACAGGTTTTCACTACTCGGCCAATTCAGGGCAGTCTATAAATAATTATTAACTCCTTCCTCTTCTTACAAACAAACAGATGGTCCTTAATGATCACAAGCATGGATTTATCAAATTACAGCCTACACACGAGATTAACCAAATTTATGGATGCTACATGTGTATTAGTCCATCCAAACGACATCACGTGAAACTAATAATGTTCATCACAAGTTCTGGATGTAGTAATTGGAATAGATAATCTTTTCGCGGACGCGAAGTTGATGATAACCATGCCGTGAATCAAATTTTCGAATATACGCTAGAACCTTGTAAATGATCGAACGAATCTATCATCTTGGGTAGTGGATATAGATTTTAATCGTAAATTTACTTAGTTCACGGTAATTAATAAACATAAGAAATGATAACACCATAGCTCTTCATGATGACGAGCTTGGTAGAATAAAAGTCTTCTCCTACAACTCCCTCAGTTGTAGAGTAATTCTTTTAATTTAGATGGTGCTGACGTACAGTGCACAAGCCACAGGTGCAGCACCGGGAATATAATCAATACCAATGTTCAACTTGCCTTAACGCCGAAAGTCTAGATAATTCACCAGCAAATACCTCCTAAAGTCTCAAATAACATGAACATTTTTTTATTTTTTTACATTTACTTTAAGTTCATTCTAGATTATAATATCTATGACTAGTTCATAACCATTCACGGTATAATTTCAAGTCTAAATGCAGGATATGGTCATCCATCAAGAATTATTTAGATCAGTTTTGATAATCAACATCTTATCATTTAGGGGAATTCTATTCGAGTTCCCATCAATTAAGACAATGTCGTCATGTCATAATCAATCAATCCATACTACTGGCACTATCAACTTTTCAGTTTTATTGCCGTCGATAAGATGTGAACTTCTCAAAAGACTAATAATAACTCATAATCCTTCACAATTCACGGATATTTGGAGACATAACTAACCTTAAAAAGAGTAAGGTTAACGCATGATCTACGCGAGAGAATTTCAAATCAGATACAGATGAAAACATTTAATGAATATGAATATAATCCATGTTTTCATAATTTGAGTACGCATTCGAAAGCTCCTCAGATCGTTACCCAGGTCATTCAAATGAAATCAAATCAAAAGAAATGATAGGAACGTCGATACATCCAGTCGGGTATCAACACTCGGTAATCAGATACTTTTCCAAAGAATCTCACCACGGGAGAATTGGACAAGAAGGGAATATCAATTGTCAATTAAGACAATATCTATAGATGAGTAAATTCGACTCAGAAGAATAAATAGTATGGGCACATATGTAGGTGTCCCTATCAATATGTCCCTATTTTTCACTTCTTGCAGATCTCATAAAATTTAATCTTTCACAACTTCAACGAAAATGTAGTGTTTATTAATCAACTTTATGGTGACTACTAATCAGTCTTGCATGGTCCCTTCTAAATTATATGTAGGCGCGCAACTATATACAATTTCAAGATTAACGATGCAATACTCAGTTCGTCAAAATTTTATCATCATGTTTATAATAAAAACATTTTCATGCTTAATTCTTAGATAAGAATCAAAAATAAATTTACAAAGATTTTCTTTGTTATGAAAACAATTAAGTTTTCCAAGGTGTTTTATAAACAACTTCATTTCGATAACGATTATTTATAAGTCTCACTTTAAATAATCCATATGGTGATGAAAATTCAATTTTTCTCAAGGGATACTGTTTTATCTTATAAAAAAAATGAGTGATATGCAAAAGAGTGATGAAAGCTTGTTCACCAAGGACTAACTGCAATATGATAGGAAATGAGCTTTAGCCAAATAATCATGAGGTTCATGACCTCGATGGTACTCAGGAATAAAAAGAGAATAATCCACAACGTAACTCAAATCGAGATGAGTACTTGTTCAATGGTTGCATCACCAATTCAATCATTAGGATGAAGCAATAAAAGATAGATAACATCGATACATGTAGGATTTAGCTATCAAAGGTAGTCTTTTCATTAATCACAAACAAGTCAGAATTGTACCGTAACACATTGTGTGTCACTATGTCATACAATTCAAAGAACTCATCCTACCAACTGATGTCTCAGTTAAGTTAGGGATTTTTAAAAGATACCATAATGAATACTAATCTACAAGAGTCATTAGGTGTTCCACCTATCCCGAGAGATCCATCGGTCCCAATTCAGAAGAAGATTTCTTCAATTTATTTCTTGGACACTAGGCATCCTCATTAGTGGACAATGGCCTAGGAACAATCCTTAACACGATCTAACAATCATTTAAAACCTTATAATTCAATCACAGAACTTAACGACTTCCTCTTATCAACTCATATTCCATAAAAGTTAAATTTTACTTTATTCAAGTTTCAATCAACTTATACTCAATTCGATATCCTACCCCATTTTCTAATACCTTCAATCTTATTCTTAGGCCTTAATAGGGCAATAAAAGTTCAATATTAACAACACTTAATTTCCAATCCTATAGCTCTTACAACAATAGTTACCAAATGAGTCGCTAGTATGAAATGACTCGATCATTCAATTAGACTTCTCATAAAGGTACTAGTGGCATGAGGCTTTTGGGTAATGCTTCCAATGACAGCCTCAAGTGCAACATTCACCCTTTCGATTTCAAATTTAAGAATTGGGTGACAACGAATCAGATGACACCTTTCCAGGTGGTATCGTTTTGTCAAACTCCACTCTATAAGGAAAGATCGTCATGACATCGATATCAGATTTAATCTCGTCAATTCTTCTTTAATATCGCAATCAACTAATATCAACATTTCTACGAATATCAACCATTTTGTTGGGATCATAAATATCCACAATTTGTTTTAGATCTAGGATAGCTAGAATTCCTACGGGAATAGCTTCGATTGATTTCCTAGGAGAGTTAGGGTTTCTTGTGACAATCTACGTCGTATAAATACCTCGTATAAATATAGAAATAATAATCAAACAATCATGTAATCAAATTACATCATATGTATATATATAATCCAAGTTATATATATATTAAAATAACACTTCTCAGTCTGGCCTTGTCGGTAACTCGGGAATTCTTCGGCACCGTTATAGTCAAAAGATTTTTAGACATTTTGTGAAAAATGTTTATAGTTAAAAGATTTTGAAATGTTTTATTCAAAACCTTGGTTTTAAAAATCTTTCGTTCTCTATAACGAGACCTCTAGTACCAAACTGTAACACCCCCAAATTTTTACAATTCAATACAACGGAAGACTCGTTGGTGTTACGGGATAGCACATTACTGACATCATAGACAACGCTTAAAAATCGCGTCGTTTAATAATAAAGCATTTCCGTTCATAAATATCAAGTTTACATAGGTCCCAAGTCATTGTATTTCATACAGGTTTTACAAAGCATTTGAATGGAAATTGTTATTTAAGTGCGGGCCATGAATTCTTGTTGTCTTCTCGAGAATTACCTTCAAGTACCTGAGATAAAACATGTTAAGAAAAGGTCAGCGATAACGCCGAGTGAATTCATAGAGTTTAATAAAACCATTAATATATCATCGGTATATAATTATTACCGAAAATCATTTTGTACAAATCTTTATAATAGGCCATAAAATAGCCAAAGTCATTTTGTACAAATCCTTATCAAAATCATAATATAGGCTTTCGCCTTCAAAATCATTATACGAACCATTGTCGTTAAAAAAACATTATACAATACGTTTTATAACGTTGTATAGATTAAATAAAAACCGTTATATGAATATGGTTATATAAAACCAAAACACGAACATAATATCAATGATAAGACCCTGTATTGCTAGTCAGGCAATATATCATAATTCAATGCATAAAGCAGTATTTTCGTTATTTTTGGATTATTATAAGCCGCATGACATTGTTACCTTACTACAACGAACAACGGGTAGCTAGCCCGAACCTCATTTGCCCATCTAAATTAGCATATCGTCACAATAATCACGCTTGTGTAAATCTTCTCATACATAAATTCGCTTACCAATCAATGTGGCACGACGGGGATCAACCGTCAAGGCGCGAACTGGGGTGATCGTCCCCAAATAGTACAATTATATGCATAAGCGTCTACCAAATCTTGGTAGTTCACAATTCATACTAATGGGACTTTTAGTGACATAACCTAACTTTAATAATCCATTTCATTTCATCTATCGGGTCATTTAATCATTCATCGGGTCATACAATCATTCGGGTCCAAATCAATAAACAAACAATCGGGACAACTAGTGTCCTATTTTGTAAAAACTAACATGTTATCTCCCTCGCGGGTTTATAAAATTTTTCATAAAAACATTTAAAAGAGTGCGAGGCTATGAACGCACGTGGATGTGGGAAAGCGGGTTATCGGCAATTCGGATGTACGGTACGTGCTTCAATCACGGAAACCTAGACAAATAATACTCGTCTTAGACTTTTGTCCAATGACTTTATAAAAATAACAATTATGTATACATATGATGATTTTATAAATATGATGATGATCAAGTGGGATTCTACATTTTTACTCATTCATTATAGTGTTTATGTGTCGGAAATTTTCAAGACTAGTTCACTAGTTCACTTGTTTACATTTTGAAGCCCAATGGGCCTATTACAAGCCCAATACTATTCATTAGCCAAATTATACTTTTATTATCAGTATTATACTTTATATGTTGGGCCCAAATGGGTTAAGCCCAATAAATAAGTTTATAAGTGTTTTACCAAATTAGACGGGTTTATTGTCCGTTAAGGCTACTCCGGCCCGTTAATGTCTATATGTTGTAAAGCTCGGGTTTTATCGGTTTTTACTTGTTATATATGTTTATATATCAGTATGTGAGTTTATAAAAGTTTACATTAGACGGGTCCAACCGTCTAAGTTTTATTTAACAAAAACGTTAATCTTTCGGTTTTAGCCGAAAAGACGTAAAACTTAGTATATAGTTTTTATAACTTATAAAACTTACCAAACTACCATTTTTATATAATGTCCATTTATTTATCCTTATGCATTTTTATATAAATGAAATATATAAGTTAGTGGGTTTTAATTCACATTTTATACTATATTAGTTTAAGTGCTTATATAATAATATTAAACATTAATTTCACAAAATCAGTCCTAAAAATCTAGTTTACTAAAATCATCATATCTAGAGTTCTACTTGGAGATAGAACAAAAAATTTGTATCACAGAAACTAAATGATATGTGCTTCATTTTATTCCTTTATAGCTACTGATGAATATTTTATAAAATTCGTCCAAAACAGTGTACTCAGATTTGCACTCTAAACTTGTTTTGATCATATCTCACTCATTTTTATGATTCCGTTGCATGGCCAACTCTCAAATGTGTACAAGTCTCAATAATCACTGTATATCAATTCATCTATACCATTTTATCAGTTCATCATATGGTTATTTACTGTTTTTATACAGCGTACTAAATTAAGCAAGATTAACCACTTTTACATATAGTTTTTCATCTTTTTACCCATGTTTATCAACACTTGATCCCCACACAACATTTTTATCATCATATATTCATCATATACATATACAATAAGAAAGAAAATACATGATTACATAATCAAAATAACAAGAGGATAGGAAGAACAATCTCTATACCACCATTAGTGATGAAAAGATGAGTCTTTGATGAATAAGGCTTGGATTTTGATGGCAAAACTTATGATAAACCAATATTATCTTCAAGTCTACCAACCTTTATAAACTTCTCATGGAAAATCAGCCCTATGACACCAAAAAATCTTCTCCTTGGATGTTAGAATCACCTCCAATATTCAAAGCTTCAAAATAGCATCATCATGTGTATGAGTAACACATGATTTTATGGCTAACATAGATCAAATGAGGGTTGTTTTTGATGATGGTTGGACGAATTTTAGAGAGATGAGAGAGTTTGGTGAGTGGTTTGCATGAGTTACTAAGTGTGAATGGTATGAATGAAGTGGTTTTGGTGGTTTTGTGCTAAGTTAGCTTACATGTTAAGCTTATGCTAACATGTGTTAGCTTTCTAGCTAAAAGGGTGCCACATCTTATGATGTGGTGTCCTCTTTTGGCATTCTCTTTTGAGTGGGGGTGGGATAAACTTGTTTTGTCCCATCCCATTAATACATGGGTATTCTTCGATTCTAGTTTCCTCGATTTGCGTGCCCTCGGGTCGTTTTACCAAATACGTTTTTATAAAATATGAATCAACGACACAAAACGAATCTAATAAAAATTGTCTCATCAAAAACGGAGTTCAAATACGTAAATATGTAATCCTAAGGTTTCCGGTTTAGTCGTAAAGGACGTTAAATTATGAACGTAAGTCCTAATCTCTTCTCGTAAATTTGTGAGTTTATGAACCAACTCAAAATTAAAATCCCAAATAATATTCACGGATAAATTTATTTCCTGAAATGTCGGATTGTCACCAAAAACGGTGTATGTAAACGTAAGCACGTAACGTAGAGTCCTTTAGTTTAAACGTAGTCGATGCTACTTCAAAACATAAATCCAAATTTCTTCCGAAAAATAAGTGAGGTCATAATATAACATTAAAATAATGTTTTTAAATAATATTTGAGAATAAAATATAAACAATAAATTGACGGATTGTCACACAACATATTTGTCAGAAACCTTGTTTCTCAAGGCAGGGGCAACATACTTGGCAGGGGAAAAGGATTTTGCCCCTGCATTCAGAAGAATGGCTTTAGGTTGCATGTCCTTTAATGGATTTTCAGCCACTACCTCCATAGGTGCCTGACAGTCTTGATAAGTGTGATCAAAACTACCACATGTGAAACAAGGTTTGGTATTTATCACAAAGTGCTCTCCTAATTGGTGAGACTTTTAGTCATTCCAATTTCTCTGATTACCTCTAACAGACCTATACATACCAACATATTTAACAGTGGACTTAGAGGACTTTGATCCTATTTTAGATTTGGGTGAACTACTCTTAGAACTAGAATCCCTACCAAAAAATCCTTCTCTTGAAAAGAGAACAAGGTTATCAATTTTCCATTGTTTTAAAGAAATTTGTTCCTTTTCAAAGTCCCTAACAGCACTGGTTTTCACTAGTGGTTCATCATTAGGTATGTATGCACTTAAGTCAAATTCAATATCTTCCTTCTTCTTGAAACAAGAGAGACCAGTCCAGGACAAATCTTTTCTAGGAAAATGTGCATGAATATTAGCAGGTGGTGGTGGTATAGTAGCATGCTCATTTTTGATACCAAAACCTGTTTTGTCCCTAGGAGACTGTCCATTTTCAACTGCTTTATTTAAATCTTTAGAAGCTTTTCCAAATTTTTCAACAGTTTCATTATCTATCCTTTTATTCGATCTAAAAACTTCTAGTTCAGCAGTTAATTCCTTAATGGAATCACTGTTTTCTTTAGCATCGCTCTCTAAAATCACAATGCGATCTCTATAATCACATTCTCTTTGTTTATACTCTCTTATGGTGGACTATAGCTGTTCTAAAGCACGTTTGTAGTTATCAAGGTCATTGTCACAATTAATGTAATCAACTTTTATCTTTCTTATTTGATCATTCAATGACTCAGTATTTTTCCTACAAGCTTTAGTACAATATGAATCGTCATATACCTCATTGTCTGAGCTAGAGCTTGACATGGACATGAGAGCAAAATCTTCCTCTTTTTCCTCAGCAATCAAGGCTTGATATCTTTCAACACTCTCTGTCATGGCACTCCAATCCCATCCACCTGCTCCATCTATCCCCTGCATGGCTACCATAGCTTTAGCACCAGAATCATCATCCCTGCTTTCCTTCCTATAGCTGTTCCCAGTCTTAGGTCCTCTGCATTCCCTAGCAAAATGACCTTTCTTGCCACAGTTGTAGCATTCTACCTTAGTTTTGTCAAATCCAGCTACATCAGAAAGATTGATGGAGATCTTCTTTCCATACATCTTATAAAACCTGTTGGCTCTCATACTGAGTAGAGCCATGTTCCACTTGATGTCCATCTCCTCCAGTCCTTGCTTACTGATTTTACTCAGATCTTCATGTAACACAGTAGATCCTTGTGGCCCTTGGAATGCTATGAAAGCACAAGCAGTGTCAAGGCTGAAAATTGCAAGCCTTTCTTCATCATAAGATGATCCAGATCTGGTAGCAGGGGAATGAGTAGCAGGGCCAACTTAGATTCCACTGCCTTTGGAGATTTCACTGCTGTGAGATATGAAAGCCATGTTAGTAGGGGAATCAGTAGATCACTTGAATTGGTGGAGATGGTGCCTAATGACTTCATCTCATTGACAACACGCTCAAAGACTTTCAAGTTATTGTATATGTCATCAATATTCTTGTCATCTTTGTCATCCCTATTCTGCCAAATAGCTTTGTAGACAAACCATTCTTTCTGAAGACTATTAAGAAACCTGGTATTCACCTATTCTCTTGTCACTTCAATTTCAAAGAACTCCAACTAAGCCACCATATCTTGAAGCCCATTTTAAATAGCACCAATTGCTTCATCACCAATTGCTTTGAAAGAAGCAAATTGATCAAGCATTTGATTATTCTTCTTCTTCTTTGTGGCTTCATTTCCTCCAAAGGTTTTGGCTATTGCTTCCCAGAGTTCCTTAGCTGTTTTGTACTTTCTGAATCTTAACTGATGTCTATCAGGGAGGGCCAACAACAAGGAACTATGAGCCCTGACATCATGTCTTCTTGCCAATATTTCCTTGTCAGCAAGAGCAGCAGACTTCTTCTTGGCTTCACCTTTGGAGATTTCACCTTTATCTTCTCCCTTACCATTATCTTCAACCTGCACAGTCTTTGGAATTTGAGAGCATTGTTGTTGGTTGGGGATGAATTAGAATCTGAAGACATGGTTGATGTTGATTGTGTGAGATGTTTTGTTCTTGGTTTAATCAAAGTTTCTCAACAAGCTCTTATACCACTTGTTGATCCCAAACTCAGATCTTAAACCATAGCTTGTTTAAGGGTCGTGATAGATAGAATAGATTCAATCTAACACTAGAGAAACTTTGCAATACAAAGTAACTAAACAAGATGCGGAATGTAGTGTTTAACACAAGAACAAATGATTAAAGCAAATGTTAAATTTTAATATATCAGAGATATACGAATACCCAATAATGGTATTAGGGTTACAAAAACCTTAATGTATGAAATGAAAGACAATAGAGAAAGACACTCTTTGCATGATAACCTAGTGGGTCCTTTTATAGTACAAGGACTTACGTACAAGATTACTACTAACAAACTTGGAAAGTATCTCTGAGTAGTAACAGAAACGCGTTATAATCTATTCCAAGTTTATCTCTAGCAGCAGGGTCTATGACTTCAGCTGGGGAACCAATCCCTCTGCGTTTGTTATATAGCAGGGGGAACTTACTCTAGTAGGGGAACCATTGACCAACTAGCAGGGGGTAATGAATACACTTATATTTATTCCCAACAGGATACATCATCTTCTAGCTCCGGAAAACATGGGAATTAATTACCAAGTGTGTAGATTACACGTGCCATGAAAAAGCCCCAATATTTATTTACAGCTAAGGTTTGGGTGAATAGTAACTTGGTTTTTACAGGTTTAGGGAGAAAGAAGGTGAAGTTACATAGGTATCATCGAGATGAGTAAATAAGTGTGTGGGTGGGTGAATGAATGATAAATGGTTTTGACTGAAACGTTTATTTATCTTGTATCAATGTTTGACCTATTGGGTTTACAAAAGTCCAAATTAAGTTCGTACCATTTATCACATGAGAAGTAATGGGCTTATAGCCCATGAAAATCAATCCGTCACTTTTATGGGCTTTTAACAAAAAATTTGAATATCATAGCATCCTTATTGGGCTTTTGGGCCCAATACCCAAATGTGGGACCCAAAAGCCCATTTATCTTCATAAAAGATTAAATCCACTAGAATCGAGCTTGAATTTGGCTTTGTTGATCTTTTCTTTAAACTCGTGCTGATTTTGCCAGTTTTCGCGAACTTCGGTACCTACATACACTAAACAAAAACAAATGTATTCAAGGCCATATTTAAAACATTTTATGCATTTATTTATTGTTTATTGATAAAATTGATATGAGTAATTTAGCTCATATCAATTTTTCTTTTACTTGCTTGTGGACAAGCAACCTCTTAAGTGTGAGGGGGTTTGCACCTTTGGCGATTTCGTATATAAAAAAATAAAAAACCCAAAAATATTTTTCTTTTACTTGCTTGAGGACAAGCAACCTCTTAAGTGTGAGAGGTTTGCACCTTTAGCCATTTCCTATAAAAACCAAAAAGATTTTCAATTTTTCATAGAATTTTAAAAATTTTCTTTTCTTTTAGAACCTATGTATTTTGTTTAAACTTTATATTTATTTTATTTGCTTGAGGGAAAGCAAAGTTTTTATTTTACTTGCTCGAGGACGAGCAAAACGTAAGTGTGAGGAGATTTGATAACGCTCAAATCTAACATATTTATAGGAGCGTATTCATGGTGTTTATGCATATATTTATGTGATTATTATGAACATATGATACTTAATGAAGCTTATTTGTTATTGTAGGTTCATCAATGGTTACATCATGAGAAATGAAGAAAAGACGAGTATTGGAGGTGAAAGAATGAACGAGACATGAAAGTGTAGCTCTCGTATGATAAATAATACAAAGAATAGGAGTCTTGGAAGTTTAGAGGAAAGAAGGAGGAAGAAATAAAGAAGAAGGACTAGAAAAAGGAAATGTGGAAGATGGCCAAGAAGCCACCAGCATGGCTGAGAAGCCAGCAACACGAGAGAAGCCACCAGCACGAGAAGAAGCCACCAGCATCTCCCATGGCTGCCACTTCTCCAAGTAAAACTTCAACACCTCCATTACTTCACCTTGCTCACCAAGTTCAGCCATAACTCTATTCCATCTCCTCCAAGCTTCGTTAAACCCTCATTTACAACCCTTGGAGCCAAAGAAAACTACTTGGTGGCCAAGGAGAATTCACTTATAAATAAGACCCATATGGTAGTGTTTATAATCATCTCACCTATCCATCTAATTATCCCTCGAATCATCATCTATCCCATCTTCATAATTCTGTGATTTTGACATCACCCCTTACCAAAGTGGTGAGGGGTGGAATTGGTAGCCATGTACATCTTATAAGACATGGAAGATGTAGAGAATAAAGCCATACACCATAAACAATTCAATCTCCAACAATCCTTATTCCCAAACACCCCAAAGGCTCTATACTCGCACCAAGAGGTTGATGCCCAAGAAGGCTATGGGTAGGATGTATTGTACTTTGGTTGTTCATTTGGTTAGAATCATATGGATACTTTGTTGCTATGGATTCTAGTGTTTGGTAAATTCTTCTTTATTATTCAATGTAGTTTATGTTCATGTTCATGGTGATTCTAATGTTTTGTGATATTGTGAATGTTGTCTTGATACTTGTATTGTTCATATGAAACTAGTGATATATGGATGTTTGGATTCTATTAGTGCTTGTCATTGGATTATGGTGATAACATTATATTTGGTTGAATTGGAACTTGTTCTTGTTTGTCAATTTGGTTAATCATTGTTGAGTCTATATGTCAGAATTATTCTCAACATGGTTGATTTCAATTTGTTAACCGACTAATGATTTGGTCTTGTGCTTGTAAAGATTGTGCAAGAGACTTAATAAGCATAACAAGTAATGGTTTAATCTAGATTATAGGTCGAAAGGAGTCTTTTGAATATATTGTTCTAATTATCTTTCAAGTAAATGGAACTTATCAAATCGATAACCAAGTCTATGGGTCGAAAGGATTCTTGTTGTTATTGCTTTAGACATAAGGCTCATGAGTGACCACTTGATTGAGAATTATGTATATTTGATTTATAAAGCACTAGTGTCTTATTATTGGTTCTATAGGTCGAAAGGATTACCTTTAATATGTTTTCCAAACTATGTATCCTGATGTCCATGTGATCATTTGACTATACATGTATGTTCTTTGTGTGCTTGTGCCTTTAACGATTCTCATGGTGGTGTGTAGGTGACAATCATACTTACATTGTTACAAAAAAATAACTCTTGAGTATAACCAAGTCCCGTGGGACGACCTTGACTTACCAATCTAATTGCAACATGACTAGAGTATACTTGCTAGAATTTTTGTTCCTAATTAATATCGGTAATTCTTGTTTATAAATTTAAAACCCAATGTGTGGATGAACGCATCATGTTTTTGGCTTCTTGCCAGGGATTTGTATTTGCACTTCTTAAATATCTATGTCCGGTACACACATCAGTGACATCAATGTCACGTTATGTGAAGAAAAATAACTAACTTCGTCTGCAAGAACCACATCGCTCATCCCTTCCAGTATAGCAGCTCGGCCAGGGGGCACGATGTTGTCCAAAAAGCTGGAACAATCAAACGCACCGGTAAACTCTGATGACACGGGCAACTCCCAGTCTGGAGCAAACACTGGGTCCTGAGGGAATGCGCTTCCCCCCACTGTTGAAGTCTCCTTTTGGGGGAAGGCGCAACATCAACCTTCGTAGAGGAATTTTCCTGGTCATCGCTGTTACAAGAAAGCAGAGATTAGAGAAATAAAAGGAGGCATTGGGCGGTAGTACTAAAGTAAAGACAAGTGTTTACCTTAAGTTTATGGTGGCAGGGGGAGTTCGTGGAGGAGTCCTTGCGGCATCCTCCTCAATATTTTCTTCCGTCCCGCGCGCCTCTATCAATGAGGGCCCAGCCCCCGTGCGAGCGGTTTTACGCGAAGCTGTAGGGGGCTTCTTCGCCTCTTCCCCAACACAATAGAGTTCTCCTCCTCAAATACTGAGAGGCGAGCTCAACATCCTAAGTAAAATTATCTGACGATAATGAAGATATAAGAAACGGTGGGGGTGGTGGTTGTTGTACTAGTGGTTGTTGTTGTGCAGGTGGTTGTGGTGACTGCTCTGTACCGGTGTCTTCATGTTCTTGCGGAAGCCTCCCCGACCTCCAGATCCATGGTGTTCTTGTGTGCACGCTCCTGCAACGACTCTTCATTTTCATCCTTGGGGCGGGTGTAGACTATGAAATCATCAGGGAAAGCACCGCGAACCAGGTCGAGTATGTCCTTTGCTGTGCAACGACAAAACAAACTAACAAGAAAACAAAGGTTTAGTTTTTCAGATAAAGATGGTACTTACAGGAGGATATGAAGAACACGGGAAGAACCACTAACCCTGGTCACTCTAGGTACGGAAGACAGGTATCTGCTGTACGCCACAGATGACTGCGCGACTCAGTCCGAGAATAACCAACAAAGCCTCCGGGTACGGTTACACGGGAATGCGGTTGTTATTCAAAGTCTCCGCGGCCCCAATATTGTAGGAATTAGGGCCAGGTGTTGGGTCCTTCCTCACCGTTCCAGGGTTCAAAAAAGGGAAATGGAAGGGAAAGGCAGCTTCGTCAACCCAGAAGAATCTGTCATTCTAGTCCTTTAGGGAATCTATTTTCCCATCATAACATTGCATCCCGCTCTTTCGCTTAGCGAAGGAAACCCAATCATTGGCTAGTTGCCATTATAGAATGCACAAAATACATCTACAGTCGGTTCTATGTCTAGGGTACGATAATTAATTTCAAAATTCGAAATTTTGGCTGCCCCTATGCAATGCAATTGAGATACGTGGATCTCTTAATGCATTAAAACGATGATAAGGAAGCACGGCATGGGCGCTGATTCGTGTAGTCAAAAAATCGGGTATATACTCCTATTTTCCCCCTGGAGCCTGCCTAATATTATGTCGGGGGTTGGGCACTTCTGGCTGTAAATAGTTAGGAATATAGTGTTACGTCGTGAACTGGTCAAGTTCATCTATGGTGAGGAGCGAAGTAATTTCGTGAAGTTGTTTGACCATGATGTCGCGGATAATATAAATCGGCAGCGAAGATTACCTTTGAAGGAAGTTGAGGTTTTTGAAAAAACGTTAATGGAGTTTTGAGAGTTTAGAAGTGGTGAAACATGTAGAGGGGGCGTCAAGGATATATATATAGCCTTTCTAAATTACTGTTCAGTGCTTCGATCTGCGCCACATGTTACCCACTTGCTAAATCAGACGGTGGAAGACGAAGGGGTAAAAATGACGTGGCAAACGCTTTTCCCAGGTTTCGAGGAGGTTAGGTAAAAGGGGGATGAATGTCTTCTTGGTGAGAATGTTTGAATTATTATTGGATACTCGTGTGTGGTCTATGCGCATGTTGGTTTTTGAACGCTTAGAAGATTGAAGTCTAGTAGCCGCGACTAGAACCTGCGACCACTAGACTAGGGGGACATGATGACGTATAGTCCCTAGTCGGTCTGGATAGTCTGAATCACGGGTACTACCCGTATCCATCAGGAGTGGATTGATATTTATGTGATGTGCGCGCAGCCCAGGAGGCCCGGTAAGTCGTTGTCGCACATACGGTTCATTACTTAACCGTGTCCTCGTCGCACTACGACAATATCAAACAAGAATATAATCTATCTTATGATTATATTCGCCTAAAGAAAGAGGATAATACACTTACCTCAGTTATGTGATAAGGATCAATCTATTTTGAATCATTATCTCTTCCTTAGGCCGCAAGAATAGGGAGCCCAGCTAGGACTCTTACGAGCATAAAAGGAACCCCCACGGTTCCATAAAGGTACGATACACCCAATACCCTAAACCCTAACATACTCAATTCGATTACTTACTCTCAGTTGGAGTCTAATCATGGGTCACAAACCTACGGTAAGCCTGACAATGTCTGTTTTTAGTGCGCAAGGTTCTAAAAAAGTTTCACTTGGTGCAAGAGCCGGAGTCCACAAGACCCTGAATTAAGCCTAATTCGGGCCAAGCTTGGTCCATCCAACTTTTGTATCAACACGTTTCACGTACTCGAAATGTTGGGTCAAAAGTTGATGAGTAAAACACTATTGTTGGGTCTACTAGATGTAGATCTTGCAGCCTGTCAGGAACGATGAACGACTTCTGTAATCACAAGTCTATTCACAGAGAGACTCTATACACAATATAAATACAGAATACAAATATAATAAAGAAGAACAGAATAACTAGAAAGACTTGATACTTTCTAAGGATTTCTAATATTGATAATGACTAGAACTACGTTTGATGAAGGTGTGTCTAACCCTTCTGCCTAAGGTTCCTTTTATACTACAAGGAAACCCTAATACAACATTAAACAAAACGTGTAAAACTGATATGCATATCCTTTCCTAACATATCTCATGCATATCCTAACAGAATAATAAATAAATAATAAAGTTTGACTTTGACTAGGACCAGGAGCACGACTTGCTCCTACTACTAGGACTAGGAGGAACTACATACCTCCTAGTCTACCTATTACATTTAACTATTCCAATGGTCCTAACAATCCTCCCCTAAACTTGAATTTGACCTGTTGAGTTCAAGTTTCCTGGTAAAACGTGCAATAAGGCTCGAGGATTGAATCAGCAAAAGAAATAGCAGCATCAGCAAGATAAGTAATAGAAGAACCGCCGCAACATGGAACACTAGAAGCTTCTCAAAAGCTTGAAACAAATCAGCATCGTGTTGAATCTTTACAGCAACATGAGCAGATTTGATGAGCCTTTACCAAGTAGCTACTCGCTCTTGGGCTAGCCAGTCTTTCTGGTGGAATAAGCATCACCCTGGGAGACCAGAACCCAGCCCAACTCTTAGAACGTGAATCAATGGTGAGTGGGAGTACCCTGATGATTTTAGGCAAACCATCACAACCGTCAACGTATTTGATATGTCTTTACCAGAAGTCGTACCCTTCTGGACTCGCCAACTCTTAGCAATGAAGCATCGGTGAGTTGAAAACCCTATAGCTTTAAGCAAGCTATTACAGCTATCAACGGATTTGATAAAATCTTTACCAAGAGCCGTAACCCCTTGGATTAGCCACTTTTCAGTCTAGGACCATGGCAAGTGAAAACCATCCAGTTATGGGTAACCTGGCAACCATCAACGGATTTGAGAATCACACCAGGAGCCTTACCCTTAAGGTGAATCAACTCTTTCGTGTCAATTAGACATGGCTAGTTGAGGACCATTTGTTGTAAGGACCAAGTCCAACACCAGATGAAACCAGTAACCAACACAAGTACAACGCAGCAACTAGAACCCAAAGTGTGAAGCAACAGATGGTATTATATTCACAAGTGTAAAATCCATGATGTGTTAAAAGTATAAGCATATATTATATAAAAAGTATATTTTTTTTTGTTTTTATTAAATTTTGTTTGTTTTTGTTTTTTTTTTAACTATAAGGAATGAAAGTCACCAATCACTGTACATATTGGTGAAAAGAATGTCAGTATGAACAAATGAACAAAAACACAAAACATAAAACTTACAAACCAACATATCACAAACCATTTCAGAGACCAGAAGCAGCCATCTTATCCGCTTTCAAACGAGCTTGGATCCCTTCCACCAAAGCAGTTGCCATAGAAGACTCATTCCCGGAGGGGGCATTAGAAATCTGCAAGTGACAAGCCAACATAGCCTCCATCGAAGCAATCGTCAACGGATAATCCAAGTCTGTGAGCATGAAGACCATATGACCAGATTCCAACTCTAACATATGCACACCACATCCCGCATATAACTTCCATTGCTGAATAACCCATTACAGCTGATCCTTCCAGATACCAGAAATAGGAGCATGGGGAGGGGCATCAAACATCATCTTTAAATCAACCAATACTCGCAGTCCAGGCCAGGAAGACACAACATTAGGATCATCAGGCATGCCGGTATCCACAAACCCATATAAAGCCATAAGATCCTTACGATCCGCCCAAGACAAAATACCTTGCAGACCCGAATCAAACGTAACAGACCCATCACTAAGAGTAATCCTATGTGATACCGTACCAGGAAGAGTCGTGGAATGCGCAACCGTCCAACCAGTGATATATCCATTACCCAAAGGCAAATCAGAGTCACTATCAGAAGCTGCATCAATAAGATTTTCGGGAGCACGCTTCTCATAGGGGACCGTCTTGCCACGTCTAACTCGTCTAGCCAATTTCTTACGCATGGAACGGCGAGGAGTGGGATCACTAGGTGAGGGTTCAACCTTAACTTTTACCTGAGCAGCAGGAGTGGGAGCAGGAGAAGTAGACTCAATAGTTTGCCCACCCAAGGGATCAACAGGAGCCGCACTAGAAGAAGAAATAGGTTCAGAACCAGGAACTGGTGGTGATGGTGATGCCATAGCAGGTGTAGCAGTAGGGGTGGTTGTGGTAGCAAAGGTGGTGGTGGTAGCATGTGTGGTGGTGGTAGCAGGACCTGAAGAAGAAACTGGAGGAGCAACCAAAGGAGTAGGGGTGATACCAACAGTAGAAGCAACAAAAACCGATGGAATAGCAGAAGAACCAGGAGTAGTATCAGACGTAGGACCAGTAGTAACAGCAGGTGAAGAAGTGGTCACCACACGAGGAGAAGTACGATAAATAAATCGCTCCGGAATGGGGGTGCTCTGATGCTTGACCATACGTTCATAGAGTGCCTTAAGCTCATCAAAATATAAAGCTTTAACCCTGTCCCACTTCCAACCAGTAGTGAAATAGGCAGCTGACTGATACTTCACATAACGCTGCATCTACTTTCGTTCCTCAGCTCTCGACAAAGGTCGGTTTTTACGCTTCTCACGAAGCTGTGCAGCAAGCGCCAACTGATGCTTGCGCATAAACACCATGGCTCGAGGAATACAGTTATGCTCATCCACATCCGAGCCCAAAAGATCAGTGAACTGGGAATAATCTTTGGTAAGAATAGTCAACACCTGCATCCAATCGCTATCATTCCAATGCATTGCATCATGCTGCACTTGTTCACATCTCTCCTGTTGAAGCGCTTCCTCCTCATCCCGAGTAGCTTGATCAATTTCGGCTTACATCCTTTGAGCAGCCTCCTCACCTAACCTATCCTCCTCAAGTTGTCTGCGTGTACGCTTGCGAGGTGGTGAGGGAGCATCAGTCATTGGGGCCATCCCCTTTTGATCATGAGAGGAACCAACATTAGAACCAGCAGTAGGACCAGAATCACCTACCATCGGTGTGGGAACAACAGCAGGAGAAGGAACACTGGAGGAAGTCGGAGGAACCGGAAAATCATCATACAATTTATCAGCAAAGGCAGCCTTTGCCATCAAAGTCAAACCATCCTCAACACGATCCTTAACCTCCTCATCAGAATCAGAGTGAACCACATGCTTCTTTCGTCGTCTTTGCTGAGTTTCCAAGGCTTTGATGCGATCAGCCATGGGAAGAACAAATTCCCTAGTAAGCTTCCGGTGTTGATTCAAATTTGCTTCCAAGGAAAGAATCCGTGCATGATACCTGTGCATAAGATCAAGTAAAGAAGTAAGTGTAATAGGCTCCTCCGCTTGCCCACCAAGAGGACTTGGGTCAGGGAAGGCGTCATTGGAGCCAGAAGCAACAGATGGGTCAACATTAGGAGCACTAGCACCAAAAGGCTTATCAGAAGAGTGTGGAGCAGGACTAGGAGGGGGAGTCTCCACAAATGGAGACGTATGTGGTAATGAAGAAGGAGAAAACTTGGAAGTGGATGGCCTTTCAACCACCACCTCCTCAACCGGCTCTTCCTCAACCACATGAGTTGCACCACCAGCATGATCCTCCTCCTCCATTGGGTCATCATCTAGTTGAGGTTCCTCCTCGGCTTGTTCAACCAGAGGAACAACAACTTCAGGAGGACCCTGAGCCAGCCCCAACATGGCCTCAGTAAGGGGCCTCCACTCCCCGCTAAACCCATGGACCATATTATAATACACTTTGGAAGTAAGCTTAGAAAGAACATGTTGAGCCCTATCACGAGGTATACAAACAAGTATCTGCTGAAAAACCTAGGATACATCAGAAACTTCTTCCTAGAACCAGCACTAGACAGATTGCTAACCATCCCCTCAAACAAATAACGAGAGAAATTAAAAACCCTACCCTGTGCTAGTATAAGAGACCAGTAGCCAAGGGAGTAGGAAAAGCATCCCAACTCCCAGACTTGGGACTTAAAAAATGAATCAGAAAATGCACTAGAAGCTTCCATTAGGGGGAAAACCTATTCTTCTGGAAGTTAAACTTCCCCCCATGATTATACCCAATAGCAGCTATCCCCTCCAACACCTCCGCATTGGGGATGGAAACAACACCACCTTCATCTTGAAGATGAAGGGAACTACAAATAGAAGCCTCAGAAACCACGTATGAATGGCCATCTATGGTAGCAAGGAGTTCACGTGGACGACCAACCACAACCACAAGACGAGTAGATGCCCAAAACTGACGAATGATACTATCATAAATAGTGGGACATACAGTAAAAGCATACCTTAGGTTTGAAGCCTCAATGAAGTCCAGAATGTCAGTGAAATCATCACGGTGTGGACCATCTCCTAGATAGGCGACCTTGTTGTGAGCAGGTTGGTATACCAGGGCAGCCATGGATCTTGATTTTGTGTTAGGAATGGAATGGAAGATGATTTTGTGTTAGGGTTGAGAGAGTAGGATCGGATTTGTGTGTGTTATGAGTGAGATGAATGAGTCAATGGGGGTTAATTGACCATAAATAATGGTGGGAGTAACTATTCATTGACTCCTAATAATGGGGGGTTGCCCTTTCAAATTAGACAGTTATTACATAGTAACCACTTGCCCCTTTTAACATTATTTCCAAATTCCAATTTACCAAAGTTAAATAAGAGTATAAATACCAAAATTTGAATGCCTTGACTAAAAGTCAAAGCGCACAATGGTCAATACTAGAAGCAAAATGTGGTCAACAGAAGTCAATAAGATGAACAGTGTCCCAGACCAGTACCAGAAGCCAACCACCACTTGACAAAGAAGGATTTTTATCCACCATAAGCCAACCAATAATGACTAGAAGCTAACCAATGAGGACTAGAAGCCAGTCATGAAAGAATATAACCACCAGAAGTGAGCAAAAGCCTCCACCAGGATTAACACACACCACCAGAACCAATGCAATATGTTGTTAAAATCTACCAATATGTTAGTCTGGTGCAAAGTAATATGTACACGAAGCCTCCCCTTAGGCTTAGCCTCCCCTCAATCCTAGACCTCAAGGATTGACCATCCCAATGTGAACCACCAAGTGGTTGAACCGAGGACCATCAAAGGCTTTTGTAAACAAATAAGCAACATTATCATCCGTATGAACTTTAAGAACCTGTATCAACTTCTTCTCATTGGCATCCCGTATAAAATGGTGCCGAATTTCAATATGCTTTGTACGTTGATGAAAAACAGGATTCTTCACAATGCAGATAGTACTTTGATTGTCAATGAAAATTTTGGTGTTCATAAAATTGAACCCATAATCCAACATCTGGTTTTGGATCCACAATACTTGTCCACAACAACTAGCAGCAGCAACGTATTCAGATTCTGTTGAAGAAGTAGCTACTATCGTCTGTTTCTTGCATTGCCATGAAATTAGTCGTCGACCAAAAAATTGACAACCACCAGTAGTAGATTTTCTATCATTATTAGCACATGCATAGTCACTATCACTATATGCTTCAAGAACAAAAGGTGATTCTTTAGGATACCACAAGCCCAGTTTAGGTTGAGCCTTGATATACTTGAAAATCTTCTTAACTGCATTCAAGTTAGAAACCGTTGGAGCCACCTGATGTCTAGAACAAGCACTTACTGCAAACATGATATCCGGACGTGATGCAGTCAAATACATGAGTGAGCCAATCATAGACCTGTACATGTGAACATTGACCAGGGGATCTGGCTCATTCTTGAGTTTGACTTTAGCAACTTAATAAGGAGTTGCTGCTGGTCGAAGAGGATCCATGTCAAACTTCTGAAGGATCTCATGAACATATTTATCTTGACTTATGAAGATCCCATCCGACTGTTGCTTGACTTGAAGACCAAGAAAGAAGGAAAGCTCTCCCATAGCACTCATCTGAAACTCGCCTTTCATCAAGTGTTCAAACTCATCACACCATTCCTTCTTAGTAGAACCAAAGATAATGTCATCCACATAAACCTGAACAAGGATAATGTCCTTGGTATTCCTCTTAAGAAATAGTGTTTTGTCAATAGTACCTCTTCTATAGCCATTCTTTAACAAGAAAGTTGAAAGACGCTCATACCAAGCTCTAGGAGCCTGATGTAGTCCATACAGAGCCTTGACCACCTTGTAAACTTTCTTGGGATGAAGTGGATCTACAAAGCCCTTAGGTTGAGTGACATACACTTCCTCATCAATCGTGCCATAGAGAAATGCACTCTTGACATCCATCTGAAACACCGTAAAGCCCACATAAGAAGCAAAAGCCAAAAACAGACGAATAGCCTCAATCCTTGCAACCGCAGCAAAAACTTCAGTGTAGTCAATGCCCTCTATTTGAGTGTGGCCCTATGTGACAAGCCTAGCTTTATTCCTCACGAAAATTCCCCGTGCATCCTTCTTGTTCTTGAGAATCCATTTGGTATTGATTGCTGTCTTTCCATCTGGTAAGTCAACTAGAACCCAAACATTCCGAAACAAGAATTGCTACATTTCCTCCTGCATAGCCTCCACCCAACTTTGATCCTCAAGAGCATGAGTCACCGATCTAGGTTCCACCTGTGAAAGAAAACAAGCAAACAAACAGTGTTGAAAGTCCGTATGATTATTACGCTTTTGATCTTCAATATAGCTCACAAGAGCATGATGATCAGACGTGGCCTTCTTATGCATCCTGCGTGTCTTGACAGTAGAACCAGGATCTCCAATGATTTGAGTGGTAGGGTGATCTTTGTGTGATTGCAAGACTGGATTGGAAGCTACTTCCACTTCTGGTGCCAAGTTATTGAGATCCCTAACAAAGTCAGCATCATATGAAGCAGCGTTGAAAATGCCATCTACTGGTTGTTTATGAATATCATCCAGCTTGGTAGAAGACTTCTTTTGATGGTTCCCCAAATCAGAAGGACTGGAGAATCGAGTATGTGAAGCAGACTCACTAGCTGGAGTACCAATAGGTGATAAGCTAGCACTAGGAGCAGAAGATGGGGTACTAGGAGCAGCTTTGTCAGTAGGCGTATTCAAGGGAAACTCAAAGCCACCTTGAGTAGCTGCTGTAGTAGCTTCTTGTTGTTGTTTGAGTAGGGTGTCAAGAGCTACTTGGGAATCCAGTACATCCAATGGAGTTGCATCACTAGGAGGAGTAGGAGAAACTGTGGTGGAGTAGGATGGAACCACAAAAATATCATCCTCGTCATCTGAGTCAGAAAGACTAGAAGGAACACCTGTACTATAAGTTGCAAACACTTGTGGACCTGCATCATGGTTAGTTTTGAGACGAAAATATCCTAATGAATCACTAAGATAATCAAGATCAAAATACCATTCAGGACCCTTGCCTTGGATGTTTGACTTCTCTTCAAAATACTTGAGATTTATAGTTTCAATGACCCGCTTGGCTTGGAGATTGTAGACACGATAAGCCCGAGAGTGAGCTGAATATCCCACAATGTATCCTTCATCTGCCTTGCCATCAAACTTCCCCAAATAGTCACTAGTATTCAGAATGGTGACAGGACACCCAAAAGGCTTCAAATGAGCAATATTAGGAACTTTGGCCGTTAGAAGCTCATAAGGAGTCTTCTTGTGAGGATTGGTAATAGAAACTCTATTCAAAACATAACTTGCAGTATTAACAGATTCTTTCCTGAACATGGTTGGAAGCTTGGAGTCGGCAAGCATTGTTCTTGCTGCTTCTATTAGTGTCCTGTTCTTTCTTTCTGCCACGCCATTCTGTTGAGGAGTTCTTGCTGCACTATAATCTCTTTTGATGCCCTTAGCATTACAAAGTGCTATGAGGTCTTTATTTTTGAACTCAGTTCCATTATCACAACGAATACCTTTAACCTTCTTGGACAACTGGTTCTCTATAAGGGTAAGAAAATCTCGTAGAATTGAGTAGGTCTCGCTCTTGGCAGCCATGAAGAACACCCACGTGAACATGCTATATCCATCAGTTACCACTAGACAGAATTGTTTGTGGTCAATGCTCCTAATGGAAGTAGGACCAAATAAATCCATGTGTAGTAGCTGCAATGGTCCAGTAATAAGACTAAGAGCAGTAATGGCCTTGAAGGATGCTTTATGATGTTTGTCTTTGCTGCAAGCAATATAATTTATATCATTTCTAAATGACTTGGGAGGTAAACCAGAGACCAGATTCAGAGTTTCTAGCTTGTGAATGGTCTTAAAGTTCACATGCCCCATCCTTCTGTGCCATTGAGTGGCTTCGTCTTTTGAGGCTTTAGCAACCAAACATGCTAGTTGACCAGTAGGGTTGACTTCATTCAACTTGATGCTATAGAGATTGTGTCTTCTAGGGATTCTGAGCAGAACCTGTGAGTCATCTGGAAGTTTAAAGTCTTTGGAGAGCACAAGTGCATCAGTATCCGTAAAGAGAACAAACTGCTTCTTGTCACAAATCTGAGAGACAGATATCAAGTTGAAGTGCTGAAGTGCTTCCACATAGTCGACCTGCTCAAAATTTAGATTAGGCGTCTGAATTGTTCCTTTGCTAGTGATCCTGACTTCACCTCCACCAAAATAGACCTTTCCGCCTTGAAATGGTACAAAGTTAGAGAGAAGACTTTTATTGCCTGTCATGCTCCTAGAGCAACCACTATCAACAATTCCTAGACTAGGATCTTGGTATGGAGTAACCTACAACAACAAGATAAAAATGCAATCGTTAGTGTCTTAAGGGGACCCAAACCTTTTCAGGTTTGATCCTGCCTTGTGGATCTTTAGTAGAGAGCCAAGAAGATTGATGAGATCCACCGTTGTTCCTTGGTTGTCTATGCATCATATGGGTATTATTGTTTGACCAAGAACAACCTGCTGAGGGCTTAACAACAGTTCCCAAACTTCCCAAACCAAAATACATGTGGTCAAAATTATGTGGATAAATTGGATTAAAATTTTGAAAATAGTTACTGGTGGTTCTATTTGTTGTTAATCCAATGTTTCTCCAATGATCAGAAGCTAATGGAGAGGACCTTCTAGAAGAAGAAAACGATTGAGCACTAGGATTGAGTCTTCTAGAAGTATATGGAGTAACTCCTGGTGGACCAGGAGCTGGAAATGCTTGATGAGCAGAAGCATGTGTGTCATAAAAATCACAATCTTTAATCAAATGAAATGCACTTCAACAAACAAAACATGTTTTAATCGACCTTTTATTAGAATGACATTGTTTCATACTGCTAATATTATTACACACAATTCTAGGAGAATCAATCTTCCTAGGACTCAATAAACCAGGACCAGACACAGTTGACTTAAAAGTAACTTTCTCTTCACACTTCCTAGCACTAGTAGCAGCATGATCATTCTTCTTGGAACTTGTAGGTCTTGACTCTTCACTTGAACCACTTGATGCAGAGTCACTGGCTTTGTCAATGAAAGTACACGAGACAAAGTCATTAGAATTAGTAGAACTTTTTGGGGACTCATGCATCTGTGATCCATCCAAGTCATTATGCCTAGAGGTGGGCATGAAAGTTCCAGTAAGAGGGGGAGGGACAACATGCATTTCTGCTGCTGGTTTAAACCTATTGTAACTAGTTTCTCCCTCTTCCTCTTTGTCAGCATCCAACACACTTGAAAAAGATAAATCAAACACATCTTCTGAATCAATATATTTATCAAATCCTAACCCTCTTTTAGTCCTACCAGACATGCTACTATCGATTAATTTTGAAAGATTTTTAGGTGCCTTTTGCCATTTTTCAAATCTCAACATTGTAGCATCTAATCTTTCTTGCATCTCCTGTTTTTCTTTGATACTGGCATCTTTTACCTTTTCTAGTATATTTAAGCATATTAGTTGTGTTTTCTAAATCGATGCTAAGTATCATAATTTTATCCTCATACTCACGTTGAGTATCTTGTAGCCACCTCTTTTGTTGTTCCAATGTGTTTAAAGAAGCCTTATAGGCTTGAACCTCTAAAAAATACTTATCATTCTGATCATTTACTTCTTTAAATTGGGACAACAATTCTGAGTATTTATCATGACAACCAAGAGGACAATGTTGTACCTGAGGTGATATGCCCATAAGAGCAAACTCGTCTGCTTCTTCTGCATCAGATAGATTCCCAGCAATCATTGCAAACACGTCAGTTGAGGATTCAACTGATTCCAAAGTGGTAGTCTGATGATCATTCCAGTTGAGCATAGAGTCAACAGATACCAATGCCTTCTTGTCATCTTTTACCTCCTGAACCTTAAAAGCTGAGTACCTGCTCTTCTCCTGGTCATTCTTACTAGGGCATTCCCTTGCAAAGTGACCTTGCTGCTGGCAGTTATAGCATCGAACATTACTTCTGTCGAATCTTGCTGGCTCCCGTGGGTTGTAATTGAATTTTCGACCTGCTTTCTTCTCAAACTTGTGAACCCTAAGAGTGAGCATGGGCATCTGCCATTTAAGATCCATTTCATCCAGGTCAAGTTTATCGACCTGTTTGAAGTCATCAAAAGCAAGTTGTTGTTGAGCATTAACATCAGCCACAAAAGAATGAAGAACGACTTCTACCATACTACCAGAATTGGCAGTAGGATCAGGAGCAGAAGTATGCTGAAAAGTATGTTGAGAAGACACAGTATTGCTTGGGCTACTAGCATACGACATGGGACTGGATGCCATGGAACTCACAAAGGCAGAATTAGCAGGAGTGGGAAAAGAATCACTTGAATATCCTCTCACATGAGGTTCAAAAGTTTTGAGCTTATGAAATAGATCATCAAAATTGAGATAGTCAAGCCCACCTTTTGCTTTGAGAGAGATTACCACCTGATTCCATGAGTAGGGTAAGGCTCTAAGAAACCTTGCATTAATATCACCATCGTCAGGCTTTGACCGAAGTTGATTCAATTGGCTCAATATCTTTTGGAACCTGTCATACCCGTGATGTAAACCTTCAGTTTCTGAGATTTTGAATTCTGTGAATTCATCTCTCAGCATGGATCTTCGCATTTTCTTTGACTCCTCATTCCCACCAAACCTTGTTTTAATTCCATTCCAGATCTCTCTAGCATCATCCAAATGGTAGAAGTCACCCATGTGATCATCAGGAAGAGATTGAAGCAAAATAGTTTTTGCTTTGACCTCCTTCTGAATGGCTATGATTTCTTCATGAGTTTTTGGGTCAAGAAGAGTAATATTACCATTCAGAATAACCTTCCAAAGGTCTTGATCAGTATTGGTGATCCACCATTCCATCTTCATTGCCCAGCTATCATACTCGTCCTTTTTCAGAAGAGGGAATTTATCATTTGTGTTGGAAACCGTAGCAACGATCTGCTGAGGTGGCACAGTTTTAGGAGTGCTGTCTTCTCCTGTTTGAGTAGAAGTTGAGGCAGACATGATAAAACAAAAATGTCAGTAATAAGAAAACTTGTTCTTCTAGTATAGAGACCCTCCTAGGCTCTGATACCACTTGTTGGGTCTACTAGATGTAGATCTTGCAGCCTGTCAGGAACGGTGAACGACTTCTGTAATCACAAGTCTATTCACAGAGAGACTCTATACACAATATAAATGCAGAATACAAATATAATAAAGAGGAACAGAATAACTATAAAGACTTGATCCTTTCTAAGGATTTCTAATATTGATAATGACTAGAACTACGTTTAATGAAGGTGTGTCTAACCCTTCTGCCTAAGGTTCCTTTTATACTACAAGGAAACCCTAATACAGCATTAAACAAAACGTGTAAAACTGATATGCATATCCTTTCCTAACATATCTCATGCATATCCTAACAGAATAATAAATAAATAATAAAGTTTGACTTTGACTAGGACCAGGAGCACGACTTGCTCCTACTACTACTAAGACCAGGAGGAACTACATACCTCCTAGTCTACCTATTACATTTAACTATTCCAATGGTCCTAAAAACTATGAAAACAAGAAGGACCAAATATGGCATTATGTGAAACTTCAAGCTGGTGGACAAAATAATGTTTTGTTCCCCCTGCTATGTACTTCCCACTGCTGGAGTACTTCCCACTGCTGGAGTACTTCCCCATGCCATGTATGAAGATTTGGTCAAATAGGATAAGTATGAATATTTCTGTTTTGATTTAGTCATTACTATTTTATTTAGTTTCCATGTATCCCTGAGTTTCTTAAGTTATAAAAGGAACACCAGACTGTAGGTTTTATTCATCTCTTCCATTCACAATGTAATGTACAATAAACTTTGATCTCTAGGCATGGGATTCAATGTATACATGCCTAGGGTGGTTTGTGTTAATCAATGATACAAGCCCTTTGGGAAAACTTCATCTTTGTCAAACATCTTATTCTTGTCAATTATATTATTCCACTGTGTTCATCACATATACAATTGATAACCTAGATAAAATGGTTTTTACTGTTTGAGTCTTAAGATCTAGGATTCCACAATTGGTATCAGAGCGGGTGGCTCTCGATATCTTGGAGAATTAAGATGTTTCGTGTTCGTGTTGTTGTTGTGAATATGTTGGTGATTGCTCGAAGCTGTTGTGGTGAAAGAATTATTTATGTGCGTTTGGTCAGACGCAATAAAGATCACGTGGGACAGGATGTTGGTTTACTATGTTAATTGAATAGATCGTTAGGTATAAAATATGTATCTAACGATTGTTTCATTAATTAATATTGTCACATGATGGTTGAGACAAAGACGGGGATGTATATCTGGTTAATTAAAGGTGCGGCCAAAAGACAAGCAAAAAGTGATTGTGTTCACACGATACAAGCAAAAAGTGAATTTGTTCACACGAATGTAATTTTGTGTTCACACGGTAAAAGCAAAACGTGGCCCACATGTTACGTCTTTAAGGATCATTCTACTGATGGTGATGTGATGTGCTTTTAAAGTATCCACGTGATAGGGAAGGAGTGGTCCAAGTATTGTGTTTGCATAGGGCACGTGATTTTGTTAACAAAATTATGTGTTCACGCTGCCATTGGTGGAATAAAAGGTAGGGTTTGTACAATTACGATGGGTCACAATGTTTTTGGTATTTGCGGTTCTGACCAAAGACTAGTGTAGATCCACAGGTATAGCAGAAAAAGGATGTGATAACAACATGTATAATTTTTGGTTCCATGTTTTTGTTATTTTCCCCTATTGCAAATTCAAACCCATTGTTTGGGTTTGTCACAAGTCAATAGCTAAACAGTGTCATTAAAAGTTTCCCCTGCTGTTTGAAAAAGTTCCCACTGTTTTCATAAAAAGTTCCTCCTGCCTTCAATAAATCCCATTGCTGTTAGAAAGTTCCCCTTGCTGTTATTACTGATTTTTGGGACAAAAATGTTTTGGAGTTTGGTTCATTCACAACAACTAGTTTAAAGGTATAAAGGCTCGTTTTATTTTTATTGATTGCGAAGATAAGTTTTTATCATTTATTTGAAGACGAAGTAGATTTTCGCCGGTGTGTGTTTTGTGCTTAAACACTTAGTGACGAAGTGGTACAAGATCTAGGAATGTGTGATTTTTCTTATGGTACTCTATGCACTTATTTTCTATCACTTGAAGGAGTTACATTATCGTGCTCAGTGTCTTGTTTCGAAGGTAAATGAGGATTTTTGTATTTGAGATCTCTTCGTCACGTGGTTAGTGCAAGATATAAAACGCAAGTTCGGGTTATTCTACTTCATTATGAAGTAAGTTATAATTAGATTTCTTCATATGTAATCATTACATAAAGCCACAAAATTTGAAGATTCAAGATTCTTGACGAAAGTCGTTCTTATTTGCTTCATTCAACCATAATAAAGTTGGTCTTCAGAATTTACTACTGCTTGGTTCATCTACTAGTGTGGTCATTTTTCAAAAAGTACTACATGCTACTACACAGTATTTGTCTCTTCACGTGGTTAGTTCTTCGTTTTCTTCTTATGGTTGATACTTCTACTTTTGGTCAAAAGAAATGGTTAGCACACTTTAAGGGGAAGCTCATTTGTTAAAGTGTTAATCATTTGCATATGGCATTGAGGTGAAGATTTTTGCTACTACTCATTGGTATTACCACAACTAATGTAAGTATCTACTGCTCAAAATCATTTTTATTAGGATCAACCACCCTATGTGCTTCATGGAGGGTATTTTGAAAAGTGAAATGCTTAGGTTAGAAGTATGGTATTGGTTAGTGGTAGATGATATCAAGGCTGCTCACATACAAGACCCCTGTTTGATCATGTAAAAAAAGGGAAGATGTTTATAAAGAATGTACAGGTTGTTGATCCTTGGTGTTGTATGCTTAAGGGGAAGTGTTTTGACATCATCAAATAGGGAAGATTGTTGGGTCAAAAGTTGATGAGTCAAACATTATGGAAACAAGAAGGATCAAATATGACATTATATGAAACTTCAAGTTGGTGGACAAAATAATGTTTTGTTCCCCCTGCTATGTACTTCCCACTACTAGAGTACTTCCCCCTGCCATGTATGAAGATTTGGTCAAATAGGATAAGTATGAATATTTCTGTTTTGATTTAGTCATTACTATTTTATTTAGTTTCCATGTATCCCTGGGTTCCTTTAGTTATAAAAGAAACACCAGACCGTAGGTTTTATTCATCTCTTCAATTAACAATGTAAACTACAATAAACTTTGATCTCTAGGCATGGGATTCAATGTATACATGCCTAGAGTGGTTTGTGGTAATCAATGATACAAGCCCTTAGGGAAAACTTCATCTTTGTCAAACATCTTGTTCTTGTCAATTGTATTATTCCGCTGTGTTCATCACATATACAACTGATAACCTAGATAAAATGGTTTTTACTGTTTGAGTCTCAAGATCTGGGATTTCACACGAACAATAGCTACAAGTATTGTACGTAATTATATATTTTATGATACCATTTTTTTACTTTATCATTATTAGTGGTAACAAAAATATTTATTTATTGCATTAGAAAAAGAAAACCTACGTCCTTATCTCCGGAATCAAGTCAAGCGGCTAAGTCTGTTTGTTATGACAGTCACATATCTAGTAATTTGAAAGCATGGCTAACAGCCTTATTATAAATGACAGTTCAACAAGTAAGTTGAAAAGATATGGCATCTATTAAGTTTTTGATAATAAAAACTAAAGTCGTGTTATTTTCATTAGGCCAACCATGTAAAGTTTTTGCTTATGCCGCACTGCCAACTGAAACAACAATTTGATCTAGGGGACGTACAAAGAATACTGATTTGACTAAAACCTCTCCTATTGTTTATGATATGATTGATAAAACAACGCCACATACGGAGCATCCACATACAAGTTAAATTTCTACACTTATTTATATTTTTAATATTTGTTATATTCACGTTAAATCAGGAACCCTACAAACTAATGCAAATTTTTTTCGTAAGATACGGATTTTGGAGAATTTACTCAACCATCAGGGAAAGGTATCTTATCTGATTATCATACTTAAATAATGTACACCATACACATACGATTATCTAATATTACGTACATGTTGTCAATTTTTATAACTTTCAGGTACATTTATACGCAAAAACAATGGTTCAAGATTTTTGAACCACACACCCATTAAATTTACTTGGTGCGTCTTATAGTTTATAATTTATTATTTAACTATTATTTTTAAATACGTTTTTAAAATATGTATATAATTTTGTTAATACATTAGAACATATAATTATGTTAATAATTACATTTTTACAGGTTCCTCATCTTCTAAGCCCGATACAAAATCACAAGTACAACTTGTTTCATTCACATCTTCTCAGATGAAGCTTAAAGGGAATATGGTTTTTAGAAACTCTGCACGGTGTATAAGCTTCAATCAAGATGAACATAACGTTAAAACAAAAGTTAGGAAACATAGATTTGTTTGAATTTCTAAAGGTATTAAATGATAATATACATTTGTCAACATACTTACAATATTTTTTTACATATTTTTTAATTTTTTTAAGCATAAGACTGTCCATGTTAATGAATTCATATTTTATAAATTTTATGGTTAAGAGATTACGTTGATCATGGAGATCCAACTTTTCCATGTGATTCGTATGGTGCATTGCTATGGCATGCCGAAACCTTACGAGGAGCAACATGTTCAACTTCCAATTCATACTCAATTTGTTGTGATAGAGGAAAAGTGAAGTTGAATGCAATTCGTGAGCCACCAGTATTGTTGAAGCAGCTTATTAAGAATAACATCAGGCAGTATAATTCTATGTTTTCGTTCACTTTAATCGATGGTCAACAAGATAAGTTTGTTAATCTTGGTCGTGCTCCTTATTCCTATCGACTACATGGTGAGAATTACCATAGAACGAGTACTCTTTTGCCCTAATCTAGAAAACCTCCAAAGTTTTCTCAGCTTTATATCTATGATACTGAGAATGATATTTCCAACTAAATAAAATCTGTAAGGTAAACTCCTTTTATATACTTCTTTATCAAACTGTAAATTTATTTTCAAAGCAAATGTTGTTTGTTACTACCAATATGTAATGACCTTTTACTATATGTTTCTATATAGCAATGAACAAGAGTCATCTTCTGGAAACATAAGTTAGACTACCAGCTTACTACAGACATACTGGACATGCTTGATTCGATAAATCCATTGGTTATTTTCGCATGGTTGATGAACGTATCAAGTCTTTAGATGATAAAAATATGAAACTTAAGCTTATTGGTACAAGGAAACGTGATGGGAGAAAGTATAATTTTCCAACTGCATCGAAAGTGGCGGCTTTAATTATAGGAGATGTTAAGTCTACAAAGAATAAGAGGGATGTTATTCTTCATTGTCAAGAAGGTGGTCTATAGAGGATTTCTAAGTTGCATGCATCGTTTCTTGCAATGCAGTACCCTTTGTTTTTCCCTTATGTTGAGGATGGTTATCGTACACATATATTTCATCAAAATAAAATGTACACAAGTTACAATGAAAGAATGGTTTGCATATCGCATTCAAGAAAGGGAAAATTAATTTTCATTATGCTAAATGACAGATGTTTGTTTTAGAAATTGTTGGTTATTGGTTATACAAGATTGAGTCAGAAGTATGTCTTTTAATAAAAAAAGAATAAAGAACTTAGAAGTGAAAGGTACTCAAAGTTGGCCAAATTAGCTGCAGACCCAAATTTCGGTCTTTAGTTATGTCGGAAAAGGTAGTTTTATCTTCATCATTCACCGAAAGTCCAAGGTACATGATGCAAAAATACCTAGATGTTATGACCATATGCAAGTTTTATGGTTATCCAGACTTATTCATTAGCTTCACATGTAATCCGAACTGACCGAATATTTCACGATTTATGGTCAAGAGAGGTATGAAATCCGAAGATCGACCAGATGTGATGTCACATGTATTTAAAATTAAACTTGATAGCCTTATGAATGATTTAAAGAATGGTCATACATTTGGACGTGTTAAAGGAGGTAACACCAATACATATATTTTATAAATGTGTGTAATTTGTATTTTTATGTTTTTTAATCTTATTATTGATTAAAAAAAATTTCTAGCTGTTTACACTATTGAGTTTCAGAAAAGAGGACTTACGCATGCTCATATATTGTTATGGCTTGAAACAGAAAATAAGATAACCAACACAACAAAGATTGATTAGTATATATGAAGAGAAATACCCAACAAGGACGATGATCCAGAGTTGTATCAGATCGTGACAGATCACATGATGCACGACCCGTGTGGTGTTGATAATCCAAGTTATCCATGCACTGTTGATTATAAATGTACCAAGCATTTTCCTATGAATTTTAATGACACAGCAGTCATTGATGACAATGGTTATGCAATTTGTAGGAAAATAAATGACGGTAATACAATAAATAAAAGTAGTATAGATTTTCAAAACGATTACGTTGTTCCTTACAACCCAGGATTATTAAGGCGATACCAATCCCATATAAATGTGGAATATTGCAACCAAGTTGGTTCCATCAAATACTTATTCAATGTATAAACAAAGGACCTGATAGGTTTACTACTGTCGTAGATGGTGAAGAGTTAGATGAGATTAAGGATTTCTTAGATTGTAGATATCATTCGGCTTGTGATGAGACTGCATTTATACATAGTCTCATCGTTCAAATCGGGCGTAAAACGCTTAAAAATGTCATAAAATACCCAAAAATATGCTTGTGTTTGTTCATTGTGTATTTTAGGTACGGATATCATGAAATCAACAAAAGATTACAAGAATCAAGCAAAAACGAACACGGGAAACGAAGCCGCACAAAGAACCGGACCCGAATCATGATTTTCCAAATAATTCCTTGAAGTTTGAAGATTTGTCAAGATTGGTCCCTCATCTTTTGAAGACTTGTCACTTTAGACCCTTGTAAACCTCAAAAATACAAGTTAGGTCCCTAATGTTTCAAGACATGACATTTATTACCCTTAAAGAATGCAAAATTTACATACTTAGTCCTTGGTGAAAGTTATCATTATGCATGTTCCATTTTTGACAAGTTGGTGAAAGATGAATACAAAGGAAAAGTGAGTTGTGCTGCTTAAACTTAATATGAAGAAACTTTGGGAGTATAGGGACTAAACTTGCCCAGACAACAAACCCCCATCCACCTATCACAACCTGCCACTTTACCTTGACCAGTCAACCACCTATCATAACCCACCACCTCACCCTTGCCACATCACCACACTCCATCACTCAAAACGCCACACGTCATATCCCACTCTCCCCTAAATAATTTAATAATCAGTTTAAACTGATTATTAAACCTATTTAAACTAGCGCTAAACACTACTCATTCCCTAACCCAGATCAAAACACACGCTGTTGGAAATACGTTTTTCCAAAGAAAGTCTCGGTCACATCATTGTTAGCATAGATCACGAGCTATAGACTATTTAGGACATTATAACTTGGAGTGACCTCCCTTAGAGGGAGAATTGCAGATGATGCAAGAAAAAGCAAGACAAAAATGTCAGGCTCATTTAGACAATTTAAATGTCATCTCTACGAGCTTACCAAGCTAGACTATGGACCATCCTTTGTGGCAATATTTGGTCAAGATGCTCCTTTCTTCATGGAGGCTATGATGATAAACGTGGATATTCTTCAGCAGCAACTTGACAAAGAAGACTTTAATCATATTGAATCTGCATCTACACTTCAAGTTCTTTTGAAACAATTATAGATCTTTCTTCAATTCGATGTTACCAAGAAAGAAAATTCAGTGCCCTGACAGTCATTCCTTAAAGACATGCATAAAGAGATTCAAGACTTCCGTGGTACTTTGTTCAAATACATGACTTCTCTTACACATCTGTTTCAAGAACGATCATGACTTCAAATTGCTTATGATACTTGGAAGCAAGAACATCCGATGCAAATGCCAGAGGAAACAAATAGTCTTACGGATGACTCAGAGGAGACCGCTTTGGTTAACGATGACAACAGCGTCAATGCATCAAGACAACATGACTCAAGCATGCATGACGAAGAGCCACTAGTTGAGGTAATATGAATATTGAATCTCACAATGATCTACATCATGCTGAGAACTTAGAACCCACCTATGACAAACATGGGATGGAAAAGGGTGATTCCACTTCTGATTCATCCGATGTGAGTCATAATGGGGGAGAGAATGATCAAGATGCTCAAAATCATGATATATTCCCTATGACTACTTCTTTAACCAATTCTGATTCTAGGATTAAAGAGCTTGAAACGATCATAGCTCAACAATCAAAAGAGCTTGAGGATACCAAAATTGAATTTTCGAAGAAAACGGATAAATTTGAAAAGTATTTTGAAAAACATGAAAATTTAAACGTTGTTCTTGAACGAAAATTAAGTCAAAAAATTCAAGATTCTAAAGCCGAAAAATATAATTTTGTGAAACAAATTATTTTGCTATAATCTAAGTTGGCATCCCAAGAACTCTTACAAAAGGAACAAGAGACCTTCAAACAATGTTGTTATGAGTTAAATAATACTATCGTAGAGATGAGGTCTAAACTCTAGAATCAATGACCTTGTTAATTACTGAAAATGCTGATTTAAAGGCTCAGGTTCAGAAAAAGGTTTTTGCTATAGCTGCTCTGAAAAACGAGCTAAGGAAAACTAAGGGCACAAGTGTGGACACTAAGCTTGAAAAACCATCAATTTTGGGGAAACCGCCTAAAATTTAGTCTATTCGACAACCAACTGCATTTAGATCCGAGCGACCAAAATCCTCGAGACCGCGGTTTGCCTCCCAAGTTGATATAGTTCATAGTTCTAGACCAGTCACTCCATTATCTAGTCCTAATGTGATCAAATCAGCCTATGCAAAACCTACGAACAAGACTGCTACTAGTGATTCTAGGTATACTTCTAAGAATATGCCACAACATAGGTCCAATAGCATTCCTAATAATCACTATGTAGATGCATCTAAGAAAATGACACAAGCAAGAACTAGGATTTCTAGATATCATTCGGATCTCAAACACGGTGTTTGTTCCGTATGCATGAAGAGTGTTTTCAAAAAAACTCATGCCACTTGTGTTTTTAAAGTCTTGAAGGAGTCAAACTCCCGTGATAACAGATGGAATTCCAAAGGAAATAGGTTTTCAACCGCTAAGTTATCCGCTTTGCATAAGAAAACCATATCGCCTAGATCCAATCTTAGGTGGCAACCCACAGGTAGGATTATCAAATCAGTTAATCTTCAATGGGTTCCTACAGGAAGAATGTTTCCCTCTAGCACTACCAAAGTTGGTTGTGAACCCCCGCATGGTTCTAAAATAGATATCGCTAACCCATGTGAAAATATGCAAATTGTTGATTCCAGTACAGGTACTAAAGTCAAGCATCAACAACAACAAACCGGTCAAATCTCTGTATACCGTTCAACTAAGGACACTCTTAGCGTTTGGTTGCTGAAGAAGGTGATATCTACGAATCAAGTGTTTCTGGGGATTTACGATTAAGCTAACAACAAAGGCTTATAGACAAATAACTGTATGTGACCCGTTCATCAGATAAAGGAAAGTTTATCGCCGATGATAAACTTATCCTCAAAAACGAGAAATTAAATTTTCTCGGACACGAGCTTACGTTTAAACTATTCAAAGGTTTTAAGCTCGTGTATATAGCTCCTCGTTAAATGACAGACGATGAACCGGACTTCAGAGACAGGGAAGTTTATCTACGCAATGATAACTTACCCTCAAAACGAGAAATTAAATTTTCTCGGACACGAGCTTACATTAAAACTATTCAACGGTTTTTAAGCTCGTGTAAATGGCTTATCGTTAAATATCAGACGATAACCCGATCTTCACATAAAGAAAAGTTTATCGCCGATGATAAACTTATCCTCACAAACGAGAAATCAAATTTTCTCAGACACGAGCTTACATTTAAACTATTCAAAGGTTTTAAGCTCGTGTAAATGACTTACAGTTAAAATATCAGACTGTAACTCGGACTTCAATTTAGGAAAGCTTATCTTTAAAGATATCTTATCCTCGTAACGGGAAATTAAATTTTCTCGGTCATGAGCTTGTACTAAACATTCCAAGTTTTAAACTCAGAAAGGTAAGTGTATCTTTTAAATAAGAAAACTTTTCCTCATAACGAGAAATTCATCTTTCTTGGTCATGGGCTTTACGTTAAAATATTCAAAAGTTTTTCAAGCTCATGAAAATGATTTCTAACTAAATGTCAGCTTAGAACTCGCTCTTCAGTCAAAAGGAAAGTTTATCGCCGATGATAAACTTATCCTTAAAAACGAGAAGTTTACAACTTCTCGGATCGTTTTGTAAGATATTCAACATCTTAAGCTTAAGTAATAGGTTTTCAAAACATTGAACACAATTTTTTGAGAATTAAAGGTTTTTTCTAAATCTTTCAAAATTATGTGTTCAAAAATGTTTTGATAAAAAGAGCATGTCTTCTGGAATCGATAATATTTACGATACTAGAAATGTCATTCAATAATGACACGGGGTTGTAAATAAAGTTCGAGCAGAAGTTCAAACGTTTTAAAACATGCTCAAAATGGCTTGCTATTATTTTCGATAGTAACCAGCTTTTTATACTCAAGTCAAGCATTTCACCGGAAAGCTTTGACTCAACAACGGGAATTAATTTTCTCGGGCATGGTTTATTTCATAACCATGTAAGGGATTGTGTTTATGGAATAACACAATCTAACACGAATATATGTATGTGTCAGTGCATTTATTTGTTAAAACAAGAGAAATCTTGTTTTTATGAAGTTATCATCTCAACCAACTATAGCTATTTACAATTGATATCTACATACTCGACGATGCGACTACTCAAACGGCGACTACAACTCTTTCTATAGAACACGAGTCAACAATTGAGGGGGAGCAATTGTCCAGCGTTCAGAATCTTTGACGCCGAAGGTGCCAAATTCACATGTTGGTGTCAAGACAACGATATCAATCGTACACATGGAATCAAGAGATAACTTCAAACGTGATGAGGCGACCAACATTCGTGAACAAGAACCATGTGCTTCTTTCATATGATGTTCTCCATCATTCAGGTCCAACCTCATAAATCGCTAATCTTGTGAATACATTATCATATATGATCTTTGCACGTGATAAGTACCTTACACTTGTGTTTAAAAGGTATTTTATTTGCGTTTCAAGTACACCCTCATTAATTTGAGGGGGAGCTTGTGTCAACCATGAAGATAATTAGATTTGCATTTTTCTTCCCAAATTTTCTTAAAACTTTATTAAATCAATTGATATTAAAAACATCGATTGGGTTAATATTTTTAATATGGGGGAGAAAATGTGATTTAATAATGAAATCAATCAATTTAATGGTTTGACTAAATGTGCTGGCTCATCCCGGCATGCGCGAAATGTTTTTGAATATCGTGGCATATGTTAAGGGGGAGCAAAATGGATTTGCATATCAAAATGGATTTCATGGTGAAATATACTTACCCACAACATCTCTATTCACGACGGTGGCGATTGTCGTGACATAAGGATGGTAAGATAGGTTAAGTCCAATGATTCTTCTAAAACCGGAGGAATCTTCCCAAGGACATTCCATAGCTAGAAATAGTAGTCCTTAGGAAAGATGGAGAAAGATTGTGAACGTAGCTGAATACCGACCATGTACTTAAGTTAGAACTAGAAAAGTCACAACAAGGTGCTAGTTATGACGTATTGGTAAGCATTGAAGGGGTTGAAGAATGAAAAAGAATTGTAAAGATAAAGGGTGTAAAGAAAGTAGCCCTCCTTACAACTTAGGCAGAAACCGGTACAATTCATATGTTATTGAGATCATTTCTAGTGATTCTTGATATTGAAGATAGACATCATGGACCTAGTGATGCAAGGCACAACCCATCCTAGCTAACTCAGATATCTCTCAAAAGATATTTGTTTTAATCACACAGAGACAACGCATTATATATTGATTTATTCACTCCGAATAAATTGGTATTAAAAAGGTGACACTCCTCTCCAGCCTCCGATCACTAAAATCCAAAATTCACGATCGAGTCTAGAGCCATTTGAGATCATCATATATCTCATTAGGACACAGTTTCATAATTCCTTGCTTCTTCACACTTTGTGACAAGTAAGAAAGATCTTAAGAGTCCTACGCAAAATCTTCATGATCTTGCCTGAACATCCGAGTAATAAAAAAGCATTTAAAATGAAGATGGAAATCCTTCTTGAGGAAATATCAAAAAGCTCATGGTAGGTGACTTGTGATATCTGGAAAGCAACAGTGGTTTAATTCTTAACTGAACTTAAACACGTTCCAGGCCTCTACGCAATATCCTAGTGATCTTGCCTGAACACTCATAGTGACACTCTATAGTGTTCACAGTGCTGAGTGGAAATCCTTCTAGTGTTAACCTCAAACAGCACTTGGTAGGTAACTTGCAAGATTCTTTACGAATCAAGCTCGTGACAACTGAAAAGCAACAATGGTGCGGTTCTTAATGAATCAAACTTGTTCCAGGAATCAGATTTTACGGCTTCAATTCATGCGGGTATTATTATCCAAATGATTCACTCTTTATGTTCGCAGTCAGCTTTGGACGGTCGAATAAAGAGAACGAGTTTACCCGCGAAATCTTGTCAAAGAGGTTCTTCATTAAAACTACCTGTCACAAGTATGCTATTTTATATCGTCCAATGGTCTTCACCGACCGGAGGTAAAATGATACCGAATTAGAATGAAATGTTCAAGGCCATTTCATCCGTGTATATGTTTTGTTGCTAACTGTCTTATGCAGCGTAACAAGAAGGTGGCATTATGGTGTACAATCCAGAAGAAGTTGTCACCACATGCTTATACTGTATGCACTTAATACTTCAACAAATTCAAGAAAGTCTAAAAGTCAAGTCTTCCGCTGTATCAAGCTCTAAAGCTTTCAATAATTTATAAAAGTATAAGTATGTGGAACATGAAGTCACGAGGAGGCAAATATCACAAGTGATAAATGCACAAGGTCAAGGAAAGGAAACATGCTCAAAACTAAAGTCAAAGATCTCATCAGCATATTCACAAGAACAAGATCAAAGACTCAAGCATAGTATGTTAGGTTTAAGATTTTGTAAAATGGTGTGACCTCCCTTAGGGGGAGATTATTGGAAATACGTTTTTTTCCCAAAGAGAGTCTCGGTCACATCATTGTTAGCATAGATCACGAGATTTAGACTATTTAGGAAATTGTAACTTGGAGTGACCTTCCTTAGGGGGAGATTGTTGGAAATATGTTTTTACGTATTTAGAAAGGATCGGTCACTCCAACGATATATTCAAGTATTGGGCTCGTGATCCAATATGTAACAATATAAACCACAAAGACCACATGTAGGGTGGGCTATATATACCCCCTCCTAGCATTTTAGGAGGGGTTGGTACACACATTACACACACTTCTAATCTAATCTTTCATTATTCTCTCCAACCTCTCTCTACTTTCTCTCTCTACATCTTCATCTATCTCTCTCTCTAATAATCATCTCCATAGTTTGATAATCTAAGGATTACGATAAACTGTCACACGCTTACACACATACATGAACTACATAAAACCTAATCTATAAACCCAATAAAACCAAGGGGTTTTACCCTAAAACCATCCCGATCCTTAATTATGCCCACCCTTAACCAAACCCCACCTCCAAAACACAACCCCGTGACCATAGTGGGTCCCCACGTACAACCCCTGCTCCTTCAAAAATGGAAAAACATGAATCATGGCAGAAAATCAACGGCTCAAGTGTTTTTCTTGGTCCCAAAGAGATCACCAACGCCTCATATCAAGTTTAACAGCTGGATACATCAAGGACAGTCACATGAAGCAATTTGACCACTTTCAAAATTCAAAAAACAAGGACATAAAAGGAATTTAGATTGCTAGGGTTTTCATTTATCTTTGTTAGTCTAGAATGTTCTGTCACTTGTATAAATAGGGTGTCATGTTCCCTGTTACATTTTGTTCTAGATTTTTATTTGTAAACTTTCTAAGTGAATTAATTAAATAAACTTTTAAACCTTGCAAATATATCTGTGTTCCATATTTATTTCTTTGCAAATTTTAGTTAAAGTTAATTTTAGTTGTTTGATTTTCATATCAAAAAGTTTATTTGGTTCAAAGATTTTTGGCAAATTAAAGTTTTTGAGATCCGGGTTAACAACTGGATGTTTAGGACTGCTTGACAACCAAGTTTGGTAACCTGTTATTTTTGTTGGTGACCTTTTTATTTCCAAAAAATTTCATATTGGTGATTGTTTCAAAGATTTTTCAAAGTATTTGGTTCCATTTTAATTATTTGTTAAGTTCACTATAGCAAAAGCTACCACAAGCCTAACAAGCTTGTGGCCAACTTATGTTACTTGGAGTTTGCTTAATTGTGTAAGAGCAAAAGTCTTGCCCATATTCAACAAGCTCATTTGTCCCTTTTTCATTATATGTGCACTTTGGGTTTCGGACTGTTGTATTCCACCCAAAGGCCTTGCACCTCCATCATAGCAAGCCAATTCATCCATTTGCAGTGCTAGGAGAAAGGGATTTGGTGTGTCTATGAGTTGAACAAACTCATAGGTGGTAACTTCCTTTTCCCCATTTTTAGATTTCTGTCCAAAATGGTGTGCATGTGTATTGTGTTTTGTTTTTTATTTGGTGATGCCTATGTATTTAGTTCGTGGTAATCTAGCTTAGTTTAATGATTTTGTTAATTTAGAGTTGATTTGAGTTGATATTGAACTACTTCCTTTGTTAAAATTTGTTTCACAAATTTTAAGTGGTGTTTGGTTAAATCTGGTTTAGTGAGAATCTGACCACATATTAAGTCAAACTCATTTTAAACACACTTATTTTCTTAGTTTATAGATAGTTAAGTCACTGGTTCTAAGTATTACCACATTTGTAACCAATGTCATATGATGAGGTTTAGGTAAAATAGGTTTAACTGCACTCAATAGGATAAAACAAGGTGGTTTTTGTGATTTTTTTGGTTTCAAATCTTGTTTGCTAGTAGTTGGTATGATAGTCTAAGGTTGTATGCAAATAACTTTGATTTTGGTTTGCTAGGGTATTGAATTTTGTAGCTAGAAAATCACTTAGTGACCAACTACATCAGCATAAAACCACCAGACCTCTTATCTAGATACAATAACCGAATATCCTTGATTTGTGTGCCTATTTGTGTTGGTTTTGAGTTTTTCTTGCTTGATATTGACTCCCCACACTCCACTGAGTGTGGGGTGCCTTACTTTTCCAAAAACAACAACAATCCAAGCTCAAAAGGGGAATTTTTTAGTTTCTGTAAAGAGCAGTGGGAACTCCTTTCCCACAGCTAGTGTTATCTTGCCACTGCCTAGCTAGTGGACAAAACCAACAACAAGTGTCACTTTCAGTTTTTCAGTTTTTTGTCTTTAGTGGTGTAACCTCAACTATTTCTTGTTTTTTCTATTTCCCCAGTTTAAATTATTTATTTTAAGTTTTTTAGAAAAAGAATTTTATTTTTCTGAATATTGAATTATTTTTAAGAATTATTTTAAATTTATATTAGTTTTTAATGTTATGTTTTATTTTTATTAGGGTTAAAATTACTTTTTTCAACTTTTTTCATTTTTCTCATGTTTAGATAAGTAATTTAGGATTTTTTAAAAAGTAAAATTATTTTTGTTAGCCTCAAAATATTGAGTCAAACAAGAATGCCCGGTCATATGTTTATTATGTATCGTATTTTAGAACGTTGTAATAGGTAGTATGTTAGTCGTGTATTACGGGCTTAACTTTTAGCTAAGGTTCATTCATAAGTAACCAAAGCCCAAAAGGAAAGCACGGCCCATGATCATATAGCCTATTAAGCTACATGTAAGCAAAGGCTATATAAACCCTTCCTAGCATGTTAGGAAGGGTGTTGGTCATTTTATTTTCTCTCAATCTAATATCACCTAGTTTCTCCAACCATTCTTTCTACTTTCTCTCACTACTTTCTCTCTCTGGAATTCATCTCATATCTACCTTTCTTTCTTTATTAATCGTATAGAATCATCATATATTAGGGACAACAATTGGTATCAATCGCCATGGGGTAGTTTTGTGATTGGTTGTTGTGTTTTCATTTGATTTATTTGATTTGATCCTTATTTCTTCCACGAATTCAAGATTTTTTATGTTTTTTAGTGTTCTTCAAGTCGTATAACTTCTTTATTCGTGTCGTAGTGATTTGGGTATCTTGGTTTTGGTTAAAACACAAACTTTCTTTGATCAAACGTTCAAAACTTTCTGTTTTTCTTCATTCCAAATTTCCAGCAAGTGTCTCCATCGGAAAGTACAAGTTAGCGTGGCTTGATCGCAATAACCATTTGGTTCTACTTTGCGATCACAATATTTCGATACCTTATTCCGACGAGACATACCGATCGTACATTGCGATCTGGGATTCCGACGGTTTCAAGGGATATTGAGTCGTTACTCTGTCCAATTTGTATTAGCCATATTGCGATCTAAGCATTCCGACAGGTAAACAATCCGACAGTGCATTGCGATCTAAGCATTCCGACAGGTAAACATTGCGATCTAAGCATTCAGACAGAAGGACTTTCCGATAGATTGATATTTCGATAGAACCAACATTCCGATACCAGCAACATTCCGACAGAAAGAGTACTCCGACAAAAGCAACATTCCGATACTTGCAATCATTCTGATAGAACCTACATTCTGACAGCCAACATTCCGATGGACATTCTGATGGCACATTGCGATGGACATTCCGATGACATGTTTAGATAAATTTTGTTCGAGTAATTTTTAGACTTAGCCACCATCTAGACTAGTTTTGGAACATCGTTTACACGAAGATTTAAAAAAAAAGAAAGTTAAAATTTTTTCGTCAAGTAAATTCAAATTTTTTCCATACTAGTTTTAGGAAATTTCTAGCTCGATTTCAAAATTTGGCGATTACAAATTTTTTGGTCTACCTTTTTGTCGGACTGGGGAATTTATTGTCGGACTGAGAAAAATAGGAATTTTCGGAATTTCAACAACAACTCAATCACATCATATCTACTTAAGATCCATATTCACTTCATCATTTCAGAGAATTTTGAAATTGATTCTACTGCAGAATATCGTGTGACGAACAACAACATAATGGTGGCGGGTAACAAAGAGAGACCACCAATGCTTGTGGCCGGTCGATATGCTCAATGGCAATCACGTTTTCTTCGTTATCTTGATACAAGACCTAATGGTGATACATTGAGGCAATTTATTAACAATGGACCATATGTTTTCTCTGATATCATTGTTCCTCATACACCAGCCACTAACACTACCACAGAAGTACCCGCAACCACAAGAAAAGAAACGTTATCTGATCTTACACCAGAGAAGCGTGCTTGGTACGATGCAAAAAAAGAAGATATCTATATGATTCTAAGTGGAATTGGAGATGATATTTATTCCACGGTTGATGCATGTCCTACGGTACAAGAAATGTGGACGGCTATTGAACACTTGCAACAAGGAGAATCACTCAACAAGCAAGATGTTAAAACAAACTTGTTTTGGAATTTTGGTAAGTATACTGCATTGGATGGAGAATCAATTGAGTCTTATTATTCACGATTCTACAAGATGATGAACGATATGACAAGAAACAACTTGGAGGTCTCCACCATGAAAGTCAATGTGCAATTTCTTCAGCAACTTCAACCAGAGTGGACACGTTTTGTCACTTTGGTGAAACAACAGAAGCAGTTAGACAAGGTAAACTATCACACTCTCTTTGATATCTTGAAACAATTTCAGCATGAGGAAAATGAAATTCGAGCTGACGAGTTGCAAAGATGGATAATCCACTTGCTCTAGTGTCTACCACTCAAGATCATCGATCTCGTACTTCAAAGAACCAAGAGCACCATCACCACCATCTGAGTCATCATCTAAAGAGGATAGTGATGAAGATCAAGCTCAGAAGAATCGGGAAATGAAACAACAAATTGCTTTCATTATGAAGACTTACAAGAAAATATTCAAACCCACAAACATCAATCTTCGAACATCATCCAACACAAAGAACCAATATGTTGAAAACCCTTCAGGGTATGACACACGTCGACGTGGTGAAAGTCCTTCTAGGTATGATCGACATAATCTAACACATGTTGAGGGTTCTGCAAGGTATGATCGACAAACTGCGAAGTATGATACTCAGAGGATTGTTACTGCTACTGGGAATAGGGAAACTGTTGGAACGCAAGTGGTTCAACAAAGTAGGATTCAGTGTTATAATTGCCAAGGTTATGGGCATATGGCAAAGGAATGCAGAAAGCCGAAATGGATTAGGGACTCTAGCTATCATAAAGAGAAGATGTTGTTATGCAAGAAGATGGAAGCAGGGGTCAAATTATCGGCTGGGGAAGGAGCAATGCTTGATGATACTGATGATGAAGCCTCCGACAAAGAATTAGAAGCACATTACTCGTACATGGCAAAGGTTGACGAAGTTCTCAACGTCACTGAAGATGACAATGGACCTATCTTTGACACTGAGCCACTCGATAAGGTACACACCACTGATGAATATAACGTGTTTGGTGATACTCATGATCATTGTGAGCTACCCAATGCCATTAATGGCACATGTATGACGGAAATGGTTGATAGTAATACAACACCCGATTCATCAACATGCAAATGAGTATGATGATGAGGAGCGTGTCACACTTGCTAATTTAATTGCCAGTTTACAAAAAGATGTCAATGAAACTAGAAAAAGTCAAAAGCAATTAAAGAAGGAAAACACAACGCTCACTCAAAATTTTGAAGAATGCAAAGCCGCCCTAATTACATCTAGTGAGACCATTGAACACTATAAAGATGAGCTTCTTCAGAAAACCAAAGAACTTGAGGGATACAAGGGTAGTGCGTTAAAAAGTCAAAAGGACGATCTTGAAAAGAAATACAACGAAACTCTTGAGTTATTAACCAAAGAGAAACGGCAATTTAATGTTTTGTTAATGGATGAACGTCAAAAAACGTACCTTGTTACCACCAAAGTTAACGAACTTGAACAACGGCTTTTGATGGATAACACCGAGTCTGCTAAAATTCTTGATGTTAAGAAACAAGAGGTTGAAACGTTAAAACAAGATTTCAAAAGTCGACATGAAAAAAATACTAAAAAAGTAACAGAACTAGAAAAACAAGTCGAATTTTTGAAGAAAGTTGTTTATAAAACGCATGACTCTATTCAAACCGTAAGAATGATAGCACCTCCGTCTATGTTTAAGGGTCAAGCTAGCTTTGCAAGTCCTGATTATCTTGCCCAAGCTCAAGCTGCGAACCCGCGCCTTTAGATGGATGAGTCCGAATGGACCGATCCCGAATATCCTCTTGGTTATGATGAGACATCCCTTTGGGAAGAGGATAGTAGATCACCGATCAATAAAGAGTTTGTGAAACCATACAATTATGCTTATGAGAATAGTCTATATGGTCTTTTCACTACACAAAAACAAAAGTCTCGTGAGGAATTGTTTTTAGAATGCAAACAAAGAAGAATTCAATGGAAGAAAGCTTTTGCTACTAAGAAAACAAACGTTTCTAAGTTCATCAGATACTTTCCTCTTGATGCTTCTAAAAGCTAGAGTAGGAAGACATTTGGTTTTCTACAACATTACATTGATAATATTAAATCCATTGTTGACAATGAATGGAAACAACGAGAAAATAACGAGTGGAAAAAGTCAATTCCTCAAAATATAACTGTGCTTATCAAACAAATCTTAATACCGAACACGACCACATTAAAAGAAAATATGCTTGAATTTAAAAGATTAATTCGGTCTGAAATGTTTGATGATTTAAAATATGTTGAGTCTATTGAGAAAGAAATTGACGATCTTCAAATGGACAAGTCCGTTTTTTCAGATGAATATGATTTACTCTTAGAAGAATGTCTCTCCAAAGATATTTTGTGTGTCACTCTTCAATCTTGTGCTGATATCGATGAATATTCTGATGTTGCATGCAAATATCTTGATAAAATCAAAGAATTTGAGCGTCTTGAACTTGAGTTTTCGAAATGTAAAGAAAATGTTGATAAAAAGGCTTTTGAGTTACTTCAACACAAAACTGATTTCCTTCAAAAACAATGTCATTATCATGAACTTGCTTTGTAAAAAGACGTTGGTAGTTTCCCACATGATAATAACTTGCAAGAAAAACTTTCCAAAACGTTTCGAGAAATGAATGAGCTGAATTTGGAAATTAAAGGGTTGAAAGCTCAATTACAAGACAGAGAAACAACGATAGCAGAGTTGCAGAAACTCGTTGCTAAGATGGGTGGGAAAGTTGTGGAACCTAGCGTTAAGAAACCTGTTGTTAGACAACCCAATGACTCTAAAGTGAATAGATCCTCTATCTTGTGAAAACCATCTGCTTTATCAAATTCCTCGTTTGCAAAACCTTTGTTTGCCCCCAAGATGGATGGAAAGGAAAGGTTACCACAGAATCAACCCATAAGAAATGTCATAGCACCAAGCGTTAAGCACAATAATGTGATTAAAATAGGGATGTATAGATTGGCCACTAAACCTACACAAAACAAAGAAAGTCAATCACCTCAGACTTCTAGAAACACTAATAGACGTGTGTCTTTTACTACAGGAGTAATCCTCCTGATAGTGTTAGCCGGCCTCAGCTTAAGAGCACTCGCATGAATGAAAAGGTTTGGCAAAACAAAAGTCAAGGGAAGATGAAGACAGTAGAACACCACCCTAGGATTTTTAATGTTTCTAAGAATAAAACGTCTGTAATCACGTGTAATGACGATTTGAATGATTTGACTTTCAATGCTTTGAATGTTAATTTTATTTGTGTGAAATGTGGAAAGTGTGCTAATGCTAATCATGCTATGTGTGTTTCGAATAATGTCAAAGGCGTAGATACTAGAACTAAGAAGCAAACTGTGATGCCTATTAGTGCTAGAAAACCCAAACGCAAAGTGAACCATTCTGGTGCAACCCCCACTAAGAAAAGTAATGCATCAGACTCCACCACTAAGAACCCTAGAAGCAAAATTAAGGAATTATATGAGTCTGCTAGCAAGTCTTGGAAATGGTGGTTTGCTAATCAATGTCCTCCAGGATATAAATGGATGCCGAAAGCTAGGACAGAAAATGTGAAAACGAGTGTTAGTTTGCCTTTAAATGTTGATAAGGTCACTAATGATTCTACTATCACAACTACTGTGGTATCAAATTTAGCAAATGCTCCATCGTGTTCTAACATTTCTGCAGGTGATACAAATAATTCTCTTCATACTGGACTCTGGATGCACGAAGCACATGACGGGGAATCTCAAGCTTCTAATTAACTTTGTGGAGAAGTTCATGGGTACGGTCCGATTCGGAAATGATCAATTTGCACCGATCCTAGGATATGGAGATTTGGTTCAGGGGAATATTACAATCAAAAGGGTATACTACGTCGAAGGGCTCAATCACAATCTTTTCTCGGTTGGTCAATTCTGTGATGCGGATTTGGAGGTTGCTTTCAAAAAGAAGACATGTTTTGTTCGTGATTATGATGGGAATGACTTACTTACCGGTACACGGGGTACTGATCTTTACACAATTTCACTTCAAGACACAACTTCATCAACTCCAATTTTTTTCATGGCTAAAGCTTCAACGACTCAGGCATGGTTATGGCATCAACATTTATCTCATCTTAATTTTGATACCATTAACTTGCTTTCCAAGAAAGATATTGTGAGAGGCCTTCCAAGTTTGAAATTAATCAAAGATCACCTTTGTTCTTCTTGTGAGCTTTGTAAAGCTAAACGAAGTAGCTTCAAAACAAAGACTACACCAAGCTCTAAAGGACTGTTAGATCTTCTTTATATGGATCTGTGTGGTCCCATGCGTGTTCATAGTATCAATGGAAAGAAATATATTCTGGTAATTGTCGATGATTACTCAAGGTACACATGGACTCACTTCTTGAGGTCCAAGGATGAAACACCCGAAGTTCTCATCAGCTTTCTTAAATTGATACAACGTGGTCTTCAAGCTCAAGTCAAAGTTGTTCGTACTGACAGAGGTACATAATTTTTGAATTCAAAACTGAGAAACTATTTTGAAGCCGAAGGAATTGAACATGAAACATCTATTGCTCGAACACCCGAACAAAACGGCGTTGTTGAAAGACGAAATCGTACATTAGTTGAGGATGCTCGAACATTATTTTCCGCTTCAAAACTTCCACTATACTTTTGGGCCGAAGCCGTTTCAACCACATGCTACACACAAAACCGTTCCTTAATTATCCCACGACACGAAAAGACACCATATCACATAATTCATGATCGAAAACCTTCACTCAAACACCTTCATGTTTTTGGATGTACTTGTTTCATTATTCGAGATGGTGAAAATTTGGATAAGCTGAAAGAGAAAGGTGATGCATGTATTCTTCTGGGATATGCAACTCAGTCTAAGGGATATAGAGTATACAACAAGAGAACAAAATTGATTGTCGAGACCATTCACATTCGATTTGATGAATTACAAGAAATGGAACTTGAACAAAATAGTTTAAGTCCCGATCCACAGCGACAAACGACTTCCGTTCACAACCGCATGGAACTCGGAACTCAAGACCACAGCAATGAACCGTCAAGTTCAACGTTGGTTCCAGAAAATGTTCCTAGAGCTGATATGACAGTCGACACGACAATTGAAGAGTTGAAATGTTATATGGACCAATGTATGATGAATATTGCACGGGGGAGAAACAAGATGTATCAAAGTCTTCCGCTGTCACTCATGATAAGAATGATGATACCGATCATCGTCAACAAAAGGATACAACTTCATCTACTTCAACACGGGTTGCTGCAGATTTACCTTCTTAGAATATCACTTCACCAATCGATCCTACAACATCCACAACTACTGTCATTGCTCCAGAGAACACAAATCAAGCAGACAATGCATTCTCTGACGAAGACGAATTTATCAACCCATTCGGTAAACCGGTACACGAAACTGGAGAGTCTTCTACTCGCCATGTTGATCCGTCAAATATGCACACGTTCTATCAACGACGTCCTTCGAAACATCTTTAGACCCGAGATCATCCTTTGGTTCACGTAATTGGAAACCCTTCACAGCCTGCTCGTACAAGACGACAACTAGCAACCGATGGCGATGTTTGTATGTTCGCACTCGTAGTGAGTACAACTGAACCGAAAAACATCAAAGAAGCCATGGCTGATCATGCTTGGATTGAATCGATGACGGAAGAACTTCAACAATTTGAAAGACTTAATGTCTGGGAACTTGTTGACAGACCATATGATATGATTCCTTTAAATCTTCGTTGGATCTGGAAAAACAAGATGGATGAAGAAAACACGATCATCAAGAACAAATCTAGACTAGTGGCTAAAGGGTATGGACAAAAAGAGGGTATTGATTTTGAAGAATCATTTGCACCAGTAGCTCGTTTGGAAGCGGTCAGGATTTTTCTTGCTTATGCTGCACATAAGGGATTCATTGTTTATCAAATGGACGTAAAGACGGTGTTTCTTAACGGTCCTTTGAAGGAAGAAGTCTATGTCACGCAGCTGGAAGGATTCGTCAATCCTCATTATCCTGACAAGGTGTATCGTCTCCACAAAGCACTTTATGGACTCAAGCAAGCTCCAAGGGCGTGGTACGACGAACTTTCGAAATTTCTTGTCTCCAAAGGTTTCTCAAAAGGTTCCATTGATCTAACTTTGTTCACTTATAAATATGGGGATGACATTTTGCTTGTGCAGATTTATGTTGATGACATTATTTTCGGGTCTACAAACCCAAAACTTTCAAAATGATGGGCGAACTAAAATTCTTTTTAGGAATTCAAGTTCACCAATCCCAGAGTGGTATCTTTATAAACCAAGATAAGTATTGTCAAGAGATAATCAAAAAGCATGGTATGACCTCATGTGACCCGTTGGGACACCATTATCAACCACATCCCTAGATGCTGATTTGGAGGGATTACCCATAGATCAAACGAGATATCGTTCCATGATCGGGTCCCTCATGTACTTGACAGCAAGCAGACCTAATATTCATCATGCTACATGTTATTGTGCACGATATCAAGCACGACCCACTGAAAAGAACCTCAAGGAGGTTAAACGGATCTTTCGGTACCTTAAGAATACCATTCACATGGGACTCTTGTATCCGAGGGAAACCGGTTTCTTTCTAACGGCCTATTCAGATTCTGATCATGCAGGGTGTCTTGATACACGTAAAAGTACTTCTGGTGGTGCATAATTTCTAGGTCAAGATAAGCTTGTGGGATGGTCTTCCAAGAAGCAGGATTGCACGTCACTTTCATCAGCCGAAGCGGAGTATGTGTCTCTATCTGCGTGTTGTGCTCAAGTTCTTTGGATGAGAACACAACTCATGGATTATGGCTTCCATTTTGATAAAGTACCTATGTACTGTGACTCAAAGTCTGCCATAGCCATCTCCTGCAATCCGGTACAACATTCCCGCACGAAGCACATTGATGTCAGATATCACTTCATTAAGGAACAAGTTGAAAAGGGTATTGTTGAATTATACTTTGTTGGAACTGATTACCAATTGGCTGACTTGTTTACAAAAGCTCTTTCGAAAGAGAGGTTTGCGTATCTAGTTAGGCAAATTGGTATGAGATGTTTGACTCCAGCAGAACTGGAGGTTCTGGCAAAGAAGCCTGCTTGATTCATCTATCAAACATCTACTTGTAAATATTAATGAAAAAAGAAAAATACAAAATTAAAAAATCTTTGATAATCCAAAAATATTTTTCTCGACATGTCTTTCAGCATCGATAATATGGACGTATCTAGAAATGCCGCTCAATAACGACACGGGTGTGTACATAAAGCTCGAATGAAAGTTGTAAATATTTTTCAAAACATGTCATCTCTATTTTTATAAAAGGAAATTGTCTCTTTTGGACAATATTTCCAACAACGGGTAGAGCAATCTATCTTGGGTTGAGCTTGTCACAATGGCTTGTAATCACTTTCAGATTGCAACACGGATCAATATTCACGGGGGAGTGTACGATTGCAAAAGAAGAGAAATCTTCTTACACTTGAGTGGATTCGTCAAGACATTCAAAGTCTATGAACTCAAGTTTATGCTTTAGAAAAACCTCTTCGACAAAAAGAAATAGGATTTTTCAAAAAGCGTTGAACACAATTTTTTCAAGAATTTTTCAATGATTATTCAAAATCTTTCAAAAATTGTGTGTTCAACAACTCCAATCCTCAAAAAGAGAAATGTGGATCACATCCTCACAATGACAATTCAGTTGGATCAATTTTTGAGGGGGAGCTTTCCAAAATTCATGCTAAGTTTGACACATCTCTCTCCCGAATATTTTCAAGACTATTTTTCAAAAAATATTTTAATCAAATTTGTTATCTCTAATATCAAAAGATTTTATATATTAGAGATAGGGGTAGAAAATGTGATTAAAATGTGATCTTATATAAGACTCAAGCACTTTAACTCTTACCTACATGTGCGAAACACTTTCGATTATCGATGCACATGTGAAGGGGGAGCATTTCTGAAACGACAAAACTAGCAAGGTGTTAAATGTCTTTCAAACACTTTGTTAGAATTTAAAGTGGTTTTCATGGTTACGATCAAATACCCACAACATCTTTAATTCACGACGTTATTGGTGTCAAAAGGGTGGTTAGGTTTAAGTCCTATGATCCAACCAGAACCGGAGGGATCTTCCCAGGGATAATCCAATAGATTATTAGAAGTCGTTAGGAAAGATGGAGTAGAATGTGAACGTAGCTGAATGCCGACTAAGTACTGATGCTAGCACTGGAACAATCACAACAAGGTGCTAGTAATGATGTCTTGGTAAGCATTGAAGGGGTTGAAGAATGAAAAAGAAATGTAAGGATAAAGGGTGTAAAGAAAGAAGCCCTCCATACAACTTAGGCAGAAATCGGGTCAACTCATCATGGACCCAGTGATGTGAAGCACAACCCTTTCCTAGCTACTCAGACTTCTCTCAAAAGAAGTTTGTTTTATTGTCACGGAGATCAACACGATTTCTATTGACTTTCTCACTCCGAGATAGTTGATATTGAATAGGTGGCATCTGCTCCAGCCTCCGACCACTAAAAGTGCACAAATAGAGTCTAGAGCCAAGAGATCAATCAAATCTCGTTAGGACACACGGATGAAGATCAAGAGAGTCCTACGCTATATCCTTGTGATATTGCTAGAACACTCAGAGTGATACTACTTAGTATTCACAATGATGAGTGGAAATCCTTCCAATGTTAACATCAAAAAACACTGCGGTAGGTCATATGCAAGATTCTTTATGAATTGAATATGTGTAAAACTGAAAAGCAACAGTGGTTTGATTCTAAATTGATTCAAACTCGTTTCAGGTTTCTACGCAATATCTTTATGGTCTTGTCAGAACATTCAGAGTGATATTCATTAATATTCACAGTGACGAATGGAAATCCTTCTAACGTCAACATCAAACAGTGCTATGGTAGGTGACTTGTGTGATTCTTATGAATCAAGCTTGTGTCAACTGGAAAGCAACAATGGTAAGATTCTTTATGAATCACACTTGTTCCAGGAATTTGAATTGACGATTTTAATCAAGCGGATATTTATCCAATTGATTCACTCTTTATGTTCGCAGTCTTGCTTTGAGATGGTCGAGTAAAGAGAACGACTAGTACAGCCGCGAAACCCTGTCAAGGAGATTCTTAATTGAATCTACTTGATCACAGGTACGATATTTAATATCGTATAACGGTCTTCACCGACCGGAGGTAAAACGCTACCGATTTAGGACGAATGTCAAAGCCATTCAGTCCGTATCTATGTTTTTTCTCGAGAAGGTGGCGTCACGGTGTACTTAGCAAAGTCAAAGATTCAAAACCACATACTTATGCCTAAATACATATTCAACAATTAATAGTGTGAGCATATGGATAAAGACACAAGATTGCAAGATGGCAAAGACAAGTCAAGGATGATTTGAAGATCTCAAGATCAAAAAGGACAAAGTCGAAAGACAACGACAAAGGCTCAAAGATCACAACATGAAGAAACAAGACTACTATTACACGTTCAAGACTCATTTATGGCGAGATTAGTAATCTCTACAATTCTCCAAATGACCAAGGGTAATGACCTCTCATAAAGGATAGTGACCTCACATTGGGGGAGATTGTTAGCCTCAAAATATTGAGTCAAACAAGAATGCTCGGTCATATGTTTATTATGTATCGTATTTTAGAACGTTGTAATAGGTAGTATGTTAATCGTGTATTACAGGCTTAACTTTAAGCTAAGGTTCATTCATAAGTAACCAAAGCCCAAAAGGAAAGCCCGGCCCATGATCATATAGCCCATTAAGCTACATGTAAGCAAAGGCTATATAAACCCTTCCTAGCATGTTAGGAAGGGTGTTGGTCATTTCATTTTCTCTCAATCTAATATCACCTAGTTTCTCCAACCATTCTCTCTACTTTCTCTCACTATTTTCTCTCTCTAGAATTCATCTCATATGTACCTTTCTTTCTTCATTAATCGTATAGAATCATCATATATTAGGGACAACAATTTTTCTCGTTATTTTAATATTTTTTATGATTATTTTCATTTAAAAAGTGTTTTTAGCCTTTAAAAAATAGAAAATTAGTTTTAAAAATTTAGGAAAAATACTTTTTAGCATTTAATTAATATTAGTAAGATATTTGTTTGATAAAATATAATTTTGGGCTTTTTTTAATTATATTTAATTTTAGGGCTTTAAATAGAACTTAAAATTAAATATTTAATTAATAATAAATTTTATAATTTATTTATTGAATTCTTATTCTTATTTAAATTATTTTAGATTTATTTTTAATTTATAATTAATTTTTAGATCAAATTTTTAATTTCGTCGCGTTTTACGTTTTAACGTATACGTTTTACATTATTCGTCGTAGTGTGGTAACTCGTCTTTTAATTTTCTCTCTTTAAACCCAAAAACGTCACTAATCCAAGCTTGATTTTATATTATTGGTACATAATACACACACCTCCTTCGAGAACGAACTCGCATTTGTTGAATTTGTCGGTTTTCCTTAATCGTCGAATTTATTACTTGCCCATTATACTCTCTTTTTCCTAAAAGAGGTGTATTTTACCTACATCAATTTTCGCTCCGCTGTCGGGGAGGTGTAATCTAAAGACTCAAGCACTCACGGTTACGATCAAATACCCACATCATCTTTATTGGTTTCAAAAGGGTGGTTAGGTTTAAGTCCTATGATCCAACCAGAACTGGAGGGATCTTCCCAGGGATAATCCAATAGATTATTAGAAGTCCTTAGGAAAGATGGAGTAGAATGTGAACGTAGATGAATGCCGACTAAGTACTGATGCTAGCACTAGAACAATCACAAAAAGGTGCTAGTAATGATGTCTTGGTAAGCATTGAAGGTGTTGAAGAATGAAAAAGAAATGTAAGGATAAAGGGTGTAAAGAAAGAAGCCCTCCATACAACTTAGGCAAAAACCGAGTCAACTCATCATGAAGACAAACTCATCATGGACCCAGTGATGTGAAGCACAACCCTTTCCTAGCTACTCAGACTTCTCTCAAAAGAAGTTTGTTTTATTGTCACGGAGATCAACACGATTTCTATTGACTTTCTCACTCCGAGATAGTTGATATTGAATAGGTGGCATCTGCTCCAGCCTCCGACCACTAAAAGTGCACACATAGAGTCTAGAGCCAAGAGATCAATCAAATCTCGTTAGGACACACGGATGAAGATCAAGAGAGTCCTATGCTATATCCTTGTGATATTGCTAGAACAATCATAGTGATACTACTTAGTATTCACAATGATGAGTGGAAATCCTTCCAGTGTTAACATCAAACAACACTGCGGTAGGTCATATGCAAGATTCTTTATGAATTGAACATGTGTAAAACTGAAAAGCAACAGTGGTTTGATTCTAAATTGATTCAAACTCGTTTCAGGTTTCTACGCAATATCTTTATGGTCTTGTCAGAACATTCAGAGTGATATTCATTAATATTCACAGTGACGAATGGAAATCCTTCTAGCGTCAACATCAAACAGCGCTACGGTAGGTGACTTGCAAGATTCTTATGAATCAAGCTTGTGTCAACTGGAAAGCAACAATGGTAAGATTCTTTATGAATCACACTTGTTCCAGGAATTTGAATTGACGATTTTAATCAAGCGGATATTTATCCAATTGATTCACTCTTTATGTTCGCAGTCTTGCTTTGAGACGGTCGAGTAAAGAGAACGGCTAGTACAGCCTCGAAACCCTGTCAATGAGGTTCTTAATTGAGTCTACCTATCACAGGTACGATATTTAATATCGTGTAACGATCTTCACCGACCGGAGGTAAAACGCTACCGATTTAGGACGAATGTCAAAGCCATTCAGTCCGTGTCTAAGTTTTGTCTCGAGAAGGTGGCATTACGGTGTACTCAGCAAAGTCAAAGATTCAAAACCACATTCTCATACCCAAAGACATTCAACAATCAAGAAAGCTAAAGACTTCTACAACTCTAATGATCATAATCTTCCTTAACAACTAAAGTAGAGGAATGACCTCTATTCAAAGGAGATAATTGTTAGCAAGCTTTCAAGATAGTGCAAAGTATAAGCATGTGGATGAAGACACAAGATCGTAAGATGGAAAAGACAAGTCAAGAATGATTTGAGGATCTCAAGATAAAAGACAAAGTCGAAAGACAATGACAAAGGCTCAAAGATGATAGCATGAAGGAACAAGACTACTATTACACGTTCAAGACTCAATTATGACAAAATTCGTAATCTCCATTGATCTTCAAATATCGAAGAGGAATGACCTCACATTGGGGGAGATTGTTAGCCTCAAAATATTGAGTCAAACAAGAATGTTCGGTCATAGGTTTTTATTGTAATATTTGTTAGAACGTTGTAATAGTTAGTTAAAATAGTCGGGACATTACGGGCTTGATGGCTAGCTTAAAAGGCCTCTTTCAAGGTACTAAGAATTTATTCAAGCTCGACCCAAAACAATATAGTCCATTAGAAAAGCCCGCATGTGGGTGGACTATATAAGCACCCTCCTAGCATGTTAGGAGGGTGGGCATGTAATCATTATTCTAAATCTAATTTCACCAAGTTAATCACCTCCTTCTCTCTACTTTCTCTCACTACTTTCTCTCTCTAGAATCCATCTTATTTTCTTCTTTATTTCTATCTTATATCATCTAAATATATGGGACAACATTTGGTATCAATCGCCATGGGGTAGATTAGTGATTGGTTGTTGTTATTGGTTTGATTTGTGTGATTTAATCATAAATCATCATGAATTAAATTTTTTTAGTGTTTTTCGAGCTCTAAATCTTGATTTAAATCACCTACAAAGTTGTGGTAGGGAGTTAGATTAGTTATTCTGGTTAAAATCACAAGCTTTTGGGGCGTTTTAGATTGGTTTTGGGTTACGGTTTGTAAACAGTTGGCTCGGTTTAGCTTTGAGGTTGGTTGTTATTCCTTTCATAAAAGGTCTCTAGATTTAGTCAGAATGTTTCCTTTCGTAAAAGGGTTTTAGGATCCATATCTTACGAAAGTTTCTTGTTACGAAAGCTCTTAGTTACGAAAGGATTCCTACGAAAGGTTTCTACGAAAGGATTCTTTGAAAGGTTTCTACGAAAGGATTCAACGAAAGGTTTCAGCGAATGATTTCAACAAAAGCTTTGTTCTACGAAAGGATTCTTTGAAAGGTTTCTACGAAAGGATTCAAAGAAAGGTTTCAGCGAATGATTTCAACGAAAGCTTTGTTTTACGAAAGGTATTTTCCTACGAAACCTATTTTCTACGAAACCTAAAGTTTCTACGAACCATAAATTTCTACGAAAAGAGTTACGAAGGGTGGTTGCTACGAAAGGATTTTGTTAAGGATTTAGTTACGAAAGGTCTTTGCTACCAAAGGATTTTGTTAAGTATTTGTTACGAAAGGTCTTTGCTACGAAAGGATTTTGTTACGAGAGGTTTACTTCTACGAAACCGGATTCCTACGAAAGGATTTTGTTACGAAAGGTTTTCTTCTACGAAACCTAATTCCTACGAAAGGATTTTGTTACGAACGGTTTTCTTCTACGAAACCTTATTCTTACGAAAGCTTTCTACAAAAGCTTGTTTCTATGAAAGGTTGATTTTTGCGCAAGTGAAATTTTTTAACAAGTGTGTTTTTGGCCTTAGAATTTTTGGTTTCCTATGAAGGCAATTCTTTAGGGGATTTTAACATTTTTCTTCGACAACAACAATCACAACACATCTACTTAATATCCTTTTCACTTCAACAATTTCAAGCATCTCGCGATGGATTCTACTCTAGAGTATCGTGTCACAAACAACAACATCATGGTGGCGGGTAACAAAGAAAGACCACCAATGCTTGTGACGGGTCGCTATGCACAATGACAATCATGATTCCTTTGATATCTTGACACTAAGCCCAATGGTGATGTTCTTCGACGTTGCATCAAAGAAGGACCCTATACTCCCACTACAATAACCATTCCTGTAATTCCAGCAACCGACTCGATGACTGGTTCCAATGAGCAAACAATTGAGGAAACATATGAGAATACTTCGAAAGAGAAACGTGCTTGGATTGATGAAGAAAAAGAAGCAATCTATTTGATTCTAAGTGGGATTGGGGATGATATTCTCTACTGCTAAAGAGATGTGGTTTGCCATTAAACGTTTGCAACAAGGTGAATCACTTAACAAGCAAGATGTCAAAACTAACTTGTTCTGGAACTTTGGTAAGTTTACTTCATTGGATGGGGAATCAATTGATTCATATACTCAAGGTTCTACAAGATGATGAATGACATGACAAGAAACAATTTGCAAGTCTCCACCATGCAAGTCAATGTGCAATTTCTACAACAACTTCAACCAGAGTGGACACGATTTGTAACTTTGGTAAAACAAAAAAGTAAGTTAGACGAGGTCAACTATCACACGCTCTTTGATATTTTGAAACAATTTCAGAATGAGGCAAATGAACTTCGAGCTGAAAGGATAGCAAAGTCTGCCAATCCACTTGCTTTGGTGTCTACCACTTAACACACTCAAGATCATCGCTCTCGTGCTCCAAAGTAATACTCCACTACATCCTCCTCACCAAGGTACTCCACTACATCCTCCTCACCAAGATACTCCACTTCATCTAAGTATTCAGCTCCCATAAGATCACGAGACAAAGAACCAAGAGCACCATCACCGTCACCTGAGCCATCATATGAAGAGGACAGTGATGAATAACTAGCTCAGAAGGATAGGGAGATTAAGCAACAAATTGATTTCATTATGAAGACCTACAAGAAAATCTTCAAACCCACCAACAACAATCTTCGAACATCATCATATACAAGGAATCAATATGTAGAGACTTAATAAGTGTGAAAACACTTATCCCTTTATCACTTAATTATAATAATAACCAAGCCAAAACGTGTATTTTATGTCGTAAATGTCGGAATTATGCGTGGTTTGTGTTTTTGTTGTGATTTAGGATCAAAATATGAAAAGGGAAGAAAACACGGGCTTTCACGGGCTTTTATCGAAGAAAAAGACAAAACACGAAGTCAAAAGATCAAGAGTGCAAAAAGAACGGAAGTCCAAGGCCTATTCTGAAGATTTTTCAAAGAAAAAGTCTAAAGACGGAAGTTTAATAAAGCCGAAGAACTCAAGTCTAATTAATGAAGAAATTTCAAGACGAGTTTAATTAATCCCGTGACTGAGTCGAAAAAGTCGAAGAACTTAGAAGACGAAAAGACAAGAAAGAAAGAAGGAAGCTTCCAACACATGCTTACCTCCCTAATCACTATAAATACCCTCATAATGACACATCCTTTTCATTACTTGCACCTTTAGTTACTTGCACTTTCTTATTGTCATTTACTTAATTGCACCTTTAATTCCTTGCCTTTAATTTCAAGTAAGTCTTTTAATTTTGTTCTTAAATCTTATTTTTAATCAAGTTCTTATTTTTAATCTCTCATTCTTCCTTTCTTGTTTTGCTTAATCTTTATGTTTATGTGCTTATTGTTATGCTTATTTGATTAAGTGTTATGTTTTTATGCTTTTGATTGTCTCGGATTATTGATTTTTATAGCTTATTTGTGTTTATCTTAAATTTACTTAAGTTTTATAAAAGTTATTTTTATTAAAAAGTTGTTTTCATATAACTTTTTCATTTAAGTGTTTTCAAAAGTCTTTAAATTTTAGCTTATTAGTTTTTCTTATACGTGTTTTGATTAGGTTTTTAGTCGTGTGCCTATTTGATTAATAGCTTATTAGATCTTGCTTATTACTAATTTGTACTGTATTCCGATTACCTAAATCGGAAAGGGGTTTCACATTCTGATCTCCCCAAATCGGAAAAGGGTTTTGCATTCCTTTTGGATTCCGATCTGACATTCCGATCAGGGGTGTGTGTTTGGTATTCCACCTAGGTCTTATGATGACAACATTCCGACCAGGATTCCAATCCTCATTCCGATAGGATCCAATGTAGTTATTCCGATAGGTTTGATTTTCAGTATTCCAATTGGGGATTCCGATAAAATTCCGATGGGGACGCATTCGGATCTTGATTCCGATTAGGAGTGGTAAGTCTTCATTCCGACAGGATTCCGATCACATTCCGATCGGATTCCGACAGGTTTGTTTTTAATATTTTTTTTTAGTTTTATTTTTAAGTTTGCATTATTTTAAGTTTTCGAATTTTTCACGCTTCCCGAAATCTCTGTTTTTACCAAGTGTTTTTCTAGTAATTTTTAGTTTAAATTTTAAAGCTTATTTTTCCGCCATTTTACCTTAGTGTTATTTTAATTGTCTTTCTTTATTTTAAATTTCAAGTTTGCATTTTTATTACATTGTCAAATTAACTTTTCCGTCGAGCTTTAATTTCTGTCATTTATTTAAATTACTTTTAAAAGTTTTAATATTTTGCACCATTTACGTTATATTTAGTTTTAGTTTTAATTACCCATCCTTTACTTTAAAGTTTTGCAATTTAATTATACTACAACGACAAATCTATTGTTTCCCACCAAAAGACGACTAAGTCGCACGTTAAACCAGTTATCAATTCGAAAAGACTGGAACAACGATATTTTTAACTGAGTAAAATCTTAGTCATTAAGACTCCTCGAAGGTATGACACACGTCAACGTGATGAAAGTCCTCCAATGTATGATCGACGTAATCCAACACATGTTGAGGGTTCTGCACGGTATGATCGACAAACGGCAAAGTATGATGCTCAGAGGATTGCTACTGCTGCTGGGAATAGAGAAACTGTTGGTACTCAAGTGGTTCAGCAAAGTGGGATTCAGTGCTTTAATTGTCAAGGCTATGGGCATATGGCAAAGAAATGTAGGAAGCCAAAACGGGTTAGGGACTCTGGCTATCATAAGGAAAAGATGTTGCTATGCAAGAAGATGGAAGCTGGGGTTAAATTGTCAGCTGGGGAAGGAGCAATGCTTGATGATACTGATGAAGAAGCCTCCGACCAAGAACTTGAAGCACATTACTCGTACATGGTAAAGGTTGAAGAAGTCCTCAACATGACTGAAGATGACAATGGTCCTATCTTTGATACTGAGCCAATCGATAAGGTACACGCTGAAGAGGAATATAATGTGGTTCGTAATATTCATGAGGATTGTGAGCTACCCAAAGCCATTAATAACACATGTATGATGGAAACGGTTGATAGCAATACCACACCCGATTCATCAGACATGTGCAATAGTATGATGATGACGAGGAGCGTATTGCGCTTGCTAACTTAATTTCTTCTTTACAAAAAGATGTCAAAGACATTAGAAAGAGTCAAAAGCAATTAAAGAAGGCAAACGCTACGCTCACTCAAAATTTTGAAGAATGCAAAGCTGCTCTAATTAAATATAGTGAGACCATTGATAGCAATAGAGCTCGGCTTCTTCAAAAGACCAATGATATTGAGGGGTACAAAGGGTGTTTAATTGATGATTTTCAACAGAAATATAACGAAACTCTTAAGCTTCTAGAACAAGATAAACATAATTATAACACCTCTTTGAGTACTGAACGTCACAAAACGTATCTTGCTACCACTAAAGTAAATGAGCTAACTCAAGTAAATGGTTTTCTTCAAGAGGATAAAACTAAACTTGTTAATGAAAAGAAAGTTGTGGTTGAAAAGATGGAAAAGGATTTCAAAACTAAACAAGCTAATGACATCGACAAAATGGTGGAACTTGAAACTCGAATTGATTTTTACAAGAAAATTGTTTACAAAACTAATCAATCAATTCAAACCATGAGAATGTTGGCACCTCGTTCGTTCTTCAAGGATAGACCTAGTTTTGCAAATCTTAAGTACCTTGAGCAAGCTCAGTCTGCGAATCAGTACTTATATCTTGATGAGTCCCAATGGACCGATCTTGATTGTCTTGTTGTTAGGCCCGGTTGTGCAGAGACAAACGATTTGGAAGAAGAGAGTAGACCAAAAGTTAATAAAGAATTCGTTAAACCATATAATTATGCTTATGAAAACAGTCTTTATGGTCTCTTCAAACCGCAAACACAGAAAACTTGTGAGCAAATATTTTTCTAATGTGAACAAATAAGAATTAAATGGAGACAAGCTTTTGCCACTACGAAAACTAATGTTTCAAATTTTATTGAATACTTGCCATTTAAAGCTTCTGTAAGCAAGAGTAAGCAAGCACTTAGTATTCTCAAGAGTAACATTGAAAATTTCAAAAAGGTTGTTGATGATGACTGGAAAAAACGTGAACTTTCGAAAAGAGATAAAGAAATTCCTCGCGATATAACTGTGCTTGTGAAAAGTATTTTGATTCCGCTTGCGGATAGAACGCAAAAACATATTTTGGAATTTGAAACACAAATAAAGCAAGAAATGTTTGATGATTTGAAATATGTGGAATCTCTTGAACAAGAAGTGAACGACCATCAACCTGAAAGAGACGAGTTATCTACCGCATATGATGAACTATTACATGAATGTCTCTCAAAAGATATTATGTGTGTTTATGTTACATCTTGTGCTGATATTGATGAATATTATGATGTTGCATGAAAATATCTTGATCATGTTAAAGAATGTGAACGTCTTGAAACTAAGCTTTCGAATAAAATTGACCAAAAAGAGTTTTCGTTACTTCAACATAGATATGATTATCTTCAAAAACATTGTCAGTCACTTGAACTTTCTTTGCAAAAGAAAGTTGGCAGCTTTTCAAATGATACACATTTGGAAGAAAAATTATCTGAGTCATGTCGATTACTAAACGAAAAAAGTCTTGATATTTCGGATTTGAAAGCTCAGTTACAAGAAAAAGACATAGCAATTGCAGAGTTGAAGAAACTCGTTGCTAAGATGGGTGGGAAAGTTGTGGAACCTAGAGTTAAGAAACCCGTTGTTAGACAACCTAACGCCTCTAAAGTGAATAGATCCTCAATCTTGGGAAAACCATCTGCTTTCTCAAATTCTTCGTTTGCAAAACCTGTGTTTGCCCCCAAGATGGATGGAAAGGAAAGGTTACCACATACTCAACCCATAAGGAATGCTATAGCACCAAGCGTTAAGCACAATAATGTGATTAAACCAGGGATGTATAGAATGACCACTAAACCCACAAACAAAGTTAGTCACTCGCCTCAGACTTCTAGAAACACTAATATCCGTATGTCTTCTACTACAGGAGTAGTCTCCACTGCTAGTGTTAGCCGACCTCATCTTAAGAGCACTCAAGTGAAACATAAGGTCTGGAAACACAAGAGTCAAGAGAAGATGAAGGAAGTAGAAGAACAACCTAGGAATTTGAATGTTTTTAAGAATAAAAAGTCTGTAATCGCATGTAATGACGAATTGAATGATTTGAATGATTTGAATGATTTGAATGATTTGAATGCTATGAATGTGAAATTTGTTTGTGTCAAATGTGGAAATTTTGCTAGGGCTAATCATTCTATGTGTGTTATCAATAATGTCAAAGGCGTAGATACTAGAACTAAGAAGCAAGTTGTGATGCCTATTAGTGCTAGTAAACCCAAAAGCAAAGTGAACCATTCTGGTGCAACCCCCACTAAGAAAAGTAATGCATCAGACTCCACCACTAAGAACCCTAGAAGAATAATTAGGGAATTATATGAGTCTTCTAGCAAGTCTTGGAAATGGTGGTTTACTAATCAATGTCCTACAGGATATAAATGGATGCCTAAAGCTAGGACATAAACTATGACAACGAGTGTTAGTATGCCTTTGAATGTTGATAAGGACACTAATGATTCTACTATCACAACTATTGTGGTATCCAATTTAGCAAATGCTCCATTGTGTTCTAACTCTTCTGCAGGTGATACAAATATTTCTCTTCATACTGGATTCCGGATGCACGAAGCACATGAGGGGGAATCTCAAGCTTCTAATTAACTTCGTGGAGAAGTTCCTGGGTACGGTCTGATTCGGAAATGATCAATTTGCACTGATCCTAGGATATGGAGATTTGGTTCAAGGGAATATCACGATCAAAAGGGTATACTATGTCAAAGGGCTCAATCACAATATTTTCTGGGTTGGTCAATTCTGTGATGCAGATTTGGAAGTTGCTTTCAGAAAGAAGACATGTTTTGTTCATGATTATGATAGGAATGATTTACTCACCGGTTCACGGAATACCGATCTTTACACAATTTCACTACAAGACACAACTTCATCAACTCCAATTTGCTTCATGGCTAAAGCTTCAATGACTCAGGCATGGTTATGGCATCAACGTCTTTCTCATCAAAACTTTAATACCATCAACTTGCTTTCCAAGAAAGATATTTTGAGAGGCCTTCCAAGCTTGAAATTCATCAAAGATCATCTTTGTTCTTCTTGTGAGCTTTGTAAAGCTAAACGAAGTAGCTTTAAGACAAAGACCACACCAAGCTCTAAAGGACGGTTAGATCTTCTTTATATAGATTTGTTTGGTCCCATGCGTGTTCAAAGTATCAATGGGAAGAAATATCTTATGGTAATTATCGATGATTACTCAAGGTACACATGGACTCACTTCTTGAGGTCCAAGGATGAAACACCCGAAGTTCACATCAGCTTCCATAAACTGATACAACGTGGTCTTCTAGCTCAAATAAAAGTGGTTCATACTGACAGAGGCACATAATTTTTGAATTCAACTCTGAGAAACTATTTTGAAGCTGAAGGAATTGAACATGAAACATCTATTGCCCGAACACCCGAACAAAACGGCGTTGTTGAAAGACGAAACCGTACTTTAGTTGAGGCTGCTCGAACATTATTATCTGCTTCAAAACTTCCACTATACGTTTGGGCCGAAGCCGTGTCAACCGCATGCTACACACAAAACCGATCCTTAATTATCCCAAGACACGAAAAGACTCCATATCACATAATCCACGATCGAAAACCTTCACTCAAACACCTTCATGTTTTTGGATGTACTTGTTACATAATTCGAGATGGTGAAAATTTGGATAAGATGAAAGAGAACGGTGATGCATGTATTCTAGTGGGATATGCAACTCAGTCTAAAGGATATAGAGTTTACAACAAGAGAACAAAACTGATAGTCGAGACTATTCATATCAGATTTGATGAATTACAAGAAATGGCACTTGAACAAAAAAATTTAATTCCCGATCCACAACGACATACGACTTCTGTTCACAACCGCACGGAACTTGGAACTTAAGAACACAACAATGAACCGTCAAGTTCAACGCTGGTTCAAGGAAATGTTCAAAAAGCAGATATGACAATCAACACGACAATAGAAGAGTTGGAAATGTTATATGGACCAATGTATGATGAATATTTCACGGGGGAGAAACATGTTGTATCGAAGTCTTCCGCTGTCACTCATGATAAGAATGATGATAACGATCATCGTCATCAAAAGGATACAACTTCATCTACTTCAACACGGGTTGCTACAGATTCACCTCCTCAGATTATCACATCAACAATCGCTCCTAAAACATCCACAACTACAGTCATTGCTCTAGAGAACACAAATCAAGCAGACTATGCATTAAATGACGAAGACGACTTTATCAACCCATTCGGTACACTGGTACACGAAACTGGAGAGTCTTCTACTCGCCATGTTGATCTGTCAAATATGCATACGTTCTATCAATGACATCCTTCAACACATTATTGGAACCGATATCATCCTTTGGTTCAAGTAATTGGAAACCCTTCACAGCCCGTTCGTACAAGACGACAGCTTGAAACTGATGGCGATGTTTGTATGTTCGCACTCGCCGTGAGTACAGCTGAACCAACAAATATCAAAGAAGCCATGGCTGATCATGCTTGGATTGAATCGATGACGGATGAACTTTAACAATTTGAACGACTTAAAGTCTGGGAACTTGTTGACAGACCATACGATGTAATACCATTAAATATTCGATGGATCTGGAAAAATAAGATGGATGAAGAGAACACGATCATCAAGATTAAATCTAGGCTAGTGGCTAAAGGGTATGGCCAGAAAGAGGGTATTGATTTTGAAGAATCATTTGCACCAGTAGCTCGTTTGGAAGCGGTCAGGATTTTCCTTGCTTATGTTGCACATAAGGGATTCATTGTCTATCAAATGGACGTAAAGACGGCGTTTCTTAAATGTCGTTTGAAGGAAGAAGTCTATGTCACACAGCCGGAAGGATTCGTCAATCCTCATTATCCTGACAAGGTGTATCGTCTCCACAAAGCACTTTATGACTCAAGCAAGCTCCAAGGGCGTGGTACGACGAGCTCTCGAAATTTCTTGTATCCAAATGTTTCTCAAAAGGTTCCATTAATCTAACTTTGTTCACTTATAAATATGGGTATGACATTTTTCTTGTGCAAATTTATGTTGATGACATTATTTTCGGGTCTACAAACCCAAAACATTCAAAATGATTTGAAAAAGTAATGCACAACAAATTTGAAATGTCTATGATGGGCGAACTAAAATTCTTTCTAGGAATTCATGTTCACCAATCCCCAAGTGGTATCTTTAGTAACCAAGCTATGTATTGTTAAGAGATAATAAAAAAGAAAGGTATGACTTTATGTGACCCCGTTGGGACATCATTATCAACCACATCCCCAGATGCTGATTTGGAGGGAGATTCCATAGATCAAACGAAATATCATTCCATGATCGGCTCCCTCATGTACTTAATAGCAAGCCGACCAGATATATCACATGCTACGTGTTATTGTACACGATATCAAGCACGACCCACTGAGAAGCACCTAAAGGAGGTTAAACGGATCTTTCGGTACATTAAGAATACCATTCACATGGGACTCTGGTATCCGAGGTAAACCGGTTTCTTTCTAACGGCCTATTCAGATTCTGATCAAGCAGGGTGTCTTGATACACGAAAAAGTACTTATGGTGGTGCACAATTCCTAGGTCAACATAAACTTGTGGGATGGTCTTCCAAGAAGCAGGATTGCACGTCACTGTCATCAGCCGAAGCGGAGTATGTGTCTATATCTGCGTGTTGTGCTCAAGTTCTTTGGATGAGAACACAACTCACGGATTATGTCTTCCACTTTGATAAAGTACCAATGTACTATGACTCAAAGTCCGCCATAGCCATCTCCTGCAATTTGGTACAGCATTCCCGCACGAAGCACATTGATGTCAGATATCACTTCATTAAGGAACAAGTTGAAAAGGGTATCGTTGAATTATACTTTGTTGGAACTGATTACCAATTAGCTGACTTGTTTACAAAAGCTATTTCAAAAGAGAGGTTTGCGTATCTAGTTAGGAAAATTGGTATGAAATGTTTGACTCCATCAGAACTGGAGATTCTGGCAAATAAGCCTGCTTGATTCATCTATCAAACATTTACATGTAAATACTAATGAAAAAATCAAAATACAAAATTAAAATTTTTTGAAAATCCAAAAATATTCTTCTCGACATGTCTTTTAGTATCGATAATATAGACGTACCTAGAAATGTCGCTCAATAACGACACGGGTGTGTACATAAAGGTCGAATGAAAGTTGTAAATATTTTTCAAAACATGTCATTTCTATTTTTAAAGGAAAATGTCTATTTTGGACAATTTTTCCAACAACGGGTAGAGCAATCTATCTTGGGTTGATCTTGTCACAAAACATTCAACGTTTTAAGCTCAACACAAAGGCTTGTAATCACTCTCAGATTGCAACCCGGATCTATATTCACGGGGGAGTGTACGCTTTAGTGCCCTTACCCTCAGCAAAAGAAGATAAATCTTCTTACACTTGAGTGGATTTGTCAAGACATTCAATTTCTATGAACTAAAGTTTATGCTTTAGAAAAACTTTTTCACCAAAAAGAAATAGAGTTTTTCAAAAAGCGTTGAACAAAATTTTTTCTCTATGATATTCAAAATCTTTCAAAAATTATGTGTTCAACAAATCCTATCCTCAAAAGTTTAATGTGGATCATATCCTCGTAATGACAATTCCATTGGATCAATTTTTGAGGGGGAGCGTTCCAGTTTCATGCTAAGTTTGACACATCTTTCTCGCGAAAGTTTTCAAGACTATTTTTCACAATATATTTTAATCAAATTTGGTATATCTAATATTAGACGATTTTATATATTAGAGATAGGGGAGAAAATGTGATTAAATGTGATCTAAAGACTCAAGCCCTCATGGTTACGATCAAATACCCACAACATCTTTATTGGTGTCAAAAGGGTAGTTAGGTTTAAGTCCTATGATCCAACCAGAACCGGAGGGATCTTGATGTGACTCTAATTACACATCATATTTCCTCGTAAATCGTACTCAAAATGCTCAAAATGGTCAAATAATCATCAATATTGCCACATATATGCTTGTTTTGTCGTTTGTGCGTGTGCAGGTACGGGTATCAAGAAAATCACAAGAAATGAAGCCAAAGAGCCAAAACGGACACGAGAAATGAAGAAATGCACAAGACCGAAGCCGAAATTATATCTATCAAAATCGAATGGAATCAACTCGACAAAGTTAGAAGATTTTCAAGAAGTCAAAGTCAAAACCCGAGCCGAATTATAAAAAGATGACAAAGATCGAGTTTGACGGTGCCTTCTTATTTTAATGGGCCGACCCAACGCCACTTAAATAGGTCGGACCAACCCATTAATAATAAAATGGCCAAATTCAATAAACAAGATACGAATGAAAACAACCCAAGTGAGGCCCGATATTTGAAGCCCAACAAGTCCATTTTTACAAAAATCTAATATGTATACAAGAGATCAGGAGGGGACGCAGCTAAAAAGACACGCATCTTATTTTATTTTTTTCTATCTTTCTGCTTTCATTTCTTCATAGCAGATTAAGTAGATTAGGAGGGTAGATAAAAACTCTTCTCTTATTATTGTATTTCATTTTCTCAACAGTCTAGTTAGATTAATAAAAAAACGCATTTCATCCTCTTGTTTCTTAAATCTTGTACTCGGGTTTGGATTAATGAAAGTGTTATGGATTCGGTTATAGTTTTTTTGTAGATGAACGGTTCGGTAGTTGTTTCGATTCACAGGTTTTTGATTCATCGTCTTTGTAGCAGAAGTTTGTGTTTGTTTCGATTTTGATAGTCAGAATTCGATTTGTGATTTTGTTTCGATTGGAGGCTGATTTATGTTTCGATAGATGGTTTGGTGAACTTAAGTTTTCAAGGTTATATTTTCAGAGATGTGTTTATGTATCGGGAGTAGGATGAATGATTTCGCGGGTTATGGAGTTTGTATTTCTGGATTCGGTTTATGTTGTTCGTTTGTGATGGTTAATATAGTTTAGATTCAGAGTTGAGTTAGTGTTTCGAGATATTGGTTTTGAGTATTGTTCTTTTGAATCGGACAGTCGGAGCAGTTAGATTTCCTTACAAAAGTAGTTTCGGTATTAGTCTTGGTTCGATAGCATCGTAGCACTCGACATCAGTAGATAGAGATCGTTAGAGCAGTTTTCGATATCAGTGTTCGTTTCAAGTGTAGCTTCAATATCATATTTTGGTTCAAGTTCGTTACAGTTTCATTTGGTTGAGATTAATTTGCTTTAGTATCGACATCAGTTTCGCTTACGGTTACAAGCTGTGGTGTTCGTTTTTCATATAAAGTAAAGATTGATAAGCTCGGTTCAAAGTTCCTGTATAAGCTCTTTGATCACACTTCGATATCAGTTTTCGGTTTAGTTTCGGTTCGTTAGAATTGCTTCACATCAGCGGTGGACTGGAACATTCGGTTCGGTATCGCCTACAGCTGGCTGGCCTCGGATGACATGTAGTTTAACTTTTTAATTTTCGGCATTAGTAATTACATTTATATTGATAAATTTTCATATTGTATTTGCACTTTAGCTAAGTGTATGTTAGTCAGTTTTAGTCTCATTATAAATTTTGTATTTGTTTCATATTGATTCAGTTCGTTCAGTTTTTGTCTAGTCCATAGCTGCGTACTTTTGATATTGATTTGTAGTTTTATATGCTTGTTCGAATGACGTGCTGTTAGATTTTAGATTCCCTAGGCCTTGCTAACCAATTTCTGCATTTTCTGTTAGTAAGTATTTGGCAATGGGTTTGAACAGCTTCTGGTTTATACAGTTTTCATAGAAACTGATTTTTGATAATGTTGAAATTTTCATTCAATGGTCATTACTGTTATATTTTAGTTGTGTTTGTGCCTTGCTTATTTTGATCTTGTCATTAAAGTTGAATTAGATAGTGACATAGATAAAGTTGTTTCACAAAACGTGATCATATACATACTTTTCTTTAGGTACCGAGTATTACCACCACTCACACCATCCTTTTAGTTTTACTAGAATTAGTTGAAAACTTGTTATACTCATTACCTTTTAGCTCACTAATAGATCAGCTTAGTTTTTGTTGGGCATTTAAATTTCAGTTGGACCGAGTGTGTCTAGTTTGGATTTGCTAGATTTTGATTTGGACTTTTCTAATACAAGCTTGAATTTACATTTGCGAATTAACTTTGTTTGTTAAATTTGTTTTGTATTCATGTTAATTGGAATTAGTATTATATTACTAATAGCATATAATAATAATAGTATAGAATATAATATAAGTACTTTTCTCGTTTTACGTGCCTAGTAGAAATAGATACCAAATTACGATATCTTAACCAAAAACAAATAAGTCGAAACGATAAAATCTTATTTCAATTCGACACGATTGGAGAGAAAAACGATACTAAAAAAAAGACATTAAAATGGCGCCGCTGCCGGTTCGTGCTCGTTACGATTGACGATTTTTCGTGAGACGATTTGGATTTTGGGATCCGTTCGATTTTGAACGTTATTTTTATTGTCGTAAAAAAAACCAATAAAAACCAAAAATATTTTCTTATTTTATATTCTTTTCTTTATTAGTATATATACACTTTAAAAAAAAATTTTAAAAAATAAAAATATTTTCTTTTAGATTTTATTTTTTTTAGCTATATATTACAATATTTTCATAAAACAAAAAAAAAAAAAACTTTTCCTAAAGTATTACATCATAAAAAATAAATAAAAAATCTACGTATATATATATTTTCTATCTTGATTTTTTTATTCGTTTTTACGTACATATTATATTCTCTTTTATAAAAAATAATATCGTGACGAGTCAAGCCGATCCCGAGTATCGTGCTATTGACATGGCTATGGATAATTGATCGATTTATGAGTTGTTGCAAGTACCTACTAAGGGATGTCTCGACAATGCGATCGTGATACCGGATATCGAGGTTGATTCTTTTGAGCTTAATCCGGATTTGATTAAGTTGATATCCGGTCGTCCATTTTAGGGATTGGAGGATGACGATCCTTACACTCATATCCGTCATTTTCGTTCATACGCCAATACCGTCAAATATACTAATGTGACACAAGACATTATCTATTTACACCTTTTTCCTTTCTCCCTCGATGGAGCAGTCCGGCTTTGGCTAGAAAAGGAACCACCACGATCTATTTTCACATGGGCTAATCTTGAGTCAAAATTCTTAAATCAATTTTACCCTTATGCTAAAACGAGAAAAATTCGGTTAGAAATAACTAATTTTGAAGAGTCTAATACTGAAACGTTTACCGAGGCTTGGGAAAGATTTAAGGATTTAGTGCGTAGTTGTCCTCATCATGGATTTTCCGCCTTGCATTTGATTGATTCGTTTTATCATGGGTTGACCCAATACGATCAAGATTCTCTTAACACGGCTGCAAGCGGAAATCTTTACTCTCGGAGTACTAATGAGGCTTTAATGATTATTGAGAACAAGTCTCAAGTATGGAGCAAAGCCGAAGTATCCGGTAATACGGTTATCATTAGGAGTGGCCCTCTTTTCTTATATACTCCGAGAGTTAGTGATGAGCCATGTGTTGATTCGGATGACCCTATTTTTGATGATTATTCTAGTCCCCTTTCTCATGTGACTAGTGACTCTTCTCCTCCGGATTTTGAGGAAGAAGTATTTATTGAGCAACTCTCGGTTGAGTTGACTTCTGACCCGCCACAAATTAATGAAGGGTGTTTTGGGGATTTTCAAAATCAAAGCTTTTCAAATCAAGAAGATTTTCAAAATCATAACAATTTTCAAAGTAATAATCAAGGAGATTTTCAAATTCAACCTTCACAAATGGACGAAATAGTTGAAATATTGGAGGAACAAAAGAGGATGATAAATGATCTTCATGAACAAAACCAAGGTCTTAAATATCAACTTTTAGAAGCTTTGAGAGCTCAATTTGAGGCTAACACAACTACTAGTAGTGATGTTCACACTGTGGATCCTTCCATCTCTCCGCCAATAAAGGAGAGACAAGGCCCGGAGATTATCATGAGTTTTACTCCCCCTCCGGTGTTGACACCCACAGATACATTTAGCTCTCCCTCTTCCTCATCTTGTGAGGAAATTCCCGAGATTGTACTTGAGCCTACATTTGACCCCATTCCTTTTATGACTCCTTCACCTACTCCTCCAAATGATACTACTCCTCATAGTAGTTATCTGGATATGGATGTGTTATCTTATGATTCTGACTATACTTTTAATTCTTTATCGGGCTCGGATGAGGATGACTCTCCTATTTTACAAAAATCGACTTTTGAAAAACATGCTAATGATACGAATGATTTTTCGGATACTTCACTCCTTAGTGATGATGGTTTTCACATTCCCGAGATCGATGAGTTTCTTGATATTGATACACCCGTGGAGTACATATCCGGGTATTATGATGTGGAGGGAGATATACTTTTTCTAGAGGATTTATTACACGATGACACTATACCTTCTATCCCTCCCGACCCACCCATTCATGATGCTAAAGAAAACAAAGACCCGAGGGTTTTGCCTATTAGTGTTTTGACACCTACTTTTTCACCCCCGGTGTCTCTTGTTGATTTCACATTTGAGGGTGATTCTTTTATGGTTGACACCGAGTTGTCTTGCTATTTTCCCATAAAGGGAACGGTATTTGATCCGGGTATACACATTTTTGAGCAATCTCAATATCTTAATGATGAAATCAAAAGGAAAATTTTTTAAAAATTGGGATCATTACCTTCTTACTATACCCTTAATTGTAAGAAACTTTTGCTTAAAGGAACCCCATCTTTCTTATACTTATTTGCTATTGCCACTGTGGGGTTTATTTCTTTTAGAGATGGAAACCATGTATTTGACCCTGGTGGACTTTTATGAGGTTTTCCTTATTTGGGAGGTTATTTCACTTTATTATGGAGAGCTTTTCTATTCCGGGTAAATCATTTTCTCTCCATGATCGTTTCCCTAAGGACAATTTAATTCGGGGATCGAGTCGAGCTCATGACTCGGTTACCAAAAACGAGGTACCTCGTGGGGGAGATTCCCATGCTTATCATTCCATCTTCTTTCTAATTTTTAATGTGAAGGGCTTGTGCTTTTTCATTTGTTCTCGTGTTTCGTTTGTGATGTGATTTTAGGTTTCTCCTATATCGAAGACTCTCGTGTTCGTTTTCATCACGTATCACTCGAGTTTCGATCCTTCATTTGAGACATCCGATATCCCATGATTATATCCTTTACTAACGCTTATTTTTATTGGCATAATTAATAAACTGCTTTTAATTATTTGCGTCATACTTTTTTTCATGCTAGAATTTTGCATTCGACTCTTCGTCTTTAGTAGGGGGGTATCATACCCTTAGACTTGAAACATTGAGGACAAAGTTGGGTTTTAGTATGGGGGTATCTATCGATGTGCTTTTCCTTTTGTTCGTTGTCTTCACGTACTCCGTTTTTCAAAAATGTGCTTAAAATTGCATAAATTTTAAATTTTTTTTCCCATATTTTAATAAGTGTTTTCGACACGAATGTAAGCTTTCCGTTGGTGAAAATAAGAATAGATTTTGACTCGACCGGTTTACCTTAGCTCATTCCTTAAACATGTAAATCGTTTATTCGGTTTATTAGGCTAAGCATCCACGAGTCTCATTATTTGAGATTTTAAATTGTGGAGAACGAGAGATGATAGAGTTGATAATAAGTTTTAAGGTTAATTCTTCCTTATATGAGTTTTTGTGGCTCTTTCTCCCCACTTGTATATTTAATTGCTTAATAAATGAAGATTTTTGCGGTTTAGGTTCGATATTTTAGCTCTTAACCAACTCTTTTATTCCCTTGTAATTAAAGCAAGAACACATTGAGGGTGTCAGCGTCGTGGACTTCCGACTAAGGTGGCTCATAACCACTAAGTAGGAGGTATTCAGACCACGGGATTTCGAAATTTGGCATACTATATGTATAAAAAATAAATAAAGCACAAATGTGCTAAAGTATTGTGAATAAGGAAAAAAATGCCAAAAGTATAAGTATACAATCCAAAACCGATAAAGGTCGCCTACTTCGATGCCGACTTGACAGCGAGGGGGTTCTAGATCCTAAGGTGGAGGAATATTATCCAAGGTCGTAATAAAAAGTCCGAAGGTCGCCTACTCTGACGGCTACTTGACGGTGGGGGGGTTCTCGATTCTTAGGACTAAAAAAAGACCAAGGAATATCATTTTTTATGTATGTATATAAATAAAGTTTTTGTTATAAATAAGCCAAATTTCGAGTACGGGATGATCTTAGACTTCCGCTTCTGGTCTCGTAGTTGAGATGTCGAGGTCGTCAATACAAGAGATTCCCTAAATCGTGTTAAATTATCCTTGATGTGGGCTTTCTTTAGTGACAACGGTTTTTGAGGATGAGGTTAGGTTCTAAGTGTCGGGTTTACACCGTTTTGCCTTCATTTTTGGACTAATAATTATTTAATAAGTCAAATGAGCCTACGGGTGAATGACAATCCTTAAAATCTAGAGATACAACTTAGGAATAATGGAGAAGGAGTTCTACACAAATGTCTTATATAAGTGGTCTTAACATGAGAACTTGTTGTTAACAATGATCTTGTTTTTGAGCTTGGCATGGAAAGAGTAAAAAGTCGAGGACGATGAACCTATTCAAATTTTGTGATCCTAAAAGTTATTTTTGAATAATGAAAGCGATACATTATGTCATTTATACTTATAATATTAATAAAATGAATAAATGCTTTTAATAAATGAAAATCGGAGTTGCTTTATACTCTATTCTAGCATTGCGTGAGGACACGACAATGGTTTAGTAGGGGGGTTTGATGTGACTCTAATTACACATCATATTTCCTCGTAAATCGTACTCAAAATGCTCAAAATGGTCAAATAATCATCAATATTGCCACATATATGCTTGTTTTGTCGTTTCTGCGTGTGCAGGTACGGGTATCAAGAAAATCACAAGAAATGAAGCCAAAGAGCCAAAACGGACACGAGAAATGAAGAAATACACAAGACCGAAGCCGAAATTATATCTATCAAATCGAATGGAATCAACTCGACAAAGTTTGAAGATTTTCAAGAAGTCAAAGTCAAAACCCGAGCTGAATTATAAAAATATGAAAAAGATCGAGTTTGACGGTGCCTTCTGATTTTAATGGGTCGACCCAACGCCACTTAAATGGGTCGGACCAACCCATTAATAATAAAATGGCCAAATTCAATAAACAAGCTATGAATGAAAACAACCCAAGTGAGGCCCGATATTTGAAGCCTAGCAAGTCCATTTTTACAAAAATCTAATCTGTATAAAAGAGATCAGGAGGGGAGCAGCTAAAAAGACACGCATCTTATTTTATTTTTTTTCTATCTTTCTGCTTTCATTTCTTCATAGCAGATTAAGTAGATTAGGAGGGTAGATAAAAACTCTTCTCTTATTATTGTATTTCATTTTCTCAACGGTCTAGTTAGATTAATAAAAAAACGCATTTCATCCTCTTGTTTCTTAAATCTTGTACTCGGGTTTGGATTAATGAAAGTGTTATGGATTCAGTTATAGTTGTTTTGTAGATGAACGGTTCGGTAGTTGTTTCGATTCACAGGTTTTCGATTCATCGTCTTTGTAGCAGAAGTTTGTGTTTGTTTCGATTTTGATAGTCAGAATTTGATTTGTGATTTTGTTTCGATTGGAGGCTGATTTATGTTTTGATAGATGGTTTGGTGAACTTAAGTTTTCGAGGTTATATTTTCAGAGATGTGTTTATGTATCGGGAGTAGGATAAATGATTTCGCGGGTTATGGAGTTTGTATTTCTGGATTCGGTTTATGTTGTTCGTTTGTGATGGTTAATATAGTTTAGATTCGGAGTTGAGTTAGTGTTTCGAGATATTGGTTTTGAGTATTGTTCTTTTGGATCGGACAGTCGGAGCAGTTAGATTTCCTTACAAAAGTAGTTTCCGTATTAGTCTTGGTTCGATAGCATCGTAGCACTCGACATCAGTAGATAGAGATCGTTAGAGCAATTTTCGATATCAGTATTCGTTTCAAGTGTAGCTTCAATATCAGTTTTTGGTTCAAGTTCGTTACAGTTTCATTTGGTTGAGATTAATTTGCTTTAGTATCGACATCAGTTTCGCTTACGTTTACAAGCTGTGGTGTTCGTTTTTCATATAAAGTAGAGATTGATAAGCTCGGTTCAAAGTTCCTGTATAAGCTCTTTGATCACACTTCGATATCAGTTTTCGGTTTAGTTTCGGTTCGTTAGAATTGCTTCACATCAGCGGTGGACTAGAACATTCGGTTCGGTATCGCCTACAGCGGGCTGGCCTCGGATGACAGGTAGTTTAACTTTTTAATTTTCGGCATTAGTAATTACATTTAGATTGATAAATTTTCATATTGTATTTGCACTTTAGCTAAGTGTCTGTTAGTCAGTTTTAGTCTCATTATAATTTTTTTATTTGTTTCATATTGATTCGGTTCGTTCAGTTTTTGTTTAGTCCATAGCTGCGTACTTTTGATAACGATTTGTAGTTTTATATGCTTGTTCGAATGACGTGCTGTTAGATTTTAGATTTCCTAGGCCTTGCGAACCAATTTCTGCATTTTCTGTTAGTAAGTGTTTGGCAATGGGTTTGAACAGCTTCTGGTTTATACAATTTTCATAGAAACTGATTTTTGATAATGTTGAAATTTTCATTCAATGGTCATTATTGTTATATTTTAGATGTGTTTGTGCCTTGCTTATTTTGATCTGGTCATTAAAGTTGAATTAGATAGTGACATAGATAAAGTTGTTTCACAAAACGTGATCATATACATACTTTTCTTTAGGTAGCGAGTATTACCACCACTCACACCATCCTTTTAGTTTTACTAGAATTAGTTGAAAACTTGTTATACTCATTACCTTTTAGCTCACTAATGGATCAGCTTAGTTTTTGTTGGGCATTTAAATTTCAGTTGGACCGAGTGTGTCTAGTTTGGATTTGCTAGATTTTGATTTGGACTATTCTAATACAAGCTTGAATTTACATTTGTGAATTAACTTTGTTTGTTAAATTTGTTTTGTTTTCATGTTAATAGGAATTAGTATTATATTACTAATAGCATATAATAATAATAGTATAGAATATAATATTAGTACTTTTCTCGTTTTACGTGCCTAGTAGAAATAGATACCAAATTATGATATCTTAACCAAAAACAAATAAGTCGAAACGATAAAATCTTATTTCAATTCGACACGATTGGAGAGAAAAACGATACTAAAAAAAAGACATTAGATCTTCCCAGGGACAATCCAATAGATTATTAGAAGTCCTGAGGAAATATGGAGTAGAATGTGAACGAAGCTGAATGCCAACTAAGTACTGATTCTAGCACTGGAACAATCACAACAAGGTGTTAGTAATGATGTCTTGGTAAGCATTGAAGGGGTTGAAGAATAAAAAAGAAATGTAAGGATAAAGGGTGTAAAGAAAGAAGCCCTCCATACAACTTAGGTAGAAACCGGGTCAACACATCATGAAGACAACGCATCATGGACCCAGAGATGTAATGCACAACCCTTCCCCAGCTGACTCAGGATTCTCTTAAAAGAAGTTTGTTTTATTGTCACGGATATCAACACGACTTCTATTGACTTTCTCACTCCGAGATAGTTGATATTGAATAAGTGGCATCTGCTCCAGCCTCCGACCACTAAAAGTGCACAAATCGAGTCTAGAGCCAAGAGATAAATAAAATCTCGTTAGGACATACGGATGACGATCAAGAGAGTCCTGCGCTATATCCTTGCGATATTGCTAGAACACTCAGAGTGATACTACCTAGTATTCACAATGATGAGTGGAAATCCTTCCAGTGTTAACATCAAACAGCACTGCGGTAGGTCATGTGTAAGATTCTCATAGAATTGAACATGTGTCAACTGAAAAGAAACATAGGTTTGATTCTGAATTGATTCAAACTCGTTTCAGGTTTCTACGCAATATATTTATGGTCTTCCCAGAACATTCAGAGTGATATTCATTAATATTCACAGTGATGAATGGATATACTTCTAGCGTCAACATCAAACAGCGCTACGGTAGATAACTTGCGAGATTCTTATGAATCAAGCTTGTATCAACTGGAAAGAAAAAATGGTAAGATTCGTAATGAATCAAACTTGTTCCAGGAATTTGAATTGACGACTTTAATCAAGCGAATATTTATCCAATTAATTCACTCTTTATGTTCGCAGTCTTGCTTTGAGACGATCGAGTAAAGAGAACGGCTAGTATAACCGCGAAACCCTGTCAAGGAGGTTCTTAATTGAATCTACCTATCACATGTACGATATTTAATATCGTGTAACGATCTTCACTGACCGGAGGTAAAATGATACCGATTTAGGACGAATGTCAAAGCCATTCAGTCCGTGTCTAAGTTTGTCTCGAGAAGGTGGTGTTACGGTGTACTCAGCAAAGTCAAAGATTCAAAACCACATTCTCATACCCAAAGACATTCAACAATCAAGAAAGCTAAAGACTTCTACAAATCTGATGATCATAATCTTCCTTAACAACTAAAGTAGAGGAATGACCTCTATTCAAAGGAGATCATTGTTAGCAAGCTTTCAAGATAGTGCAAAGTATGAGCATGTGGATTAAGACACAAGATCGTAAGATGGCTAAGACAAGTCAAGAATGATTTGAAGATCTCAAGATAAAAGACAAAGTCGAAAGACAATGACAAAGGCTCAAAGATCATAGCATGAAGGAACAAGACTACTATTACACGTTCAAGACTCAATTATGACAAAATTCGTAATCTCCATTGATCTTCAAATATCGAGGAGGAATGACCTCACATTGGGGGAGATTATTAGCCTCAAAATATTGAGTGAAACAAGAATGTTCGGTCATAGGTTTTTATTGTAATATTTATTAGAACGTTGTAATATTTAGTTAAAATAGTCGTGACATTACGGGCTTGATGGCTAGCTTAAAAGGCCTCTTTCAAGGTACTAAGCAATTATTCAAGCCAGGCCAAATACAATAAAGTCCATTAGAAAAGCCCGCATGTGGGTGGACTATATAAGCACCCTCCTAGCATGTTAGGAGGGTGGGTATGTAATCATTATTCTAAATCTAATTTCACCAAGTTAATCACCTCCTTCTCTCTACTTTCTATCACTACTTTCTCTCTCTAGAATCCATCTTATTTTCTTCTTTATTTCTATCTTATATCATCTAAATATATGGGACACATATAGCCATATATATATATATATATATATATATATATATATATATATATATATATATATATATATCGTGTTTGTGTGAGTAGTGCGTTTTTGCTTTTCAATTCTTGGAAAGCGTAAATATCGTACATACTCGTTTTTATTTTTTTACTATATTGTAGAATATCCAAATAAATCGTGTTTAGTTATCCTTAATTAAACACACAACAATCTTTTTACTATATGTTAGATATCCCATTATTCGTTTTCGTTTTTATTGTGAATATTATTAATATATTGTACTACGTATCACAATAAATTTACAATATCTCCAGAAGCGTGAAAACGCAACCTTAATTAGGATTTCATCACTCAGTTATTGTATTCAAATCCAAAGTAAAAATCAAAAGGCAAAATAGATAATTACTTTCGAAAGGCTTAAATTTGATTAACACAGACTATAAGGTGGGTATAAGGCGGTTGTATTTCACGACCTAAAGGAAAAAGGCTCTTAAGTGCTTAGCGCCGCCTCGTTTCCTCCGTTTGCTTGTGCGTGTTTTAAGAAAAAGGGCTAATCGAGGGTTTGCCAACCAAAGTATTATTTACGTATCATATATATTTGCTTGTTTTTCAAGATTAAACCCTCTTGAACGTTTTGGTGTTCCACCAACGTACTAAATTCATCGAAGATGTTCACTCAACGTGATCGTTTTCATTCCATGAGGCTCCTTTAATTGAGAAACTGATTCGAGGAGAGATTTGTAGATTTGAGTCTCCGTAATACACCAAAAATCCAAAAAATTAGAAAACAATCAAAAACCAAAAAAATTGAAAAAAACGAAAATCCCCAAAAGAATCTTCTTTGCTACCCCCATTCTCTACGTTAGTGCATGCGCACACGATCGAAGGACTATAAGAATTCTAGCAACGCTTCGAATCTAAGCAATCGAAATCGAAGGAATTGACAACGAAGACGTGATTTAGAAACCGACGTTCCTAATATCGTTGTCGAAACAGTATACGAGATGGCCGACAATCGTTCGATGATGGAATTGCTCCAAGCACCCACCGAGGGTTATGGAGACGCAATCGTAATTCCCGCTATCAAAGCAGAGAATTTTTAGATTAAGAGCGGAATGCTTTCGTTGATTCAAGCTACGAAGTTTCGAGGTCGTGAGGCGGATAATCCTCACGATCACATTCGGAATTTTGATCGTCTTTTGGCCACGAGCAAGTTTAAAAACGTCGACACCGATGTCGTTAAGCTTATGCTTTTTCCGTACTCACTCGATGGTGCCGCCAAGGATTGGTACGAGAAAGAGACACCTAATTCCATATTACGTGGAAGGATCTCGTTTCCAAGTTCGTTAATCATTTCTTTTCGCCTTCGAAGACCACGTTTTCAAAAACGAGATCACAAGGTTCAAACAAAAGCCAAATGAATCGTTTAGAGACGCATGGGATCGTTTTAAGGAATTGCTTAGGCAATGTCCTCACCATGGATTTTACGAGTTACACCAAATCAACACGTTTTATAACGGTCTTAGTTTTCAAGAACAAGATTCGTTAAATTCCGCCGCCGGTGGCATTTTTTTTGTAAAACTCCAAAAGACGCTTTAATGATTATCGAGAATAGATCCAAGGTTTACCAACTCCGTAACACACCGAGTGTTGCCAATGTCGCTAATGTTAGTAACTCTAATCGTGATATTGAGAGAGTTGATGCGAAAGTCGACAAGTTGACGAATGTGTTTACGTCGTTCTTAATCGAAATGCAAAAGAAAGACTCCCGCTACGGTGAAAGCGGTTGAGGCTTCGTGTACGTTGTGTGGTGGACCTCTTACTTATTACGAGTGTGCGGCTACGGATGGCCAAACGTCGAGTGTAAACGCGTTAAATGGAAACAACAATTTTCAAAATCAAAATAACGCGGGTCCATCACAAGGAAATTATAACCAAGGCAAAATTTTTTCGAATCAAAACCGAAACAATTTTCAAGGAAATAATCAACAAGGGAATTTTTCGAATCAAGGTTATAATCAAGGTCAGAATTTAAGTTGGCAAAATCGAGATAACAATCAAAACTCGAATTTTTCAAACAACGCTAATCAAGGAAACAATTTTTCGAGTAGTAATCAAGGGAATTTTCAAAGAAATAATCAAAACCAAGGGAACTTTAGTTCTAATCAAAATAGTTCGTCAAACGAGTTTCATGAATATATGAAAACGAATGAGGCTAATATGAGACGATTAGAGGGATAAATTGGTACTTTGAAAAATGACTTTTCCAACACATTAAAAAATCAAAATACAAAGATTGAGGAAGGATAAATCGACATTAAAAAGATGTTTTAGGCCATTATGAACAAATCTTCGGGTGCGTCATCGAGTTTGTTACCTAGTGACACCGTATCAAATTCGAAGGAACATGTTAAAGCCGCCTCGTCTCATGGAAAAAGTCGTGTGATTACCCTAAACCTTGATGGATTTAGAGTTGTTCCTTCTTCTCAACCCTCGACTTCTAAGACACCTTCATGTTCTAAAGTCGATGGGGTGAACGTGGTGACCAAGGAAAAGAGTGCACACCCTCGTGTATCTCAAATTCCATCCACGGTTCAAAAAGAGAGCTTTATCGACCTCACCAATGTGACCGTTGAGGAAACTTGTGCTTCGATCTTCTTAAAAAACCCAAAAGGCATATGCCGAGAAAGGAAGAGGATCCGGGCGAATTTCTTTTACCTTGTGATTTTTCCGAGATTAAGGGATGTTTAGCCCTTGCCGATTTAGGTGCTAGCATCAATCACATGCCTCCTTCTAATTAGAAATTGATGAAATTATCTAGACTTACCCCCACGAACATGACTATCGAGCTAGCAAATTGTACACCTTTAGAACCAATTGGAATAGCCGAGGATGTCTATGTTAGAATTCGTAAGTTTGTTTTTCCCGCGGACTTCGTCATTTCCGATTATGAATGTGACCCTATGTTGTCCCTAATAGTATGATGATAGATTAAAGAAATGAGATGGAAAAGATATGAATTTTAGAGAGAGAAAGTAGTGAGAGAAAAAAGAGAGAAGTGTGTGAAACTTTTGGAAGATTAGATTAAGAAATAATGACAATAAACACCCTTCCTAACATGCTAGGAAGGGTATTTATAGCCTAGCCTACATGTGGCTTAATGGGCTATATGTTTGATTGGTTCGGGCTTGAATAAAATGCTTAGTACCTTGAAAGAGGCCTTTTAAGCTAGCCATCAAGCCCGTAATGTCACGACTATTTTAACTAACTATTACAACGTTCTAATAAATGTTACACTATAAACCTATGACCGAACATTCTTGTTTGACTCAATATTTTGAGGCTAACAATCTCCCCCAATGTGAGGTCATTCCTCTTCGATATTTGGAGTCCAATGGAGATTTATGAGTTTCGTCATAAATGAGTCTTGAACGTATAATAGTAGTGTTGTTCCTTCATGCTGTGATCTTTGAGCCTTTGTCGTTGTCTTTCGACTTTGTCTTTTATCTTGAGATCTTCAAATTATCCTTGACTTGTCTTTGCGATCTTGCGATCATGTGTCTTTATCCTCATACTCATACTTTGCACAGTCTTGAAAGCTTGCTAACAATCTCCTTTGAAGAGAGGTCATTAATCATTAGAGTTGCGGAAGTCTTTAGCTTTCTTGATTGTTGAATGTCTTTGGGCATGAGTATGTGGTTTTGAATCTTTGACTTTGCTGAGTACACCGTAACATCACCTTCTCGAGACAAAACTTAGACGCGGACTAAATGTCTTTGACATTCTTCCTAAATCAGTAGCGTTTTACCTCCGGTCGGTGAAGACCGTTACACGATATTAAATATCGTACCTATGATTAGGTAGATTCAATTAAGAATCTCCTTGACAGGGTTTCGCGGTTGTACTAGCCATTCTCTTTACTCGACCGTCTCAAAGCAAGACTGCGAACATAAAGAGTGAATCAATTGGATAAATATCCGCCTGATTAAAGTCGGAAATTCAAATTCTTGGAACAAGTTTGATTAATTAAGAACGTTACCCTTGTTGCTTTCCAGTTGACACAAGTTTGATTCATGAGAATCTCGCAAGTTACCTACCGTAGCGCTGTTTGATGTTGACGCTAGAAGGATTTCCATTCATCACTGTGAATATTAATGAATATCACTCTGAATGTTCTGGTAAGACCATAAAGATATTGCGTAGAAACCTGAAACTAGTTTGAATCAATTTAGAATCAAACCACTGTTGCTTTTCAGTTTTAAATATGTTCAATTCATAAAGAATCTTACACTTGACCTACCGCAGTGCTATTTGATGTTAACACTGGAAGGATTTCCACTCATCATTGTGAATACTGGGTAGTATCACTATGAGTGTTCTAGCAATATCACAAGGATATAGCGTATGACTCTCTTGATCTTCATTTGTGTGTCCTAAAGAGATTTAATTGATCTCTTGGCTCGAGACTCGATTTGTGAACTTTTAGTGGTCGGAGGCCGGAGCAGATGCCACCTATTCAATATCAACTATCTCGGAATGAGAAAGTCAATAGAATTCATGTTAATCTCCGTGACAATAAAACAAGCTTCTTTTGAGAGAAGCCTGAGTCAGCTGGGGAGGGGTTGCGCATTACATCACTGGGTCCATGATGTGTTATCTTCATGATGTGTTGACCCGGTTTCTGCCTAAGTTGTATGGAGGGCTTCTTTTTTTACACCCTTTATCCTTACATTTCTTTTTCATTCTTCAACCCCTTCAATGCTTACCAAGACATCATTACTAGCACCTTGTTGTGATTGTTCCAGTGCTAGCATCAGTACTTAGTCTGCATTCACCTACGTTCACATTCTACTCCATCTTTCCTAAGGACTTCTAATAATCTATTGGATTGTCCCTGGGAAGATCCCTCTGGTTCTGGTTCGATCATAGGACTTAAACCCTAACCACCCTTTTGACACAAATAACGTCATGGATTAAAGATGTTGTGGGTATTTGATCGTAACCATGAGTGCTTGAGTCTATAGATCACATTTTAATCACATTTTCTCCCCCTATCTCTAATATATAAAATCGTTTGATATTAGAGATACCAAATTTGATTAAAATAAATTATTTTAAAAAATAGTCTTGAAACTTTTCGGGAGAAAAATGTGTGAAGCTTAGCATGAATATGGAACGCTCCCCCTCAAAAATTGATCCAATTGAATTGTCTTTGAGAGGATATGATCCACATTAAAGTTTTGAGGATAGGAGTTGTTGAACACACAATTTTTAAAAGATTTTGAATAATCATTGAAAAATTCTTGAAAAAATTATGTTCAACGCTTTTTGAAAAACATTATTTCTTTTTGGCGAAAAAGTTTTTCTAAAGCATAAACTTGAGTTCATAGACTTTGAATGTCTTGACAAATCCACTCAAGTGTAAGAAGATTTAACTTCTTTTGCTGAGGGTAAGCGCACTAAATCGTACACTCCCCCGTGAATATCGAGCCGGGTTGTAATCTGAAAGTGATTACAAGCCATTGTGTTGAGCTCAAAACGTTGAATGTTTTGTGACAAGCTCAACCTAAGATGGATTGCTCTACCCGTTGTTGGAAATATTATTCAAAAGAGACAATTTTCTTTATAAAAGATAGAAATGACATGTTTTGAAAAATATTTACAACTTTCATGCGATCTTTATGTACACGCCCGTGTCGTTATTGAGCGACATTTCTAGGTACGTCCATATTATCGATACTGAAAGACATGTCGAGAGGGAAATCTTTTTGGATTTTGAAAAATTTTGTAATTTTGTATTTTGCTTTTTAATAATATTTACAAGTTGAGGTTTGATAGATGAATCAAGAAGGCTTCTTTGCCAGAATCTCCAGTTCTTCTGGAGTCAAACATCTCATACCAATTTGCCTAACTAGATACGCAAACCTCTCTTTCGAAAGAGCTTTTGTAAACAAGTCAGCTAATTGGTAATCAGTTCCAACAAAGTATAATTCATAAATACCCTTTCAACTTGTTCCTTAATGTAGTGATATCTGACATCAATGTGCTTCGTGCGGGAATGCTGTACCGGATTGCAGGAGATGGCTATGGCAGACTTTAAGTCACAATACATAGGTACTTTATCAAAGTGGATGCCATAATCCGTGAGTTGTGTTCTCATCCAAAGAACTTGAGCACAACACACAGATAGAGACACATACTCCGCTTCGGCTGATGACAGTGACGTGCAATCCTTCTTCTTGGAAGACCATCCCACAAGCTAATCTTGACCTAGAAATTGTGCACCACCAGAAGTACTTTTACGTGTATCAAGACACCCTGCATGATCAGAATCTAAATAGACCGTTAGAAAGAAACCGGTTTCCCTCGGATACCAGAGTCCCATGTGAATGGTATTCTTAAGGTACCAAAAGATCCATTTAACCTCCTTGAGGTGCTTTTCAGTGGGTCGTGCTTGATAACGTGCACAATAACACGTAGCATCTAGGGATGTGGTTGATAATGGTGTCCCAACGGGGTCACATGATGTCATACCATGCTTTTTGATTATCTTTTGACAATACTTAGCTTGGTTAATAAAGATACCACTTGGGGATTGGTGAACTTGAATTCCTAGAAAGAATTTTAGTTCGCCCATTATAGACATTTCAAATTTGTTGTGCATTACTTTTTCAAACCATTTTGAAAGTTTTGGGTTTGTAGACCCAAAAATAATGTCATCAACATAAATTTGCACAAGCAAAATGTCATCCCCATATTTATAAGTGAATAAAGTTAAACCAATGGAACCTTTTGAGAAACCTTTGGAGACCAAAAATTTCGAGAGCTCGTCGTACCACGCCCTTGGAGCTTGCTTGAGTCCATAAAGTGCTTTGTGGAGACGATACACCTTATCAGGATAATGAGGATTGATGAATCCTTCCGGCTACGTGACATAGACTTCTTCCTTCAAAGGACCGTTAAGAAACGCCGTCTTTACATCCATTTGATAAACGATGAATCCCTTATGTGCATCATAAGCAAGAAAAATCCTGACCGCTTCCATTCGAGCTATTGGTGCAAATGTTTCTTCAAAATCAATACCCTTTTTCTGTCCATACCCTTTAGCCACTAGCCTAGATTTATTCTTGATGATCGTGTTCTCTTCATCCATCTTATTTTTCCAGATCCATCGAAGATTTAATGGTATTACATTGTATGGTCTTTCAATAAGTTCCCAGACTTAGAGTCGTTCAAATTGTTGAAGTTCATCCGTCATCGATTCAATCCAAGCATGATCAGCCATGGCTTCTTTGATGTTTTTCGGTTCAGCTGAACTCACAGCGTGTGCGAACAAACAAACATCACCATCGGTGTTAAGCTGTCGTCTTGTGCGAACAGGCTGTGAAGGGTTTCCAATTACTTGAACCAAAGGATGATCTCGGGTCCAATGATGTGTAGACGGGTGTCGTTGGTAGAACGTATGCTTATTTGACGGATCAACATTGCAAGTAGAAGACTCTCCAGTTTCGTGTACCGTTGTACAGAATGGGTTGATAAATTCGTCTTCGTCAAAAAATGCATTGTTTGCTTGATTTGTGTTTTCTGGAGCAATGACAGTATTTGTTGATGTTGTAGGAGCGATTGTTGATGTGATATTCTGAGGAGGTAAATCTGCAGCAACCCGTGTTGAAGTAGATGAAGTTGTATCCGTTTGTTGACGATGATCGGTATCATCATTCTTATCATGAGTGACAGCGGAAGACTTCGATACAAAATTGTTTCTCCCCCATGAAATATTCATCATACATTGGTCCATATAACATTTCCAACTCTTCAATTGTCGTGTTTACTGTCATCTGTTGTTGGAACATTTCCTTGAACCAGCTTTAAACTTGACGGTTCATTGCTGTGGTCTTGAGTTCCAAGTTCCGTGCGGTTGTGAACGGAAGTCGTTTTTCATTGTGGATCGGGACTTAAACTGCTTTGTTCAAGTGCCAGTTCTTGTAATTCATCAAATCGGATGTGAATAGTCTCGACTATCAATTTTGTTCTCTTTTTGTATACTCTATATCCCCATTAGACTGAGTTGCATATGCCACAAGAATACATGCATCACCTTTCTCTTTCATCTTGTCCAGATTTTCACCATCTCGAATAATGTAACACGTACATCCAAAAACATGAAGGTGTTTGAGTGATGGTTTTCGATCATGAATTATGTGATATGGTGTCTTTTCGTGTCTTTAGATAACTAAGGATCGGTTTTGTGTGTAGCATGCGGTTGACACGGCTTCGGCCCAAAAGTATAGTGTAAATTTTAAAGCGGATAATAATGTTCGAGCAGCCTCAACTAAAGTACGGTTTTGTCTCTCAACAATGCCGTTTTGTTCGGGTGTTCGAGAAATAGATGTTTCATGTTCAATTCCTTCGGCTTCAAAATAGTTTCTCAGATTTGAATTCAAAAATTATGTACCTCTGTCAGTACGAACCACTTTAACTTGAGCTTGAAGACCACGTTGTATCAGTTTAAGAAAGCTCATGAGAACTTTGGGTGATTCATCCTTGGACCTCAAGAAGTGAGTCCATGTGTACCTTGAGTAATCATCGACAATTACCAGAATATATTTTGTGACAATCCGTCAATTTATGGTTGATATTTTATTCTCAAGTGTTATTTAAAAACATTATTTTAAATGTTATATTATGAACTCACTTATTTTTTGGGAAGAAATTTGGATTTACGTCTTGAAGTAGCATCAACTACGTCTAAACCAGAGGATTCTACGTTACGTGCTTACGTTTACATATACCGTTTTGGGGACAGTCTGACATTTCAGGAAATAAATTTATCCGTGAATATTATTTTGAGATTTTAAATTTGTGTTGCTTCATAAACTCACAAATTTACGAGAAGAGATTAGGACTTACGATTATAATTTAACGTCCTTTACGACTAAACCGGAAACCTTAGGATTACGTATTTACGTTTTCGAACTCCGTTTTTGATGAGACATGTTTTATTAGATTAAGTTTTGTGTCGTTGATTCATAATTTATAAAAACGTTTTTCGTAAAACGACCCGAGGGCACGCAAATCGAGGAAACTAGAATCGAGGAGTACCCGTAAATAATTGGGGATGAGACAAAACCACTTTTGCCCCATCCCCACACATGGGATTGTTTAAAACTAGCTACTTACACCCTTAGGTGTCAAGCTTACAAAGTAAGCAAGACACATGTCTTGCTTAACTTTGCAAGCTAACTACACACCAACAAAACCACTAGCACCAAAACCATTTCTCACACACATACATGAAAACCACTCAAAAATCCTCTTACCCTCTCTTATTTTCTTCCCACTCTCACCAAAAACACCATCATTTGATCAATTTTAACCATAAAATCATGTGTTATTCACACATATGATGAAGCCCTTTTGAAGCTCTATAGATTGGTGGTGATTTTAACATCCAAGGAGAAGACTTGGTGATGTTCAAGGGCTGATTTCTACATGAAGTTTATAAGTATTGGTGGCCATGAAGATTGGTGTTGATCTATCTTAAGTTCTTCCATCAAAATCCAAGCCTTGATGAATACCTACATAATCTTGGTGGTATAAAGATTGTTCTTCCTATCCTCTTGTTATTTTTATTATGTAATCTTGTAATTTCCTTATTTATGTATATGTATATGATGATGAATGATGATTAAAAATATTATGTGGGGATTTGGTGTTGATAGATTTGATAAACATGGGTAAAAAGATGGAAAAACCACATGTAAAAATGGTTAAATCATGGCTAAATTAGGACGCTGTATAAAACAGTTAATACTCTTATGATAAACTGATAAAATGGCTTGGATAAATTAATATACAGTAAGCTGTGATTCTTATACACATGTGAGAGTTGGTCATGCAATGGAATCATAAAAATGAGTGAGATATAATCAAAACAAGTTTAAAGTGCAAATCTGCCTACACTGTTTTGGACGAATTTATTAAAATATTTAGAGGTTGATTCATCGGTAGCTATAAAGGAATAAAATGAAGCACATATCATTTAGTTTCTGTGATAAAAATTTGGGGTTCTATCTCCAAGTAGAACTCTAGATATGATTATTTTAGTAAACTACATTTTTAGGACTGATTTTGTGAAATTAAAGTTTAATCTTATTATATAAGCACTCAAATAAATATAGTATAAAATGTGAATTAAAACCCACTAACTTATATATTTCATTTATATAAAAATGCATAAGGATAAATAAATGGACATTATATAAAAATGGTAGTTTGATATGTTTTATAAGTTATAAAAACTATATACTAAGTTTTACGTCTTTTCGGCTAAAACCGAAAGATTAACGTTTTTGTTAAATAAACTTAGACGGTTGGACCCGTCTAATGTAAACTTTTATAAACTCACATACTTATATATAAACATATATAACAAGTAAAAACCGATAAAACCCGAGCTTTACAACATATAGACATTAACGGGCCAAAGTAGCCTTAATAGACAATAAACCCGACTAATTTGGTAAAACACTTACAAACTTATTTATTGGGCTTAACCCATATGGGTCCAACATATAAAGTATAATACTGATAATAAAAGTATAATTGGGCTAATGAATAGTATTGGGCTTGTAATAGGCCCATTGGGCTTTAAAATGTAAACAAGTTGAACTAGTGTAACTAGTCTTGAAAATTTCCAACACATAAACACTATAATGAATGACTAAAGATGTATAAACCCACTTGATCATCATCATATATATAAAATCATTATATGTATACATAATTATTATTTTCATAAAGTCATTGGACAAGAGTCAAAGACGAGTATTATTTGTCTAGGTTTTCTTGATTGAAGCACGTACCGTACATCCAAATCGCCGATAATCGCCTTCCCACATCAACGTGAGTTCATAGCCTCGCTCTCTTTTAAATGTTTTTATGAAATGTTTTATAAACCCGCGAGGGAGATAACATGTTAGTTTTTATAAAATAGGACACCATTTGTCCCGATTGTCTGTTTATAGATTTGGACACGAATGATTGTATGACCCGATGGATGATTAAATGACCCGATGGATGAAATGAAATGGATAATTAAAGTTAGTGTTATGTCACTAAAAGTCCCATTAGCATGAATTGTGAACTACCGGGATTTGGTAGACGCTTATGCATATAATAGTACTATTTGGGGACGATCACCCCAGTTCGCGCCTTGACGGTTGATCCCCGGCGTGCCACATTGATTGGTAAGCGAATTTATGTATGAGAAGATTTACACAAGCGTGATTATTGTGACGACACGCTAATTTAGATGGGTAAATTGAGTTTTGGGCTAGCTACCCGTTGTTGGTTATAGTAAGGTAACAATGTCATGCGGCTTATAATAATCCAATTAACGAAATACTGCTATATGCACTGAATTGCGATTTATTGCCTGACTAGCAATATGGGGTCTTATTATTGATTTTATGTTCGTGTTTTGGTTTCACATAACCATATTAATATAACGATTTTTATTCAACTTTATACAACGTTATAAAACGTATTGTATGATATTTTTACGACATTGGCTCGTATAATGATTTTGAAGGCAAATGCCTATATTATGATTTTGATAAGGATTTGTGTAAAATGACTTTGGCTATTTTATGGCCTATTACAATGATTTATACAAAATGATTTTCGGTAATAATTTTATACCGATGTTATATTGATGGATTTTATTAAACTATATGAATTCACTCGGCGTTATCGCTGACCCTTTCTTTTAACATGTTTTATCTCAGGTACTTAAAGGTAATTCTCGGGAAGACAACAAGAATTCATGGCCCGCACCTAAATAACAATTTCCATTCAAATGCTTTGTAAAACCTGTATGAAATACAATGACTTGGGACCTATGTAAATTTGATATTATTGTATGGAAATTCTTTTATTATTAAACGACGCGATTTTTATGCGTTGTCTATGATGTGAGTAATGTATTATCCCGTAACACCAACGAGTCTTCCGCTGTATTGAATTGTGTATTTTTGGGGGTGTTACAGTTTGGTACCAGAGCTCTCGTTATAGAGAATGAAAGATTTTTAAAAACCAAGGTTTTGAATAAAACATTTCAAAATCTTTTAACTATAAACATTTTTCTAAAAATGTCTAAAAATCTTTTGACTATAACGGTGCCAAAGAATTCCCGAGTTACCGACAAGGCCAGACTGAGAAGTGTTATTTTAATATATATATAACTTGGATTATATATATATATATATATATATATATATATATATATATATATATATATATATATATATATATATATATATATATATATATATATATATATATATATATATATATATATTGATAGGTGTGAAAACACCCATCCTTTTTACCACTTAATTACAATAAAAACCGAGCAAAAACGTGTATTTTATGTCAGTTATGTCGGAATTACGCGTGGTTTGTGTTTTTGTTGTGATTTAGGACGAAAAGGTAAAATGTGGAGAAAACACGGCATTCACGGGCTTTTATCGAGGAAAAAGACGAAAGATGAAGTCGAAAGATCAAGAGTGGAAAAAGAACGGAAGTCCAAGACCAATTCTGAAGATTTATCAAAGAAAAAGTCAAAAGACGGAAGTTTACCTAAAAGCCGAAGAACTCAAGTCTAATTTATTGAAGATTACAAGACGAGTTTGAAGAAATCCCAAGACAAAGTCCAAGTTTAAAGAGATTAACAAAAGATTAAAAAGATGAAGGACTTAAGTGTGCAATTAAGAGAAAGAAGAAAGAAGGAGGAAACTTCCTAAGTTCCTCCCTAATCTCCCTATAAATAGAATAGGCTAGATTCATTTGTAGTTGTGGGAGGCCTGACAAGCCTCTCTTCCCCATTTTCATTCTTCTTGTTCCTTAAATTTATGCACTTTAATTCTCATGTAATGGACCTTTAATTCTCTTTAAATTCCAAGTAAGTTTACCTTTAATTATTGTTAATCTTTATCTATTAGCTAATCTCCTTCTACCTTTCTTGTTTGATTTTTTCTTTATGTTCATTGTTCATGTTCTTGAGTTTTTATGATTTTGATCAAGTGGGTTTTGATTGATTTGGTTATGTTTGTTAGTTTTGATGATTTGTGTCGATTGATTATTGTTAGTTTATGCTTATTGGTTGTTTTGGTTTAATCTTTTGTTTGATTTTGATTAATTTGAGGATAGACTCGTGTTTACTGTATCTCCCTGTTCTTCGGGGGAGTTGTTTCTGTATCTTATCATTCCCAGGAACTTTAAAAAAGAAGCTTCATTCGGAAGTGTTCCGGATCAATAAGGTTCCTACCTAATCTTTACCATAAGTGTAGGGGGGACTTCTGTCGAAGTTAAGTGGTCTTTTCCTTGTATTTGCCCTCATCTTAACCGAAAAATCAATTTTTCGACATTTTTCAAAATTTTTAATCTATTTTGGCCTAGTTGTAGTTCCCTTTATTTTTGCTATTATTTCAATAAAATGGTTCTAACAAGTTTAGTTATCTTAGATATATTAGGCCCGTTGTGAATTTTTTGACTCAACCCGAGTTTACTTATCCAAGTTCACTCTAGCTAGTATCCTTAACCGTGTAGACCTTAATTGGTTTATTGGGCTAAGCATCCACGAGTCTCTTTCCTTGAGATTTTAAATTATGGAGAACGAGAAATGATAGAGTTGGTTACAAGTTTGGTATTCTCTCATTAACTTATGTGAGTTAATTATGATCTTTTTCTCCCATCACTTGCTAATAAATTATCTGCAATAAGTAAGGTCGTACGATTTGAAAAGTTACTTAGCTTCTAGCCCAAGATCGTTTAAAAGTTGCTCGGTAATGATAAGAGTTCATGGCCAAGGCATAACTTATGAAGCGGGGCGCGAAGATTGGCGAGTCCGAAAAGGCCCTAACAAGGCATGGGGATTCAATATTATTGCTGAAGATCCAAAGTGATGTGAAAAGCATTATTCCCAAAATCAATATGAAGGATCAAGACTCACGACGAAAAGTAATCAACTCCCATAAAGATCATGGAGAAGTCTATCCGAAAAGACCATAACAAGGTATGAGGATAAATAGATCCAAGTCCGAAAAGGAGGCGGATCGTTGTATCTCAAAATCCCAAATAGAGATTGAAGAAATAATCATGAAGTCGTGGTCAACAAAGTTGGAGTACCTCTCAAAAGTCTCCAGGTGAAGAAACTCTATTAAACGATGAAAAGACCATTATCTCAAACACGTCTCTCAAGATATGAAGTATGAAGTACATGCCAAATATCGGCCCGAGAAAGGTCTCAAATCGTGAACCGAGTTATGCTAAGATATGAACTTTTTGATATCCCGAGAAGCAATTTTAAGAGATTTTGTCCTTTAGCTAACTATTGATCAAATCGTCCTACTTTGCTTTCAGCCTAAATAAACTATCGAAATAAGTCCAACAATGCATCCTCGTGATCATTCAAGACATCAATAAAATATAAGAGATACCCATAGGAATAAGGGAGTTTAAGTGATTAATTGAACCGCATGAGTAAATGTTTGTTATGCTAACTTGTACTAACAATGATCTTGTTTTTAAGCTTGGCATGGGGAACGTGAAACTTGAGGGTGATAAACATTCATGACACACAAGCCCTAATGTAAGTCTTAGATTTCACTACATGTTTCTTCCTTGTTGCATCTTGTTATTTTCTATCTTTTTGATTTTCCTTAGTTGTTTAATAAAGGCCAAGGTAGGTTGATTATGATGGAAAGTGTAAACCTTGCTTTATTGCTAAGCATTGCATGAGGGCATTGCAATGGTCAAGTGTAGGGGATTTGATAGGTGTGAAAACACCCATCCTTTTTACCACTTAATTACAATAAAAACCGAGCAAAAACATGTATTTTATGTCAGTTATGTCGGAATTACGCGTGGTTTGTGTTTTTGTTGTGATTTAGGACGAAAAGGAAAAAAGTGGAGAAAACACGGCATTCACGGGCTTTTATCGAGGAAAAAGACGAAAGATGAAGTCGAAAGATCAAGAGTGGAAAAATAACGGAAGTCCAAGACAAATTCTGAAGATTTATCGAAGAAAAAGTCAAAAGACGGAAGTTTACCTAAAAGCCGAAGAACTCAAGTCTAATTTATTGAAGATTACAAGACGAGTTTGAAGAAATCCCAAGACAAAGTCCAAGTTTAAAGAGATTAACAAAAGATTAAAAAGATGAAGGACTTAAGTGTGCAATTAAGAGAAAGAAGAAAGAGGGAGGAAACTTCCTAAGTTCCTCCCTAATCTCCCTATAAATAGAATAGGCTAGATTCATTTGTAGTTGTGGGAGGCCTGACAAGCCTCTCTTCCCCATTTTCATTCTTCTTGTTCCTTAAATTTATGCACTTTAATTCTCATGTAACGCACCTTTAATTCTCTTTTAATTCCAAGTATGTTTACCTTTAATTGTTGTTAATCTTTATATATTTGCTAATCTCCTTCTACCTTTCTTGTTTGATTTGTTCTTTATGTTCATTGTTCATGTTCTTGAGTTTTTATGATTTTGATCAAGTGGGTTTTGATTGATTTGGTTATGTTTGTTAGTTTTGATGATTTGTGTCGATTGATTATTGTTAGTTTATGCTTATTGGTTGTTTTAGTTTAATCTTTTGTTTGATTTTGATTAATTTGAGGATAGACTCGTGTTTACTGTATCTCCCTGTTCTTCGGGGGAGTTGTTTCTGTATCTTATCATTCCCAGGAACTTTCACTAAGAAGCTTCATCCGGAAGTTTTCCAGATCAAAAAAGGTTCCGAGTGAAGCGAGCTTCATCCGGAAGTCAAAAGTTCCGAGTGAACAAGCTTCATCCGGAAGTCAAAAGTTCTGAGTGAAGAAGGTTCATCCGGAAGTCAAAAGTTTCGAGTGAAGAAGGTTCATCCGGAAGTCAAAAGTTCCGAGTGAAGCAAGCTTCATCCGGAAGTCAAAAGTTCCGGATGAAACTTCCGAACGAAGTTCCGGATCATGGAGTTCCGATTCAAGATTGTTTCATTCGGAACATTAGAAGTTCCGGATCAAGCCAGTTCATTCGGAAGTTTTAAACTTCCGAATCAAGGTTTCTGTCAGTTTTTTTGTTTGTTTTTCTTTTTAAGTTTTTGTCTTTTATTTTTCAAGTTTTATTTTTCCCGCCTTTTTCTTTATTTGAATTTTTATTTGCTTTCCTTTTAGTTTAAGTTTTGGTTTGCATCATTTACTTTTTGTTAAGTTTAATTTTACGTCATTTCATTTCTCGTCACTTACTTTTAAAGTTTTAAATATGGCACCGTTTACATTTTAACTTGTTTTAGTGTTAATTTCTCGTCAATTATTATTTAACCTTGCTCATTTATTTTACCAAAACCAAAAATATTTGTTTCACTAAGAACAACTAATCTCACACAATTAACCGGAAATCAATTCGAAGAGATACCGAGAAACGAATTTTTCAACTAATAAAAATCTTGTTATTATATATATATATATATATATATATATATATATATATATATATATATATATATATATATATATATATATATATATATATATATATATATATATATATATATATATATATATATATATATATATATATATATATATATATATATATATATATATATATATATATATATATATATATATATATATATATATATATATATATATATATATATGATGTAATTATTACATGATTGTTTGATGATTATTTTGATATTTATACGAGGTATTTATACGACGTAGATTGTCACAAGGAACCCTAAATCCCCTAGTAAAATAATCGAAGCTATTCTCGTAGGAATTCTAGCTATCCTAGATCTAAACCAAGTTCTGGATATTTATGATCCCAACAAATGGTTGATATTCGTAGAAATGTTGACATTAGTTGATTGTGATACTGAAAAAGAATGGGCGAGATTAAAACTGATATCGATGTCATGACGATCTTTCCTTATAGAGTGGAGTTTGACAAAACGTTACCACCTAGAAAGATGTCATCTGATTCGTTGTCACCCAATTCTTAAATTTGAAATCGAAAGGGTGAATGTTGCACTTGAGGCTGTCATTTGAGCCTTTACCCAAAAGCCTCATGCCACTAATACCTTTCCGAGAAGTCTAATTGAATGTGTGAGTCATTTCATACTAGTGACTTATTTGATAATTATTGTTGTAAGAGCTATAGGATTGGAAATTAAGTGTTGATCATATTGATCTTTTATTACCATATTAAGGTCTAAGAATAAGGGTGAAAGTATTGGAAAATGAGGTAGGATATTGCATTGAGTATAAGTTGATTGAAACTTGAATGAAGTAAAATTTAACTTGTATGGAAAATGAGATTGTTAAGAGGAATCCATAAAGTCCTGTGATTGAATTATAAGTTTTTAAATGATTGTTAGTTCGTGTTAAGGGTTGTTCCTTGACCATTGTCCAATGGTGAGGATGCCCAGTGTCCAATAAATAAATTGAAGAAATCTTCTTCTGAATTGGGACCGATGGATCTTCTGGGACAAGTGGAACACCTAATGACTCTTGTAGATTAGTATTCATTGTGATATCTTTTAAAAATCCCTAACTTAACTGAGACATCAGTTGGTAGGATGAGTTCTTGGAATTGTATGAAATAGTGACACACAATGTGTTACGGTACAATTCTGACTTGTTTGTGATTAATGAAAAGACTACCTTTGATTGCTAAATCCTATATGTATTGATGTTATCTATCTTTTATTGCTTCCTCCTAATGTTCGCATTAGTGATGCAACCATTGATCAAGTACTCATCTCGGTTTGAGCTATGTTGTGGATTATTCTTTTTAAGTGCCATCGAGGTCATGAACCTCATGATAAATTGGCTAAGCTCATTTCCTAGCATATTGTAGTTAGTTCTTGGTGAACAACTTTTCATCATTTTTTTGCAGATCACTCATTATTTTTATAAGTTAAAACAGTATTCCTTGAGAAAAATTGAATTCTCATCACTAAAAGGATTATTCAAAATGAAATTTATAAGTAATCGTTATCGAATGAAGTTGTTTATGAAACACCTTGGAAAACTTAATTGTTTCCATAACAAAGAACATCCTTGTAAATTTATTTTTGATTCTTATTTAAGAATTAAGCATGAAAATGTTTTTATTATAACATGATGATAAAATTTTGACGAACTGAGTATTGCATCGTTAATCTTGAAATTGTATATAGTTGCGCGCCTACATACAATTTGGAAGTGACCATGCAAGGTGTAAAACCCGCATGCTTTTACCATGCATAGTACCCTTAGGATCGTACGTACTAGTTAAAAACTTTCCTAATATAGCATGATTACGATTACGTGTTAGGAGTTTATGTATTACGTACGTGTTAGAACACGATAAGTATTTTATTTGCACGATCAAATAATATTTATTTAGCAATAATTAATCACGAGCATATGGTCACGAAATCACGAGCGTAATTAAAACACGAGCTATTATTAATTACGTATATATATTTAATACGAGCGTAATTAAATATATAAGAGTATGGTATTTACGTAACGAGAACATTTAAAACACGAACTTAATTAAACATAAACGAGTACTAAATAACAAGACACGAAACGAGGTACGGGAACCCCACGAGGGAGTCCCTACCCGCGGCCAAAACAAGGTAATGGGCCAAGCCCATTACCAATTTTACTAAGAGGGGGATAAATAAAGTTTTACTACTCAAAATTACTTTTACAAAAGATTTCAAGAAAACCTAAAATCTCCTTTTCTCCTTCCTTTGTGCCGCCACCTACAAACCACCATCAAGGTGATTCATTGATCTCAGATCTTGAAGTTTTATTGTTTGTTCGTGTTTGTTCATCACCCTCTTGATCCACGAACACGGTAAAACCTTTTTAAACCCTTTTCTTTTAATTAATCTTTTATTTAATTATGAACACGTGATGTTTTTCATAAAAACACATTAATTAAACATAGATCTAACATGTTTTGATCATTAATTAATCAAAGGGTCGATCAAAGGGGTGTTTGTTTTCTGGCCGCAGGATACAACCGACCCCAAGGGGGGTTCGGTTTGTTTTAGCCGACCATCACCAAGACCTTTTTGGTCTTGTTTGGTGCGTGTGGGTCCCACGGCAGCAAGGGGGTACCCCGATTTGGTTCGGTGTACGGTGTTGTTTCATATTCGGTGCATGTTTTTAGGCTTAGATCCGGATCATGACTATGTTAGTTGTTTATGTTATAAACTCATGTTAAAAATTAAATTAATAAAAGATGAGATTAATTTAATAACATGACTTAGGTTAATTAATTATTAATAATCATGAAGTTATTTTTAACCTAAGTATTTATATTATTAAGACTTATAATTAATTAATTATTTAAAAACCATAGATATAATTAATTAATTAAACATGACTTAGGTTATATTATTAATATTTAATAATACATATTTTAACCTAAGTATTTAATATATTTATTTAAAAACATGTCATACTTTAATTAAGTATTATAACCTATAGTTTAATTAAATTACATGAAATAATTATTAAACTATATAATATATCATATGACTTAGGAAATAATCATGAAAACACTTAGGCTTATTTACTTAGCTTATTTAACCAGCTTATTTCTAATTATGGAAACTTTTTATTTTTAGAAAATTAATTAAATAAGGCAGCTATTTTATTTATGGAAACCAGCTATTTTTAGAAACTTATTTATTTAAGTCATCTAATCTATTTATGGAAACTTATTTAATTAAGGAAGCTAATCTATTTATGGAAACTTTCTATTTTTAGAAACTTATCTATTTTAAGCAGTAAATCTATTTTTGGAAACTTTCTATTTTTGGAAACTTTCTATTTTTGAAAACTTTCTATTTTTGGAAACTTTCTATTTTTGTAAACTTTCTATTTTTGGTAACTTTCTATTTTAGGAAACCTGCTATTTTTGGAAAGTTACTTATTATTACACAGTAAGTATAATAACACATGAAATATCAGAAATACTTAATCAGAATGAACAGAATATAAGATTTAACACAGTTTAAGGCTTTAAACAATGTAAAATAGTAAGAACACATAAAATAAGCTAAGACATGATATAAAACCAGCTATGTATGTAGTAAGCAGATACTTATTTCATGTACGTATTTATGTAGCACTGGTGTTTCAGAAGTAGGATTCTCGCAGTTCATCGTTCTCGTTCACTGGACATAAGGTACGTATTCCCGTCCTTTCAGTGTGGACATTCTTTCCTTATTAGGATTTCCCCGTATGCAGCAAACTGTTTTCCCGTAGTTAAGTTATGTGTTTGATTGCTTATGTTTTAAATATGATTACCTATAGCCATATACATGCATGACCAGTTTCACCTAGTTATGAAGGTACCATAACCATAATATTAGAGGCACTGATGTTATGACTTCACCACGGCGGAGTGATTGCTCGTGGCGTCCCTTCAGCTTTTGGGCATTTATTATATTTATCATGTAGGGCGTATGGGTGCATCCTAGTTACACGTTTTTATTCAGGATTACATGGTGAATGTGGTGTGTGCCTTGCATCCTTCACAAGGAGCTGATCCCTCCTACCCATAAAACCAGTATATTAAATTAGAGGCAGCCCCTCTAATTTGCATGATGAGGTCACCCTTCCAATTATTCATGTACGGTGGATATTCATGACCTATATTGGCTAATGGTAAAATATGACAAACAGTTTTTATAAGATAAACATAAGACTTTCAAACTATAAAACCAGTTTTATTAAGACTTAACCAGGTTACTCGGGACTTAGTTTCTTCCACTGTTATTATGTTATATGCTTATCCTATTCATGCTTTATTGTACATCCGTGCACTGAGCGTATTGCTCAGCCGTTTTCCTTTTCTATGTTCCCAAAACGGCAGGTACTCAGGGACGCTCGTAGATACTAAGAGTACGTGCATATGGACTGGAAGCTGTCTAGCCTTCTTTACATTATGCATTTCTTTTCTTTATTATACTTATGCTGTGGACATTGTTTCGTCCTTATTCCTTACTATACTATGTTTGTGTGTGATGAGCTTTACTTTTAGACTACCGATGTTTGATTCCGTTATTTTCCTTTATATGGTCAAGTAATGTTTAGACATTTTACCTTGTATGCTTTGATGACACGCCATAATTACTGTGATATTTCCATTTCCAAAATGGGGTGTTACAATTATGGTATCAGAGCCAAGGCTTCGACCTGTAGGCTCTCAAATATGACCTGTGATTAGTGGGTAGTCACTACGGTCTTCCTAGAACTGACAGTTGTTTTCATGCATTCATCATTTTTAAGCATACATATATATCTCATTGTTACAGGGTTTTTGACTAAGTAATGGTTGGTACAGGACTGGCCCTATTTAGTCGCATGTGTTTTATCGAAACTTTTAGATTTGGGACCGACCCATAGGCGTCCCCTCGTAATGTCTTTGTTTTGGGTGAACTGACCAGAGGCGTTCACTCTCGAGCATACAAAGTTTTCATAAAACTGCATCATGCATTCATACACAAAAATTTTCTTGCATAAAATTTTTCTCGTGAAATTTTAGTATAAAATTTTTTTTTATGTATATATTTATATTTTTTGTTTTGAACTGTTTAATCATATGTTTTATGTTATACTGTCAGATGGTTCTCACACGCGAACAGGAGCAGCTTTAAGCTGCAATTCAGGCTGCCATGCAAGCCTTGCTTCCTCAACTTAGGAATGACATCCGTGCTGATGTTCAAGCTGCCAACAATCAGCAGCAGCACAATCAGCCACCTCCTCCTCCTCCTCCAGTGACATTAGCAGTATGGCTGGAGAGATTCAACAAGCTCCGCCCTCGAGCTTTTGAAAAGACTGATAGCCCCAGCGATGCTGAAAGCTGGTTGGCTCACATTGAGAAGATCTTCAACGCTATGGGCTGTGACCCCTCATACAAGGCGAGGTTGGCATGCTATCGGTTCGAAGGCGATGTACTCAACTGTTGGTTAGCTTTGATGCAATCTGAAGGTGGTGATGAGTGGGTTGCTGGTTTGACTTGGGCTCAGTTCAAGGACAGGGTGATGGAGCAGTTCTTTCCCAAGGCTGAGCAGGACAAACTCAAGAGAGAGTACCATGGGATTCGTCAGAGAGCTGGGGAGAATAGCAACGAGTTTATGCAGCGCTTTCTTCGCTTGGCTGGTTTCCTTGGTGCGGCATCAGGTACTCCAGAAGAGCAGGCACATCACTTCAGATGGGCTCTTCGCACATCGGTCGCAAACAATCTGGTGTGTGTTACGTTCAATACTGTAGCACAAGTGGCCGATGCAGCACGGAAACTGGAGATGCTGCAGGAGAGGGATGAGTTCGGGGAAGCTGAAAGACCCGAAAAGAGGTAAAACCTTCGTATTCAAGCGGTGACCAATCCGTATACCTTCCATATGTCAATTATTCATCTCTTTAAATGTATCTTCCAGGCAGAAAACTGGGGACCGGTCTCAGCCGGCTACTCAGCAGCAGCCTCATCAGCCCAAGGGAAATGGTCAGACAAATGACCGATCTGCTACGGATAGGCGTGGTGGTAATGACAATTACCGTAACAACGCCGGGCAATCCAGCAACATCAGGTCCTAATACTTACGAAATTTCTTATGTTTTATGTTATAACTCATATTCTGACACTTTAGCAAACTTCTACAAGGAACCATGGAAACGCTAGGGACCAGAACTAGCGAGGTTCGCAGCCTAGCCGTCCAGCTATCACTGGTATTCAATCTTACGATTATCCGCTTCGTCCTTTGTACCCAACTATCATGTCTTATGTAAAATGTTTTATCAGGTCCTCAGCCAGCCAGAGCACATGCTGGAGGATACACTCATCCTCTTTGCTCTACTTGCCACCGTAGGCACCCAGGACCATGTCGCCGTAATACTGATGCGTGCTTCAAGTGTGCTCTTCCTGGCCATATTATGAAGGATTGCCGTAAGGGCGAGATGGAGGGTACATCGGGACATGCTGATACCAAGCCGCCTCCTACTGCCAGGCGTGTCTACACGACATCTCGAGACCAGGCCAACAAGTCTACAGGTACCATCACTGGAATCTTGTATATGTATGGTCGCGCTGCATGTGTTCATTTCGATACGGGTGCTACTCACTCGGTTATTTCTACTGCTTATGCTAAGAACATTAGGATGCCTCCCTTGCCACTAGAAAATAGGCTTACTATTTCCACGCCTTTGAGGGACTCTGTATTAATCACCCATGTTAACAAGAGTCTTCCCCTAGAATTTGATGATAAGGTTCGACCTTTCGACGCACTTCCGCTGGACATGAATGACTTCGACATGATTTTAGGCATGGATTGGCTATCCAAGTATCATGCTACCATAGACTGTCATTCATATCGAGTTATCTTCGGTGATGTCAATGCACCAGAGTACATTCATAATGGGTTCATACCCGGACGGTCTGTACGAATCATATCCACCCTGCAAGCGCGTGCACTCCTGTCACATAGCTGCGAGGGTTATCTAGCTACGGTTCACGACATGGATGCTGAATCTCCATCGATTCAGGATCAACCAATAGTGTCGGAATTCCAAGATGTGTTTCCAGCAGAACTTCCGGGCATACCACCTGCACGAGAAGTGAAATTCAGTATCGAACTGGTTCCAGGAGCTGAACCAATCTCCAAGGCTCCTTATCGCATGGCTCCCATAGAGCTGAAGGAGCTGAAGAATCAACTGCATGAACTTCTTGAACGAGGTTTTATTTGACCGAGCGCATCTCCATGGGGCACAACGGTCTTGTTTGTTAAGAAGAAGGACGGCAGTATGCGTCTTTGCATAGACTATCGCGAGCTCAATAAGATTACTATTCGGAATAGGTATCCACTGCCACGCATTGACGATCTGTTTGACCAACTCCAAGGGGCCAAACACTTCTCCAAGATCGATCTTAGGTCAGGCTATCATCAGTTACGAGTCAAGGAGCAGGATATTGCTAAGACTGCCTTTCGTACTCGTTATGGCCACTACGAGTTTGTAGTTATGCCATTTGGCCTGACAAATGCTCCAGTAGTGTTCATGGATCTGATGAACAGAATCTTCCATGAATTTCTGGACAAATTCGTCATTGTTTTCATCGATGACATCCTGATTTTCTCTAAGTCCAAGGAGGAACACGAAGACCATCTTCGTACAGTACTACAGATTCTTCGCCAGAAGCAGCTGTATGCTAAATTCTCCAAGTGTGAGTTCTGGTTAGACAAGGTGGCATTCTTAGGTCACATTGTATCAGCAGAAGGAATCACTATGGATCCAGCGAAGGTTGAGGCCATCACTAAGTGGCCAAGGCCGACATCAGCGACGGAAGTCCGCAGTTTCTTAGGCTTAGCTGGCTATTACCGTAGGTTCGTGGAGAACTATTCCCGCCTAGCACTACCATTGACCAAACTGATGCGGAAAGGGGAGAAATTCGTCTGGACTGAAGATCGAGAGAAGAGCTTTGAAGACCTGAAGGAGAAGCTAGTATCTGCACCTATTCTTACTCTACCATCTGGTACGGGTGGATTTCAAATCTACAGCGATGCATCGGGGAAGGGACTTGGTTGTGTTCTCATGCAACATGGGAAAGTGATCGCGTACGCTTCATGGCAGCTTAAGCCTTATGAAGAGAATTACCTCTCGCACGATCTGGAACTTGCTACAGTCGTGTTTGCATTGAAGATATGGAGACACTACTTATATGGAGAATCATGTGACATTTTCACGGACCACAAGAGCTTGAAGTATATCTTCACTCAGCGTGAATTGAACATGAGGCAGAGAAGATGGTTAGAGCTGTTGAAGGATTATGACATTAATCTACAATATCATCCCGGAAAGGCAAATGTAGTAGCAGATGCCCTTAGCAGGAAGTCCAGAATGATAAACAGCATTAGAATCGAAGATGAAATCATAAGAGACTTGGAGCGACTAGACATCGAGATCATGGTACGTGGACAGCATGGTTACTGGGCTAATCTTAGAGTAGAACCCGAGTTACTATCTAAGATCAAGGAAGCTCAGAAAGATGACGGAGAAATTTGGGCGATAGTACAAAATTTGGAGAAGCAGACGGAATTCAGAGTAGATGCAGATGGTATCGTATGGCAGGGCACTAGACTTTGTGTTCCTGATGACCAAGAACTCTGGGAAGCTTTGCTAGCAGAAGCTCATAGCTCCCCATTCTCGATACATCCTGGTTCAACCAAAATGTACCATGACATCAAGCAGTACTTTTGGTGGAGTGGTATGAAACAGGATGTGGCCACTTACGTCTCCAAATGTCTTACCTGCCAGCAGGTTAAGATTGAGCATCAGCGATCTGGCGGTCTCCTTCAACCGTTAGACATTCCAGAGTGGAAGTGGGATAAAATCACCATGGATTTTGTTACCGGTCTTCTGCCTACCAAAAGGAAGCACGATGCAATTTGGGTTATCGTTGATCGACTTACCAAATCAGCTCATTTCTTACCGATCCGCAAGGAAGATCCGGTAAGTAAACTCGCAGATACGTACAGACGAGAGATCATGAGACTACACGGTGCACCATCCAGCATCGTCTCAGACAGAGATCCTCGATTCACTTCGCGCTTTTGGAAAAGTCTGCAGAAAGCTTGGGGAACACAACTTAAGCTTAGCACGGCTTTTCATCCTCAAACGGACGGACAGTCGGAGCGAACCATTCAAACATTGGAGGATATGTTGAGATCATGTGTGTTGGAATGGACGGGTGATTGGGACGAATACATCTGTTTGGTGGAGTTTGCGTACAACAACAGCTGGCACGCGAGCATCAAGTGTGCTCCATTTGAGATGTTGTTTGGCAGGAAGTGTCGCGCCCCAATCTGCTGGGATCATGTTGGCGAGCGAACACTCGAAGGACCAGAAATCATAGAGATGACAAACAAGAAGATCGCAGTAACTAGGCAGAAGATTCAGGAGGCACGGTCACGTCAAAAGAGTTACGCCGACAAGCATCGTAGGGATTTACACTTTAACGTAGGAGATCACGTCTTCCTTAAGGTTTCGCCGGCACGTGGTGTTAGACTCTTCAGGATTAAAGGGAAGCTCAGTCCTCGTTTCATTGCACCGTTTGATATCATTGAACGAGTCGGTGAAGTATCTTACCGATTGGCGTTACCTCCGCAGCTTTCGCATGTGCACAATGTGTTTCATGTGTCCTTACTCAGAGGGTATCAATATCATCCCCTTCACATGGTTCAGTATCCACTGGAATAGATTCGTGAAGATCTTACTTTTATAGAAGAACCCGAACGAGTTCTTGACAGGCAAGAACGAGTCATGAGACAGAAGACGATTCCATTCGTCAAAATTCTATGGAGGGATCATACCGAGCGGGAAGCCACTTGGGAAACAGAGGAGTCTATCCGGGCTTCTAACCCTCATTTCATATTTTGAATTCGGGTATGTTCTTTTTTTCCAGTTTACTTTATCTATAATTCGGGGACGAATTATTCTTTTTAGGGGGGAAGAGTTGTAAAACCCGCATGCTTTTACCATGCATAGTACCCTTAGGATCGTACGTACTAGTTAAAAACTTTCCTAATATAGCATGATTACGATTACGTGTTAGGAGTTTATGTATTACGTACGTGTTAGAACACGATAAGTATTTTATTTGCACGATCAAGTAATAACTATTTAGCAATAATTTATCACGAGCATACGATCATGAAATCACGAGCGTAATTAAAACACGAGCTATTATTAATTACGTATATATATTTAATACGAGCGTAATTAAATATATAAGAGTATGGTATTTACGTAACGAGAACATTTAAAACACGAACTTAATTAAACATAAACGAGTACTAAATAACAAGACACGAAACGAGGTACGGGAACCCCACGAGGGAGTCCCTACCCGCGGCCAAAACAAGGTAATGGGCTAATATTGTGTATAATGCAGTTCGTTTTTTCTCAGTTCTTGCTAATGGAAAGTCCAACCAATATCGGGTTTTTAATTGTTCTTGGTTGTTAAACTTGCTTGGATATTCTATTTGCTAATTCAACAAAGACTTGCAAAACTGAAAAATATTACCTACTTATATGTAAAACAAATTGCAAATACCAAGTTTTTATTCAAAGAAATCTCAAAATGTAAAACATGAAACTAAAAGGACTGAAATTGTAAATTCTATGAAAGATAAATGCTTGAAATGTAATTCTAACAATTCTAGGGACTAAAAGTGTAAAACAGATAACTATAAGGATCAAAAATGCAAATCTTATAACCAACTAACCAAAAATGTAACAAACTAACAACTTGCGAACTGAAATTAGCAACTTTTAAAAATGCAAGGACTTAACAAGTGCAAACCCTAAAAACATGGAAGTTTAGCCACCTTTAAACACTGATTAAAACATAAGGGACCAAAGAGTAATTTTTAAAACTTTTTAAGCCAAAATGGGTTAAGCTTGAAAATAAGCTCGTTTGAGCTTATTTCTTAACCAAATTCAATGAGACAAGTTTCAAAACTTTTCAAATCTAAAATAAGCTACGTGTGTCAAAGGAAATTGGCTAAAGATTCAAAATAAGCAAATGAGTGCTTATCAATAAGCACAAAATAAGCTATAGCAAAATCTAATCAGTCACAACTTGATTTTTTGATTGAAACTGATTAAGCTATCTAATTAATGAATGGGAAATCAAACTAGAACATTTTTCATCAAGTAATAAGCTCTAAATCTGAATTAAGCTAAAAATGGGCTTATCGTTGACCAGCGTTGACCAGCTTATTTTTCAAAAAGCTGATTCTTTCAAAAATCATGCAACTCAATGACTTAAGAGGATTTGTGAAGAAAAATGGACATGTTAATGAATAGGATAAAGAGATACAGATTTCCAGTTTTCAAGTTACAGAAACTTCACTTAAGATTGCTTAACTGAATTTTGCTTATTCCTAATTGCTTATTGAAAACTGTATAAAATCCTCTTGGAATATGAATCTCTATGATATAAGCTATGATTGAGAACAAATTTGATCCAATTTCATCAAGTATTGAATGAGTTCTAATCAAATTAAAATGACAAGTTTCTAAATGGCAAAACTGAATAAGAATGACCCAAACCTTTTTTATGCCATTTGCCTGTTTGACTATCAAAATGACTTGTAAATGACTTAAAACACCTTTATACTACCTATTAACTGCAAATGAACTCTAAAAATCCAAAACTCAATTCTTGAAAACTCTTGTTAAGCTAGTCCCAAACACTCCTTTATCTGATATTTCAAACTTTTACAAAGGCTTTTTAAGAACTGAATTAAGCTGAATCAAATTCTTTTAACTTCCAAACTTAATACTCCAAATGAACTGATTTAAAACTACAAGTGAGCACTAAGAGCAACAAGGACCATAAAAGATGCAAGTACCAAATTCTACTGAAAATAAGCTAAGACTAGACTTAAATCAGAACTAAGAACAAGTAAACAGATTAAGCTACAAGTAATCAAGAACCAACAAAGAGCAAATCTAAACAACTTTTATCATACAAACACCAAGATACTTCTAGGAAAAGTAGCATGCATTTGACTTATTGAGAGGAATTGAAACAAGAACTTTTAGAACCTATTGGAGTTAACCACTGAGAAGAAGAGGAGCGCTGAGCTCTCTTACCCTAGTGATAACCACCACCTTATCACTAGGAAACCAATCAATCAACAAGAACAGCAATCAATCAACAGAAACTATCATCATGCTTGAAAATCTTCAAAAACCATGGAATGAATTGAATTCTTCTCAAAAAGCTATCAAACTCCTTCAATGTCAGTTATGATCAATCAATGATCATAATAAACACAAAACAGCAACTTTAGTAACCAATAGCAGCAGGAAATGAACAGGAATAGGAAGAACAATTTTGGCGGGAAAGGATGAATTTGAATTTTATTCAATGAAAACGGTTACAAAGTTGTTAGGAAGCTACTAACTGACTAACTAACTCAAGAGTTTGTCAGACTCTTGAGTAGCTAGGGTAAAAATGGAGGAAAGGGAAAGAAAGTAAAGAACTATGTGTTTTTTTACAAATTTAAGTTACACTTTACAAATGAAGTCCTATCATCTATTTATAGGCATGAAGGAGGAGTTAGTTGGGGTTGGTGACGTGTCGGAACCAATCGCAGCTTGCCACGTGTACAATTCTGCACAATTGCATTTGCAGGTATGAACAAGGATTTGGGGTTTCTTGATTGAGTGGATGATATGTTAACTGACTGGCACCATTGTGTTCGTCTCTTCAAAATGATAAATTTTGGTGTTGAAATCTTTCCATGAAATAGCTTGTAGCTCAAACGCGATCCTGGAAAATATTTTGAATGAAGAAGACGCCACGTGTCACAATTTGATTGGCTAAAAGTTGATCACACGGATCCCACTGTTGAGATTGGATATTAAATGCAAAGCGGCTGAGTGGATATTAATTGCTCAATCCGTGTGATCAATTTCCTCTCTTCTCATTGGCTGAAATATTTGTCACATGGATCAAACTTGAATATCTTTCCAATATTGGTAGAATTAGTCCTCATACTTGGCAGATTGTATTTTCAAGCTAGCAGCTTCATTCTTTTGACATATTTGGTCCTTCAACTTTCATTCTTGAACAAAATGGTCCTTTGACTGAGTTGACTTGAGAGTTGACCAAGTTTGACTTGAATCTTGACTTTCACAATATTTGCACTTTAGTCCTTCAACTTTGACAACTTGTCAAGATAGGTCCTTATACTTCAAAGTCTTGTCACTTTTGATCCTTCTTTGTCTTTTTCATCCATTTGAGCTTGATTTTTCTTTGTTTGCTTGAAATTGTATCCTTTTACCTACACAAGTGTACACAAACACAAACATACCACATAATACTGTTTTTGCAAGATAAATTGGTATTTTGCTTTATGTTTTAGGGTTATTTGTTGATAAAAGGATATGAGTTTAAGCTCATATCAAAATCCCCTACACTTGAACATTGTCATGTCCTCATGCAATATTATATATTAAAGCTCAAGTTTACATTTCCCTCATAATTAATCCACCTTGGCCATATGAGATGCATCTACACTACTCTAAACTAAATGATGCATGATTTTGACTTTTAATAATGCAATGAACAAAATACAATTCTATCTATATCTTTTTGATTTTTCTTGAAATGGTTTTGATGGAAATAACTCATAAAGAATTCAATGGCTTAGATTAGGGCTTGGGTACCATGGATACTTATCACCCTCAAGTTTCACTTTCCCCATACCAAGCTTAAAAATGGGATCATTGTATTCACAAGTAAAAAGTGCATCAACTTATTCATGACAATTAAATGTGGAACCGGTTATTATTTGAGCAAATTGCTTGTGAGCAAATTTGTCATTATTCAAGTGAGAAGTATAAGAAGTGTAAAATCCAAAAATAAGGAAGCACGGTTTTAATCCTAAGTAATCCTCTCATCCATTACTTGAAAAACCGCTCACAATTAATATAAGTCCGTTTCAAGAGTAATAAGTCATTCGCCTTATGTGTAAAATCCTCATGTCATGCTTTCATAAGTAGCTACACACTCGCTAAGGAAAGAAAAATAAAACCCACGCAATAATTTACATCCGCCATCTTTTTGAGACTTTGGATCTTCAACCCCGCAACCCGTCAAGGTAATATTGGATTGGAGCAATCTATTGAATCCCCGCAACCCGTCAAGATAATATTGGAACTCAATAGTCACTATAATTAACACCACACTGCCCCTCTTGGGAGTCTTGCATTATTTTTTTTTATTTTTTTCTTTCTTTTTCTTTCTCTTTTTTTTCTAGCCACTCATTTTTTTATAAGCCGCTCTTATTTTTCTTTATTCCTCACAAAGAAATTTGAAAAGAAGAAAAGGAAAAACACCCGCTAAGTATGGAGCATGACATAAGTCTAGTACACATAAAACGTGCTAACTTAGAATCTTAAGACGTACTCATATCAACCATAAATGATTAGCCAAAAATGCATAAGAGATTACAAACCAATTAAAACCGTACTTGATTATTTATTAACAATTATATACATGCGAAGAAAATAGAGGTAAAGAAGAGAAGGGTTTAGCCACAAGTAATTTCCATGAAGTCTATCTAGCCCTTTTACACTTGCTTCAACTCTATCATTTCCCATTCTCCACAAATTTAAAATCTCAAATAATGAGATTGGTGGATGCTTAGCCTAATAGACCAATGAAGGACTACATGGTTAAGGATACTAGCTATAGAATGCTAAAATAGCAAACTCGGGTTGAGTCAAAATATCTATGGCGGGCCTAATATGTCAAAGAAGTCTAAATTTGTTAAAACCATGTTTTATTATATTTTTTTTTTCTTTTTATATATTTTTGATGAAACATAAAGAAGAAATATATACAATGCAAATGTGTTATGCAAAATGAAAAATGATTAATGCAAAAATTATGAATGCATATTTTTGTTGGCCAAAGTAGATCAAAAATTTGAAAAATGTTGAAAATTCAATTTTTCCATGTTATCATGCAAGACAATTAAAAGTTCTAGGTAAGGTCACTTCGATAGAAGACCCCCCTACACTTAAGCTAAACATTGTCCTCAATGTTTAAGAGCATGGAAGTATAAAAACTTCCCCTACACTTATGACAATGAATAGACTTTGCTTAACTCAAGTTAAGGAAAGGACAACTATTAGTGAAATCATGTTTAAGCACAAGGTGTCAATGAAAAATCACTATAGTAACGAAGTGAACCGGATACAAGGGCCTCCTCCATAAGCTCCAAAGCATGAGATGAGTGAGCAACCCTACAAACAATCATGAAGACAAAAGAAGGTCTCCCCTACACTTATCTCCAAGTCTATACTTTTATTTCTAACCTACAACACTCTAAACCTAGTTATACGATGCTTGAGTTAATGAGTCTCTAGCTCGACTCGTCCCACACTTAAAAGTGTCTAAAACCTATCATGGAGAAGAAAAATTTTGCCCTTTTTAAGAAAAGTCTCCATGATGAGGTAAAACAAGTGTTCATTTATCAAAACTCCATAAATATCCCCCAGGATCAAATACATAATTACCCTCCCACTTATAACACAAGCCAACAACTAGCTTCCCAATCAATGGTGAAAAGAATGAGGTGTAGTTCTCTAAAATGGTTTCCCATATGTTCTTCCCAAGATGAAAGTGTAAAGATCTCACATCTTTCACAAGGTTTCCTTTTGTTGCATCAGGTGGATACTGAGATGGTTTAGCAAGCTCTATGCCAGGATCAAAAATCCGTTCCTTGATGGGAAAACAACAAGTGTTGGTTGCCTTAGAAGACTCTTCTTTGTAAATCACATTGTGAGAAAAAGGTTGTGAAGGCATGGGTAACAACAAGCTCTTGGAAGGAACTATCATGACTTGTTTTCCTTTATCACTTTGAAAAGGTGAAATGAGCAAGGAAAAAGGTGAAGGATCTTCATTCAAAAGGGATTCTAAATAAAGTATGTCCCCCTCCTCATCAAGGTAACCAAGAGTATACTCAAAAGATATATCCTCCACTAAAAACTCATCACTCTCATCCATTATAGAATCCTCCTCATCACCATAAACATCATAGATTGGACTATCAAAAATTGGTGATCCCTCAAAACCAAATGAAGTATGATCATCAACAAATGGAGAGTCACAAGTAGAAAGCTCATCATCACTATAGTCATCATATGTTGGTGGATCACAAAGAAAGGAGTCCTCATCACTTAAGTTCTCATGATTAGGATTATCATTGTGGAAAAGTGGATTGTTATATGGGGTTTCACTAAAGTTTAGCTCTTGAGGTTCATGAAAATCCAAGAAAGAAGTAATGGAAGCAATGGTCTCAATATGAGAGAAATCATAGTCTCCACTTGAGCAAGCTTCATAAAAGTACTCATCACAAACTTCATCAAGAAGATCATCTTGTGTTTCTTCCTCATGCACAACATCAATATGTTTTATCGCTTCGGGCTCATTAGACTTTTTGGACAACTTCCCCATGTTAAACACCACTCTCTCATCTCCTACCCGCATTGTAAGTTCTCCTTCCGCCACATCGATTAAAGTACGACCCGTTCTCAAAAATGGCCTACCAACAATCAAAGGCACTCTAGGATCCACATCATAATCAACCAGTACAAAATCCGTGGGAAATGTAAATCTATCAACCCCAACAAAAACATCCTCCGCAATTCCCACCGGATAAGCTATAGTACGGTTGGCCAACTCAAGAGTCATCTTAGTAGGAGTGAGCTCGGGAAGTGAAAGTCTCTTCCAAACCGATAATGGCATAAGATTTATGCTTGCTCCTAAATCCGCTAAAGCCATACAATTTTCCACCCCCGGGAAATTGTAAGGAATCAAAAACCGCCCCGGATCTCCAAGCTTAGTAGGCAACTTCTTAAGCAACACCGCGGAACAATTTTCATTCAAAGAAGCATTAGGCAAATCCACCAATCTTTCCTTGTTAGAAAGCAAGTCCTTAATCATCTTAGCAAACTTAGGCATATTGGCTAAGGCCTCCGCAAAGGAGATATTGATGTTAAGTTGCTTGAACATCCTCAAAAAGTTAGAACTTGGATATCATCCTTGTTCTTAAGCTTTTCTTTTCTCAATCTTGAGGGATAAGGAAGACTTGGTTTTGGTTGTGGTTGAGGTGTGGATGAAGGATTTTCCTTATTGAGTGTTTCATGAATAGGCTTTGAAATTGGAGAAATAGGAGCATTTTGAGGTGGTGAAGTAGAGGTAGAGGCTTTGTCACAAGTAGGAGCACAAGTGGGTTGAACAATAGTAGGTTTAGGAGGTGAAGGATCCTTTGTTGTTGTTCCACTCCTTGTTGTAATAGCATTGACATTGGCCCTAGGGTTTGTTTGTGTGTTGGAAGGTAAAGCCCCTTGTGGTCTTTGATTTAATACCACCAAAACCCTATTGAATTGGTCATTCATTTTCTTCTCCATAGCTTGAAACTTCCTTTCATTCTCTTGATTCATTTTTTGCAAGAGATCCATTGTGTTAAACTCTTGTGGCACATGACCTTGAAAACCGTGAGGTTGGAAAGGTAAAGGTTGGGAGTTAAATCCTTGATTTGGTGGATAAAAGGTATTTGCTTGAGGTTGAAATTGATTGGGTGCGTTGTAGTTATTTCCTTGGTAAGGTGGTCTTTGCCCTTGATTCCTTGGTAAAATTTGAGGAGGATTTTGTTGAATTTGGGTGGGTGGTTGGGGTGGGAATCCGGGTGGAGTAAGGTAGTTTTGGGATTTGTAAGAAAGGTTATTTGGATTGATATTAGGCTTGAAATGTTCACGATGTTCCTCTTGATAAGCATAGCATTCCCCTTGATACCCTTGCACCTTATCACATTGTTCATAAGAATGGGGACCTCCACAAGTAACACAAGAAATGGTGATGGCATTCACATTATTTGAGGAATTGTTCAATGACCTGTTCTTAAAAGCTTGAAGCATTTCTAGTTGTACTTGCAAATTCTTCTCACTATCTCTATCCATCCTTTGAAAAATCTCTTCTTGAAACTTGAGGAGTTGGTTGTCACAAGGGGTTTGAGAATTATTTTGGATAACATGAACCTTTTCTTCAAATGGATTGTTTGTTTGAACCATTGCCTTAGTCTCAATGATGTCCAAATCCTCTTGGTAGGTCTTAAAAAGAATATTCCCTCCCGCGGAAGCATTGAGTGAATCTTGGTGGTGAGATTTAAGGCCATCATAGAAGAGGTTGATTTGGTGAACTTGATCCAATCCATGATTAGGGCATCGCCTCAATAGCTCACTATACTCTTCCCAAGCATCACTAAAGGATTGACTAGGTTTTTGTTGAAAGCCCATAATCAAAGTCCTCAAAGCCATAGTCTTATGTGGAGGAAAGAACTTGTTCAAAAACTTAGTGGTGAAACCATCCCATGTGGTGATACTATCGGGTGGTTGGGTGTCTAACCAATGCTTAGCAATTCCCTCTAAGGAAAATGACACTAACATCAACCTAATCACCTCATGTGGAACCCCATTATGCTTAATGGTATTGCGAAGAGAAAGGAATCTCTTAAGGTGAGCATGAGGATCCTCATTTTGTTTACCAAAGAAAGGTGATTGTGAAACCATATTGATCATAGATGTATGTAGCTCAAATGTGTTAGCGGGAAAGTCGGGAATCTTAATGGCACTAGAATATCCATGAATGTTGGATTGCATACGTTCATACAAAGTGCGATTATCAATAGCCATGGCTTCTTGTGGTGGAGTCAAAGCACGATTCTCGTGATCGGCTGGGTGGACGATGGTGATCTTACTCTTTCTCTTTTTCTTCCTTTTCGGAGGTAGAGGTTGTACACCAATCGGTATTTGTGCACGCCCGCGAGTGAGCATGCAACTCAATACGAGGAATGAGAGAGAAGCTCTCGTGTGACTTTGAAGAGAAATGGATTATCCTCTTCGAGTTTCAATATTAAATATCCACAAGAAAATAACAATATACGTATGTACTACTTGGGTGCAAGACCCTCAATGAAGCCTTCCTTCTTAGAATACTTACAAGTGAACAGGGGTTAGGTGGCGCGAAGCACTTAAGTACCTATTGACCCTTAGATGGCATTTTATAGCACATCGCCTTTCTATTCACTTAAATGTTCGTATTCTTCGAATTGTTGCTTATTGAGAGTATTTATCTATTCTTGCTTTATTTTGTTTGATCGATACACGTGTCAAGGACCGGAACGCCCCTCAACACGGTGTATTGCATCGGCAATACTTATGGAAGATATGTAGATTGGTTGTTCTTATACGTATACGTATTTACTTATAATAATATATGGAAAATATTTTTGTATTTATGAGTTTTTTAAGAGAAAATACTATATGTACATAAAAACCGAGAGAATCCAATAATATATATTTTTGGGTGCAATCTCTTAGGAAAAAGATTGCTTTTTGGATTTTTTATTTTTTTGGTCAATTCTTTAGGAAAAGAATTGTTTTGTTAATTTTTTTAGTTTTTATATATTTTTATATTTTTGATTTTTTATTTGTTTTTGATTTATGATACGTAAAAATCACGTTCACAAAGTGAACGGATCCCAAAAGCCAATGAAAACCGTCAATCGATAGTCTCTCGTGTAGTCAAAGAACCGGCAGCGGCGCCATTTGAAATTGTGTATAATGCAGTTCGTTTTTTCTCAGTTCTTGCTAATGGAAAGTCCCACCAATATCGGGTTTTTAATTGTTCTTGGTTGTTAAACTTGCTTGGATATTCTATTTGCTAATTCAACAAAGACTTGCAAAACTGAAAAATATTACCTACTTATATGTAAAACAAATTGCAAATACCAAGTTTTTAATCAAAGAAATCTCAAAATGTAAAACATGAAACTAAAAAGACAGAAATTGTAAATTCTATGAAAGATAAATGCTTGAAATGTAATTCTAACAATTCTAGGGACTAAAAGTGTAAAACAGATAACTATAAGGATCAAAAATGCAAATCTTATAACCAACTAACCAAAAATGTAACAAACTAACAACTTGCGAACTGAAATTAGCAACTTTTAAAAATGCAAAGACTTAACAAGTGCAAACCCTAAAAACATGGAAGTTTAGCCACCTTTAAACACTGATTAAAACATAAGGGACCAAAGAGCAATTTTTAAAACTTTTTAAGCCAAAACGGGTTAAGCTTGAAAATAAGCTCGTTTGAGCTTATTTCTTAACCAAATTCAATGAGACAAGTTTCAAAACTTTTCAAATCTAAAATAAGCTACGTGTGTCAAAGGAAATTGGCTAAAGATTCAAAATAAGGAAATGAGTGCTTATCAATAAGCACAAAATAAGCTATAGCAAAATCTAATCAGTCACAACTTGATTTTTTGATTGAAACTGATTAAGCTATCCAATTAATGAATGGGAAATCAAACTAGAACATTTTTCATCAAGTAATAAGCTCTAAATCTGAATTAAACTAAAAATGGGCTTATCGTTGACCAGCGTTGACCAGCTTATTTTTCAAAAAGCTGATTCTTTCAAAAATCATGTAACTCAATGACTTAAGAGGATTTGTGAAGAAAAATGGACATGTTAATGAATAGGATAAAGAGATACAGATTTCCAGTTTTCAAGTTACAGAAACTTCACTTAAGATTGCTTAACTGAATTTTGCTTATTCCTAATTGCTTATTGAAAACTGTATAAAATCCTCTTGGAATATGAATCTCTATGATATAAGCTATGATTGAGAACAAATTTGATCCAATTTCATCAAGTATTGAATGAGTTCTAATCAAATTAAAATGACAAGTTTCTAAATGGCAAAAATGAATAAGAATGACCCAAACCTTTTTTATGCCATTTGCCTGTTTGACTATCAAAATGACTTGTAAATGACTTAAAACACCTTTATACTACCTATTAACTGCAAATGAACTCTAAAAATCCAAAACTCAATTCTTGAAAACTCTTGTTAAGCTAGTCCCAAACACTCCTTTATCTGATATTTCAAACTTTTACAAAGGCTTTTTAAGAACTGAATTAAGCTGAATCAAATGCTTTTAACTTCCAAACTTAATACTCCAAATGAACTGATTTAAAACTACAAGTAAGCACTAAGAGCAACAAGGACCATAAAAGATGCAAGTACCAAATTCTACTGAAAATAAGCTAAGACTAGACTTAAATCAGAACTAAGAACAAGTGAACAAATTAAGCTACAAGTAATCAAGAACCAACAAAGAGCAAATCTAAACAACTTTTATCATACAAACACCAAGATACTTCTAGGAAAAGTAGCATGCATTTGACTTATTGAGAGGAATTGAAACAAGAACTTTTAGAACCTATTGGAGTTAACCACTGAGAAGAAGAGGAGCGCTGAGCTCTCTTACCCTAGTGATAACCACCACCTTATCACTAGGAAACCAATTAATCAACAAGAACAGCAATCAATCAACAGAAACTATCATCATGCTTGAAAATCTTCAAAAACCATGGAATGAATTGAATTCTTCTCAAAAAGCTATCAAACTCCTTCAATGTCAGTTATGATCAATCAATGATCATAACAAACACAAAACAGCAACTCTAGTAACCAATAGCAGCAGGAAATGAACAGGAATAGAAAGAACAATTTTGGCGGGAAAGGATGAATTTGAATTTTATTCAATGAAAACGGTTACAAAGTTGTTAGGAAGCTACTAACTGACTAACTAACTCAAGAGTTTGTCAGACTCTTGAGTAGCTAGGGTAAAAATGGAGGAAAGGGAAAGAAAGTAAAGAACTATGTGTTTTTTTACTAATTTAAGCTACACTTTACAAATGAAGTCCTATCATCTATTTATAGGCATGAAGGAGGAGTTAGTTGGGTTGGTGACGTGTCAGAACCAATCCCAGCTTGCCACGTGTACAATTCTGCACAATTGCATTTGCAGGTATGAACAAGGATTTGGGGTTTCTTGATTGAGTGGATGATATGTTAATTGACTGGCACCATTGTGTCCGTCTCTTCAAAATGATAAATTTTGGTGTTGAAATCTTTCCATGAAATAGCTTGTAGCTCAAACGCGATCCTGGAAAATATTTTGAATGAAGAAGACGCCACGTGTCACAATTTGATTGGCTAAAAGTTGATCACACGGATCCAACTGTTGAGATTGGATATTAAATGCAAAGCGGCTGAGTGGATATTAATTGCTCAATCCGTGTGATCAATTTCCTCTCTTCTCATTGGCTGAAATATTTGTCACATGGATCAAACTTGAATATCTTTCCAATATTGGCAGAATTAGTCCTCATACTTGGCAGATTGTATTTTCAAGCTAGCAGCTTCATTCTTTTGACATATTTGGTCCTTCAACTTTCATTCTTGAACAAAATGGTCCTTTGACTGAGTTGACTTGAGAGTTGACCAAGTTTGACTTGAATCTTGAATTTCACAATATTTGCACTTTAGTCCTTCAACTTTGACAACTTGTCAAGATAGGTCCTTATACTTCAAAGTCTTGTCACTTTTGATCCTTCTTTGTCTTTTTCATCCATTTGAGCTTGATTTTTCTTTGTTTGCTTGAAATTGTATCCTTTTACCTACACAAGTGTACACAAACACAAACATACCACATAATACTGTTTTTGCAAGATAAATTGGTATTTTGCTTCATGTTTTAGGGTTATTTGTTGATAAAAGGATATAAGTTTAAGCTCATATCATGGGCCAAGCCCATTACCAGTTTTACTAAGAGGGGGATAAATAGAGTTTTACTACTCAAAATTACTTTTACAGAAGATTTCAAGAAAACTTAAAATCTCTTTTTCTCCTTCCTTTGTGCCGCCACCTACAAACCACCATCAAGGTGATTCATTGATCTCGGATCATGAAGTTTTATTGTTTGTTCGTGTTTGTTCATCACCCTCTTGATCCACGAATACGGTAAAACCTTTTTAAACCCTCTTCTTTTAATTAATCTTTTATTTAATTATGAACACGTGATGTTTTTCATAAAAACACATTAATTAAACATAGATCTAACATGTTTTGATCATTAATTAATCAAAGGGTCGATCAAAGGGGTGTTTGTTTTTGGGCCGCAGGATACAACCGACCCCAAGGGGGGTTCGGTTTGTTTTAGCCGACCACCACCAAGACCTTTTTGGTCTTGGTTGGTCCGTGTGGGTCCCATGGCAGCAAGGGGGTACCCCGATTTGGTTCGGGGTACGGTGTTGTTTCATATCCGGTGCATGTTTTTAGGCTTAGATCCGGATCATGATTATGTTAGTTGTTTATGTTATAAACTCATGTTAAAAATTAAATTAATAAAAGATGAGATTAATTTAATAACATGACTTAGGTTAATTAATTATTAATAATCATGAAATAATTTTTAACCTAAGTATTTATATTATTAAGACTTATAATTAATTAATTATTTAAAAACCATGGATATAATTAATTAATTAAACATGACTTAGGTTATATTATTAATATTTAATAATACATATTTTAACCTAAGTATTTAATATATTTAATTAAAAACATGTCATACTTTAATTAAATATTATAACCTATAGTTTAATTAAATTACATGAAATAATTATTAAACTATATAATATATCATATGACTTAGGAAATAATCATGAAAACACTTAGGCTTATTTACTTAGCTTATTTAACCAGCTTATTTCTAATTATGGAAACTTTTTATTTTTAGAAACTTAATTAAATAAGGCAGCTATTTTATTTATGGAAACCAGCTATTTTTAGAAACTTATTTATTTAAGGCAGCTAATCTATTTATGGAAACTTATTTAATTAATGTAGCTAATCTATTTATGGAAACTTTCTATTTTTAGAAAATTATCTATTTTAAGTAGTAAATCTATTTTTGGAAACTTTCTATTTTTGGAAACTTTCTATTTTTGGAAACTTTCTATTTTTGGAAACTTTCTATTTTTGGTAACTTTCTATTTTAGGAAACCTGCTATTTTTGGAAAGTTACTTATTATTACACAGTAAGTATAATAACACATGAAATATCAGAAATACTTAATCAGAATGAACAGAATATAAGATTTAACACAGTTTAAGGCTTTAAACAGTGTAAAATAGTAAGAACACATAAAATAAGCTAAGACATGATATAAAACAAGCTATGTATGTAGTAAGCAGATACTTATTTCATGTACGTATTTATGTAGCACTAGTGTTTCGGAAGTAGGATTCTCGCAGTTCATCGTTCTCGTTCTCTAGACATAAGGTACGGATTCCCGTCCTTTCAGTGTGGACATTCTTTCCTTATTAGGATTTCCCCGTATGCAGCCAACTGTTTTCCCGTAGTTAAGTTATGTGTTTGATTGCTTATGTTTTAAATATGATTACCTATAGCCATATACATGCATGACCAGTTTCACCTAGTTATGGAGGTACCATAACCATAACATTAGAGGCACTGATGTTATGACTTCACCACGGCGGAGTGATTGCTCGTGGCGTCCCTTCAGCTTTTGGCCATTTATTATATTTATCATGTGGGGCGTATGGGTGCATCCTAGTTACACGTTTTTATTCAGGATTACATGGTGAATGTGGTGTGTGCCTTGCATCCTTCACAAGGAGCTGATCCCTCCTACCCATAAAACCAGTATATTAAATTAGAGGCAGCCCCTCTAATTTGCATGATGAGGTCACCCCTCCAATTATTCAGGCACGGTGGATATTCATGACCTATATTGGCTAATGGTAAAATATGACAAACAGTTTTTATAAGATAAACATAAGACTTTCAAACTATAAAACCAGTTTTATTAAGACTTAACCAGGTTACTCGGGACTTAGTTTCTTCCGCTGTTATTATGTTATATGCTTATCCTATTCATGCTTTATTGTACATCCGTGCACTGAGCGTATTGCTCAGCCGTTTTCCTTTTCTATGTTCCCAAAACGGCAGGTAGTCAGGGACGCTCGTAGATACTAAGAGTACGTGCATATGGACTGGAAGCTGTCTAGCCTTCTTTACATTATGCATTTCTTTTCTTTATGATACTTATGCTTTGGACATTGTTTCGTCCTTATTCCTTACTATACTATGTTTGTGTGTGATGAGCTTTACTTTTGGACTACCGATGTTTGATTCCGGTATTTTCCTTTATATGGTCAAGTAATGTTTAGACATTTTACCTTGTATGCTTTGATGACACGCCATAATTACTGTGATATTTCCATTTCCAAAATGGGGTGTTACACAAGTCTGATTAGTAGTCACCATGAAATTATTAATAAACACTAAATTTTCTTTGAAGATTGTGAAAGATTAAATTTTATGAGATCTGTAAGAAGTGAAAAATAGGGACATATTGATAGGGACACCTACATATGCGCCCGTACTATTTATTCTTCTGAGTCGAATTTACTCATCTATGGGACTTGCCTTATTTGACAATTGATATCCCCTCCTTGTCCAATTTTCCCGTGGTGAGATTCTTTGGAAAAGTATCAGATTACCGAGTGTTGATAACCGATTGGATGTATCGACGTTCCTATCATTTGTTTTGATTAGATTTCATTTGAATGACCTGGGTAACGATCCGAGGAGCTTTTGAATGCGTACTCAAATTATGAAAACATGGGATATACTCATATTCGTTAATGTTTTCGTCTGTATCTGATTTCAAATTCTCTCGCATAGATTATGCGTTGACCTTACTCTTTTAATGGTAGTTGCGTCTCCATGTATCCTTTAATTTGTGGAGGATTATGAGTTATTATTAGTCTGTTGAGAAATTCACATCTTATCGACGACAATAAAACTGGAAAGTTGATAGTGCCAATAGAATGGATTGATTGATTATGACATGACGACAATGTCTTAATTGATGGGAACACGAATAGAATTCCCCTAAAAGATAAGATGTTGATTATCAAAAGTGATCTAAATAATTCTTGATGGATGACCATATCCTGCATTTAGACTTTAATTTATACCATGTATGACTATAAACTGATCATAGATCTTGTAATCTAGAAAGAACTTAAAAGTAAATGTATAAAAAGATGTTCATGTTATCTGAAATTTAGGAGGTATTTGTTGGTGAATTACCTAGGCTTTCGCCATTAAGGCAAGTTGAAATTGGTATTGATTATATTCCCGGTGCTGCACATATGACATGTGCACTGTACGTCAGCACCATCTAAATTAAAAGAATTACCGTACAACTGAGAGAGTTGTCGGAGAAAGCTTTTATTCTACCAAGCTCGTCATCATGAAAAGCTATGGTGTTATCATTCCTTATATTTGTTGAATTACCGTGAACTAGGTAAATTGATGATCAAAATCTATATCCACTACCCAAGATGATATATTTGTTCGATCATTTACAAGGTTCTAGCGTATGTTCTAAAGATTTGATCCACGGCATGGTTATCATCAATTTCGCGTCCGCGAAAAAGATTATCTATTCCAATCACTACATCCAGAACTTGTAATGAACATTATGAGTTTCCCGTGATGTCGTTTGGATTAACTAATACACATGTAGCATTCATAAATTTAGCGAATCACGTGTGTAGGCTGTAATTTGATAAATTCATGATTGTGATCATTAAGGACTATTTGTTTGTTTATAAGAATAAGAATGGGTTAATAATTACTTATAAATTGCCCTGAATTTGCCGAACAATTAAAACCTGTACCTTAATTTTTTTTTAACATGTGATTTAAGACTTAATCCTTTACATGATTTGACCATGTGATTAATAGATAATGGAATATATATTGACTCTTCAAAAATTAAGAGCCCTTTTAAGACTTTGGGTTTTACCAAAAAGAAAGTGCAAATATGTTTTGACAAATGTTTTATCAAAAGAATTTTTAAGGAATCATTCCCTTATAACCAAAACATTTAACTAAACTCCTGTTTAGGGGTAAATGTTTTTGTATACCTCAAGAAAACCTATGAGGGATTGAGGAAACCATTTAAACCATGACTTGAAATTTGAAACGACAATTTTTGCTTTTCAACTAAGAAAATTTTGACCGAAGTATAAACAAAGATTTTTTGAACATTTACGGATCTTATTAATTATTTTAATAAATCAACAAAAATCTTGTTAATTAAATTCAGATTTATTTTGAACGTTTTTATAAAGTTGGTCGAATTGAGAAAATTTAAAACTTTTTACGTTTACGTTTCATAAAAATTGAATATTTATTATTTAATTACTTGAAATATTTATCGACATTTTAAACGTCGGATTGAGCAAGACTGATAAAAATAATAGTTGAGACGAAACTAAAACTTAGAAAATATGAAGAAAGAATTTCTGAGTAAATTGTAGACATGATAATTATTTCATCAAGAAAGATGAATGTAAATACTGACGCATTATGTAAAAAGGATAAATAATCAATTAGGATGTGTTCCTTAATAATGAATGAGCAAAATAAATTGCCGAACAATTTAAAAATAGCCGATGCTTGTAAAAAAAGGGATAATATAGATAATAAAAGGGGTTCGCGGCTGATGTGAACCATTAGAATTGAGAGCTGATGGCGTTAAATGTATAAAAGGCCACTTGTGGTTGTCTAAATATGGGGATTTCGAGATTTAGTCATATTAGAATCTCGTAGGTATACGTATTTTATTCAAATCATTTCTGACTGAATGTATCTTTATCCGAAGAAGTTGTACTAACGGCAAATTATGAAGGCAGACATTGCCTCATACATTAGTAAACGTCTGGCTATTGCAAAGGTCATCATCTGAATTTGATTCGATTTGGGTCATCGTCGACAGACTGACCAAATCTACTAATATCATTCCTGTTAATGATAGATTCTTGATGAAGAACTTGACTCTTTTGTATTTAAAGGAGTTATGTAAACATGGTGTGCCTGTATCGATCATCTATATCAAGGTCCTCGCTTCGCATCGAATTTCTAGAGATTTGCTCAGAAGTCATTGAGAACGAATCTTGATGAGAGTACTGTGTACCACCCCAATCGAAGGGACGAGGTAAAGTAACGATACAAAATACTATAAGTGATGGTTTATGCTTGAATGATTGACCTTTGGTAATAAACCGTATAATCGTTTTCCTTTGGAGAGATTGTCAATGATAATTATCGTATTAGGATCAAAATCGAATCTTGTGAGGATATATATTAGAGAATCTGTAAGTAGGAGTTGGGATGAAGACATCCAACATACACCCATTGTGAGTTGGACATGTCTTTTAGGTTTAAGGTTTCCTATGATGACAAACCTAACCTTACAAAATACCCGACCCGCGAGACCTGAAATGACTGTTGAAATTAGGATCTGATTATTGACTGCCGGTAGTGGGCAGGAGGTTATGTGAATATGAAATGTAGATCTTGAAGTGCCAGATGGGTAGCGAAGTTATGCCAAAAATTTTAACCATGGAAAAATGAATTGATGATCGGAAAGATCATGGGATATAAGTCCCCGTTGTATGGGACCATTGAGATGATGTAAAAGATTGGTTTGAAAGGCATATAAGCTGGATCTACCCTATGACTTTAAGGGTTGCGTGAATTATGTTTCATAAATCGAACTTGATAAAATGTCTATCAAGTGAAAGTCTAACTATTCCTTAATGAAGTTTAGATCGGCGAAAAGTTGCATTCATCAAAAACCGTGAAAATCATGGATAGAGAAAGTAAGTCAACAATAATCCTGATCTTATTCCCGTAGTTATGTTTGGTGAAACTCGCGTATTGTAATGGATTACACTTGTGAGAAAAGACCGAATGTGGAGGAAGTACCCACATGGCTTTAACTCTATAAGAAGCGAGTAGTAAGATAAGATGATCTTTGAGGACAAAGATCCTGTTTAGGGGTAAAATGCTGTGATAATCCGTCAATTTATGGTTGATATTTTATTCTCAAGTGTTATTTAAAAACATTATTTTAAATGTTATATTATGAACTCACTTATTTTTTGGGAAGAAATTTGGATTTACGTCTTGAAGTAGCATCGACTACGTCTAAACCGGAGGATTCTACGTTACGTGCTTACGTTTACATATACCATTTTGGTGACAGTCCGACATTTCAGGAAATAAATTTATCCGTGAATATTATTTTGAGATTTTAAATTTGTGTTGGTTCATAAACTCACAAATTTACGAGAAGAGATTAGGACTTACGATTATAATTTAACGTCCTTTACGACTAAACCGGAAACTTTAGGATTACGTATTTACGTTTTCGAACTCCGTTTTTGATGAGACAATTTCTATTAGATTAAGTTTTGTGTCGTTGATTCATAATTTATAAAAACGTTTTTCGTAAAACGACCCGAGGGCACACAAATCAAGGAAACTAGAATCGAGGAGTACCCGTAAATAATGGGGGATGAGACAAAACCACTTTTGCCCCACTCCCACACATGGGATTGTTTAAAACTAGCTACTTACACCCTTAGGTGTCAAGCTTACAAAGTAAGCAAAACTAGCTACACACACATACATGCAAACCACTCAAAAATCCTCTCACCCTCTCTTATTTTCGTCCCACTCTCACCAAAAACACCATCATTTGAACAATTTTAACCATGAAATCATGTGTTATTCACACATATGATGAAGCCCTTTTGAAGCTCTATAGATTGGTGGTGATTTTAACATCCAAGGAGAAGATTTGGTGATGTTCAAGGGCTGATTTCTACATGAATTTTATAAGTATTGGTGGCCATGAAGATTGGTGTTGATCTATCACAAGTTCTTCCATCAAAATCCAAGCCTTGATGAATACCTACACAATCTTGGTGGTATAAAGATTGTTCTTCCTATCCTCTTGTTACTTTTGTTATGTAATGTGACAATCCGTCAATTTATGGTTGATATTTTATTCTCAATATTATTTAAAAACAATTTACAATATGAACTCACATATTTTTGGGAAGAAATTTGGATTTACGTCTTGGAGTAGCATCGACTACGTCTAAACCGGAGGATTCAACGTTACGTGCTTACGTTTACGTACACCGTCTTTGGTGACAGTCCGACATTTCAGAAAATAAATTTATCCGTGAATTTTATTTTGGAGTTTTAAATTTGTGTTGGTTCATAAACTCACAAATTTACGAGAAGAGACTAGGACTTACGATTTTATTTTAACGTCCTTTACGACTAAACCGGAAACCTTAGGATTACGTATTTACGTTTTCGAACTCCGTTTTTGATGAGATAATTTTTATTAGATTCGTTTTGTGCCGTTGATTCATAATTTATAAAAACGTTTTTCGTAAAACGACCCGAGGGCACGCAAATCGAGGAAACTAGAATCGAGGAATACCCGTAAATTTGTGGGGATGAGACAAGATAACTCTTGCCCCACCCCCCCTACATGTGGCATCCATAATAAGCTTATGGAAGCTAAGTGTTAAGCTTACACCAAGACTAAGGACACTTGTTCTTAGCCTTCCACCAAAACCACCAAAGTTACAAAACAAGTAACTTAAACCATTTATCTCATTTTCAACCATGCAAACCACCCAAATTCTCTCTCAACTCTCTCCTATGCCGTCCACTAATCACCCAAAACAACCCCCATTTGATCTTGATTCAATCATAAATCATATGAAGATAGGAGGTGATCTTAACATGTAAAAAGGAGTTTTCAAGGGAGTTTGGGGCTGCTTTCTCAAGGAGTTTTCATGAAGAACAAGGGCTGATTATTGGAGGAATCTACAAATACTTGGTGATCCTAGAAGTGATGTTGATATCTCATAAGATTGGTTACCCAAAACCAAGTCTTGTTCATCATCAACCCCATCTTTTCATCACATTGGTGGTATAGAGATTGTTCTTCCCATCCTCTTGTTATTTTGATTATGTAAACATGTATTTTATTTCCTATTGTATATGTATATGATGATTATATGATGATAAAAATGTTATGTGGGGATTTGGTGTTGATAAACATGATTAAAAAGGTGAAAAACCATAAGAAACAAGGTTAAAATCTTGGTTAAATTTGATGGCTGTATAAAACAGTAAAGAACCATATGGTAAACTGATAAAATGATGAAGTAGAATGGGTTTACAGTAAGCTATGGGTCTTGTACACATGTGAGAGTTGGCCATGCAATGGAATCATTGTAATGAGTGAGATATGATCAAAACAAGTTTAGGGTATAAATCTGAGGTTACTGTTTTGAACGATTTTTAGAAAATATTTAGAAGATGATTCAACAGTAGCTATAGAAGAGTTAACTGTAGCACATATCATGTAGTTTATGTGATAAACATTTGAGCTTCTATCTCCATATAGAACTCAAGATATGACAGTTTTGGTGAAAGTGAAGATAAAAATCAGATTTTGGAAATTGAAGTATAATAATATTATATAAGCACTCAAAATTATAATGTATAAAATGTAAAACTAAAACCCACTAACTTATGGATTTTATTTATATAAGTATGTAAAAGTTTAAATAAGTGGACATTTTATAAAAATGGTAACTTGTTAAGTTTTATAAGTTATAAAACTATAAACATGATTTTTACGACTTTTTCGGCTAATACCGTAAAATTAACGTTTTTGTTAAACAAAACTTAGATGGTTGGACCCGTCTAATGTAAACTTTATAAAACTTATATACTAATATATAAACATGTATAACAAGTAAAAACCGATAAAACCCGAACTATAGGACATACGGACATTAACGAGCTAAGTAAACATATTGGACTAATAATTGGACTAAATAAGTTAAAACCTTATAAAAAGGACTTATTGGACTTAACCCATTTGGGCCCAACTTGAAAGTTTAAATACTGATAATATAAGTATAACATGGATTGATACAAGTTAAAGAACTCATAATAAGTTTATTGGACTTAAAACACGTAAATAGGTAAAACTAGTAAACTAGTATAAACGTTACCGACACATAACACAAAAATGAGTTAATGAGGATATGTAAACCCACTTGATCATCATATATATAAAATCATCATATGTATACATAATTGTTATTTTTATAAAGTCATTGGACATGAGTCTAAGACGAGTATTATTTGTCTAGGTTTCCGTGATTGAAGCACGTACCGTACATCCGAACTGCCGATAACCCGCCTTCCCATATCAACGTGAGTTCATAGCCTCACACTCTTTTAAATGTTTTTATAAATGTTTTATAAACCCGCGAGGGAGATAACATGTTAAGTTTTAATAAAATAGGACACCATTTGTCCCGATTGTTTGTTTATTGATTTTGGACCCGAATGATTGAATGACCCGATTGTATGACCCGATAAATGATTAAAGGACCCGATAGATGAAATCAAATGGATTATTAAAGTTAGGTTATGTCACTAAAAGTCCCATTAGCATGAATTGTGAACTACCGGGATTTGGTAGACGATTATGCATTTAATAGTACTATTTGGGGACGATCACCCCAGTTCGCGCCTTGACGGTTGATCCCCGTCGTGCCACATTGATTGGTAAGCGAATTTATGTATGAGAAGATTTCCATAGCGTGACCTTTGTGACGACACGCTACTTTAGATGGGCAAAATTGGTATCGGGTTAGCTACCCGTTGTTGGTTTAGTAAGGTAACAACGTCATGCGGCTTATAATAATCCAAAACTAACGAAATACTACTAGACGCTCCGAAGTGCGATGTATTGCCTGACTAGCAATACAGGGTCATACTATTGATATTATGTTTGTATTTTGGTTTTCATAACCATATTCATATAACGGTTTTCATTTTTATACAACGTCATAAGACGTATTGTATGATGTTTTTACGACATTGGCTCGTATAATGATTTTTAAGGCAAATGCCTATATTATGATTTTGATGAAGATTTGTATAAAATGACTTTGGCTATTTTATGGCCTATTAAAATGATTTGTACAAAATGATTTTCAGTAATAATTTTATACTGATATTATATTGAAGGATTTTATTAAACTCTATGAATTCACTCGGCGTTATCGCTGACCTTTTCTTTTAACATGTTTTATCTCAGGTACTTGAAGGTAATTCTCGGGAAGACGACAAGAATTCATGGCCCGCACTTAAATTATAATTTCCATTCAAATGTTTGTAAAACCTGTATTAAATACAATGACTTGGGACCTATGTAACTTTGATAGTTATGAAGGGAAATGCTTTATTAATAAACGACGCGATTTTTATGCGTTGTCTATGATGTGAGTAATGTGCTATCCCGTAACACCAACTAGTCTTCCGCTGTATTGAGTTGTATAAATTTGGGGGTGTTACAGTTTGGTACCAGAGCTCTCGTTATAGAGAACGAAAGATTTTTAAAACCAAGGTTTTGAATAAAACATTTCAAAATCTTTTTACTAAAAACATTTTCACAAAATGTCTAAAAATCTTTTGACTATAACGGTGCCGAAGAATTCCCGAGTTACCGACAAGGCCAAGACTGAGAAGTGTTATTCTAATATATATATATATAACTTGGATTATATATATATATATGATGTAATTTTATTACATGATGGTTTGATGATTATTTTGATTATTTATACGAGGTATTTATACGACGTAGATTGTCACAATGTACCCTAAATCCCCTAGTAAATTAATCGAAGCTATTCTCGTAGGAATTCTAGCTATCCTAGATCTAAACCAAGTTGTGGATATTTATGATCCCAACAAATGGTTGATATTCGTAGAAATGTAGATATTAGTTGATTGTGATATTGAAAAAGAATTGGCGAGATTAAATCTGATATTGATGCCATGACGATCTTTTCTTATAGAGTGGAGTTTGACAAAACGTTACCACCAAGAAAGATGTCATCTGATTCGTTGTCATCCAATTCTTAAATTGAAATCAAAAGGGTGAATGTTGCACTTGAGGCTGTCATTGGAACCATTACCCAAAAGCCTCATGCCACTAATACCTTTCCGAGAAGTCTAGTTGAATGATCAAGTCATTTCATATTAATGACTAATTTGATAATTGTTGTTGTAAGAGCTAATAGGATTGGAAATTAAGTGTTGATTCATATTGAGATTGTATTGCCTTTACAAGACCGAAGAATAAGGTTGTAAGTATTAGATAATGAAGTAGGATATCGAATTGAGTAAAATTGGTTAAAAGTTGAATAAAGTGAAATTTAACCCGTATAGAATATGAGATTGATAAGAGGAAGTCGTTAAGTTCTTTGATTGAAATTATAAGGTTTTAATTGATTGTTGATTCGTGTTAAGGATTGTTCCTAAGCCATTGTCCACTAACAAGGATGCCCAGTGTCCAAGAAATACATTGAAGAAATCTTCTTCTGAATTGAGACCGATGGATCTTCTGGGACATATGGAACACCTAATGACTCTTGTAGATTAGTATTCATTGTGGTATCTTTTAAAAATCCCTAACTTAACTGAGATATCAGTTGGTAGGATGAGTTTTGAGAATTGTATGACATAGTGACATGTAATTGTTACGGTACAATTTTGACTTGTTTGTGATTAGTGAAAAGACTACCTTTGATTGCTAAATTCTACATGTATCGATGTTATATATCCTTTATTGCTTCATCCTAGAGTTCGCATTAGTGATGCAACCATTGAACAAGTACTCATCTTGATTTGAGTTACGTTGTGAATCATTCTTCGTGAGTGCCATCGAGGTCATGAACCTCATGATTAATTGGCTAAGCTCATTTCCTATCATAATGTAGTTAATTCTTGGTGACCAAACTTTTCATCACTCTTTTGCAGATCACACATTATTTTTATAAAGTTGAAACGGTATCCTTCGAGAAAATTTAATTTTCATCACAATAAGGATTATTCAAAGTGAGATTTAAAAGTGATTGATATCAAAATGAAGTTGTTTATGAGACGCTTTGGAAATTTAATTATTTCCATAACAAAGAAAACCTTTGTAAATTTATTCTTGATTCTTATTTAAGAATTAAGCAAGAAAATGTTTCTATTATAAACATGATGATAAAATTTTGACGAACTGAGTATTGCATCGTTAATCTTGAAATTGTATATAGTTGCGCGCCTACATACAATTTGGAATGGACCATGCAAGGCTGATTAGTAGTCACCAAAAAACTAATGAATAAACACTACATTTTCTTTGAAGATTGTGAAAGATTAAATTTTATGGGATCTGCAACAAGTGAAAAATAGGGACATATTGATAGGGACACCTACATATGTGCTTGTAGCATCTATTCTTTTGAGTCGAATTTACACATCTGTGGAAATTGTCTTATTTGACAATTGATAATTCTTTCTTGTCCAATTCTCCCGTAGTGAGATTCTTAGGAAAAGAATATGACTACCGAGTGTTGATACCCGATTGGATGTATCGACGTTCCTATCATTTCTTTTGATTTGATTTCATTTGAATTACCTGGGTAACGATCCGAGGAGCTTTCGAATGCGTACTCAATTTATGAAAACATGGGATATATTCATATTCATTAAATGTTTTCGTCTGTATCTGATTTGAACTTCTCTCGCGTAGATTATGCGTTGACCTTTCTCTTTTAAGGTTAGTTATGTCTCCATATATACTTGAAATTGTGAAGGATTATGAATTATTATTAGCCTTTTGCGAAGTTCACATCTTATCGACGGCAATGCAACTGGAAAGTTGGTAATGCCAGTAGAATGGATTGATTGATTATGACATGACGACATTGTCTTAGTTAATGGGAACTCGAGTAGAATTCCCCTAAATGATAAGATGCTGATTATCAAAAGTGATCTAAATAATTCGTGGTGGATGACCATATCCTGCATTTAGACTTGAGATTATACCGTGAATGGTTGTGAACTAGTTATAGATATTGTAATCTAGAAGAACCTAATATGAATTTATTAAAAGATGTTTACGTTATCTGAAACTTTAGTAAGTATTTGTTGGTAAATTAACTAGACTTTCGCCATTAAGGCAAGTTGAAATTGATATTGATTATATTTCCGGTGCTGCACTTGTGGCTTGTGCACTGTACGTCAGCACCATCTGAATTTAAGGAATTACCGTACAACTGAGAGAGTTGTCAGAGAAAGATTTTATTATACCAAGCCTGTCATCCTGAAGAGCTATGGTGTTATCTTTCCTTATATTTATAGATTACTGTGAATTGAGTAAATTGACAATCGAAGACGATATCCATAACTCGAAATGGAAGATTTGTTCGATCATTTACAAGGTTCTAGCGTATGTTTTAAAGATTTGATTCATGGCATGGTTATCATCAACTTCGCGTCCGCGAAGAAGATTATGTATTCCAATCACTACATCCGGTACTTGTAATGATCATTATGAGTTTCACGTGGTGACGTTTGGATTGACCGATACACATGTAGCATTCATAAATTTGGTGAATCACGTGTGTAGGCTGAAATTTGCTAAATTCATGCGTGTGATCATTAAGGACTATTTGTTTGTATATAAGAATAAGAATGGAGTTAATAATTAATTATAGATTGCCCTGAAGTGGCCGAACAGTGAAAACCTGAACCTTGAATAATTGATATGTGATTAAAGACTAAATCCTTTAGATGATTTGACCATGTGAATAATAAGATAATGGAATATATTGACTCTTTAAAAATTAAGAGCCTTTTTAAGACTTTGGCTTTACCAAAAAGAAAGTGCAAGTGTGTTTTGACAAATGTATTAACAAAGGATTTTTAAAGGGATTATTCCCTTATACACAAACCATTTAACTAAACTTCTGTTTAGGGGTAAATGTTTGTGTATACCTCAAGATAACCTAAGAGGGATTGAGGAAGCCATTTAAACCATGACTTAAAATTTGAAACGATAATTTTTACTTTTCAAACTAAGAAAATTTTGACCAAAGTATAAACAAAGGTTTTTTTTTTTCGAACATTTACGAATCTTATTAAATATTTTCAATAAATTAACAAAAATCTTGTTAATTAAATTCAAATTTATTTTGAACATTTTATATAATTGGTCGAACTAAGAAATTTAAAACTTTTACGTTTACGCTTCATAAAAATTAACTAATAAATATTTAATTAATTATAATAATCGACGCTTTAGACGACGGATTGAGTAATACGGATAAAAATGATAGTTGAGAAGAAACTAAAACATAGAAGATATGAAGAAAGAATTTTGAATAAATACGGTCGTGATATTTATTTCATCAGGAAAGTGAACGTAATTACTGACGCATAATATAGAAAGAATATCTGAGTGAATTGTGGACATTTCAATTATATCATCATAAGAAGTGAATATAGATACCGACGCATTATGTAGAAAAGATAAAGAACCAGTTAGGACATCTTCCTTATTAATGAAGGTGAAAAATAAATTGCCGAACGATATAAAGATAAACGATGTTGTAAGAAGGATAATATAAATAGTGAAAGGTTTCACGGCTAATGTGAACCATTAGAATTGAGAAGCCGATGGCGTTAGATGTATAAAAGGCCGTTTATGGTTGCCTAAATATGAAGGATAATGAGATATAGTTATGTTGGAATTTCTAAGTATAAGTATTCTATTTATGTCATTTATGACTAAAAGTATCTTTGTCTGAAGAAGTTGTGCTAATGACAATTATGAAGGCAGACATCGCCTCATACATTAGTAAACGTCTAGCTATTGCAAAGGTCATCATCTGAATTTGATTCGATTTGGGTCATCGTCGACAGACTGACCAAATCTGCTAATATCATTCCCGTTAATGATAAACGCAAAAGAGTTATGTAAACATAGTGTGCTTGTATCAAACATCTTTATCAAGATCCTCGCTTCGCATCGAATTTCTAGAGTTTTGCTCAGAAATCATTGAGAACGAACCTTGATGAGAGTACTATGTACCACCCCAAATCGAAGGGACGAGGTAAAGTAACGATACAAAGTAATATAAGTGCTGTTTTATGTTTGAATGATTGACCTTTGGTAATAGACCGTATAATCGTTTTCCTTTGGAGAGATTATCATTGATAATCATCGTATTAGGATCGAGATCGAATCTTGTTAAGATTTAGAAATTAGAGCATCTGTAAGCTGGAGTTGAGATGAAGACACCCGACATACACCCATTGTGAGTTGGACAGGTCTCTTAGGTTTAAGGTTTCCTATGATGGCGAACCTATCCTTGCAAAATACCCGACCCGCGAGATCTGAAATGATTGTTGAAATTAGGATTTTATTATTAACTGTCGATATTGGGTAGGAGGTTATGTGAATATGAAATGTAGATCTTGAAGTGCCAAATGGGTAGCGAAGTTATGCCAAAATTTTTAACCTTGGAAAAATGAATTCATGATCTGACAAATCATGGGATATAAGTCCCCATTGTATGGGACCATTGAGATGATATAAAAGATTGGTTTGAAAGGCATATAAGCTGGATCTACCTAGGACTTCAAAGACTGCGTGAATTATGTTTCGTATATCGAACTTGATGGAATATCTATCAAGTGAGAATCTGATTATTCTTAGTAGAGCTTAGATCGGTGAAAAGTTGCATTCATCAGAAACCCGTGAACATCATGGATAGAGAAAGTAAGTCAACATTTAGCCTGATCTTATTCACGTAGTTATGTTTGATGAAACTCGCGTATTATAATGGATTACACTTGTGAGAAAAGACCAAATGTGGAGGAAATAACCACATGGCTTTAACTCTATAAGAAGCGAGTAGTAAGGTAAGATGATCTTTGAGGACAAAGATCCTGTTTAGGGGTAAATGCTGTGACAATCCGTCAATTTATGGTTGATATTTTATTCTCAATATTATTTAAAAACAATTTACAATATGAACTCACATATTTTTAGGAAGAAATTTGGATTTACGTCTTGGAGTAGCATCGACTACGTCTAAACCGGAGGATTCAACGTTACGTGCTTACGTTTACGTACACCGTCTTTGGTGACAGTCCGACATTTCAGAAAATAAATTTATCCGTGAATATTATTTTGGAGTTTTAAATTTGTGTTGGTTCATAAACTCACAAATTTACGAGAAGAGACTAGGACTTACGATTTTATTTTAACGTCCTTTACGACTAAACCGGAAACCTTAGGATTACGTATTTACGTTTTCGAACTCCGTTTTTGATGAGATAATTTTTATTAGATTCGTTTTGTGCCGTTGATTCATAATTTATAAAAACGTTTTTCGTAAAACGACCCGAGGGCACGCAAATCGAGGAAACTAGAATCGAGGAATACCCGTAAATTAGTGGGGATGAGACAAGATAACTCTTGCCCCACCCCCCCTACATGTGGCATCCATAATAAGCTTATGGAAGCTAAGTGTTAAGCTTACACCAAGACTAAGGACACTTGTCCTTAGCCTTCCACCAAAACCACCAAAGTTACAAAACAAGTAACTTAAACCATTTATCTCATTTTCAACCATGCAAACCACCCAAATTCTCTCTCAACTCTCTCCTATGCCGTCTACTAATCACCCAAAACAACCCCCATTTGATCTTGATTCAATCATAAATCATATGTATAATTTACATATGATGAAAACCCATTGAAGTTATGAAGATTGGAGGTGATCTTAACATGTAAAAAGGAGTTTTCAAGGGAGTTTGGGGCTGATTTCTCAAAGAGTTTTCATGAAGAACAAGGGCTGATTATTGGAGGAATCTACAAATACTTGGTGATCCTAGAAGTGATGTTGATATCTCATAAGATTGGTTACCCAAAACCAAGTCTTGTTCATCATCAACCCCATCTTTTCATCACTTTGGTGGTATAGAGATTGTTCTTCCCATCCTCTTGTTATTTTGATTATGTAAACATGTATTTTATTTCCTATTGTATATGTATATGATGATTATATGATGATAAAAATGTTATGTGGGGATTTGGTGTTGATAAACATGATTAAAAAGGTGAAAAACCATAAGAAACAAGGTTAAAATCTTGGTTAAATTTGATGGCTGTATAAAACAGTAAAGAACCATATGGTAAACTGATAAAATGATGAAGTAGAATGGGTTTACAGTAAGCTATGGGTCTTGTACACATGTGAGAGTTGGCCATGCAATGGAATCATTGTAATGAGTGAGATATGATCAAAACAAGTTTAGGGTATAAATCTGAGGTTACTGTTTTGGACGATTTTTAGAAAATATTTAGAAGATGATTCAACAGTAGCTATAGAAGAGTTAAATGTAGCACATATCATGTAGTTTATGTGATAAAAATTTGAGCTTCTATCTCCATATAGAACTCAATATATGACAGTTTTGGTGAAAGTGAAGATAAAAATCAGATTTTGGAAATTAAAGTATAATAATATTATATAAGCACTCAAAATTATAATGTATAAAATGTAAACCTAAAACCCAGTAACTTATGGATTTTATTTATATAAGTATGTAAAAGGTTAAATAAGTGGACATTTTATAAAAATGGTAACTTGTTAAGTTTTATAAGTTATAAAACTATAAACATGATTTTTACGACCTTTTCGGCTAATACCGTAAAATTAACGTTTTTGTTAAACAAAACTTAGATGGTTGGACCCGTCTAATGTAAACTTTATAAAACTTATATACTGATATATAAACATGTATAACAAGTAAAAACCGATAAAACCTGAACTATAGGACATACGGACATTAACGAGCTAATTAAACATATTGGACTAATAATTGGACTAAATAAGTTAAACCCTTATAAAAAGGACTTATTGGACTTAACCCATTTGGACCCAACTTGAAAGTTTAAATACTGATAATATAAGTATAACATGGATTGATACAAGTTAAATAACTCATAATAAGTTTATTGGACTTAAAACACGTAAATAGGTAAAACTAGTAAACTAGTATAAACGTTACCGACACATAACACAAAAATGAGTTAATGAGGATATGTAAACCCACTTGATCATCATATATATAAAATCATCATATGTATACATAATTGTTATTTTTATAAAGTCATTGGACATGAGTCTAAGACGAGTATTATTTGTCTAGGTTTCCGTGATTGAAGCACGTACCGTACATCCGAACTGCCGATAACCCGCCTTCCCATATCAACGTGAGTTCATAGCCTCGCACTCTTTTAAATGTTTTTATAAATGTTTTATAAACCCGCGAGGGAGATAACATGTTAAGTTTTTATAAAATAGGACACCATTTGTCCCGATTGTTTGTTTATTGATTTTGGACCCGAATGATTGAATGACCCGATTGTATGACCCGATAAATGATTAAAGGACCCGATAGATGAAATCAAATGGATTATTAAAGTTAGGTTATGTCACTAAAAGTCCCATTAGCATGAATTGTGAACTACCGGGATTTGGTAGACGCTTATGCATTTAATAGTACTATTTGAGGACGATCACCCCAGTTCGCGCCTTGACGGTTGATCCCCGTCGTGCCACATTGATTGGTAAGCGAATTTATGTATGAGAAGATTTCCATAGCGTGACCTTTGTGACGACACGCTACTTTAGATGGGCAAAATTGGTATCGGGTTAGCTACCCGTTGTTGGTTTAGTAAGGTAACAACGTCATGCGGCTTATAATAATCCAAAACTAACGAAATACTACTAGACGCTCCGAAGTGCGATGTATTGCCTGACTAGCAATACAGGGTCATACTATTGATATTATGTTTGTATTTTGGTTTTCATAACCATATTCATATAACTGTTTTCATTTTTATACAACGTCATAAGACGTATTGTATGATGTTTTTACGACATTGGCTCGTATAATGATTTTTAAGGCAAATGCCTATATTATGATTTTGATGAAGATTTGTATAAAATGACTTTGGCTATTTTATGGCCTATTAAAATGATTTGTACAAAATGATTTTCAGTAATAATTTTATACTGATATTATATTGAAGGATTTTATTAAACTCTATGAATTCACTCGGCGTTATCGCTGACCTTTTCTTTTAACATGTTTTATCTCAGGTACTTGAAGGTAATTCTCGGGAAGACGATAAGAATTCATGGCCCGCACTTAAATTATAATTTCCATTCAAATGTTTGTAAAACCTGTATTAAATACAATGACTTGGGACCTATGTAACTTTGATAGTTATGAAGGGAAATGCTTTATTAATAAACGACGCGATTTTTATGCGTTGTCTATGATGTGAGTAATGTGCTATCCCGTAACACCAACTAGTCTTCCGCTGTATTGAGTTGTATAAATTTGGGGGTGTTACATGTAATCTTGTAATTTCCTTATTTATGTATATCTATATGATGATTAATGATGATTAAAAATATTATGTGGGGATTTGGTGTTGATAGATTTGATAAACATGGGTAAAAAGATGGAAAACCCACATATAAAAATGGTTAAATCATGGCTAAATTAGGAGGCTGTATAAAACAGTGAATACTCTTATGATAAACTGATAAAATGGTTTGGATAAATTAATATACAGTAAGCTATGATTCTTATACAAATGTGAGAGTTGGTCATGCAATGGAATCATAAAAATGAGTGAGATATGATCAAAACAAGTTTAAAGTGCAAATCTGCCTACACTATTTTGGTCGAATTTATTAAAATATTTATAAGTTGATTCATCAGTAGCTATAAAGGAATAAAATAAAGCACATATCATTTAGTTTCTGTGATAAAAATTTGGGGTTCTATCTCCATGTAGAACTCTAGATATGATTATTTTAGTAAACTACATTTTTATGACTGATTTTGTGAAATTAAAGTTTAATATTATTATATAAGCACTCAAATAAATATAGTATAAAATGTGAATTAAAACCCACTAACTTATATATTTCATTTATATAAAAATTCATAAGGATAAATAAATAGACATTATATAAAAATGGTAGTTTGGTAAGTTTTATAAGTTATAAAAACTATATACTAAGTTTTACGTCTTTTCGTCTAAAACCGAAAGATTAACGTTTTTATTAAATAAAACATAGACGGTTGGACCCGTCTAATGTAAACTTTTATAAACTCACATACTTATATATAAACATATATAACAAGTGAAAACCGTTAAAACCCGAGCTTTACAACATATAGACATTAACGGGCCAAAGTAGCCTTAATGGACAATAAACCCGACTAATTTGGTAAAACACTTACAAACTTATTTATTGGGCTTAACCCATATGGGCCCAACATATAAAGTATAATACTGATAATAAAAGTATAATTGGGCTAATGAATAGTATTGGGCTTGTAATAGGCCCATTGGGCTTTAAAATGTAAACAAGTTGAACTAGTGTAACTAGTCTTGAATATTTCCAACACATAAACAGTATAATGAATGAGTAAAGATGTATAAACCCACTTGATCATCATCATATATATAAAATCATTATATGTATACATAATTATTATTTTGATAAAGTCATTGGACAAGAGTCAAAGACGAGTATTATTTGTCTAGGTTTTCGTGATTGAAGCACGTACCGTACATCCAAATCGCCGATAATCGCCTTCCCACATCAACGTGAGTTCATAGCCTCGCTCTCTTTTAAATGTTTTTATGAAATGTTTTATAAACCCGCGAGGGAGATAACATGTTAGTTTTTATAAAATAGGACACCATTTGTCCCGATTGTCTGTTTATTGATTTGGACACGAATGATTGTATGACCCGATGGATGATTAAATGACCCGATAGATGAAATGAAATGGATTATTAAAGTTAGGTTATGTCACTAAAAGTCCCATTAGCATGAATTGTGAACTACCGGAATTTGGTAGACGCTTATGCATATAATAGTACTATTTGGGGACGATCACCCCAGTTCGCGCCTTGACGGTTGATCCCTGTCGTGCCACATTGATTGGTAAGCGAATTTATGTATGAGAAGATTTACACAAGCGTGATTATTGTGACGACACGCTAATTTAGATGGACAAATTGAGTTTCGGGCTAGCTACCCGTTGTTGGTTATAGTAAGGTAACAATGTCATGCGGCTTATAATAATCCAATTAACGAAATACTGCTATATGCACTGAATTGCGGTATATTGCCTGACTAGCAATACGGGGTCTTATTATTGATTTTATGTTCGTGTTTTGGTTTCACATAACCATATTCATATAACGATTTTTATTCAACTTTATACAACGTTATAAAACGTATTGTATGATATTTTTACGACATTGGCTCGTATAATGATTTTGAAGGCAAATGCCTATATTATGATTTTGATAAGGATTTGTGTAAAATGACTTTGGCTATTTTATGGCCTATTACAATGATTTGTACAAAATGATATTACCTAATAATTTTATACCGATGTTATATTGATGGATTTTATTAAACTCTATGAATTCACTCGGCGTTATCGCTGACCCTTTCTTTTAACATGTTTTATCTCAGGTACTTAAAGGTAATTCTCGGGAAGACAACAAGAATTCATGGCCCGCACCTAAATAACAATTTCCATTCAAATGCTTTGTAAAACCTGTATGAAATATAATGACTTGGGACCTATGTAAATTTGATATTATTGAATGTAAATTATTTTATTATTAAACGACGCGATTAATATGCGTTGTCTATGATGTGAGTAATGAACTATCCCGTAACACCAACGAGTATTCCGCTGTATTGAATTGTGTATTTTTTGGGGTGTTACATATTTCTTTCCATTGATACTATGAACACGCATGGGACCACACAGATCCATATGGAGAAGACCTAACCGTCCTTTAGAGCTTGTTGTTGTCTTTGTTTTAAAGCTACTTCGTTTAGCTTTACAAAGCTCACAAGAAGAGCAAAGATGATCTTTGATTAATTTCAAACTTGGAAGGCCTCTCACAATATATTTCTTGGAAAGCAAGTTTATGGTATCAAAGTTAAGATGAGAAAGACGTTGATGCCATAACCATGCCTGAGTCGTTGAAGCTTTAGCCATGAAGCAAATTAGAGTTGATGAAGTTGTGTCTTGAAGTGAAATTGTGTAAAGATCAGTACCCCGTGTACCGGTAAGTAAGTCATTCCCATCATAATCACAAACAAAACATGTCTTCTTTCTGAAAGCAACCTCCAAATCCGCATCACGGAATTGACCAACCGAGAAAAGATTGTGATTGAGCCCTTCGACGTAGTATACCCTTTTGGTCGTTATATTCCCCTGAACCAAATCTCCATATCCTAGGATCGGTGCAAATTGATCATTTCCGAATCGTACCGTACCCAGGAACTTCTCCACAAAGTTAATTAGAAGCTTGAGATTCCCCGTCATGTGCTTCGTGCATCCGGAATCCAGTATGTAGAGAATTATTTGTATCACATACAGAAGAGTTAAAACACGATGGAGCATTTGCTAAATTGGATACCACAGTAGTGGTGATAATAGAATCATTAGTGTCCTGAGCAACATTTAAAGACATACTAACACTCGTTGTCACATTTTCTGTCCTAACTTTGGGCATCCATTTATATCCCGGAGGATATTGATTAGCAAACCACCATTTACAAGACTTGCTAGCAGACTCATATAAATCCTTAATTCTGCTTCTAGGGTTCTTAGTGGTGGAGTTTGATGCATTACTTTTCTTAGTGGGGGTTGCACCAGAATGGTTCAATTTGTGTTTGGGTTTACTAGCACTAATAGGCATCGCAACTTGATTCTTAGTTCTAGTTTCTACGCCTTTGACATTATTCATAGAACACATAGAATGATTAGCATTAGCACACTTTCCACATTTGACACAAACAAATTTCACATTCATAGCATTCAAATCATTTAAGACATTAAAATTATCATTACACGCGATTACAGACTTTTTATTCTTAAAACATTCAAATTCCTAGGGTGTTCTTCTACTTCCTTCATCTTCCCTTGACTCTTGTGTCTCCAGACCTTATCATTCACTTGAGTGCTCTTAAGCTGAGGCCGGCTAACACTAGCAGTGGAAACTACTCCTGTAGTAGAAGACTAATAAGTGTGTAAACACTTATCCTTTTGCCACTAAAATCAAGGAAAACAAGACCTAATCATGTGTTTAATATCGTAAAAGTCGGAATTACACGTGAACCGAAGATCACGAAAACAGGCAAAATCAACACGGGTTCGAAGAAAAGATCAAGAAAGCCAAAGTCAAGCTCGTTTTTAGCAAATTTAATATTTATGGAGTTAATCGGGCTTGTGGGTCCCACATTTGGGTAAATGGGTTTAAAAGCCCATTTGAAGATCATGTTTTATGGTTAAATGGCAATTTATCCCATCAAAGGCCCATTTGCCTTATTATGGACGGATGGAATAACATTATGGGCCAAAAGCCCAGTTACTTGGAAAATAAACAATGGACGTGTAAAATGTTTTGGGCTTCAAAGCCTAGTAGGGCTTCATGTTACACGGTTAAAGTGAATATATTTCACTTTCTTGGTCAAACATCCCTCACACACACACGTTATTAAAAGTTACCCACCCACTCACACATCTCACATTTATTTACTTTTGATATCACCTAGAAAACCTTCTTTCGCTCCCAACACAACGCAACCCTCATTTTTACTGTTACTCAAAACCCTAAATCAAAAACTACACCAAGATAATTTGGGCTTTTGCTTGATACGTGTTATTCACACGATTGGGAATTAAATCCCCATATAAACTAGAGGAGCACGATGGTGGTCCTCATCTACGTGGCCTTTTCCTTTGATTTTGATTGGCTCATCCACATCACCACTAAATCTCCTACAATCAGATGATTCCACCTCAGCTTTCAACAAACACAACAAACACAAACCATTCCAGCCTAGCGATCCGCGTGATGAGGATGTGTTTTCAGCCGTAGATGAAGAAAAAAAGAGAGAAAAGAAGAAAAGAGCGGCTATGATCATCTTCCTTACTCATCAAGCTTCACCAATTGTTTTTAGGGTTTTCCTATAAAAACCCCCTCATTGTGTAATTTTGTTTAGTGCTATTTTTATTTTATTTTTATGCAAATTAGTTTTTAGGTTAAATTGTAATTTTAATTTTCTTAGTATTGTACTCATGTTTTTAGTTATTAATAAAATTTTATTTTGGTTTAATTCGTGTCTTAATTTTTTTATTTTGTTTAAAGTTTCACCGCAATCTATTCTTAATCTATATCATAATAATTAATTAATTAATAGTTTAAATTGGTTTAAATAATTAAATAAAAGTGGTATAAAATTTCCCCTACTGGGAAGTTTTAATTAAATCTGGTTCAAAAGTTTGTATTTGGTTCGAGAGATATAGCTTTTGGTTCGTGATTCGATGGTGTTGATTGTTAAGGTGGTGGTCTCGTCCCAATTAAAAGGGGGCTCAACGCCTTTCCTTCGGCCCAACGGTTTCGTCTGTAGGTTTTAGTTCTTTTTTTATATAAGTTTTAGATTTAATAATTAATCTGTTTATTAATTTGCTTGTTTTATTTGTTAAGTAGTTAAATGTTGGATGTTATTGGATTTGTTTTTTATTGCCTATTGGACTGTTTTTTTAGAAATACTACATATATTTGCTTAGTTTTTGTTCAAAACTTATATTGAGTTTGTTTAGTTCTGCCTACTTTCAGTTTTTAGATAATTTGTTTCTTTAGTTTGTTAGGATCTGCTTAATTTGATATTGCTTAATTTGATATTGTTTTACTGATTGTTTAGTTTTTATTATTGTCTTCAGTTTGATTTATAGGTTTTATTGCTTATCTGTTTGGTATTTGTTTTATGTTTGGTTCATAGGTTTTATCTGTTTTATTGCTTATTTTTTAGTTTGGTTTTGCTTATTTAAGTTTAGGTTTTAATTGCTATTTGATTTTATTCAGTTTTTTAGCTTATTATTTGCTTAGTCTTATATTTGATTTGCTGATCTTTGATCTGCTGATTTGTTTATGCTGACACACCCCATTGGTCTGTTAGTTTTGCTTTGCCTGATTGTCAAAAATTATATTCCAAAAATAAAATTATTAGCAAAAATCGTCCCCAACTGGACTCGAACCCCTGACCTTCAGTTTAACAGCCGTACGTCAAACCAACTCCTCTAGTGCTTCTTTTTAGTTTAACTTCAGCCTTTTTAATTAATATAGGTTAATTAATTGCTGTCAGTATTTATAGATTTAATTTAGATAATATTTCATTTATAATTTGTTTTATTAAGATAGTTTAGTTAAATTTTAATCAAAAGTTTTTTATAAGTTTTCTTTTATGAAGTTTTTAAAAAATAAAAAAATAAAAATATTTTAATTACTTTTATAAATTTAAATAGTTTTTAAATTTAGTTTTTAAATTTAGTTTTCAATTAATTTAGTTTTATTTAAAAATAGTTTTAAGTAGATTTCATTTAAATTAAAAGTTTTAGTTAAAAAAAATAATTAGAGTAGATTAAATTTAAAATAGTTTTCAAATAGTTTAATTAGTTTTAATTAAGTATTTTTAATTAAAGATTTTCCTTTTAATTAGATTAAATAGTTTTTAAATAGTTAATAGTTTTAAAATACCCATTAAAGTTTTAATTACCAAGAACATTTAATCCACGTTAAATTTGATATCAATTCGAGTGAGTCGAGGAAAAGAACGATAATTGCACAAAAATCACTACATTAAATTGGCGCCGCTGCCGCTTCGCTCATTACGATTGACGATTTTCGTGAGACGTTTGGATTTTGGGATCCGTTCTTTTTGAACCTTACTTTTCTTGCAAAAAAAATCAAAAACATAAAAAAAAATCAAAAAGATAAAAATACAAAAAAATTCAAAAATCATCAAAAGCAAACTCTTTCCTCTGATTTGCACAAAAAAAATTAAAAAAATACAAAAGTAATACTTTTCCTAAAGTATTACACCAAAAATATTACGTATTATTGTTATTTTTCTTATTTCGATTTCTTTCGCTTTTTATTGTGAATATATATTTTTCTTAAAAAATACAAAAAGATTTTTCTTTTACTATATTATATTACGTAGCACAATTAATTTACCTTCTTTCAAATAAGACCTTAGTTGGGATTTCATCACCCAACTATTGTATTCGAATCCCAAACGAGAAAAAAGGGCAAAATAGATAAATACTAGTAAGAAGTTTGAACTCGATTTATACAAATTATAAGGTGGGTATAAGGCGACGCGCTATAAAAGGCCGTCTAAGGAAAAAGGTTTTTAAGTGCTTTGTGCCACCTCGTTTCCCCGCTTGCTTTGTGTATATTGAGAGGGACGACCGATTATTGGTTTGCCAACTCAAATAGTATTAAGTATATATTTTTGTAGTTTTTTAATATTGCACCTCGAGAGGGATAATCCCTTTCCTCTCAAAGTCGACCGAGGTCTCCTACCTCATTCCTCAAGTTTAATTGTATGCGCACTCGCGCGCGTACATACATACCGATTGGTGTACCAAATACTTCTAATTCTTCCAAAAAGAAGAAGAAGAAAAACAAAAAGACCGTCAATCAAGCCGATCCCGAGAATCGAGCTTTGAACAATACGATGGCAACGGATAATCGACCAATGATTGAGATTCTACAATCTCACGTTGAAGGAAACGATGACACGATTGTGGTGCCGGATATTGGAGCAAATAATTTTGAACTTAAAACGGGTTTTATTCAAATGGTTTCCGCTACACCATTTTTAGGCCGTACTAATGATGACCCACACGCTCATATCAAACGTTTCATACAATTGGAAAACACCGTCAAATATAATGGGGTGCCACAAGAGGCTATTCGTTTACAACTGTTTCCTTTTTCCCTCGAGTGACAAGCCCGGATTTGGCTTGATAAGGAACCACCCCAAAGTATCACTACATGGATTGATTTAGAGACCAAGTTCATTAACTACTTTTTCCCACCATCACGGACCACCTCTTTAAGGAATGACAACATTACCTTTGAAGAACAATATGGGGAAACATTTAGTGAGTCTTGGGATCGTTTTAAGGAGCTTTTAAGAAAATGTCCACCACATGGTTTCACTAAAGTGTATCAAATCAATACGTTTTACAATGGTTTAACTCTTAATGACCAAGACTTACTTAATAGTTCCGCGGGGGGTAATATTATTGTGAATTCCATGAACGAGGCTTGGGCAATAATTGAAACAAGGCAAAAGTACAAACCAAGAGTGTTAGGGCTACTATGGCAAGTCCTAGTTCTAGTGAGAGTGACAAGAAAATTGATAAGCTTACTTCACTTGTTGAATCAATTGCTCTACAAACCGCTAACATACCAAAGCTATCAATGGTCAAGTAAATGCCTTAAAAGAGACTTGTGAAACGTGTGAGACTTGTGGTGGACCACATTCATATTTTAATTGTGACAAGGTTTACAATCAACAATAACAAGTTTGTGATTATAACACCAATGTCAATGAGAGGGTTCACTTTAAACCAAACGTTGATGTTAACCATTTGTCTTATAAGAGTACTAACTATTTGGCTCCCCCGGGTTTTGTAGCTCCACTAAGACCACCCGCACCCGCCCAAAATACCCAATACCAAAATAGGAACCAAGGTCCTCAAATGGGTAATTTTCAAGGGAATGCAAATCAAGGGAATTTTAATAGTCAAAATCAAGGGTTTCAAAATAATAACTTCAACCAAGGTTTTCATAATAACAACGGTTTTCAACCTCAATATCAAAACCAAGGTTTTACTAATCAAGGGTTTAATAAAATGAACATGCGTAATCCTCAAATGCACTTGGTTCTCCATAAAATGACCGAACATGAGAGAACTATGAAACAAATGCAAGAGTCCACCGATAGGAAGTTCGTGCAAATGTTGCAAGCCTTTAAACCCCAAGGAGCCTTACCTTCTAATACTGAGATTAACCCTCGTGCTAATGTGAGTGCTATCACTACTGGAAGTGGAGCCACTTTAGTGGGACCTTCCATCTCTTCGCCCATAAAGGAGAGACAAGGCCCGGAGGTCATAATGAGTAATCCTACTCCCCCTTCGGTGATTCCTCCCACTACCACTCCTAGTACTAGTTCTCCATTGCCTAATGAGCCTAACCCTAAGGTTTTTCAAGAAGTGAGTCCTTCTCCTTCTCAACCTTCAAAGTCTAAACCCAATATCCCTTATCCCTCTAGGTTAAACAAGGCTAAAGTGCTCACCAAAGATGACGTTCATGTTTCCAACTTTTTGAAAATGATTTCCAACGTGAATGTTAACATTAGCCTTATTGAAGCACTTGCTCAAATGCCAAAATTTGTGAGAATTTTCAAATATTTGCTTAATAAGAAGAAAAAATGGTTGAGCTCGTGAACACTCGTTTAAATAAGAATTGTTCCGCGATTCTTCTCAAAGATATTCCTGAAAAGCTAGGAGATCCCGGACGATTCGTGTTACCTTGCTCGTTTCCTCAAATTGATAATTGTATGGCTTTAGTGGATCTCAGTGCTAGCATCAATCTTATGCCACTCTCGGTATGGAAACAATTATCATTACCCGAATGTACCGACTCGCATGACTCTCTAGTTAGCAAATAGAACCCTCGCATACCCCGTTGGTATTGCCGAAGACGTTTTTGTTCAAGTTGGTACATTCACTTTTCCCATGGACTTTGTCGTCGTCGACTATGAAATGGATCCTCGTATTCCGTTAATACTTGGTAGACCATTCTTACGATCCAGAAGAGCATTAGTTGATGTGGCCGAAGGGGAGTTAATTCTTAGGGTTAGGGATGAACAAAAAGTTTTTAAAATGGGAAAATCACAACTAAATCAAATGGAAAAGAATTGGTCAATATGATTGATGTTCTTAATTATGATAATGAAGAGATTTTTATTAATCATTTTGGAATTAAAACGTCTAATCTTACATCATCAGTTTCCGGGTTGTGTCTGTTTTGGATTATATGTCGTTGTTGGCTTATCAGCTTATATGATTTATGCTTATTTTCATAAATTTCGGCTTAGTTCCATATTGCTAGTTAGGCTTATATAGACGCACAAGTCTCACAATAAGCTATTGGGCCTTAAAAGATATAAGCCATCAAATAAGCTCATAAGCTCACATATAAGCCGAAACAAATACTACCTTAGTCGTTAAGTATAGCATATAATCAAAGGTATGAAACCCTAATTAGTTCTTATAGGATGCTTAATTTTAGGCTTTTGGGGTGTTTGTTAAATTAGATTACTCACAACTAAGGATTACTGTATAATATAATACGGAGTAATAATTAGAGCTTATTTTAGAGGGTGTTTGGGATTTGCCTATTTATTATGTGCATATCTACTTCTTTCAGCTGATAACCAGTTTATTATGATTAGCTAGAAACTGCTTATTTTTAAGCAGATAAGCACTTTAATATAACAGCATGTGAAGGCTTCTACCTGCTTTTTTATATGTAATGCTTACAGGGTTAAGCTTTTTAAAATAAGGTAACTTATAAAATAAGCCCTTTATTCGCACTGGCTTATGGAAGGTTTTATAACCAATAAGCCTCTATAATTAAAAAAAATTGCATCTGTTTGTAGTAAAATACATAAACGTTGTTTTTTTTCATAAATAAATTATAATTCTTATATGTCGGTGCGGCTTTTATATCTCAATGTAACTGTTGTTGATGATAATCTGAATGAAAAATGAGTTGAGGCGCAAGAACAGATCCAAGTCATGGAAACGAATGAAGAACGACTTGAGGCTCAAGCACATATACCGGTCATGGAAACAAATGAAGAACGAGTCGAGGCTGAAGGACATACCCCACTGATGAAAGCATGGGATACAGCCAAACTAAAACGTAGAGAAAAGTTGGAATTAAGTATGGGAGGTTTTGGTAGGCTGCCTATAAAGAAGGGTTTGAGTATATACAGCCGCAAAAAATGAGAATAAAAGCTTCAATCAGATCGAGACTCAGATCGCCACGTAAACAAAAAACCAATAATATAATGTAATTGTTTTAATTATTTATTCATTTTTTTAATATATATATTTTTTTTATTTTCTTTTTGGTATATATTTTTTATTAACATCCAAAAAAATTAAAAATTTATATTGCAGTTAAAGCACTAGAATATACCAAAGATGACATCATCAGCCATGTGTACACGCCAAGGATTGATATTGCAGATGGCATATTCCAGAATGTTGAAGGTTCAGACAAAATAGAAGCAATTAAGCTATTTCAGACCAAGTCAGCAGAGGTATGATTATATATACATTTTTTGTTGTTAACTAAATATTGAGTTAGTTATATAAAAAATGTAATTATATATATAGTACGTGTTATATGTTATACAATTAAATACATAATAACAGAGATCGTATATGTGTAGTTAGGTAATGTTGGATAGTTGTACAGATAATGTTTAATATATTATACAAAAAAAGATAAATATATAAATAAATTAAAAAAAAAAGATGCATCTGTTTAATATAATAAGTGCGTCTGTTTCTAACCAATCTAACTGTATCACCATACGTAACAGGGCATGATAAGTGCTATTAGCAACACATTGGCATTCACAGAAGGTGTCCGAGAAAAAATCGACGAGATGCTGGAAATAGCAACCATATCATATCCTGGAAACACATCGATCGCTGATATGGTACGATCAAGGAATGAAAAGATGATGAATGCTTTTAAACCTGGTAAAATAGCGGCTGAAATCGGTCAATATAGTATGCGGGCTGACGATGAAAATGTCGAAAAAGAAACAAGAAAATCCATTACCGAGGACGCAAACGATTTTTCGGGGTCACCTCAAAATGAAAATTCAGTAACGGACACAATCGAAGGTGATGTTGAGACAAACAATAATGAAGAAATGAATGTGGCTGGTCAAAAAATGCAAATGATTTAGAAGACCAAAACATGGTGTCATTGGACGATATAAACGAAAGCCCAGATGACGACGAAATCATACTGACAAACATTGATGAATGCATTACTGAAAAGGCTGACAAAACGGTGAATGAGAAAAACCAAGAAACTATCATATGTGTCACTCGAAGCCAAAGTAAGGACGGAAGCAGATCATTAAGCCAGATTCTGAATAAAATGAAGGCTCCATCAAGCGCATTATGTGACATAAATGATCAGACGGTCAATGCAGGTGGCAGGAACGAAGACACAGGGTCTATCAGCAGGTCTGCAGTTGTAGGAAATGAAGGCACAAACATTGAAAACGCATCTGATGTAGGGTGTGCCTCAAAATCAAAAAAAGTATCTTTTGATTTCGTACCACCTGATTTCTCACCACCAACTTTCAATCTGCTTACCACAACACCACCTGACACGACGGACGAAATATCAAGGGTGATGGATCTTCCAATGCTTCAACCAGAAGGGGTCGACAGGAACGAAGTTGGGGACGGATCTGGAATAACCGAAAGGGTAATCGACCAAGTTACCGTACGTGAAAACGCCAACACAAGGTCCACAAAACCCCTTCGCATTTACTACCTTAGGAAAAAAAATGACATCTAAGAAATGCACGTTTTTTTAATGATTATCTATTCGGATATTATGTAGGTTAACTAGTTGGATATTTGGGGTGCTTTATGTTGTGTATTAACAACTATATTTTGGATATATTAGCTTGTATATTATTAACTATGTTGGTTTATAAAACATTATATATTAAGTAATAAAAAATTTTGGTTTGTGAAATATTAAATATAGTGTGTATATGGTAATAAAAGTTATCATTATTATTTTAATGTTGTTTGACTTATTATGATACACCATCTAATATGTACACAACCAACATCAGTATGTGTTGGTATTTGTGACATCGATTTGTATAACATTAAAGAGTTAAAAAAGGCATCTTTTTGTTTTAGAGAAAACGCATCTGTTTGATTTGAAAAATTTTGCATACATTTGATTTGTAAAGTTGAACACTGATATTTGTTTTATGTAGGTTTAATAATGTGGATGTCCAGAAGAAGGGCACAAATAAAACAATGGAACCACTTGAAGATGTTGCGTTCAAAAAAAAGACATGCAATCAGACATACAACAAGCTTACACGAAGAATTCGAAGCTTAAGTTGAAAAGAAAAGCAGTAGAAGGTGCAGATAAATATAACATTGTATCAACAAGTGGCGCGACCCAAGAAGGATTATTATCTGGTACTATAATCGTGCGAGACCAACATGACGTGAGTATGGATGGAGCCATCGCTGCAGTTCCGGTAACCTACGTTATGCCTACAAACGATGGCGGAGCTCGAGTGAGAGAACAAAGGACACGCGAATTCCCAGAATCAGTGTGTTCTCCCTATGTCGACAGAAAGGTTAACATAACAAGGTTTTTGCAACACGATGAACAGCCGGTGGCTGACAGCATATTCACAGCAAGGCTTCCTGTAAGGTAAGTGGTCTAATAATGTCAATGATGAACATATAATTATATTGCATCTGTATATTACAATTGGTGCATCTATATGGTTTTTTTTATTCTACATATTTAGGTATTTAATATAGTTTTTGTAAATTTTGTTTTTTTTTTTTTTTGTTTTTTAATTTAACCGTATCATTTGATCAGGGATATAATTTTCAAATCACGCAACATGGAAGTGTCAAGAGCCGCGTTTGAGAGCATGCATACAGGATTTTCAGTAACAAGTGCCGCTATTGACGTTTGGAGCATAATACAGAACCACGAAGAATGACTTAAAAATAAGACGAAATGAAAGTTTTTATATTGCATAATCGGCATGATGGTAAGTACATAAAGTTTATAACATAAAGTCTAAATTATTATGCAAAACTTTGTTTAACACAACCTGAATAACATATATATATATATATATGATATATTGTATCATGTATTAAAGATATCATCCAAGATGGCAGAATTCAAGACGAGTATGAAGGAAGCGTTAGAATATGCCAATCAGACATCTCTTGAAAAAGTCGTGTTGGTAAGTTATATAACAAAACAAATCCCTATATATATATAAGAAAACATGAGTTTTGAACAATTGAATTAACAATTGAAACATGTATTCTTTCCAATCATGTTAGCTGGAGAAGGGCATAATCATTATTTTTTGATTGTCTATAACCTTAAGTCGTCGGAGATAGATATAATCGATAGTGTGATGGATAAAGAAACAAACATATACAACCGATATGGTCAGCTTCCGGTATTACTGGTAATATTCAATTCTCCATTTATGTTAATGTTGTATTTATTAAAAAACGGCATCATATAACGATTATAAAAAATATAATGTATATGTTTTATAAATGTAAAGTTACGAGCCTAAAAAACAAATATTTGATATGTGACAGCCGAACCAGTTCGTTGCATACCTTGGATCAGTGGATCACAAAAGTGCAGACAAAATATCCAAAACGATACCAAAGATTATGGACATTCAATGGAAAACAAGGTTCAACGACTTGGACTCTGGGATTTTTGTTATGCGGCATATGGAGTTATTCAATGGACGAAAAAAGCCTTTCAACGCGGGGTTTAAAACTGAAACATCTACTGTCCAAGCGAAACAATTAACTAACCTTCGTCAGAAATATGTTGTGAAGATGTTGACAACAGTTCTCAACGAAAAAAAGGCTCAAGTTGATGAGGAAACACACAGGTACACAAAGTTTAACAACAACCAAAAGATCAATTTTCGGGCATACGCGTTCAACAAACTTCAAAAAAGAGTGACCCAGTATTATGATACTCATGAATCAAATATCAAACGGAAGTGGGTATTTCTCAAGAAAAAAATTTGGGTTTAAGTTTTTAAACCGTCTAGAATAAGATTATCAGGAGTTATGTTTGTGTATTTGAAACTTTTATATACATGTACGTACCATGTATTTCAGATATGGTGCCATATATGGGTGTATGAATGTTTTACTGATATTATGATTATGGTCTATCGACGGTCGATGATTTGAGTTTATCATATTATTATGTTAAAGTTAGAGCATCAGTTTGATATTTTTATTGCATCATTATACCTTGGGGTGGACTGTTGTAGTACAAGCTCAATTCCAAATCATTTAACAGCATCCATTAACCTTAGAATATGACATCACTAGCTGGTGTTATCAACAATCTAGTTAGTGATAAACATTTGGCTGATCAAAAATTTCCCTTAGCTCACTATTGCATCATAAGACCAGCACGCTTCAATTTTTCTGATTCCTTATTGAAACTTTCTTGATTTGTGGATTTGATGTTATTAATTTGGTGTTATTTTTGTTTGTCCAAAGCAAAACTAAAATACCAAGCCGGGCATACAATATCACCCAACCAATAAAGAATAAAGAAAAAGAAAAGTGCACCGTTTCAGAAATATTGTATCAAAAAGTAGAAGACAAGACTCGAACCTGCGCCCTCACTCTCACACACAAACATACTCACCACTGCGCCCTAGGGTCTTTATCGTTTAGATATGCCCTAGGGTGATACTTAAGGATTGGTTTAATTAGGTTAACATAAATAAAGTCGAACCCAAAAATAAGCAGATTGTATCTTATTGGATTTAGCTTTTTGCGTTTTTACATTTTTACATTAATCAATATACCATTTAGGATTTTTACAAAATATAATAAAATTTTGTATCTTTATTAATTTATTTATTAAGATTATTTTAATTTAAAATTTTAGAAATTAGATTAAAAATAAAAAAAAGTACTTGTCATTTTTAGAAAAATATCTTTTAGACTTTTTATTAATTGTATTCATTACGATATTAAGGCATCAATTTCATAAATTTATAGGCATATATTTGTTAACAAAAATTAAATAAAATAATAATAATTAAAAAAAAAAGGAAAAAAAAACAAAATCAACAGTCTGTCGGTTTTCTAAAATATAAACCATAACATTTACTAAAAAACATAAAAAAGCATATCAACCACAAAATTATAAGCATTAATAAAAAATATCATTCGATTTCAACTGAGTAAAAAAACAAAACCAATGACAAGCAAGTACCATGAAAATTCATAGTAAGCACACTCATTACACATGAGATTTATTATGCATAAGTCTTAACACACAAAAGGAAAAACATAAAAAAATCAAACTGATAGTTTATGCTGAAATGACAATCAAGTGGTCAATCTCTATAGTCGACATCAGTGGAACGAGTGCTGCGGGTTGGACGTCTACTAGAAGAGGAACCATCAATTGCTTGGTTAGTGCATGTTCTAGAATTGTGACCTTCAGCTTTTCCACACCTGAGACAAGTCCTGCGTTTCTTCGAGGCCAAAACTTCATTCCGGACCAACTCATCGGCACTTTTCCACCTAGAGTGAGAACCACTGCCCTTGTTCTTTGATTGTCTGGGAACCTTAATGCCAACACCAACAGGCTCTGTAACACCAAGCATGGTACAGAAAACATCTTTTATGTCTACACGCTTCATAACTGGTACATCTTCTTCCGCCTTAGTCAACAACCCAAACAACTCTGCCTTGTAAACATTCATCTTGTCTTGGAATGGCACCAACCTATCAACAGTACTTTCAAATATCTGACGAATCTCACGGACACCAGCAGCTGCGCTAGACTCACACATCTCGTAACTTTTATCAAACCATTCGCTGTGTTCAGTTTTTGTCCACCTGTCAAGTACATACTCCATTGGAAAGTCTTCGACATTGTTCATTCTCAACACATAGAAAATATGGCGACACAGCAAACCATATAACTCAAATCGTCTGCAAGAGCATGTCACTGTCAGATCGTCTCCGTACATAACCTGTACACAAGAAAAGAACAATAACACAAATTAAAGCAAAAAAATACAAGTCTTAATGTACGAAATTATGCAAATATGCATATAAAACCTAAATGCGGTTATGTTTGAATGTAAAAGTTAGATGACCAAATACCTCATAAACTTCAAATTCATGTTGGTCAGTCCATTTTTTAAGTTCTGTGTCACGAATGAAGTATTTTTCAAAGAGACCAATTTCTTCAACACTAAGAGACAAACAATGATTCATTGATGCAACAATTTCTTCCTGCACATCATAAAAAACGTTCAAAGTGTACAGCTCAGACGCATCCTTCTCCATCTTGAGCCCAGTACGTAAATCAGGTCAGTTGACACGCGACTCATAATCGTTTTTACATTGAGTATACCTATAAAATATATCGATAAACAAAATTATCATAACGTAACACTTAGTAATTGGAGAGTGTACTAACAACTATACCAACATATAACAAAACAAATACGGCATCACTATTAAATTTTATTAAAGCATACCTTTGTGCGTCCATAGCAGAATCGTAGTGGCTCAAAAACTCAACAAGTGTCAAATCATGGTTTGTCCATTTATTGAAAAAACTGTTTTCAGATTCTGATCTCGACGTAGTACGCATAAGCCCGGATAGATCCTCATCACGCAGGAAAGCAGGAATCCATCGGTGTCTCATGGCAAAAAGGTCAGACAACCATTTATGATCAATGAGATCAAACTCTCTCATTATAGAGACCCACTGTTCCTCAAACAACTCTGGTGATATGCGATATGTCCAAACAATACTGCAAAACCTTCTCTTGAAGTTGTCTTGGTTGCAAATGGCATATCCAACCTGTTGAATAAAAAAAACTCGTCAACATTATAATATCGTTCATCAACAATTATGTACATCAAAAATTTTGTTTTTTAGAATATAAAATTACCTTGGTCGTCAGCTTCTGCATGATGTGCCACATGCAGTAACGGTGGCGTGTGTTTGGCAGTTCGGTTTCGATTGCTTGTTTCATAGACGGATCTTGGTCTGTCACAACAACTTGTGGCTTAGTACCAAATGCCTTCTTGAAAGCTTGAATGAGCCACTTATATGAGCTGACAGTCTCATCAAGCAACAAGCCGGCGCCGAATGTCACGGAACGGTTATGGTTATCGATACCAGTAAATGGCACGAAAACCATTTTGTATCTGAAATTAATATATTTAAAAAGGGCATCAGAATGTAAATAAATGATGCATCAGTGCTATTATTTGTATGAAAATACAACTAAAAACCAGCCTTATTACCTGTTGGATCTGAACGTCGCGTCAAAAGAGATGACATCACCAAACCGCCTGTAGTTTATCTTTGCAGTGTTTCAGCCCAAAAATGTCCACACAAAGTGCCACCCTCGCCCTGGTAATAATCCACAAAAAAATACCACACATTCTCGCTCGGTTCTCTAACTTCTCAACAGCCATTTGTGCATCCCTATCTCCTATAAACAAATTCATATCACGCTTAAAGTTTTTACAATCAACAGCAGTAGCCCCGATGTTCTCAAAACCACCGTACATCTCTTTCATAAGCTTAAAAGCCCTGACTGGCCCAACGTTGGCGTTCGAAACCTGACATAGGAATTGCTGTTTTGAAAAACTAAGTTCCCTAGAACTCAACATAAACTGTCTGTCATCTGGTGAAACCAATGGATGGTTGTGTTCTTCAATAAATCCATAAACCTCAAAAAGGTCACCATCTAACTTCCTAACACACATCCGAGCTAAACAATCAGTTTTATAAGATGTATTTTTCCTAGGTGTCCTCTTAGAATTTGTTTCGCCACACTTACCACTAGCACTATCATCGACAGAAACATCTAATCTACCACCCTTGCCACTATAACTATCACCAACATAAACATCAACATTAGGAACACCATCAGAATTAACGTCCACACTCTTACCCTTATCCTAACATCCCCATCGATAGAAATACCTTTTCCCTTGCACTTAATATTAACACAATCATCAACACCTATACCTTTTCCCTTGCCCTTATCACTACCACCCCCATTAACAGAAATACATTTTTCCTTGCCCTTATCACTACCACCCCCATCAACAGAAATACTTTTTCCCTTGCCATTAATATTTTGTACATCAACACTATGACTATCATATTTTGACTTCTTTTTTTCCCACCTCTTGAACAGTGAAAATATTTGATGTTCGGAAACTCAGTAGAATGGTAATTCTTTTCAGTTCCTAGCTTAACATCAAAACCACCAAGTTTCTCGTAGTGGGTGTAGAAGTCATGTGCTTGGCGCAATGAACCAAACACATGCCCCTTAGTTGGTTTCATATCAGGGACAACATCCGGAACCCAACTCCTACCACGGTTAACAACACTTGAAACTTCAAAATCAAATAAACTATTGCTGCCAGCCGAGTTAAAGCCTGATGTGCTTAAAGACAATGCTCTGCCAACACCCGACGACACTCCAGAGTTTGTTGGATGCCTCGGTGGAAGACCTGCAAATACATATGCGTTAGTCAGTTGTACATGTAAGACTCAAATACATATAACATAAAAAAACAGAACTATAGCTCCATATATAAAATAATAACAATGAGATGTGAGAGCTCACGGAATTTGAAACGTAGCAATTAGAAATTACCTTATAGGTCAAGACTAATGCTAAATGGGTGTTTCTTTAATCTTTTAAAAAAGGTCTGTTAGATTAGTAAAGTTCGGTTTAAATTTCATAAGCCTTAATATTTGACTTATTTTGAGCATCAAGTGTTCGAACTATAGTATCAAAAAGGTATTAACGGCCCTTTATAACAAAACAAGTTTAACATGGTGCCACTACTGCACCTCTGCATACACTTTCAAAAACATCTAATTAGCTTAATTTAGCCGTTCAAAAAAAAACTTCAAAGCGTAATGAAACTTAGAAAGTCAGGATTATAGTTGGTTTTCGGAAGTCATAAGCTCGATTGTTGTGGTTTATTTAGAATATTTTGGCCTTTTATAAGCTTATTATGAATTAATAAGCCTTTATAAGCCTAAAAGTTTGAAAATAAGATACAAAAGAGAGCTTATGAATAATAAGCCAAAAACCAACAAGCATAAAACCAGCAACAATCCTAATCATAAGCTCACTTTTGGCAGATTATTTTCAAACTTTTAGGCTTACAAAAACTTACTAGACTTAATAAGATTAAAAGCATAAAAGTATGAAATATAAGCTACAAAAAAGTGAGCTTATTATTAATAAGCCGAAAACCAATAGTTTATGGCTTATTTTCATACTTTTAGGCTTATAAAAGCTTTTTTAGACTTAATAAGATTAAAAGCCTAAAAGACTGAAAAATAAAATACAAAATATAGCTTATGAATAATAAGCCGAAAACAAATAAGATATCAGCCATCAACAATCTATTTAAACAAAAATAAAAAAAATAACCATAAGTGTTGTGTGTAGCTTATATTTGGGTTATAAGCTAATTTAATGTTCGGATTATTATTCATAAGTTATTTTTGTAGCTTATTTTCAAACTTTTAGGCTTATAAAAGATTATTATACTTAATAAGCTTAAAATCATAAAAGTTTGAAATAAAGTGACAAAAAAGAGCTTATGAATAATAAGCCGAACACCAATAAGACATCAGTCATCAACAAACTATATTCGAATACGCAATAAACAGTCAGCTTAAGCCATAAAACAAAATAACATTAAGATTATGCAGTGTGTCATATACAAAGAACAAAAGATCCACAAAAATCGGTAAAAAAATAACGGGAAGAAAAACAAAAAATCAATGATTATAGATGTTATTCTTACAGTTAGGGTCTGGTTCAGCCATGAAAATGGTGATTATGGAGAAAAAAACCTAGATCCCAAAAATTCGGGGAGAAAATAACGAACAAGAGGTGTGTGAGAGATTTTTGGAGATATGTTTGTTCAAAATGAGGTGCAAACAACGGGTATATAAAACAAGTTTCAGCTTTCGCAAAATGTGGACATTAAGTTTTGCAAATGTGCAAAACGACCCCTGAAGTTTGGACGAAAAAAAAGGGGCTGGGAACTTTTGATCCAAGGGTTGAAAAGTAGGTTTTCTAAGTTTTTTATACAAATAAAGTTTTCTATCGATCCCATCTCTCTCTCTCTCTCTCTCTCTCTCTCTCTCTCTCTCTATATATATATATATATATATATATATATATATATATATATATATATATATATATATATATATATATATATATATATATATATATATATATATATATATATATATATATATATATATATATATATATATATATATATATATATATATATATATATATATATATATATATATATATATATATATATATATATATATATATATATATATATATATATATATATATATATATATATATATATATATATATATATATATATATATATATATATATATATATATATATATATATATATATATATATATATATATATATATAGATGGGATCAAGAGAAAACTTAATCTCAATAGAAAACTTAGAAAACCTTCTCCCTACCGTTGGATCAAGGCTCCTTCCCTTCCTTTTTTTCCTCCTAAGTGCAGGGGCCTCTTTGTCACTTGGTTTATTTTTAAAGGGTTGTTTTGTAACAACTTAAAAATCTTTTATCTTTTGTCGCTCTCTTTTTTTTTAAAACTGTCACGTGCTTTATTTTTTATTTTTATGGAAATAGCTGCTAAGAAGGTTTTAAACGTTTTAATTTATGATACTCCACGTCTCTCCACTCTAACAAATCAGTTTCTTGACTGAAACAGAAAATTATTAACACGACTAAAATGTTTCAAAATAACATTTTTTTATATCGAGAGGGCAAAGAAACCAACGTCCATTTAAAAATCTAATAAACAACACAACAATTTGAATCATCCGAAGGCCATTAACAGTACCAGGCCTACTGTTGACACTTACATTTATCGTTTTTCTTAAAGACTGCACCAAATAAGTTTATCATGATACATTGATACTTGTTAATGAAAAGCACAAAAAAACAACCAATAAATCTCTTAAGATCGATAATGACATTGTGAAGGAGCCTTCTTTGAACCATGAATTTCCTAGAAGATGGCACCAGATCCACCAATGTCACCTCCCATGCATTAGTTATGTGTCCTTTTCCCCATGTTTTGTGAAATGTATTTGGCGATGAGTTTTTTGCTTCTTGAAAGCCACTTCTAACATTTAACAAACCTGATGTTGAAAGGTAATGTATGCCTCCATGAACATGATCTGATGATAAACCTGCTTGATCCATTTGTGCTCGACTGTTGGATCTTCAGTGACCCAGATACCATAGTTGTTCACAATCCGTGTAAGTTGCCTCGTTGTTAAAAATAAGCCTCTAGAGCCTGGTTATGCTCGATGAATGTGCTACACTCCCTCGGTCGGATGAATCATCGAATAACCAACAATAAGGTATGAACACAGTACTTCATCCCTTTCATTTCTCTCAGAGTTGAACTTATGTGAAGCTACATGTTTTGAGATATCCTACAAGTTAAAAAACGAAATAATATTAAAAGATAGATGTAGGCACTATCGTAGATACTCTCGCTGCCACATGCTATGTAATGGTATGAACAAAATGAAAATTATAGTAGTAAAACTTGAAGCATATTTCATTGGTAAGTTAACACACCAATTATTTATAAAGGATGAATGTTTTGGATAGTGTGTTTTGGATAACCCAACACATACAAAAAGTACCCATTTTCAACTTCGACCCATTTTATCTAGTACCCAACCTGTCCGACCTACCATTATGCCAAACTCTATCAAAACCCAAAGATTACACAGAAAATGAGGAAACAAAAAGAAATCTTATATCAGTAGAAATAAAGAGTGATACGTTGTACCTTTGAGTAGCCAAAATTGCAAATTTTATAACTCCCATCTGCTATGATATGTTTTGATCCTGACATTGTGACACCAGCAGCTACGGTCACACCAGCTGCAACTTACACTACCTGCAGCTTTGGCAACTCCTGCTATCTTAGCAAATGCAGCTAAACATCCAACTAGTAGAGGCCCTAAGGCGACTGTCGGGTTTACACTCATGTTTGATGTGGCCTACAATATACGATTACCAATTCAATACCAAAATAAATATATTCTGATGCATAGAAAATGTGAGCACTAAAAATGGATTATTAAGAAGAAAGAGCCACGTAAAAGTTCATCATTACATATATCATCACAAAAAGTAATACAGTAACAATAGGATCGTTACAGTAACATTGCAAATGGTTATCCACTTAAGCTTATGAACTAGGGGTGGGCATCGGTCCAAAACCTAACAGGACCAAACAGAAAATTGAAAAAAGTTGACCGAGGGCCAGACCAAAATGTATTTGATCCGATTTGGTCCAAACAAAGCTTATTTTTTGGCGTAGACTGGTTTGGTCAGGCCGGTGCATTCATGTTTTCTTTATTATGGTCCATGTGATTTATGCTCAGCTCTATTATTAACATATATGAGCTATAAGCTCAAGTAGATGAAGTCATAAGCCGTTATACACGAGCTTATCAAAATTTCAAACTAATAACACTTGTTGATGCCCTAATAATACGCAATTTATGCCCTAATAATACTTATTGATGCCTTAACACTACTTACTTGATGCCCTTATATTCTTATAATACATATTTTATAAGCACGAAAACCTTCACGAAAATTTACTGCAGTTTTATAATACATATTTTATGAAATTAGAAATAAAAATAAAACACAAGTTATGAAGGTTAAAATCAGAAACTAAATAACTTGAAATTATGAACCGAAAAGCGTTGGTTCTGCAATATAAATAGGCAGAAGATATGAGACACTAAATGGGTGTTTGGGTGTGGGTTTTAAAAGTGATATATATACCCTCTGATTTTCCAGCAGTCCCTGAGCCATCCTACATTCATATCATCATTACCAGTAGAAAAATTCTACTGAATATCTGATGTTAGAGCACAAAATGTTTCGTTATCACCCATGGTCATAGATATAAAACTAATTTATCTTACACCTGTACACATGATAACAACCAATGAACTACTAAACGAATATAAATATATGTACATATATTCTGTAAAAGAAAGATCTTAAATTTATTAGAAACCTCTGGTAAGCTTTGACAGCCAAACAACACAATCACTTTGAAAAAGTTTATATTTATATAAGAAACTAAGCTCAAGTTTTAAAACGCGTCTATAAGCTTGTGCACCAAATAAAAATCAATATCAGACGAGGAATTAACTATACCGTCGCGAGCTTAAGTTGTAGTCAAGACTCGCACCAGAGCTGTAAGGACTGCTTATTGAAGAGTCACCGATTACATCATACCTGGAAAAATGCCAAACAAGAATTAGTCCACATGAAACCAAACATAATCTGCAACACGACAAAGAACAAGTATCACCCCTTTTCATGATCATAAATTATGAAAATAAACAAACTGGTGTCGTAAACAAATAAACAAACCGATGTCGTAAACAAATAAACAAACTATGCCGTAAACAAATAAACAAACTGATGCCGTAAATAAATAAACAAACTGATGCCGTAAATAAATAAACAAACTGATGCCGTAAACAAATAAACAAAGTGATGCCGTAAAGAAATGAACAAACTGATGCACTGAGTTACAAAGAGTATCACATACATCAATAATAGAACCTAATCTTTTGTAACTCTACTAATTCATCTCGTGTCGTAAGCATTAAAATACCTTTTAGCTTCATCATATGACCCTTCAACAATGAAAAAAAAAGTCTCATATCAATCCTTCTGAATGGTGGAGTAAAGACGATCAATTGGTCCATTGTCATACTGATTGACATGACATTTAACTTAGTAACCACTTGTCTGCTCCTCCACCATGCCACTTAAAAATTTTCTTAATTAGCTACATCAAGTCATTCTAATCTACATAATCCATATGAAAACCACAAGTTGTGAATTCGGGATTATGTGTTAAACGAATCCCATCTGGTCTAAATTGTTTTCCGATCTCATACAACCAACTACTTCTTTTCTAAATTATTTTCTAAAATAGAATGACAATAAACCAGTTAATACCAAGACTTCTGTTGAATTTTAAGCAAAAAAAATGTACCGTTACTTTACACGGCTTACCATACGAATTTTGGGTGTTTCCAAATTGGGTGTATTAAGCAACATGATGAAACATGTATACTTAATGTTTTCAAACAGATACACTTTATACAATAAATGAACTAATCATAATCACTGAAGTCCATATATGTTCTTCAAAGCGCTAACATACAAACATACGCCCTAATCGTATTAAGTTATGCTCTAGTATGTTCAATGCAATACTCGATACCTGAAATGTAACATTATACATACAAATTCATAAAATTCAATTCCATTCCACAATAGCACCAATTATTTATGATTTAAAAAATGATGCACCTAAACAACACAAAAAATAAATGATCTGTAATTAAACACTTACATGCCTTTCCAAAAAAAATTAAACACTTACATATGTTTGGTGTAGACGGATGTGTTACAGTTGGTCTACGCGGTTTAGGTGTTTCAAGCTTCCCCGATGACGGTGGAGATGATGTCGGAGATGATGGACTGGTTTAGGTGGGTAAGAAATTTACAGTTAAGTTTGAATAGTGGAGTGATGGTGGTGGCGACGGAGATACAGCCGACGATGGTGGGGGCGACGAAGATACAGCCGACGATGGCGGCGGCGATGTAGATGGTGGTGGTTCCGATGATAAATGGTAATGATAGATCTATCAACTGAGAGTGATGTCGTGATATCCCTCTTTTTCTTTTATTTTTCCTTTTTTACCCTCAAGTTTAAAACGTTTACAAAATCTACCCTATGCTTTGTTTTCTAGGTTTTCTATAGAAACAAGGTTTTCTCTAGAACCCATCCCTATATATATATATATATATATATATATATATATATATATATATATATATATATATATATATATATATATATATATATATATATATATATATATATATATATATATATATATATATATATATATATATATATATATATATATATATATATATATATATATATATATATATATATATATATATATATATATATATATATATATATATATATATATATATATATATAAGTATATATATACATACATATATATACATATATATATACATATATATACATATATATATACATATATATACATATATATATATGTATATATATATATAAATATATATATACATATATATATATACATATATATACATATATATACATATATATATATATATATATATATATATATATATATATATATATATGTATATATATATATATCTTTACATTATATATAAGAGGAGGATATGCCATGTGTTAATCCACGTCAGCACGTCATCGACCCATGACCCATATATATATACGCTAAACTTGATAAACAAAAACTCGATAATGTCATTCTTCTCATAAATTTCCGAAACCCTAAACAATTAATCGATTTGTAGAAACCTACGCACAATATCAGATTCATACATTTGAATTGATACTTATTATTATTCAAAATCATGAACCGTAATCTAAAACCCTTCAAAATCATAATCATAAACCCTAATAATATAGATTAGTTTTTTATAATTTTGGAGTTCTGTTTCCATTGATGGAAGGAAACTATGATCTTGAATATGCTACATCAAATGCCGAATTAATAATCCATAACCAAGGTAAAGTGGATTAATCAAATTTAAGGTTTTTTTTAATCAACAGATTTGTATTTCTAATTGTAGAGTTTGTTTTTTCATGATTATGGAACTTACCAAGAACGGTACTTTTGATTATGACTTATCAATGGACGATTGATCATACAAGGTAATTTCGATTTTATTTGATTTTTAGATTGATTCTTTAAGATCTTATCAGCTTAATCATTAGGAGATACATAACTCTCATATATTTGGATGAAACTGCTTAATTTACAGTGTTAGGACTAAAAGAGAAGCAAGTTAGCTACCCATTTAAAGTTTAGCTATATTAAGCAAATAAGCAATTAAAATATGCAAATAAGCAATCCCAAACACTGCCACTTAATAAGAACATATGTAGCTCTATATATTTGGAATCATTACTTATTTTATGTGTGGAAATGATTATGTTTTTACAATTTTCCTTTATATTTTGTAATTTAGGTTCTGGATTAGCAACAAGCAGAAGTTGGGTTCAAGTGTAGTCAATAGTGTGCTAGGCTGGAATTGGAACTGGATGAGTTGGAGGAGCTGTTAGAGAGGTTTGATTGTGTGACACAGCAACCTGTTGATTGTTTGTTTATTAATGCTGTTGGGCGACTGAATTTGGCAAAAATGGTCTTTTATTTGTTTATTTTTTTACTAAAGTCTCCATATATCATCATTGGTATCCATGTTAATGATTCTTTATTATCACTCCTTTTCAGATGGTGATCTGGGTCACAAAATAACAGTCTGACAAGGTGCTTCTTGGTGGTGCTTTTGCAACTAAAAAATGGATAGATTGTTTTGAGCATGTCAACTTTCGTAAAAGGTAAAATAATCAGCACTTTGAGCGGACATGTCTTTTAATTCATATGATCAATGGACATAATCCACTTCATGTTTTAAGTTCAGTCTGTATCTATTTTTTATTTGACCCGTTTGAGATACAAACCGTTACGAAAGCTATTGGAGCTGAACTTGAGAACGTGTTTTTCTCTCTTTTTCCTAAATCCTTACCGATGGTTTTCCTAATATAGATACAAATGAAACCAGATACAGAGGTGAGATCAATCACTCATCCTAATTGTATATAAACTACAATTGCAGATTGCACATGAAAAATTTAATATGCTTTAATATTTACTATATGTACTATTGTATCCAAACAAGTTTTGCGATGGTGAAACATGATGTCATCAAAAAAATCAATCTTAGCAGCCTGTTTCTTTTTTAAGAATTGAACATTGGTCATCATTTACATCGCTTGGTGACAAATACTCTCATATCAACTGGTATTTTGATTGGTCGATATCAAAGTTATAGATATACTTTTGGTGTTATTCATACCTGAGTTATATATTGTTTAAGGTATGGAGCTTGAATGAACGAGAGATGAAATCCAAGTGTGTTTGACATTGGGAAATCAGATTGTTGTAAACTATTTACGTTGGAACAATTCTTTTTTAATTAATTTTTATTCTGTTTGATATTATAACTTAAGAACCGTCAATTATTTAGAAACGCTTTCTTTATATTCTGTCAAGATTCATGAGCTAGCCCAAATTTTATAATCTAACTTGATAATAGAGGGCTTATTTCTATCATGCTTATGTTATAATTTTATTCTCACCTCTTTTATATGCAATGTCAAGTTTAGGGGAGCCTTGGTTTGGAAAAATTACAAAACCCATAATTACTTAACAGATGGTTTTGGATGATATGTGTGTGCTGGACTAGGAGTATGTGTTTATTGATGACGAGGTTTAAAATAGGAATTCTTATAGCATGATGTGAATGAATTTGTTGTAATCTATATCCGGTTGATAGGAATCTACTTTGAGTTGAGGTTAGGTTTATGTAGAGAACTTTAGTGATTAGGTTATTTGTGGTGATATAGTTTGCGAAAGGATTAAGGTTGTGGTGCGAGTGCATTAAGTGATTGTCGTGTTATGAAATATTAGGCACTCGGACTTTATAAGTTAAAGTTTTTTTTTAAATGTGGAATAAACGTGGGTTTTAAGGTTTTATATGAACTTTTATGCTAATTCTGATTTGTGACTGATCGTTATCCTAAATATATGTGAATTTATGCGTTAATTCAGAGTTTCTGATATGTGAATAAAAGTTGAGATTTAAAGAAGGATTTTTTGTTGATAAAATATACCGTTTCACACGTACATCGTTGGTTATTGTTCCATAAGATTGTATTTGGTGTTTGAGATATTGTGTGTTATGTGCTCTACAAACTTCGGGAGATAATACTTGCTGTGGAAGTTTATAAAGGAGCTATCTATGAACATCAAGTAACCTAAACTCCTCATATATGTTTTCAAGTTTGAAATCTTTTTTGACAAATTTTATCTTCAAACCTTTAACTTCAGCTTTTGATTGTTCCATATTCGCCAGTAGGTTGAACCTTTTTCTACTGATTCAGATTGTGTTTGTTCCTCAAGCTCATAATCACTTCAATCAGCAAAGTTCTATTATGAATTTCAGTTAAGGATTGCTCATTTGACTTGCTTGAAAACTGCATATTAATTCTTGCATATATAGGTGTTTGGGATTGCTTTTAAATCTGCCTTTATAGGGGTTGTTTTGAAATCATTCTTGGTTCAGGTCACACAACCTTATGTTGTTCCAGTTGTAAGGCTTATACATACATTTCCAAAATTATTTGTGGGTATACCATGTGCCTGATCGATGACCCAATACATTTGGTAAATAAATTAGGTCCAAAATGACGTACTGATTTTAGTGTATAAAAGGTCATAACAAGAAAATGTGCACATAAAGACCTTCCTGATCGCACGATATACCAAACATGTATATTACAAATGTAGATTTATATAGCAGAGCGTCCAATGTTAATGGCCCACTTTCTTTTAGGATGACATTGCTTTATTGGCTTATTGTTTTATGGAATCCTCTTTTTAACCATTCACATACCAATAAGCACTTTTTGGGGGTGTTTAAACTTATCTTTTTTGATGAATAAAACAACATTTGGATTTAAATGATCATTTATAACTAATTTGGCTGGAACAACTTATTTAGGTTCGTGAATGAAGCGTAAGGTTCTTGACGTTGAGTGCAGCGAAGCAAACATCACAGAAGTCTTGCTTATGATTCAGGTTATTTATACTTTTTCTTATAGAATGTTTGGCTCTCTTCTATTCTGTAATTAAGTTATGTTCTTTAATTTTTGTCTTATCATAAGCAAATTTCGCCAGCAGGCTTCGAAGTGAAGCTGTAGATCTTTAACTCGAGAAAATGGTTGAAGCCTTTATGGTGGAAGCCTCTGCAATTTCATCATCTTTGCCACTTACAGTACTTGTTGTACAGGTATCATTATTTTAACATCATCTTCGTAAGAAATAATATTATTTGTGTTGAATCTGTTTATATTTATATTTAGGATCATGAAGAATATCCAATCTAGCACTAGCAGATGCTCCATTGCGCACCCTCCCCTTGTCAAATCTAAAAGTAGTTTTGTCGAAAAGTTTATCAATCGTTATGTAAGCTTATAGGATTGCTTATCAGATAAGTGTAATGGTGATACGCCAAACATATGGGTTTATAAGTTACTCATCTACTATATGCAAGTTTGCTATCCTAATAGAATATGCATTGATACCGTAGACTATAAATATGAACATTTAGGTGTCAAATAGAAACTATTAGTCTTGATATTCATATTTAATTTTTTTAGATTGTTTGTTTATTTACAGGTTAACCTGGTGACCCTACCGGGTTGATCCGGTGGTCTAGCACATGACACGGTGACTCGACCGGGTTGACTCAATGGTCAAACACGTCGCCCATTGACTCAATCGGGTTGACCCGGTGGTTGAACCCGTAACCTTATAACTCGACCGAGTTTAGCCGGTGATCGAACCCTTGACCCGATGACTAATATAACAATACTCACGCAATTATATTTTAAAAGGGAATATATTTTAAGCATGTTTGATCTTATACCATTTAGCTTATTTTATTGCTTAAGAAGCTTTGAAAACTCAAATTGATCTTTCTACAAATAGCTTATAAAAGTATGGTAGTTACGATGGGCATCCAAAGATATCAAGAAACTACTCAAATTTATTCTTTCATTCTATCATTGTGAAAGATTTGGTTAATATGCCTGGTAAGGCGTTGCAATAGTTTATAGGCACATAACATGTTCACTTTTCATTATCTTAAACACCTTTTTTCTGGCACTGTTCGAATACAGATAGGGGTGTCATTCGGGTCGGGTTAACCCAACTCGAACCCGAACCCGATAAGGCTTATTGGGTCGGGTTAAATTGGGTTGAAAAGTCTTATTGGGTTGTTTTAACCCCAACCCGATAACTCGATAGTGTTATCAGGTCGGGGTCGGGTTTATATTATTGTTGTTATCGGGTTATCGGGTCAACCCGATAAGACCCGAAAATTTATGTTTAACTTTTTTCTGCTTATATTTTTAACGAGCTTCACCTGTTGCTTTGGATTTTAGCATATCTAAGTTTATGCATGGTACCCAGCTACCATCACCATTCATTGGGTGCCACTTTAATACAAAACTTAAACTCAAAAAGCTACTGTGGTGCAATATTTGTAATTCACACCGTATATGTTATCAGACTTGTGTTTCACATGTTATATGCAAATATTCGAATTAACTATTTTAGTGCATATTGTAACAAGTATTCCTATACAACATATTGTATTCTTTACTTCAACGATTGTTATTCATTTTTAGCTCAAAATTAAATGTCAATGACAAGTGCTAAAACTTAATATTCTTTTTAAAATTAATTAAGCCAGGCCAACCCGATTAAACCGATTCAACCGACTCGATTACACCCCACCCGATATCAACCCGAACCCGATAACCCAATTTCTTATCGAGTCGGGTTACGGGTTATTTTTTTCTAACCAAAACCCGATTTAACCCGGCCCGATAAGACCCGATAACACCCCTAGATACAGATACCTGAGACACTAAAGTGTTCATTATTTTGCATAGAATGTGATCTTGACGTGGAAGGAAACGAATATTTTCAGCATGTAACTGTACAAATCTATGCTATATCCGGTGACCTTGCTACATACATCTCCACCAACCAGTAAGACTCTACTTTATATTTCTTATATACAAATTCGAATCAATATTGTTCGAGATTTGAATCAATTTTTTTATTATTTTTACAGGTCATTTAGTTGTAGGAAATTGCAAGTTTGAAGTCACTAAGTACGCAGGTTTTGAAAAAAATAACAGACCTTTTTTTTATGTTAGGGTTTTGAGTAAAGGAATAGACCTTTTTATCATTTGTTATTTTTTGTAAAGGCTTATATGACATGATATAAATTGTAATGCTTTTGAAAAACAAATTTGATCTTTTTTTTAGGTATATTAGGTTTTCGAGGAAAAACATTTCATTTAGTAGTAATATGATATGTTTGTTTTAGTGAATATGTTTTTAGTCGCAGTTCCAGTGGCTTTGGTGTAGTGACAGCGTCAGCATCAGCACCTATGCTGCAACTAATGGTATCTTGGTGAAAAGAACAAATCAAAATTGTTGTTGAGCTCCCAACCCAACACATTTAACCCATATCAGTACTGACCCATTTTGACCCGGTGAAAGACACATGTATGGTCTCTTTTTCTTTGCATATATTTTTGTATGTGACACCTTTTATTTATATATATTATCTGAGATTTTTGACAAAGTCCATTGTTTTACAATATAATCATTTACAACAGTTCCGTTTTTTAGTAATCTTTCACTACAATCCGTTATTTGCATCTCTATGTTGCTAATTTTGGTTTTTATTATATTTTCTTAGGATTTTGATATGGAGCTCGGGCGGAAGAGATTGTCCTAGATAAAAAGGTAATACGCTTACATGTTCAAGTAAGAAATGTGTCATGCAGATCCAAGAGTAACATCGAATCAAGCAGATCCAAGAGTAATAAAGCAAGCAGATCCAAGAGTAACATCAAAGCAAACAAATCCTAGATCATCATTCCAAACATCTTCCACACCTAATATAACCGGGTAGTTCACCAAAAATTCAAAAAACACTGCTGATCTTGTGTCTTCAACTGTTAGTGCGTAACCTGCACCAGTTCAGGTATCACAGCCTGCACAAGTGCATTCAAGTTTTGTTAATATGAAAGACCTACCTTCACAGCCATCTCGTCTTTAGAATGGGACTGGGCAGACATTTGAAGAAGCTGGCTATAAACTGCAAAACGCTTGGGGAGACGTTGAGCATTTGTTTAGAAGGTACGAAACCAGGAACGTGCTGCTATTCAAAGAGAGGTAGAAAGGACTCGAAGAACAGAAGGAATGTTTTCCGAGCACAAACTATGTCTTGTGTTGCATCTGTTTCTTTAACAGATTTGAGAAAATTGTAAAGGTTTTTATTATTTTGGATCAACTGTTATTGGAAGAATGGAATCAACTCTTATTGGAAGAATGGAAGCTAACTTAAAATCCCCATATTACCACATATTCTCTCCAACAAGCCCAATACAAGTTACGACAATAGTTTTAGCAGTTATTTTCGTTTTATATTAGATTATGTATAAAATTGAAGCTATTTACTTATCATAAAAATTAGAATGTTCAAATTAATCCGGTACTTGAGTACGTTTCATATTTAATTTGACATATGTTTTGTTACCTGATTGACTGATTCTATGGTTTGTGGTAAATAGTTTGGTGTTATGCATTTGTGTACATACTTATGCAAATTGTACTTACAATCTGGTTATTTTTATCTTTTTCAAGACAGTAAACTAGACAATGAACAAAATAGAGTCGCCAAAGAAAAAAGACGAATAGAGTTGATCAATGAAGGAAATAGTCTCAAAACGTGATACAAAGGTCGGAAAAACTAGCCCGAACCAAAAATCTTTTAATCAAAAAAAGTATATTATATGTGTAGTGCATACCATACGTTCGACTTCTAGATCTGCCATAAGGTTGTTGATACCAATTCAATTTGTGCCAAAGATCTTCAGCATGTATCTCTTTAATTACATGCGTGTTTGCTGTTTGAGATAGATGAGAGTTTAGCGTTAAATTGTTCCATGTTCTCACACACATGACACGGATGACCACCCAAGAGGATTATGATACAAAACAAAACAAAAATACAACAAGAGCAACATGGAGAGGTACCAATTAGAAACCTCTCGAATCCAAACACCAATTCAGATCCAAATATATGCATCGATACCACTTCAAAGTCATACCTGAAGAGGTAGAAAAGGTAGTGACCATTATGTTAAAAAAAAGGAACTTTGATAGTACTTTTTTGGTTATATTGGATTCCGAAAGTAATTATCTTTATGATTAAATTTGATTTTGGACCTATGGTTGATGAGTATAATTATGTGAAAGTAAAATGATTATATTTAGTGAGCATTATGAACGTATAGTAGATTATTTTGATTTTGTGAATAATCTTCGTTTGGTGAATTTATTTTTTATACTATCGATTTTGACCAGGTCAAATAACAATCTATGGATTTTGACCACGACAAATAAGATTTTATGATCTTTTAGGTCTGTTTAGTGCATTTATGTTTTATGGTGCAAGAGATAACATGTGTATGATAATTAAGATGTGTTCACGTATTAATAAGTATTACAATCTTTTCTTAACTTAAAAAACTCATAAAAGTAAAAGTAGGCAAACTAATATCTATTTTGTGTTTTTGTCGTTTTTATAATTGAACTTTCATTAGATAAAACCTACTTTTATCAACAATTGAATTAACTCATACTTCATTAGTCATTTATACTTATTAATATTATTTTAACTCTTTGTCTTCTCTCCATCATTACCATCACTAACATTTCATACTTTAGTTTTACATAAAAAAAAAAAGCTACACCGCAATCTTACCTTCATTACTAAGAGAAATAAATTTTGTATTATTTTTTTTTTGAAGTTGAATTTTAGAAGTTAATTAGCAATTAATTATCTTCAATAAGTTGTATCCTATTGTACATTTTAGGACATGCTTAACATCCTGCTTAAATTTGTATACAAGTTAAATCCGTCCATCGGGTACTAACACATATTTACTTAAATAGAAATTGTAAACAAAAATCACAATGGACGGGTTTTGCAACTAGTATATATATATATATATATATTTATATATATATATATATATATATATATATATATATATATTATATATATATATATATTTTATATATATATTATATATATATATATATATATATATATATATATATATATATATATATATATATATATATATATATATATATATATATATATATATATATATATATATATATATATATATATATATATATATATATATATATATATATATATATATATATATATATATATATGTATATATATATATATATGTATATATATATATATATGTATATATATATATATGTATATATATATATATATGTACTATATATATATATGTATATATATATATCATACATAATATATATACTATATATATATATATATATATTATATATATATATATATATATATATATATATATATATATATATATATATATATATATATATATATTATATATATATATATATATATATATATATATATATATATATTATATATATATATATATATATATATATATATATATATATATATATATATATAGAGAGAGAGAGAGAGAGAGAGGAGAGAGAGAGAGAGTAGCGATCCAGTAAGAAGAGAAATAAAAATAAGAAGAATAAGAAGAACTTTAGACCACACATTTTAAATAAGAGTGAGAATTTAAGGGGAGATGCATGAGATTTTGTAGGTGCATCTGAAATGAGTGGTTGTGGTTTCTTCTCATCCTTCTCATTTTTGTTAATCTTCTTATTAGATCCTAACTCTATATATATATATATATATACATTATATATAAGAGGAGGGATATGCCACATAAGCATCCAATTAATCCATGTCATCATTTTACTTTTTTAATTTTTTTATTAATATTTTATCTCAAAATTCCGGATTTTTAGATTTTTTTTTAAAATTATACTCTCTTGCAAGATTCAAACTTGCATCCCTTGACTGATCGTGCAAGAGGCCTTACCACTGGAGCAAGGCAATGGTTGTGACACATGTCTCAAAAACATTAAACGCTCAAATCAATCACTTCATCAAATACCCTGATCTCCATATTATCGCAATATATAGAGTTACGATCTTACTCGAACATAGACAAAGGGATTTCTGTTAGTATTACGATCTTATATGGGTTCTTCGCATCCTTTTGTAGGTTGCCATCTCCCATTGGTCCTAAAACCATAGGTAAGTTTGTTTATAACTCATATCAATTTTGCCTCTTCAAAAACACTAATATCATAAACCCTGATATTAATTTTGTAGCTTAGAGACAACACTAAGGAACTTCTCATGCTTAAAGACTGGATCGATTGTATACATTAAATTTATACGCGATGTGGGAATGCATGCTTTCGTTTGAAAAAGATGTTAGGTATCTTTCATAATATCATTCTTAAATTCTTTATTGCTAATGATGATTGTATTATCAACCCGGCCTATTATTGACAAGTCTGTAGTTATGCTTAAAGATAAGCAGCCTTCAATCAGATGTGGCAAGGAAGTGACAATCATGAGACAAGGGCAAGTAGTCACGCAGAGCCTTTGTCCTTGCATATAAGGTAAGATTTTACGATGTGTACAGCACCTAACATTTGAAAGTGCAATGGATTGTTATACCATGGGCAAGTATACTTTGTGTGTATGTATAACACCCCCAAATCATATGCGCAGTGGAACTACAACATTTGGGTGTTAGGCAGTTATCATCACACATAAGCTATTTCGAACGACTCAAAGAGACTTAGAAATTTAAACATAAATTAAAGATTGTTTAAAACATCAACGTCTACTGTTTTCCAAATCCCATAGATAATACAAACAGAGTTACGTTTTGGTCCCCACTGAATCTCAACCTAAAAGTACATTTTCGTTCACATGACATAATATAAAAAAAATTTAAGTGCTAAAAGGGAGGAAAAACAAAGTAGACCGCCAAGCCACAACAACTTCCATCCTCGCATGCTCCGCTGCTATCAATCTTGGTTACCTGAAACACATGCTTAAAACCGTCAACACAAAGGTTGAGCGAATCTATAGGTTTATCAAATCATAGGTTGAACATAAGTATTAAAACCAATCATGACCATTCAATAGCATTGTCGTACTCACAATCTATTATTCAAGGATATTATCTTTAGCAATAGCTAATAATTGTGTTTAAGCTCGTGACACTAATCCGTTAACTCAATCACCCGAGTACATTTACCGGCATGATTAAGATGAAACCAGTGCCCCTTCTAAAGGTATTAGTTGCAATTATACCTTATTTCTTATCACAAGTTATCCGTCCGCAGAGGGTACTCAACGTACTAGCTCTCATCTCGGATAGGGTCGTCAACCCCATAGTACTATCAATTGTATAAGCGGCTATCTCCAACCCACACAAGGGCAAGACAATAGTTAATAGTTCACGAATTTAGGGACTTTTGCAACTAGGTACTCAACACAATTCAAGGCAACATTCGGGTCCAACAATCATTCATGACTTATGTTCATTTTCATTTAAATAGCATGTATCCCCCCTCGCGGGTAAAAACATTTGAAATAAGTAAAGAGCGAGGCTATAGACTCACCTTGCGTAGTAGTAGTGGTTCTAGCGAAGACGTAACGAAATTATCACCGACGATGCGGATGCCCCAGGGAAATCAAATACAACACCTAACGAATAAACACTTAATGAATAAACTCCTTCAAGTACTTTCAAGTATTGTATGTATATAATTAAAGTCACTCAAAGTTTGTATAAACTCACGCCAAAATTCCATACAAGTGATTATTACTAGACTCGTACTATCTATCTATGTAATTAGAAATATTTCAAATTTTATAACTTTACCGGTACTTACCAAAAGTACGGGTTGTTTTCTATGACTTAAGCATTTCTATAAATTACAAGAAAATTTTTAAAAATCCCTTATGACCTGTAGAAAACCCATTTTAAATCCCATAAAAAGTTTCCACTTTTATGACCCATTACTCATTACATCACTAGACGTAACCTTTTCGGACTGATTTTGCACTTCTACAACGTAAGACTTGTTTGACTCATTTAAAAGACACCATTAGATAATTTGACCATTAAGTATAAAAATAGACTCTAAAATGCAGGTTTGGAACCAATGAACAACTTTCAATCATTTATAAAACTCTATCTATGGTCCCCGGGATTTGACCCAAAACCAAACATAATTTCGGATTATGTTGATTCTCATCTCCCGGTACACGAACTTTCAAAATAGCATAACTTTTTACTCGTTTGGACTTAGAAGCTCTTCTTTATACCGAAAGAAAGCTTGAGACGAACCCTACAACTACATTCTAATCTTAGGACCTGTACAAAAGTATAAACCCACGAAAACACCCTCTAGACCTGCTGTCCTAAAAACACCCCTTTCAAAACCTTAACAATCATCATTCCAACACTTCTCATCACTTCCTAAACCTATACCAACATCATTCCATCAATCCAACACAACCTAACTACCCTTAATCACTTGTATGAACATTTCTCATAAAAACCCAAATCAAAAATTAGACATGCAATGTAATTAAACAATTTAAAAATGATAAAAACATGAATATGAATACATACCCATCTTATTTAAGATCAAACACCCAAGAACACCCAAACCCCCAATAATTTCGTGGGTTTTGGGGCTGTATAACACCAAATACATAAATCCCCATCTTGTTTAATTAATTATCTTCACTCCTAAACACAAGATTTAAACATACATTAAGAAAAATTAGATCAAAACCCACTTGTTCATAAGAATAAATTTTTGTAAAAATTAAAGATGATGCATGTGTGATATTATTGGTGGGATTTACTTACAAGATGATTATAAACATGGGTCTTTGATTAGTTTTTCAAGAAATCAAGTTTTGTGGCGGTTTTTGGTGGTGGAGTGGTGGTGGCCGGCGGCTAGGAGAAAAAGGGGAGAGAAAACCCTAATTTTTGAAAGTAAAAATGAAGTGTGTGTGTGTTAGTGGTTCCTTTTGTAAAAATGGAGGGACCAATTTTGACATAGTAGCTATCTTTTGGCCTTAGTGGCAAATCTACTTTTAAAGAGCGGGATTATGACATACTAGTCGGTTTTAAAATTTTATGAGAGTCGGGTTTCGTAAAAATTACTTTCCAAAGGTTAAAACGCACACAAAATGAATATTCATATGGTTCCGACTCGACTTAAAACGTAATAAAGATAAAAAATCTCGAAAAACTCAAATATCGGTCAATCGATAATAAAATGTAAGTTTTGGGCATCCGTCGGTATCGTAGTCGTCATCGGTTCTTCTTAAATCGTCAAATGTTAAAATTACGACCTTAAACGTTGGTTTCAACTTAAACCGTCAAATATATAGCAAACAAAATTTCTTAAAAATTTCAAAAATATTCGTAAAATAAGATTTAATAAATGACGTTGGGCTCGGGGTATCACATCCTCAAGTGAGTCGCAACTTAAGAGAGACACTCATACTAAACAACTCTTGAGACAATAACTTAGCATCATACGGCACATTCACGGGTATTACAGTATGTATGATCATATTTATTTGTGACAACAATTTTCTATATTCTTCTGTAGATTTTTAATTCAGGGTAATGATTACTCAAAACAACCTTGATAGTTAGGTTCAAGGTAGGTAACACGTTGTTTGTGTGGAGGAATATCAAAAGAAACCTGAAGCTAAATACTAAACAGGTAGTGTAAAGTTTCTTAACCATTGGTAACATTCTTGTAAGTTATTGCCTTATTAGTGTAATTGGTCCCTTGGATGGAACCTGAATAGACGTTAAACTACTCACCACGACTCAACTATACAGCCATTATTTATATGGCGATTAGACATGAAATTCTCATTTTGGGGAACAAAGACTTTGTTATATGGCGGTATACTTTTCTTATCAAACTCTACGTTTAGTTGTTGGCTAGGCATTACTACTTGTCTGTTTTTCACGTTATTTTTAATGTCCATATCTGGTCAGTTTACAGTTGTAGATGTAACACATTGCAATAAGGTATTATCATGTATATTACATATTTTCGTATGAATTACTGACTAAGTTCTAGGGTGGAAAGGTAGATAAGTGTGATATTGAACTCAATATTCTATTGTCTTATTTTCTGATGGTGTTGTTGAATTTGGAAATCCAATACTATTCTTGTGTCCTTTTACTACTGAGGTTTGGGACTGAGTTCATTAGTGGCATTATTCGAGATGAAATCTTAGTTTCGATCCTGACTCTTTTTTTTTATCAATCAACTGCATGTTCTTGTGATATTGCTTCTTATTTTATACAAATTTATGTTGCTAAAGGGAAAAAATCCTAACATCCATGATTTTGATATTATCGCAGGTTGTCACTTTGAATCCTCATTCCAAAATTCAAGGAAAAGTTGGTTCATATTTGGGCAATATAAAACCAATCTTTAAGTTTTCGAGCCTCTGTAAAATCAGGTTCTATTAAGACCTGCAATGACAATGTTAACTCCCTACTCAGAAAGCAGTCTGTCACCAAGTATTTTTATCATATTTATCATAAAACCTCTTTATATGTATCTAATCAATTTTGTTTGCAATTGTAGGGAAGTTCAGTTGCTTATATTCAAGGTACTTTTACCAGCGGTCTAAAGAGATTGAAAAAGAGTTCAAAAACCATACTGATCCACCAGTTTCCGTTTGTGCGCAGGTCGGTCTTTTGTTTAAAATAGTAAATGTTGTGCCTTTGGTAGTTTGGTGTTTCTTTTTACTTTTTGGATATCACAGTTGTTATGGAAACAATTTTTTCACATTGTTGGATTTGGCCCTCCGGTAATACTATATTGACATCTTGATCTGGATATAAGCTTATAGGCTTTTCCAGTTACTGATTTTGAAAAAACTAATACACCCTTATCTTGCAGGATAGTTAATCAGGAGAAATAAGAAATCCTAAACACCCCCTAGAGTAATCATAAAACTGTCTTTGCTTGAAAATAACAAGATAAGCTAAAAAAATACGTAATCCCAAACACCCCCTAAGTTAGAAAAAGACTTGATTTGAGGGTGGAATGTGTTGTTCTAGCTGGTTAAAACTTTGAACAATATACGTTAAGATGTTAAGTGGTCTTCTTTGAATGAAATTTACTTGTGCAAAAGGGTCATGGACGTATGGGACATTTCCAAGTGTTGGTCATGGTCTGTTTGAAAGTAGGCTGAATGATTGTTCACACCTGTATTTTGTTAATGTTGTTATTCTGTGTATCAGCTTGAGAATGATGAAGCTCACAGAGCGTCCAAACGTCATATGGAGTGTGAAAAGAGTATGCAAAGAAGCGGTGGCTGATATGTTGGAAGACTTATCAAAGGGCGAGAAAGGAGAGACCATGAATGATGTCTCTACTCATGTGATAGCCATATAGGTCTGCGCTTCAGGTTTGTTATCATCCATTAATACGTCTTAGCTTTTCCTTTCTCCTTTTCCCTTATATTTGTCCACATAATGATTTTTTCTTTGTTTGTTTAACACTCATTTCTACAAACCCATACAACGAATTTGTGCTCTTGAAGCAGAACTTGCTTCATGTTCTCATTGAGGTGTATATTACCTTAGCAAATAAAGAAACTTGCAGTTTGAGCAATGATCCAACTGTGAGATGGGCCAGAGGTAATGTCCACACGCCATTATACAATGGCGTTAAGCTCCACACACAAGACAGATAAAAAACAACACATTTTAACACAACATAATTTATTATTCACTAAAATAACCAGTTTTGACATGTCCAGTTTTCTACTTCTACTAATTGTTTACTTTAAATATCAAATGAATGAAGCAAGACACAAACCGACACATGAAAATGGAGGCAAAAGAAATAATTTTTTACTTAATCGCCCCCTCAAACTCCGTTTCTCAACGGTGAAGTGGGTCTTACATCTGGACCTCAGACTCCCCCGTTGTCCATCAGGAAGATTCTACTCAACGATGTTGTTCAGTTTCGTTAACCCCGGTCAAGAAACAAAGTCTAAAACTTCGGTGAGAAACACAAAGATATTAAAACCGAGAAAAAGCAGGTTCAAGCCATGGTTGATTTTGTAGGTATTGTGTTACTTTCTGATGCTTTAATTAGTAGCTTGATGGATGATAATACAGATCATGTCACATACTTGTCTCTTTTAAAAGAGCACGTAAAACCAAAGGCTAATTCATGTGATGATGTTGGTATAGAAGAAGATATTGTGTCGACGGAATCAGATAAGTGGAAAGACATGAAGGATTAGAGTGACGATCCTTCTAAAGAGTCGAGATCACATTGGTATTTGAATACAGTGATGGATGAATCGGTGGAACCTTGTGATGATTGTGTGGCTGAACCAGACCGTCATGATAGTTGTGCAAGGGGTATAAAATTTAAATAAGGTTGCAAAAATATATGTGCAAAAGATTTAGTTGTTAAAGAAAGAAAGCTTCTAGACAATGTACATTGGAATCTGTCGTTTGTGTACCGTGACGTCGATATTTTTAGTTGTGCTCCTTAAAGAAAGTTGTGAAGACATCATATGTTGAGGATTCTACAAGTAAATAAGATGTGATTGAATCACTGACTCATCCAGTAATGTGTTAAGATTTTTATAGGATTCAATGACATCCATTTTACGAGAGCAAATGGTTGTCAAGTTTGAATCAAACATTAAAATAGAAAAGTCAGTTAGCTGCAAGCTAATTTAAATGATCTGTCATCAGTTAGTTTGTGGTTCAAATGTTAGTCAAGAAGAAAAAGGTGGCATGGATGAGGGAGATTTGGATGGCAAAGTTGAGGTTGATTATAATTCTCTGTTTAAAGATGGCGGTTAAGAGAACCAACTGGATGGGAGGATATTGAAGTTGAGGAAAAAGAACTGTTGATTTTGCGTCTGATAATATAAACAAAGCTGACTCTTGCATTATGGAAAACCCCTCGTCCGAAAGAGTTTACCATGGTCAAACAAAAGAAATTCAAATTTAATCGTTGGTAAAAGAAGCCATGCCTAAGAATGACACTGATCAAGGTGGTCAATCAGACATCTGCGAGAAAAAATCAAGGTGCTTAAGCAGACATCTGCAAGAAAAAAATATGTCGATGAGCAGCAAGAAGTATTATTGAAAGGAAAGATGTGAAAGAAGGGTCAAGGTTTTTTATGTGTGTAGGAATGGTGCTTACTGCTTAGGAGTCGCAAAGAAGATAATGATTTTAGTACATGAAAGTTAAATGTACAACATGCCTTGCCACTCCTGTCAAGGATACTATGTTTTTTACCTATGCGTGTTAAACAAATTTTATAATATGGTTGAAAGCCTGAGTTCCATTAAGAATACTTACAAGCTCTATGTTAATGCATTTGTTTATGATTAGGTTCAGGTGATGTGCTAAGGCATTTCCTTTTTATTATGACATGTCAAACTTTGAATTATTTTAACATATATAATGATTCCAAAAGTATTCTTACAAATAACTTAAATCCCAGGATAAAGTGAGTTATGAGGTTGTATGCATTATGAAAAGACTTTGCGATGACTTTTTATACAATTAACATGTTCCCCTTTAGTCTAATTATTTGATTTGATCTGTTTAAGAGCAAACATAACCCAAATCAACCACATGATAAGTAATCGGTGTATGTCTATTCGATATGTATTTGGTTTCATGAAGCTTTTATAAGCATAATGCTTTATATAGATTTTATAGGTACCTGCTCGCACCAGCTCTGCACCACCAAATATGGATGAGAATAAATCGGCCCAGGTATATATAAGTTGTTTGTATTGCATGTGAATATGATACGCATCTATAGATGATATTCATTTGTGATTCACGGGGTATGTTTGAACTGAATTTCAAACTTTCCGCCACCTTCTCCTCTACTTTCGACATTATAGCAGACCTATCAGTGTATGCATCTCCATATTGTAAGGATCGACCTCCCATTTTATAAAATCAACAAAGTGGGTTGTTTGGTTTTTAGTTGCTTTTTAGTTGCTTTTTGGGGGTTTTATGCACAAGGTGTTTCTTTTTTCTTAATCTTTTTTACCTTCTCTTTATCCGTGCATCTGTTACAGTATCATGTTTGACCATAGGGAAATCAACACGTTTGCGTTTTTCCGTTACATGTGCTTTATAATCGTAGTCTGTAAATACACTTTGGCTACTAATAGATTGATGTAGATACTGACTGCCTTATAAATATCCCATAGCTTTAATCAGCTAACTTAATTAAAAACTAAAATAAATTCTATTAATAGAATGCCATTTTAGGAGAGTGACCCTAATGTCATTCAATGGGTGTTTCTAAGAAAAAAGGACAAAATTCCATGCTTTTCGACATGCCCGGAGATAGTTCTGTTAGGAACATCAAATACGACATTTTAAAACTTTTGTTTGTCTAACAACGGTTGCATCGTGAGCCCTCATATGAAATCATTGGCGCTATGCTTGAAGAAGATTACATAATCACAAACGTGTACATAGTGGTGCTGATGGGAGCTTACATCCGGATTCAGTGACCCCGGTTCCAAGGTGTTGAGGCTGCAGGTGCCATGTGTACGGAGTACACATGGCACCTACAGCCTTAACACCTCAACATGTAAGCACTATTGTAGCCATTGATCTTGAGATTATGGCGAAAAGAGATAAATAGTTTATTGAGAATATTATGTAGGAGATTAATAACATGCTAGAAAATAAACAAGCTTCCAAGAATTATCACGGCAATGTGGCATTATGTGGAAGCTTGGAAGTCACAAAATGAAGATGACCGGTCCAGCTCTTTGGAAAAGATTTAACTATTACTAGGCCTATTCGTATTATTTTGTCATTAGTTTACCTGTTAATTGATATATTCCTATTTGAATTTGTGCACAGGTGTCGTTTTAACATTCTACTAGGACACTCATATGGTACTCAACAACATATCAGCAACTTACAAGTTCCAAGAATCTTTTGGTGGATCGCCTAACATGATAAATTTGTTCTATGTAATAGTTACAAATTTGACAAAGTGTCTAATTTTCTGGTACAAATTATATACATATATTACAAAAAGCGACTAGGCAGGCATGTCTCATCAATATGATATCGCTTTTACTTATTGTTTCAGGGCTAATATGAGATCACGGGCTAAATCTTAATGATATTCAGGGCATGAAAAGTTCTTGAACTGTGACACTAAATTTGAATAATGTTTTAATATCTTGTGCCATATTGTGTTGCATGAATGACTAAGTTGTATTTTCAAGCCTGCTTACAGTCCATACACTAAACCAAGCATGGAAATAGTCAGGTAGGGTAACATCATTGATTATTGATAAATGGATGAATGAGTGACTTCTCACTGTTGTATTGTCTGATGTGGCCGTTATCATGAAGACTTCAAGAAGTGGGTTGAAGTAGGAAATTCTGGGATGTTCAGACCTGAAATGTTACTACCTATGGGACTTTTAGAGGATGTTAGAGTTATTGTTTGGGGTCGATCCCTTGAACGGTATGTGCAAACTATTTTCTTATATTTTTACCGAGTTTAATGTTAAACAATATCTATGTCTAAATTCCGTAATTAGCAGTTAATGACTAATACTACGCAACAATCTTTAATTTGTGTAGAAATTGTGACTAATAGAGGTGGCAAAAGGGACGGGTTGGATAACTGTCAAAACGTGTCAGGTTAATTATTTGGTGTGGTTTAAAGCTGGTCAGATTGGGTTGGACCAACATACAGTTTATTTTAACTAGAATGGTATCCGCGCAATGCGGCGGCTAATACCTAATAACGAATTTTGAGACTAACAAATATTAGTCTCTTACTCATTGTAAAATTCTAAAAAATCGAATTAAAAAACCTATTAAAATTGAAAAAGACTAAAAGTTAATAAAAATATATCAAAATGAATACCGAATTAAAAATCACAAAATTTTAAAAAATATAGTGAAATTAGATCATAAAATAATAAATAAATAGAAAGATTTTTCAATTTAAAAGAAAAATGTTGTTACAAAAGGTTGTTATAAAAGTATGTTACAAAAGGTTGTTAGAAAATGTTATATTATATAATGTTGATGAATATATCAACAACTTGCTTTATTTAGTAAGTAAAAAAGTCTTAATTTTCAGCTTTGCTATTTTAAGAATGTCCCAAATGCTTTATATAGTAGTATAGAAGTATAGATTTATTACATAATCTAAAAACTTATAAGTAACTTAGGTGGTATAAGGTCTTTTATGCATTTATAATACAATCGGGAGATTCACAAGTTTATTACATTAATACATGATATATCGTAATCCGCAGATGGTGAAATATTATTACACCGTTAACTGATGTGAATTCATGAATGAAGGTAAAATGTTTCAGCAAATTTCATGACTTAACACCAGATCTAAAGAAAAACTGGACAGGTGTTATCCAAGTGATGGAAAACAACCGTAATCAGGTAAGTTGGGCCAGAAATAGCTACAAAAGGCTTCTTCTTAGACCCTCGGGTACGATCCCAGTTATATAGCATTATGTTTATTTTGCATAATTTTTTACATCCATCAGTTTCCTAATTGGGATAGTCTTATTAAATGAAATCGGTGTAGAGGAAATTACATTGTCACAGCTGATGAAAAAGTGTAAAAGTAAGAAACGTAAGATCATTGAAAAGAATAGACCTGAAAGATCATACTTTATACAGGGCAAAGTGTGTAAGTGGCGCCATCCTGGTTGTAGACCCGTATGCTATGGGAGCTTTCATGGATTCAAGGATAACGTAGAAGTGTAATGGAAGCTGAAATGCAAAGAAACTGCGTAAGAAGACTGTCAAAATAGTCTCAACATATTACTTAATTAGCTAAGAGATGAGGTATATTTTACATTTTGTAGTATCAGAATTTAAGCGGTTACTTTTTTTTATATATATATTTTTAATAAATAACTCTTTCCGAAGGGGGATATGATTACATGTAAATTATATATACTTTTTTGGTCAATATTACATGCTTATCGGGTCAAACTCCATTTGCATTTCTGAAAGTCATTAACTACAAATATTAGAAGTTAATAAATGGACTATTAGTTAAATATTTTAAGTGCAAACAAGATGAAATGGATAATAGGCGAAGTTAGTTTGGGTGAGCAATGTAGACATGATGAAACGATGAATAGGTAAAATGAGTCTGGTGAGCTTAAGTTTATAATTCCATTCATATGCTTATTCTTTTCTTTCTTTGGCTAACAAAATCATTTTCATTTAGAGAGTGTTTTATGTATTTGCGGAAACCACATGAAAGGAGTTGAGTTTATCAGCCTATCCCCCAACAAAAAAAACTTATACGTACCTCCAACAGAAAGCGTACATCATTATCTTTTTTGAAAGCATTGGTATTTATACAAAACATAAAAAAAAAACTTGTGAGATGTGTAAATAATAAACGATTGACGACAATGACATATGAACCAAACCTCTACTAAAGAAACTAATAAAATATATTATTTTTTTGAAAAAAATAAAAATTAGTTGTAATTTTATTACTTCAAATATAAGTAAAATTTTATTGCATATAAAACCAAATTATGAATTGAAATTTTATAACTTGCTAATAAGTATTACACCTTTTGAATTAAAAAACTTATTTTATTATCGTAAAAGTTTCTTAAACTTTTAAAATGGTTGCAAACATCACATGCAATAAGTTGATAAGAGTTCTAAAAATTTAGGACATTTTTATGTCACTTTTTTTCAAATTTTTGATATAGATTTTAACATATTTTATAATGAATGTTGTTAAAAATTCAGGCTAAAAAATATATTTGAACAACCAACACCACAATTAAAAATACAAAACCATGGCAATTTATTACTCATTAAAACACATCAGAACAAAAAAAAATACAAACAAATACTTTCCAAATAAAAAAGTTAAATGATAATCATAAGTCATACCCGCCCATCGGACAGGTTTTGCCACTAGTATATATATATATATATATATATACATATATATATATATATATATATATATATATATATATATATATATATATATATATATATATATATATATATATATATATATATATATATATATATATATATATATATATATATATATATATATATATATATATACGTATATATATATATATCTATATCTATATATATATATATATATATATATATATATATATATATATATATATATATATATATATATATATGTATATATATATATATATACGTGTATATATATATATATATATATATATATACGTGTATATATATATATATATATATATATATATATATATATATATATATATATATATATATATATATATATATATATATATATATATATATATATATATATATATATCTATATATATATATATATCTATATATATATATATATATATATATATATATCTATATATACATATATATATATATATATATATATATCTATATATATATATATATATATATATATATATATATATATATATATATATATATATATACATATATATATATATATATATATATATATATATATATATATATAATATATATATATATATATATATATATATATATATATATATATATATATATATATATATATATATATATATATATATATATATATATATATATATATATATATATATATATATATATATATATATATATATATATATATATATATATATATATATATATATATATATATATATATATATATAGGGGGCCGTTATTGTGGTGTACACCTTAAAATGGGTTATAATAGGCATAGTTGTAAACCGTTAGATTAATCATTATAGATAAGATCAGATTTTAATTACACAATCAACCAACAATGGCATATTTGTAAATAAGTAAAAGGTTATGGCATTTTTTTGCATTCCATTTTAATTACAGTGCAACAATACTATGTGACCTACAATTTTCAGTTTCTTAATCTAATTATTTTTCTGTTTTGAATTTTTTCAATGCATGTTCTCAATTGTATATTTGATCCCTCAAAATCTTTTAATATTCTATTGCTATTTTTTCTAAATTGTTTTTACATTCGAATGCTACACAAGTTCACCCTTGTCCCAATTTTACACTTCAATAAGCAAGTAAAAAAGCTACTCGTGATACATAACAATTGACAAGATATTCTCTTCTATTTTAAAATTTTCAAATCAAAAGGCAGATACACATTAATAAAACGTGATACACATAGTAATATTTAATATTGCTTTTCGAATCATAAACTGATACATGTTAATTTCGTCAACGTCAAATCTTATAGTACTTCCTTTTTACTATAAATAAAATATTTTATTTATATCAATCATTGATTGCATGTTACCATATTTATCTTTTACGACACCTCCTTTTACTTTTTAATACAAAACAAATTGCCACATAACAAAAAATACAGTAATGCAAAAAGTATAATTGTACAAAAACTAGAAACATCAATGCACAAAATTACAATTTTTGTAACAATAATTTTTAAATACCTGATAAGCATACACAAAATTTCATAACTTTCTTTCATTTCCTTTGAACCATATATCTAATCTTCATGATACATTGACACACAAAATTAACCAACAAACGTAATAAACGTATTTAATACAAGAAAATTTATCAAACTAATTTATGAAAAAAAATGTTAATGTATTAGTTAAACAATCTATGAAAAAAATGTTAATGTATCAGTTAAACAATCTTCGAGGCACAATAAATACACATATACATCTAATAAATTATCAAATAAAAAAATCAAAGTATCATGTATATAGCCTTACACATGTCTTTATTGGATCATCTTTTACAAAATGAATATATCACTCTGTTGATAATACACACATTTAACATGATTAATACATCAATGGTATTTTTTAACTCCAAATGAAATTAAAGTGATACGCATGATAGCCGTATACACATCGCAGTCGTGATAGACATACCCGTGATGACAGTGATAAGATAAGTGACTGATAGAAAGGTTATTGTAAATATATCATCTACGACAAATGCATTTCTAGATCATTCACCAGTAATACTCATGCAATAGATACTTGACATTAGATTATATTATCCATATTATTACACAACTTAAATTCATACACATGCAGTAGTATTGTAAGATAATGATTATTTGCTACGTCATTGAAAATCTAATAATTCGAACCAACAAAGTAACCATCTCGTATACGGACAATGACGCTGAAAAAGAAACAAACAATAACATGATACAAGAGTAACACATAAGCGGAAAAGTCCAATACTCGATCTAAATATGGTTCCTCGGACAAAGTTCACGACAGTACTTTATGGAACTTATTTTGAATTTCGATCTGAATATGATTCCGAGGTCTTAGGTTGACAAAGAAATCGACCGGACTTGCATCATCAACCATCCCAAAAACTGATCCTATTTCATCATAACTTATAAGCTCACGGTTTCCCGTCGTTTCATAAGGAGAGTAAGAAGTTGTTGTCACGTACATATAGAGGTAAACAATGATTGTTGTAGAGTGATTAATATAAAATCTTCGTGATGCATGATGGTCGATACACACAAACCTCTATTTCTATAGATCCAACAACTGATTCATAAAAAAAGAATGATGAATCGGATTTAATACATAACTAGATCCGGATTTGATATGATACGCGCCAAGAGTCGCCGTAAGAGGTGATACATAGCAGGCTCTTTCAGGTAATACCGACGGCGGAAAAAAACGACACCATAAAAACGACATGAAAATGAACCCATTAAATGAAAGCAAAGTCGCCGGATTCGGATCTGCCATGGCGGAGATGATGCGATGACAAGTCAAAGTTCTTTACTGGATGTGTTTGATTTTGTATATACGTTTCTTTACATTTAGGATAATAACTATACATGCATACGAGTGGTTTAGAGAGGCGAAATGGAGGGGAAAAGGTAGAAGAAGGGGTATGATAAATGCCGAAACTAACCTTTTTAATTTTATGTTTAATTTTCTTTTTCTTTTTCTGATTGTAATGCTCATTTAAGAAAGAAATCCACATGGCATTATACTATTGGTACCTATCGTAACTCATTTTAAGAGTGTGGTGCACATGAACGTAAATCTATATATATATATATATATATATATATATATATATATATATATATATATATATATATATATATATATATATATATATATATATATATATATATATATATATATATATATATATATATATATATATATATATATATATATATATATATATATATATATATATATATATATATATATATATATATATATATATATATATATATATATATATATATATATATATATATATATATATATATATATATATATATATACATATATATATTTATATACTAGCCTTTAGACCCGTCCGGTGGACGCGCTAGCTTGAATTATATATTTTTTAATTAGAAGTTATGTGTGTTTTTATTAGAAGTTTAGTTTATGTAGTGTTAGTTATGACATTAATATTTTAATAATATAGCATAGAATGGAAAAAATAACGTAGTTTAAGATACTTTATTTATTTAAGAATATTATGAGCTAATTGAATTTGCATACGTTAACGTTATGAATAAGTTTGTTTCCTTAAAAGTTTTTAGAATTTTAGTAATATTGTATAAATATTTTATATATTTTTGAATTTTATAAGGCAATAAATTTTGTATATGTTAATGTTATGAATAACTTTTTTACATTAATTTTTTTTGAAATTAATATTATTGTTAACTTTTTTTTTTGTTAGCAAAAACATTATAGTTAAATATTTTTTACAAATAATTTTGTTTTGTATGTTTTGTGGTAAAGTGTATTTTAACAAAAGTAAGCCCAAAACGCTCAATCTTGGTATTATTTTTTGTCATGTGTATAATATAGCAACAGTATATAGCCCAGTCTAAAACTTGACAGTCTGAATATCTAAAAATATTTTCATTTTAGTAAGTCAAACTATTCTGAATCATTTGTTATTCCTATTTTCTTTTGAAGCATTTTATGGAAACTCTGTAATGAATTACATTTGTCATTTTTATAGAAATTTTGTATTTAAGGCATCATTTGTAATTACTATTTTCTTTTTGAAGCATTTTATGGAAACCCTTTAATGAATTACATGTTTCATTTTTATTGAATTTTGTATATAAGGCATTGTTTTACCATCCTTCCTTATATATTTTTATAGAATTTTGTATTTATGGCATCATTTGTAATTCTGATGAGATGGCATGTATACATGATCTCGTCGTTCTTTTCGGGCTTCAAATGCATAAAAATGTCATAAAATACCATATATATGCTTGTGTTTGTTTACTTGTGTATTTTAGGTATGGATATCGTGAAAAAGACAAAAGATCACAAGAAACAAGGAAAAACGGACACGAGAAACGAAGCCGTACAAAGAACCGGGCCCTAGATCATGATTTATCCAACAAATACCCTTGAAGACTTGAAGAGATGCAAGATTGATCTTCAATGAATGAAGAAATGACACTTAAAACCCTTGTGAAATCATAATTACAAGTTTGGTCCCTTAAGTTTGTCAAAATTATACAAAAGGTCCTTTAACTTTGAAGAAATGGCAAGATTAGTCCCTCAACTATGCTAATTTGTCAATTATGGTCCCTCATGGAGTTAAAGTTACATTGAAGACCTTTGAAGATCAACAAAGTCCAAAATCAGTCCTTCAAATATGCAAAAGTGGCAAAAATAACCCTTGAAATCTTTTTGGAAAAGTTTTGTGCCAAAAGTGTAAAGACTGAAAGTTTTATAACAAAGGAAATGAGTTTGGTTGCTGAATAAACACGTTTTACCCATTTTGCCAAAAACCAAGGACTAATGTTGTGCAAGTGAAACATTTGAAACGAAATTGCGCCAAACACACAACTTTCCCTCAAAATCGGATCAAAAACATTACTGTTTACCTTTCTTCACCCCCAGAAATTACTTCACTTAAACAAAGGGTAATTTTCAATTACCCTGGCACATGTGTGATTTACACATGCAGAAACACATCCCACATCAAAAACCCTCACTCCCACTCACTATGGACCCCACCCCCAATTCCCTTTCAACCAATCAGAGAACAACTTCACCTCCAAGTTATCCAACGTGGCCAAATCAACAGCTGAGAGTCATTGCTTCATCAAAAAGCTAAAATGAACACTCAGGATCATTTTGGATAGCTCATAACCAAGAATCGTCTAGAAGACCTCAAGGACAAATAGGGAAATTCACTTCTAGGGTTTGTGAATAGTGTAGGCTTAGCATATGTCTATAAAAGGAGACCTCAACCTGTGAGAGTCCCTTTGTTCTAGTTTTAGGCTATCAATCTTTGTAATCCCTTTTTAAGTTAATAAAATTTGATTTTCAGAAATTTATGAAATCTTGTTCTTGTTTATTAAAAGTTGGTGTTAGAATAGCCTAATTCTGAGTTCCATTTTAATGTTTGAAGGTTTTTGAGGCAAGGTTTTAAGTAATAAAACTTGGGTTTCAAAAATCAGAAAGTCTTGGTTATTGGATCTCACTTTATTGTTTGTTCATCTTAGCAGCATTGGAAGCTGGTACTTGTTCTGCTAGTACCTCAGCTCAAACAATCCAGGGCCTGGATGTAGGTCTTGGAGGTTTGCACCTTCTCCCTTTTCAATTTTCTCTCTTATTTTCTGAATATTTGTGATTTTGTTTGATTGTTCTTGAATCTATGATTTTGTGGTTGAATATGGTTTACTTGTGTTGGTTTGATGTTATTGAGGTGTTGTTAGCTTGATTTGTGGGTTAAATCTTGATAATCCTTTGAAAACTTGTCAAAACAGGTTATTAAGGGGTGTTTGGGTTAACCGCATAAGCAGGATTTGTGGTTTGTTGAGTGTTGGTTTTGTGTTGTTATATGTTGATACATGTGTATCTGATATACTTGGTCACTTATTTGCATATTTTGTGGTTTGAAACACCTAGATTCTAAATAGGGCTATAAAATCTTGTTTACTTGATAAAATTGGCTTAGGTTTAAGGGACACCTAGATCTAATCATAGAGTAGGGCTAACAAGTGATTAAACATAGTTAATATCACCAGGGAAAGAGATTTGAGTGCCTGAATTTGGATATGTGGTCATATAGATTAGCAAAGTAGGCTTGTGTTCTTGTAGTTCATATCAGTAACCTTAATCTGCTTTGATCTTGTTCTTTACCTTGTTTCAGTGCTTGATATAAGTTTGTTTGTGCTTATTCATAGTTTATATAGCTTGTGTATGCATCCTGTTGAATTTGGTTGGCTTATTCATGCTATATCTGCTTATTTGTACATAACTGCTTATTTTCCCAAGTCTGTGTAATATCTGGTGACTGTTTGATTAATTTGAGCTTATTGTGTGAACCAAATTGTGATTTTCTTGTTGATATTGACTCCTTGTGATTCACTGATCACAAGGGTGCCCTTGTTTCCAATTGAATCATACTACATCTCTCTAAAAAGCTTGGTCAAATAGTCAAAGCAGTGGGAACTCCTTTCCCCTGCTGCTAGCCACTGCTAATGTTAATTGGGTTTCAGCTTATCAATAAGCTATAATAGCTTATTTTAACCAGCAACAACTTGGATTTTGTAATAGGTTCTCATCATTTGACCCATTTGTTCATACTGGAGCATTTGGTGGGTTGACTTTAGGGTTTGACTAGAAAACCAACTTAATTGACTTTTTCATAAGTTCTTATTGGTTCATTCTGGCTTATTGGTGTTGCTTATTGGAATTTTGTTGATTGATTTGGCTTATTGAGTTCATTTGTGACATTTTGCAAGTTGGATCAAGTCCTGAGGTGCCCTAAATCTCAAACCCGACTATTTTGTCTTTTAGTGAAATTGTACTTTGCTTATTTCTGGCTTATTGAGTGTGATTTTTCAAAATTTCTTTTTACAGATCTCTTAAGCATCCCAAAAGAAGGTTGTGTGTCAAATTAGAGCTTATGGCATTAACTTATTGCTTAATGGGCTAAAAAGCCCAATAAGGATAAGTTGTTTGCTTAATAAGCTGTGATAAGCTCACTTTCAGCTTTTGGGACTTTAGAGTTTTGTGCTTAGAATTGAATTTTAAGTCAGATAGGGCTTTTCCAAGTCAATTGGGCCAAGTTTGACTTTTTGGGCTAAAAAGCCCATTTGTGTTGACTGTTTTTGGTTTTGGCCCATTTGGAGGCCCATTAGGGGTATTCTGGTCATTTCACTTCCATTTTCTGTTTATTTAGGTTAAAATAAACTAGTTTGCAAGTTTTTAGAATTTTTATAGTTTTTGGATTTTTAATATTATTTTATTATTATTTTTCAAATTTCACAATTTTCAACTTTTTACATTTTTCTTAGCTTAAATACATTAAAATAGGATTTTTGCAACTCTTAGATTAATTTTATCACTTTTAGATCAATTTTTATAATTATTTTAAGTTTTAATAGTTTTTAAATCATTTTAAATAGTTTTCATCAGTTTAAAAATTTCTAAAAATAGTTTTTAATCTTTTTAGGTCATTTTAGATTTTTACCAATTGAAAAATCTTTATTTGGGCTTTTTGATAATTTATTTGATTTTTAGGGCTTTAATTAGCATTTAAAAATTGAATATTTAATTAATTAAAAGGTTTGAAAAAGTTTTGATCATTGGTAAACTCTTAGTTTATTTATTGTGATTTTTGGTATGGGCTTTTTGATAATTTATTTGATTTTTAGGGCTTTAATTAGCATTTAAAAATTGAATATTTAATTAATTAAAAGGTTTTCAAAAGTTTTGATCATTGGTAAACTCTTAGTTTATTTATTGCGATTTTTAGAATTAATTTTATTTTAGCTTATTTTACGGTTTTACGTTTTGTCGTCGTAGTAATTAATTTCACGTCTTCGTCATCCTCTTTTCTCATCCCCTTCTAAACCAATATTAATCTCAAACCTTGCTACATTTTAGTCACACACATATACCTCCTTGGGAAATGAACTTTCATATCATAAGGGTCATTAGTGCTTGATTTTCCTAAATCATCACTTAATACTTTCCCTATTTTACACTCTTTGTTTTCCTAAACAAGAGTTGTAATTTACTACAATCAACTTCCTATATATATGTTTATAGAATTTTGTATTTAAGACATCATTTGTAATTCCTATTTTCTTTTTGAATCATTTTATGGAATTATTTTTATAGAATTTTTTATTTAAGGTATTGTTTCACCATCATTCCTTATATATTTTTGTAGAATTTTGTATTTAAGGCATCATTGTAATACCTATATATATTTTTATATAATTTTTTATTTAAGGCATCATTTGTAATTCCTATTTTCTTTTTGAAACATTTTATGGAAACCCTTCATGTGTCATTTTTATATAATTTGGTATTTAAGGCATTGTTTCACCATCCTTCCTATATAAGGGTTTTTTATTTGATTTGATATATATATATATATATATATATATATATATATATATATATATATATATATATATATATATATATATATATATATATATATATATATATATATATATATATATATATATATATATATATATATATATATATATATATATATATATATATATATATATATATATATATATATATATATATATATATATATATATATATATATATATATATATATATATATATATATATATATATATGTATATATATATATATATATATATATGTAAGAGTTATATGCAGAATGATTTTCTGTTAAAAACTATGCAATCTTCTTGTTTAAAAGTTTTGCTGTGAAATCTGGGTGTTTATATTGCTTCTATAATGCTTTTGAGACTGGTTAGATGCATTCCAAAGATTTCACAAGCTATTATGACTGTGTAAATCTTAGGACCACCAAAACAGTCCAAAAAGTGTGAGACAGCCGTATAAATAGCTAGTTGGGATTTGCTGCCTAGGAGTTGTTAGTCTGCTAGATTAGTAGGATAGCTAGGGTTCATGGGTTCTATTCCTGCAAATCTTTGATTCTGCTTGTCAGTTTTGTATCTCTGCTTAGTTTTAGTCTTCTGCGTTCTTATTTTGTGTTTACTGTCGTTGCACACTTGCATAAGCTGCTAAGCCTGACCCATATATAGTTGCCTACTGCTTAGAATCTGGTTAGACTTTCATTTGGCTTGATTACCCTTTTCGTGCTTACTGCTACTGTTCATCAGACCACAAGGTATTAGGTTTGCTTATTTGTATATTATGGCATGATTTGGTAGTTGATTGATTGAATTGGATTGTACTCGTATAAAGTGTGCTTGCAACCTTTTGCTTCCTGATTACCTGCTTGTGTTATCAGTCAGTTTGTTGTCCGAGTTTGTTTTTGCTTTCTGCTTGCTTAAAACGCCCCCACAAGCCAACTGCTAGTGGGGGTTTTGACTGTCCAAAAAGAACAAAAAAAACAAGAACTAAGAAAAAAAAGGGAATTCCAGGTCTGGGAACTTATTTAATTTGGATTAGGGTGTAATCTGGCTTATTTTGGTTTGTTGTTCGAGTTTTGGTAAGTATAGGTTACTGTGTAAAAAGTGGGGTAAAAAGAAAAACAAAAAAAAAATATTTGAAAAATTTTGGCGTGGCCAGGACTCGAACCTGCGCCACCACTGCCAACACACACACACACACTACCGCTCACCCTTGGGTCTTTTATTGTTAAGATTCCAACACGTTTTCTATATAAGGTGTGTTCTGAATTGGCTTATTTTATATAATTTGAACATTATTAGCTGATTTTCAGCTTATTGAGTAAACCAATTTCAGCTTTTCCATTTTTCTTGTATTCCTGTTACATCTTAGGACTTTTTAGATCTAAGTTTTGATTTTTCACGTTACTTAATTAATTTTTACCAATATTTTATTATCCGGTTTTTAATAAATAGTTTAAAAATAGATTAATTAAGTTTAAAATTTTTCAAAAATAGTTTTTCGGTTTTAAATAAATAACTTTAGGTTTACATTCATTTAAGTTTTAATCTGGACTTATATTTAATTTTATTTAATTTTGAGATTTTTCTTTAACTTTAAAAATCGATATAAAATTATTAAAAAAGTTTTAGATAATTTGGTTTTCAATTTTGTAATCTTTATAATTTTCTTTATTTAAGTTAATTTTTTAGTAATTTTTGGAATAGTTTTTAGTTTTGTCAAATTTTACGATTTTGCATTTTTTACGTCTTAGGGTTATTTTTAGCATAATTCGTCTTCTTCTCTCTCTTTTTTCAATCATAAAATCACAAATCAAAAATCAATACTTAACACAACGCACTTGCCTCCTCGAGAACGAACTCACTTTTAGGGTCATTCACACACGGTTTTCCTAAATCGTCGTGCATACTTGCCCTATTTTGTTGCTCTTTTTCCTAAAAGGGTATACAAAAACTCAACAATCATTTTGGCGCCGCTGCCGAGGAGGCGTGTCGTGTTTTGATTTGAACAATTGTTGTTTTTATATAGCCATAATTAGTATTTGTATTAGTAGCACTCTACTAATACGTATTATCGGTTTTTCATTTTTTGTGAATACTATTACTATATTGTATACGTAGAACAATAAATTTACAAGTACTCCAAATACGTGAGAAATCACAACCTTGACTTGGGAGGTCATTACCCAATCATTGTATTCGAATCTCAAACCAAAGAAAAAAAGGCAAAAATAGATAAATACTTTCGTGAAGCTCGATTTTTAAAGATACAAACTATAAGGTGGGTATAAGGCGGTTGTATTTCACGACCTAAAGGAAAAAGGCTCTTAAGTGCTTCGCGCCGCCTCGTTTCCTCCGCTTGCTTGTGCGTATTTTGAGATTGAAAGCTAATCGAGGGTTTTGCCGCCCAAAGTATTACTTAAGTATCATATATATATTTTCTTGGTTTCATTTGATTAAACTCTCTTGAACGTTTTGGTGTTCCACCAACGTTCTAAAGTCATCGAAGGCGTTCACTTCACGTGATCGTTTTCATTCCTTGAGGCTTCTTTAATCGAGAGATTTGATTAAGGAGGAGATTTGTAGATTTGTGTCTACCTAATACATTCCAAAAATCCAAAAAAGTAAAAACAATCAAAAACCACAAAAAATTGAAAAAAGTAAAAACACCAAAAAGAATCTTATTTGCTCACCCTCTCGTTGTATGTGACGTTTATGCAAACTCGCTCCAAAGCAAGACGTGCTCGTAAACGAAGAAACAAATCAACCACTCCTTCTAGTGAGGAGTCTCCTATTGACGAACCCATTGTAGTGAAAGAAGCACCCATGGCTAATCGAACTATGATGGAGTTGCTTCAAGCACCCACCAAGGGTTATGGAGAAGCGATTGTGATTCCCGCTATCCTTGCGGAGAATTTTGAGGTTAAGACGGGTTTGTTGTCCATGATTCAAAACAACAAGTTTCGAGGTGACGAAAAGGACAACCCTCATAACCACATTCGCCAATTTAATCGTCTCACCGCCACTTGCAAATTTAAGGACGTCTCTAACGACTCGATTAAGATGATGCTTTTTCCGTATTCCTTAGCGGGGCCCGCAAAAATTTGGTTAGAGAAAGAGCCACCCAATTCTATATTGACGTGGAAGGAACTCGTTTCAAAATTCGTGAACCAATTTTTTCCGCCCTCTAAGACTACGCATTTGAAAAATGAGATTTCAAAGTTTTCGCAAGAATATAATGAGAGTTTTTCGACGGCTTGGAATAGGTTTAAGGAAATGTTGCACGAATGTCCTCATCATGGTTTTTCCGACTTGCATCAAATTGACACGTTTTACAATGGCTTGAACGATCATGAGCGTGATTATCTTAATGCCGCCGCGGGTGGTATTTTTTTGTGTAAGACGGTCGAGGAAGCATTGTTAATCATTGAGAATAGGTCTAAGGTCTATAGTCCTCGTAGCACGTCGAGTGTTCGTAAGACTTCGTCTTCGCCTTCGCCTTCATTGTCACATACCGTTGATGCTTGCCAAATCGAGGCTAATTTGGAGAACAAGATTTTTGATAAGCTTAAAGGATTGTTAATTGAGTTTAAAGTTGGTGAACAACCCACTCCCGCTACGGCTAAAGCGGTTGAGGTTTCTTGTATGTATTGTGGTGGAGCTCACGATTATTCCGAGTGCATTACCAACGGTGGTAACACTTCGAGTGCCTTCGCGGCCGCGGGAACTTATAACCAAAACGGTCAAGTTCCCCGCACTAATCAATTGACTCCACCGGGTTTTCCACCAGATCAAAATGCTAACAATTATCGAAACAATCAAGTTGGTTACCAAAACAATCAAAGGAACAATTACAAGGGTAATAACAACTATGGGAATCAAGGAAGTAGTAGCCAATTGCAAAATCAAAACCAAAACCGTAATTTTCAAAACACAAGTCAAGGTCTTCAAAATGTTTACACTAAAGAACTTCCAATGGACTTTTTGAATTACGCCACGGCAAATGATAAGATTTTGGAAAATATTCAAGAGCAATTGGCTAGTCAAGCTAGGGACACGGCTAAAAACACCAAGGAGTTAACACTATTTTCTAACCGAAAAAACAAAATGAACAAAGCAGCGTAAACTGAATACAAAACAAGCAGATAGATCAAAATGAGCAAATCACACTCTAAGGATATAGTCTAGCATGCACTAACACAAATCAACATAATAACATAAATAGAACACACGATTTCAAAAAAAATCAGCAGGCAAACATTGAATATGACCAAAACAACTTAGATTGAGGGCAAACAAACATAAACAAGCTATCACAAACTCCTAAGTTGACATATCATATTACCAAGATTAACCAAACTCAACAACAAGAACAATACCTAAGTGAAACTTACTGATTCTACAAATCAAACTCAAGAAATTTATTCAATACAAAATTAAACCCCATAAAACTAGCAAACTTAACAGGCAACTAACACACGAGAACAATAAATCAAAAGCATATATAAAAAAAAAAGAAATACAAGTGCGAGAAAAGAGTGCAAACCTCAGGGACACACATCCGTACCCCCGATTTTTCGAGCTTATGTGCTAGCGAAACAAGCACAAGCTTCCAATCCTGTAAAAACACTAACAAACACACAAAAGAAATCCAAGAATCAAGACCTATGGTCTTGATTCAGTGAGCTCACAAGATAGATAAACACACCCCACTTGTTTTTTTCAAAATCTTTTCAAATCCACTTCAAATACTTAATACTTAAAAATTGATAATAAATTTAAACAAGAAAACTTTGATTCACTTCAATCCTTGTACTGATTAACGTGAACAGTAAACCCCAAACACAAACATAAAAAACATCAACACAAATTATAAACATTAAATGAAAATCGAACTCGGATAAATTTTAAAAAACTTCAAACTTTCATTATCATAAAAGAGGTTTTACAAAAATCCGAGACAAGGGAAAAAAAGGGCACCACAAGTCGGTCCTCAATTTATAGACCCCTCGGATTGTTCTAGAAATGAAGATAAAAGAAAACCCTAATCTAGTGAGTTTCCAAGATTACCCTTGCTGAAGATGCGGATATACTCGAATATACTGATTTTGATTCCTCCTTTTCAATAAATCTTGAAGCCATGTGAATTTTGTTTGGATTTTTGTGATGGACAGGCTGGGATGCATCAATCTTGGACGTTGGATTTCGTTTGGAGAACACGAAATCCTTATGAAACGTTGATTCTCTGTTGCCTCTTTGTCTTTTTGCCAGTGGGTGGGGTTTTGGGGACCAGGGAGTGAGTTTTGAGTGTGAAAAGATGTTAAGTGTTATTTGAATCAAGTATCTGGATGGTTTTGAGGCTTGATTCAATTTATCTTAATTGATTTTTGGATAAGGGTTTTGAGAGATGAGCAGGTTCGGATTAATCCAAAAAGGGGGAAAAATGGTGTGTTATAGGGGTAGGTTTGTGGTATTATTTAACTAAATAAAATATATTAGTTGAATAATATTACGGGTTAATGGGTTTGGTTGGGTAAAACCGGGTATTGATTTGGGTAAATGGGTTGATGGGTAGGGTTGTGGTGATGTGTCGTGTGATGGTTGGCTGGTGGAGTTTTCTTGTCTCCCACAAATGACCCCTAGCTTTCCTTTAACTTGTCATATAAGTTTGAACAACTCCCAAAACGAATTCCCTTTATATGAAAGTTTCTTTTTTCTCATATTGGCCACAAAACTTCATCAAGCATGTATTCAAGGGTATTTAATGCACTTTTTACATTCTTCAAGGGCAAATGATGTATAATCTTGACATTTTAGGGACCCATATGTAATATTTGAGTTTTACAAGGGTTTAAAATGACAAGTCTTCAATCTTGCCAAATCTTCAAACTTCAAGGACTTGATAGGAAAATCATGATTCGGGTCCGGTTCTTTGTGCGGCTTTGTTTCCCGTGTTCATTTTTGATTGATTCTTGTGATATTTTTGTCATTTCCTCAATATCCGTACCTAAAATACACAAGCAACAAACACGAGCATATATTTGGCAGTTTTAATGATATTTAATGCATTTTAAGCCCGATTTGGACGATGAGACTATGTATAAAAGCAGTCTCATCACATAACTCATTTTAAGTGTAGAACTATACAGAACTATTTTAAGCAGATCTTGGCCTTTAATTTTTTGATCAATGGTTGTAACTAATGATGGCATTAATGTAATTATTTAAAAAATTAATTAACTTTTCATAAAAGGTAAAAGGGTATTACTGAAATTTCTCATCCAACTTTTCTATAAAGTTATCTTAATAAAACGTCCCACTAAAAGAAAGCCCCATCACTTATTTTTTCAGGTCCATCATTTTAGAATAAAAAAAGTAGATCTCTCTATAAATTTATTTCGTGCAACAGACGAAATCAACAATGGAAAAAAACATTATAGATCCATGATGATCTCTTCCGACCGACGAATCTCGAATACCTCTCCACCCACTGTGAAAGAATTCGGTAAGTTGTGCTAATTTAGATTGGGCTTCATATGTAAAAAAATTAATAAACTATGTTACTTAAATTGGTATGTGAACATACATGTCTCTTCAAGATAATAGATGTTTACGATTTATTTATAAATAGATTTGTCAAGAATGATTGAAAAATAGTTTAACACCTAATGTTTAAATATGATTTGTGAAAACCGAATATGATTTTGGTAGTTAATATGATGCATGTTGTTTATTGGTTTATTAATTTCTAATGACTATAGATAAGTTTAATCGGCTTGGATCACGAATCATAGTCCTAATGCATGTATGTTTTTGTTTAATCTTTAATTTATCAACCAGTTTTACAATTAATTTAACATGTCTTCGATTTAACTAGTTCCTTTTTTTGTTACAGGTATTTGGTTAAGTGGGTGGCTCATTCATATGAAAGATGATTTGTGATGAAGAAAATTGATGATTGCTCTCATATTTTCGGAAGGCTTGTATCTATGTTTTGGAAAATCTTGCATCTATGTTTTCGAAAAGCGTGCATCTATGTTTTCAGAAAGCGGACATCTATGTTTTCGAGAGGCTTGCATCTATGTTTTCAGAAGGCGTGATGTGCATCTATGTTTTCGAGGGCCTGCATCTATGTTTTCGAAAGACGTGCATCTATGTTATGTATATATTGTTTTTCATTTTAGTGTTTTTATTTGATATCGAATTTTATATATGATCTTTACGTATGTTATTTGTTTGTTACACATTTAGAAGTCATATGTATAATGGCTATAAATTCTGAAAGTTAAAGATTGTATATTAGAAACGTATATCCAAATAACATACTAAGAAAAATATACTTAAAAGATTGTAAATTAAAAACGTATATGGAAATAGCACTTAAAGAAAAACATACATAAGTTATAAAACTGTACACTATGAAAACATATAAAATTAGATTTTGAAAAGAAAAACATTTATGTTTTTTAGAAATGACACAAACGCACTCGCTTTAAAAAAAACATGTGTGGAAAAAGTTATTTTTTTATTCCAAAAATAAGAGACATAAAAAACGTTTTTAATTTAGAAAATAAAAAAGAAAGTAAAAAAATATGATGGACTAATATACCCTTTGAATTAATTGAAAACATTTATTATTTACTAAATTATGATTGGTTGAAATGAGTTCTACAGAGTTTTACACCTTAAATGGGTTCTGCATATAACTCGCCTATATATATATATATATATATATATATATATATATATATATATATATATATATATATATATATATATATATATATATATATATATATATATATATATATATATATATATATATATATATATATATATATATATATATATATATATATATATATATATATATATATATATGTATATGTGGCATTTTCTCATTGGCTAAACCAACAAATCCTATTTTTGTAAGAAATTCGGATTTAATATAGAAATAATATATTCTTTTTCTAAAAATAAAAATCGAATCCTAAAATATTCGGATACTATGTTTACATTATATTCAGACTCCTACATCTATTCCCTAAAACTATACGATCTTTTAAAATCATTCGATCGATTTTAATTCGTGTTTCTGTCTACCATCTACTATCGTTCCTTCCAAAACCCTAGAACATTACTCATACTAATTTATTCATGTTCTGCAGGTTGGTATAGATTGAATCCATATAAAAAAGGTACAACTTCTTTTCCTTAAAACCCTAATGATTTTTATTCATGGTTTTAATATTTATGTGTTATTGGTTACTTTATTGCTTCAAAATTTCTCATCAGATATATTATCCATCTTCTATTTTTGTGTGCTCTTGGAAGGAGGGATGATGATAGAGATCATCACAGAAACAAGACGGTTGATCTTGCTGGTCAATTGCTTGGAATCTTATTTAGAATAATCTGTATGTGTCTCAAATACATTCACTTTATCCATTATTTTATTAGTAGATAGTAGTTCGGGGAAGAGCATATCGCTTGCTCTGTTGGATCAAGACCAGTTGAGGCGGCTTATAAGGTGGTTGACCTCATTGTTAAGCTTAGAATCAAGCATCTTAGTTATGTTGTAAATGTGCTAATGAATCCTTATATTATATGATGTATTAAACGTAGATTAGAGATGGAAAGATGGACATGTGGGGTAGGTTGCGGAATTGTTCAAAGGATCAGTTGATGAAGATTATATTATGATTTTATATGGTGCACGTTTCACATTCAAACTGATCGTTGTTTTAGGTTTCTTATTCACTTTTTATTTTTACGCGTTGTTTTTTATTTTACGGGTTAACACCTACTTATTTGGTGTTGTATTGTCTACCAGCAAGTACGCGGAACAGTAGTTAATAATAACCCTCCTACACATGTTGGTAATATAATACATCAACCAGTATCTCGGACTTTGGATCCATTCATGTGATCCAAAGTCCGTATTGCATGAATTTTTCAGCTGCTGTGTAGTCTACAAAAAATTTGATTTTAGGTTTTCCCATGATCTGAAGTTTTGTAAAATTAATTAGGCAAGCAAATAATCAGTTTCTTTTTTCACTGTAGTGCCTGTTAATCACTTTAGTGGACACCTTATATGTGTGGCAGTGTTTAGGTCACTGTGGTAATTTTCGGCCAGGACGAGGAGAAGGTGGAAAGTATAGAAACGTCTAAGGTATGAAAAACTATACCACACACTGTTAAGTTATAGTTCATTATCTTTACTTTTGTACAAATTATTCTGTTTGAGAAATATTTCTTTTACTAACCATGGTTAAAGTAAAAAAAATAATGCTAAAATGTAAGTGATTGTATTTGTTAAAAAGTTTACAAATCTGACATTTTAAGAATCTTGAATAAGCAACTATCAGTTTTGTATTGTACAATTTTCCGTGAATCGTGGTAGATCTTGCTGGAGCTGAGACAAGATCCAACATCATTCTGCCAAGGGCAGCAAATGTTTTTTCTACAACTTTTTGGGTCTTAAATGCACCGAGTTTTCTAGCAAGGAACATCTTTTTACGTAATTGAAGAAGCAAGGTATCTTCTATTATAAATCTATGAGCAAATCACCTTAAGCATACATAGAGCAATAACCAGAATATACTCCGGAGCGTTTTGTAATAATATCAGAATTAGTTCCACTATACCCCAAACACCAGAACGGACAAAACCTATTATCTATGACTAAGAATGCAATAATGAATAAAAAACTTTGTAAAATGCAACGTAGGTAAAATGTACTTCATCAGATAAAGGCATCAAAACGTTTGCAGAGATGATAATTCATGTAAAAAGATAGTCTGAAGGTATAATAGCTTGTGGGACTTCTGACACCAAGCCACTTGGCAAATTCATAGCCAAGCCGGTCTGATTGTGTAGCCATTCTAGAAGATGTTAATTTTTTTTAACTGCTTTCCTTAGGGAGAAATTCGTCACTTTCATTATGGCTGAATAGTACAAAAAACATAACCCCCATAAATTCATTCTCACCTGCATAAAGTGTACTTTAATGTGGTTATCATGTCAAGCTCTAATATATGCTTCCTTCACTATTCAAGTCTTTTAACATGTTTGATATCGTTAAGCCTGACTCAGAACCAGTTTTTAGTTTTTTACCCTGACTAAAGGAAGCATATACTAGATACACTTGTCCCTAAATGAATATCTTTTGGATACAAACTTCCAATCACAGATGAGGTAAATTAAAAACAAAACTCCTAGGGTCCTACCTCTAAAGCCATAGTATCATCCTCGGGGTGTTCATTACTCCTACAATGTTCCGTGTGGTGAAGTGAAGAAACCACTTCCCAAGAGAATAAGCTTGACTCGATATTCAACATAGCAGCCTTACCAAGTCTTACCCAGGGTTGGATAACGGGTCAAAATAGTTTCGAATTCAAACAAGCACAAGTTAGTAAACAAGTTGGTTGAGTAGTTAAGCACTTTATCAAATCAGTCTAAATATTTGAAACAAATTGGAGATTGTATGCATATATAGCCTGCTTTATCTATTTGACCAAAGTTTAAACTTTTGAGTTTGACCCGCTTGATAGAAATCAACACCCAAATTAACCCATTCTCATAGTAATGGGTCAAAATGGCAAACATTATTTTCAATAGAGTAACACGAAAAGTTTCAACAAAGATGGACCATTAAGAGAGTTGTGTGCAATGACTGGTTTCTGAGAAGTTGAAATCAAATCATAACTTCCCGGAGCTACGAACACGCTTACTTTGTTCCTCTTCGTGATGCAGATTTAACCGTAATGACTCAGTCAGGATAAGTAATCGAGTCAGGACCCCACGACCAACTTACAGCATTTTCGCACTACCCTCTATTGTTTACAGTTTTGGGTAAAAAGATGTGGTGTTTATTCGAATGAGAGTTGGTTTGGCTTGCACATCAATTCCTACTACAAAAGTTAAGTTTTATATTCGTTAATATTTCATGTATACTGATATCTCTAGGGCCTGGATTTCTTGGTGGTATAAACTGGGCTCTTCTGGTGGCATGGGTTTGTCAGTTTTACCCCAATTCCATACCAAGTATGCTAGATATCTTGGTGGTGTATGGACTTCTCGCTAAAAGTTAACATACAACTTCGGGGAATCAATATCCCCCTCCAAAAAAGATAAGCCTATTGAGAAGTCCATATTGTTTCCCACTGAAGTCTACCATGTTTTCGTGAACTCACTAATTGGGTTCTTGGAAGGGTTGATAGAATCGAACTCGCTCTCGAAGATACCAAATGTCATAGTTTGTCACTGCTTTTTGTTTCGAACTTTTATCAGAGACTCGAGCTGTGCAGCATATATTGATGAACATGGTTTATTGGATGATGAAAAATCTTTTAAGATAAAGCAAGCAATTTAGAAGGCCAAGCACTTGCACTCTCTTTATAAAATGGAAATCTTTCCCCTAGCCTTATACGTGATTGGTGCTGTAACTCTATATAATAATTGTGTTTTGTTGCAATATTATAAAAGTTCAAGTCAAGAGTTTAATACTATCTTATCCATACTCCATATAATATACCGACTTTATAAAAAATTTAGTCTTCTCGCAATATATTACGTTTGGGGTTAGTGGACCTATTTGATTATACTATTGGTCACGTTAATTAATCATCATATAAGTGTATATGACTATTAAGCGATGTTTTCAAACTCGGGTCAATCCGTCATATTGACCCGGGTTTCGTATTTTTGAAACCCGGTTAGACCCGTCGGGTTTTGGGTGACCCATCTCAACCCGGTTCTCGAGACTGGCAGAGTTTTTATTTTTTCGAGTTTTTTAAAAGAATATATAAATTTTACGTTTTTGCGATGAAATTTTATTTTTACATAAGTATGTAAGCAATTTATATCTTTAATATACGAAAGTTTTTATGGTTTTTATTATATAATTTTTGTTAATTATTAATTTTTTTTTTGAAAACCGGGTTGACCCGGAGCCGGAGATTCGACCGGGTCGATTTGAAAATCGAGTTTCAAAACATTGCTATTAATCCATCTAATTATTGACTTGATTTCATTTTTTATTTTCTTTCTTAAATCTAAATGTTTTCTACTGGGGCAAGCATGGCCGTTGAGTGATCGATGTGTTTTTGAATGAATTTAGTTTCTTGAATGTTGTTTTGTATTCAACTTAATCCGATAGAAAAAATATATCTCTAAAACATTCGCAATAGTATCACCAATTTGATTAAGTGTTGTTATTCTATCGCAACCCACTTGGATTTTATGTTTTAGTTAAGTGAAATTTACTATGATCTCAATTTTTGATTTTTTTGGAAAAATTGTATCATATGGGAAACAAGTTATATTTATCACGTGTCACATAAAAGAGAAGGCAAAACTGTGTTAAAATGTTACATATGCCTTTTTCACATTAGGTCTCCATCAAGATATGCAAATTATTATATATATTATTTATTTATTACAAGTATGTATTAAAAAACTTATTTTGAAAACAACGTCCATTTTTATTGTATTCAAATTGTTGTGGAGGTGGGAAGCCTTTTATTTTAAAAACGGCTTGGTTGTTAAACTGCTTCAGTTTAAATAAACCAGTGAACAAATCAGTTTGATTTAAACCAGATTGGTAAAAACCGGTTTCGGTTAGATTTTAACCAGTTTTTAACCGAATCAGTTCGGTTTTAAGTGGTTTTTAAATCGGTCCCTCCAATTTATTAAACCGTCTAAAAATCGCCGGATCGGTTTGAAAAACCCTGTTTTTAGAATCGGGTTCGTTTTTTTAAAACCATAAAAAGATTTACATGGGACAAAACACGTTCGTTCGGTGGGCCAATACCTAAAAAGATCAAATATTAATTTCCTTTTAGTTTTCTTTAAAATAAAATGTGCCCCACTGCCAACAGGCATAACTCATACACAAACGTACTTTTAGAAAGATTTATGAAACAAACCCGCCCATCGGGCGGGTTACGCCGCTAGTATATATATATATACATATATATATATATATATATATATATATATATATATATATATATATATATATATATATATATATATATATATATATATATATATATATATATATATATATATATATATATATATATATATATATATATATATATATATATATATATATATATATATATATATATATATATATATATATATATATATATATATATATATATATATATATATATATATATATATATATATATATATCAAATCAAATCAAATAAAAAGAAAAAAACCCTTATATAGGAAGGATGGTGAAACAATACCTTAAATACAAAATTCTATAAAAATGACACATGTAATTCCTTAAAGGGTTTCCATAAAATGCTTCAAAAAGAAAATAGAAATTACAAATAATGTCTTAAATACAAAATTCTATAAAAAGAATGGTAAAACAATGCCTTAAATACAAAATTCTAAAAATGCTTCAAAAAGAAAATAAGAATTACAAATGATGCTTTAAATACAAAATTCTATAAAAAGAATGGTGAAACAATGCCTTAATATAAAATTCTATAAAAGAGAATGGTGAAACAATACCTTAAATACAAAATTCTATAAAAATGGCACATGTAAGGAATTACAAGTGATTCATTAAATACAAGATTCTATAAAAAAGGATGGTGAAACAATGCTTTAAATACAAAATTCTAAAAATACTTCAGAAAGAAAATAGGAATTAAAAATGATGCCTTAAATACAATTATATAGGAAGGATGGTAAAACAATACCTTAAATACAAAATTCTATAAAAATGACACATGTAATTCATTAAAGGGTTTTTATAAAATGCTTCAAAAAAAATAGAAATTACAAATGATGCCTTAAATACAAAATTTTATAAAAAGGATGGTAAAACAATAATATTAATTTCAAAAAATAAATATTGTAAAAAATTTATTCATAACATTAACATATACAAAATTTATTACCTCATAAAATTCAAAAATACATAAAATATTTTATACAATATTATTAAATTCTAAAAATTTAATGTAACAAACTTATTCGTACCATTAACGTATGCAAATTCAATTAACTCATAATATTCTTAAATAAATAAAATATCTTAAATTACGTTATTTTTGTCCATTATATACTACATTATTACAATATTAATGTCATAACTAATACTAAATATACTAAACTTCTAATACAAATACACAATAACTTTAATTTTATTCAAAAAATATATACTTAAAGCTAGCCCGTCCACCGGACGGGTCTAAAGGCTAGTATATATATATATATATATATATATATATATATATATATATATATATATATATATATATATATATATATATATATATATATATATATATATATATATATATATATATATATATATTACTAGCGTCGTAACCCGCCCAATGGGCGGGGTCGCTTCGTAAATCTTTTCTAAGAGTATGTTTGTGTGTTAGTTTTATGTGTTTACAGTTATAGTTTGGTTTTTAGCTTTTTTTATCCCAGGCCACCCGGTGATCGTGTTTTGTTTCTTTTATATACTCAGTGATCGTGTTTTCGTTTTGTTTTTTGTTTATGTGGTTTTTCTCAGTGTTTGTTTTTTTGCTACATTGGGGTCGTTTCGTAAATCTTTTCTAAGAGTACGTTTGTGTGTTAAGTTTTATTTGTTTGCAAGGGACCTGTTTTGTCAAAAGGGAATTAAAAGGAAACTAATCTTTGATATTTTTAGGGCTTAGCCTACCTAACAGACACGATTTGTCCTATGTGAATCTTTGGTTGTACAAATATCGGATTTTTAAAATACTTTTGTTTATCCTTTTTTTCTCTTGTGTACATATAGTTGCGTGTGGGATAAAACTTATTTGATTATAAGATACATTTGTTTAGTTTCTTTTTTTGAAAAATTCTATCTAAACTTACTGGTTTTAAATATTAAGAATCAAGTTAGTTTTTATTTTGAATCTTTTATTCAAGGTAAAGAATTTATTGTTGATATTGAAATTTTAAACAACTAAGGACGAACACAATTTCGTTAGTCAGACACACATATACATTTATGTCTAGAGGTGAGCAAACCGGTTTTTCTTTAAAAAGTGAAACAGTTTATAAACAGGTTCGGTTTGAGTCATGCGGTCAATGAATTGGTTTGACTTAAAATCGAATCGGTTTGAAACCGGTTTTTGTTTAAATTTTACCCAACTTTTAATTAGATCGGATCTGTTTTAATCGGTATTTAAACATATAAGTTTGGGTCTAATCATTGTTAAACCGATCCCGGCTATTTTATTATACGAATTTCATATTTTCTTCGTATCAAATATGTCTTTCTCTTACCAAATCAAATTCAGGACCACCATTTTTCTCATTCTTTTACACCGGTTTTAGTAATTTATTTATTTAGTAGTTTTGAATTTAATGGGTCTTTTCTTGTTTAGCTTTTTATAATCGTTAGTTTTATAGAGTTGATATCAATATGATTTTCTCAGGAAAAAATTAAAAATATCTCACAAACGGTATATCGGCAAGTGACAAAAAATACACACGAATCATATATGATTTTTCTCATAAAAAATATTCGCTAAAAATATATACATGTGTCCCTCGATAGAAGGATGATTTAATTCTCGTTACGATGGTATGTTTCTTTTTGCGTAACGATCAACGGTTTGTGAGATATTTAATTTTTTTAAATAATTTTTTTTCTTAGGTGAAAAAAGTGAGTGGATGTGATTTATTGATTGAATATATGCTAAAAATAGGGTCTGCATATCGAAAATACATTTGATCAAAGGGCACTTTGTGTTAACTTTCGTCAAACTTATATGTTCCTAATTTTCTGTAGATTATTTATACCATTAGGAAACTTTGGAACAACACCAAAGCCATCGTAAAAAAAAAGTTTTTGAAATATTTTTTTTATAAAAATTCGTGACCCGACCAGGTTTATCAAACCGGGTCAACGAAAAAACAGGCGGTTCAATCCGGTTCTCAAACAAATAAAAACACGGTCACATCCGGACCGGTCTCCGAGCCAGCATCACAGTTTAACCGGTTCAACCGGCCGGGTCAAACCGGTTTTTAAAACATTGCCTAAAGGTAGTTAGTTAGCAGCCATTGTGCCAAATGTAGTGCCATATACACAAATGATACGAGATGATTATTTAGACTTGCAATAACCAGATATTTAAAAGAAAAATGTATATATCCAAACATTGTTACTACCCATCAGTAAGCTAAATCGGTAAGTTAAATCATCCACTCACTTTTTTAGCTTAAAGATGGGTAGTAACATTTGTAAGTGAGTGGATGCTTGGATGCATTATCATTGTTACTACCCATCTTTCCACTTTCAGAACCGGTTGTTGACCCCTGAAAGGATTCCATTTCTGTGATCATTTCAAGAACTCTTTGTTCCCCGTTCCATCTAGAATCTTGCCCTGAAACAAAGTAAAAAGTTGTTTTGAAATAATGTACTAACAAATGATGTGTTTAAGTGCAAATCACTAATTCACCCCCAATCAAGTTGGTTTTAAGATCACTTAACAGTAGCGCACTCTTAGAGTCTGTAACGTGAGCACATAAGTTTAAGAGCAAGTCTTTGTAGCTGCGGTTTATGTAGTGACTGTGCAACAAATAAAATCAAACTTTTAATGCATTTTTTATAGGAGAACTATGTTAACTATTAAAAGTTCTTTCAATACATTTTGATAAAAGAACTGTGTTAACTGTTAAATTTATTTGCATATAAGAAATCTGCTCATGGTTTATCTGCAGTACCGTGTTACTTTATAAAATGTTCAACATCAAATTCTTATTATCATGCCTTCCAAGTTCTTAAATAAGCAGAATTACAGAAGTCATTAAAAAAATGCTTGTTAGTATGTTGTTTTGTCAACAGCTCTTTGGGAATATGTAAAGGCGGTGCAAGTAAGTGGGGTCTGGCTGGCTTGCAAGGTGAGCTTCAGCAACTTCAGGATGTAAGGAGGGTCAACCATGAATTGGTGGTCCAGACGGAGGATATCATGTAGAGAGAAGCAGCCGAACGCTGAAGATGCACAATTTAGAACCCAATTTGGGACATGATGGACCAGGCCTCAGTCTGCACTAAATCTAACTGTTTACCTGCACAATTATCAGGTACAACAAAAAGAATAAAAAAGTAACAAAAACAAAAGTTATTCAGTGCTCGATCATTTCTTTGGTTCAAAAGAGATCCTACGTATCTTTACCAACATCAACAAATCTACCAAAAAAATGTGTTTCAGACAACATAAAAAAACCATGAAATGTGAAATTCACTTTTACCATTAACAGGAGAAGCTTTACCATAGAAATAAGTTTCTGATGTGTCAATTGTCGCTGCTAAGCTTCAACTACAGCCATTTCTGATGCAACTTCTTTTCCCGAAACTGACTCGTAATGTTCTAATTATTCAGCTTTCTACCAGGGACACAAAAAAGCACAAATTCACAATAATTCTTCTTGTAGATTATTATTTATGGACATTCTTAGTAGGCAACGAACTAAAACACATGCTCTTTAGAACTTTAGGGAGTTGCCACTTGTGTTTGGGAGCTGATCTGTACTTTAAAGTCAGGAAGTAAGCAACATAATTTCTTACATTATACTGACATGGGAGCTATTTAATATTAGAAAAAACTGAACTCTCTTTTCTCTGCTATAAGGGAACAAAAGTCTGATGCACATAAATATCATGATGATGAAGATAATTGGTCTATGGCTTCATTGAAATAACATACAAAATGAGGGATTTCAAAATATTGTGAAGTTATGTCAACCAAACATGCTTAGGCATTTTAAATTTCAAAAATTTTTAATTATGAAAAATTTAAAATTTTTAGAATTTATAATTTCAGAATTCAAAATCACTAACCAAACGACACCTAAGACTTTATCACAAATTGAGATATTATATGGAACTGCCACGGGCTCTACATAAAATAGTCATCGAGTAACAGTTGTTGCGCGTCATCTTGTTGACGCGGTATATAAGTCCTCGTCTTTTGGGAAACGACCCCAAACCACGGGCTTCTTGATTAAATGTTTCATACTGTGTAAAACCTAGTATATATCGTTCGGTATCATCTTTAAAATACGTTTCGTATTCTTTGACGATGTTGATACTGGTTGAGTAGAAGATAAAAAAGAGTAACGAAATGTGTTTTATAAAATCTGTGATTCTTTGTATCCCAAAGAGAGATCACAAAGATATCACTACATTGATTTACTTTGTTTGACCCCTTGAGCAAAATTTTCTGGCTCCGCCCCTGGCAGCATCCCTACATAATGATAGCGAATGTATCACTCTGAACTTCTCAAATTTTAAGGGGGTGTTTGGCATTAATTTTTGAACATGATAAATGAGACAATCACTGCCGAAGACCTATACAAGTATCTTGTTGGCTACTTGATAATGAACCTTCAATGCTGTAATCAAGCAGAGAACGATTTAATTATGATGCATTCAAGGTTTTCATTACAGTAAGAGTTTTTCAATTGAATTACTTACCTCCAATAGACGGTAAATGAGCCGCATAGTTATCAAAATGGCTCCAGACTCCAGACCTGCTAATAATGTTGAAAACTCAGTCGTACTCCAGACCTGCTGATAAGAAGTGTCCAAGCACCTCGGCTGCAGCCTTCATCAAGTCTTGCAACCCAAATACTACTGAAATAAAAACAGGTATGATAAACTTAGTGTTCCACTTCCTCTATCCCGTGTGTGATTGACGCTGCATCTTCCTCGTGCTCTGCATCATGAGTGTCATCTGTCAACTTGGGAGCCATTTCATATAGCTTATATGCAGACTGCAGTTTCTTGTGCCTATTTAGCCACATCTTTTCCCACCTCTGAAACTCTTGACCATTCCAAGAAATTGACTACCACTTGTACAAAATCCATCCCTGTCAACCAATCTCATTACAGTGAGTGGAGCTGCAGACTGCAATTCTTGTGCCTCTTTGGCCACTTCTTTTCCCACCTTTGAACCTGCTGACCATTCCACGAAATCGAGTACCACTTATACCAAAACATAATTTGCATTCTGTTTATCCAGTGCATACTCCAAGTCTCCTGGAAATGAAATTATAAAGTACTGAATTTATAAAGAGTATTACTTATTTTGATCATGTTTCATAAGAGAAAAAAGAGGCTCATTTGGGTTACCTTGGTTTTTCTTATCATGCATTTTCTTTATCTTCCAAAAGTAATGCACTACTGCACACATAAGAAACGTGGCGGAAAAAATTGATAGGAACATTGTGTGTCCTTCAATTTTGTTGTCCATATATGAGCTTCCAACTCAATTTGGTCCGGAGAAACAATTACGCTCATTAGCGAACTCAGTCCTCCTAGACCCAACAATGCTCAGATCATGCCTTCTGATACATGTTTTTGCAATAGGGTTCAAAAAATATTTCTCGGAATCCTCTCGAATTGATCTCAGTTAAAAGTGGAATGATTTGTTCTTGGTGACAAAAAGTGGATTTGGTTTTCTATCCTACTAAACAGGTAAGTGAATAAAATGATAATGAAGTAAACTTAAAACAAGCAACAAATAAAAGGCAAAACTGGAAAAATACCCTTACAGAAAAATACCCTATGCGGAATGTAACACCATTCGGAAAGTCAACAAGTCTACGCGGAAAAATACCCATATTCGGAAAGATGGCTTATGCGGAAAAACTGCTCTATTCGGAAAATTGGCATCTATGCGGAATATGATCTCTATGCGGAATATCCATGCGGAAAAATAAGCTTATGCGGAAAAACAGGGCTATTCGGAAAGTTGATGCTATTCGGAAAAACAGGGCTATTCGGAATATATGAGATATTCCGAATAAGGGAAAAATAAATTAGGCTATGCGGAAAATCAATGCTGTTCGGAATATTCAAAATATTCCGAGTAAGGGAAATGACAACTTTGGCTATGCGGAAAATTATTCCGAGTAAAGGAAATACAAACAACCCTATTCGGAATATCTAGGATTCCGAATAAGGGAGGTATACAATCGTCTATTCGGAAAGTTGAGGAATGAAAGAACAGTGACAGACGAGTAAAACAGGGGATACGTTTTAAATCCAAAATCAACTCCAATACTTAAAAAGGTTTTACCAAACTAACCAATAATCATTAACATACCATAAGAAACAAATCCCACCAATAAAAACACTAAATCAACAACTTTTTAAGATCAAACTAGAATCAAATAAAAACTTAAGAACTTGCAATAGATGATGATGAAGAACAAGATGAATGAAAAGATGGAATAGATTGATTAATGTAAAAGTAACAAGGTTAATGATTAAGGATTACAAGATTGAAAGAAAAAGATGAAAATCACCAAACTCCCTAATGGAGTTGGTGATGGAACGAACAAAAGCCTGGGAAAGAAAGAAAAATGAACTAACTTCCTAATTGTGTGAAGGGAGTGTCTATTTATACTCCTAGTGGTTGGTTGGTGAGTGGGCTTTCTCCCTTTCTTCTTGTCTTCTCGTCTTTTCAGAAAAGTTGACGTTTTCGATTCTGATTCGGGATTTGTCGTCGATTAAATCCAACTCGTCTTTTAATTTCTTCGTTAAATAGACTTGAGTTTCTTCGACTTAAGAAAATCTTCCGTCTTTAGTCCTTTTCTTCGATAAATCTTCGAATAGGCCTAGTGACTTCAAATCTTTTGCACCTCTTGGACAATAGACTTCGTCTTGAGTCTTTTTCCTTGATAAAACCCGTGTAATCCCATGTTTTCTTTAATATTTATCCGGTTAGCTCTGAAAACACAATAAACACAAAAACCACGCATAATTCCAAACAAATGATATTAAATACGTGTTTTGGTCTCGTTTTAGTCTGAATTAAGTGGTAAAAGGATGGGTGTATACACACCTATCAAATCCCCTACACTTAACCATTGCCATGCCCTCATGCAATGCTTAGTGATAAAGCAATTTTACACTTTTCTCATAATTCATCAACCTTGGCCTTATTCAAACACTACTAAATAAGAATCAAATTACTAAGAGAATTAAAAACTTTAAAATAAACAAAAGGATGGAAATAACTTGTAAAGAAATCAAGGACTTACATTAGGGCTTTGGTGTTACGAAGATTTATCACCCTCAAGTTTCACGTTCCCCAAACTAAGCTTGAAAACGAGATCATTGTTATTATAAGTTAGTAAATCAAACACTTACACACATGGCTTAATTAAATGCTTAAACTCCCTTATTCCTAGGTGTATCTCTTATATTTTATTTTTGTCTTAGAATGATCATGAAGAGGCATTTTTGGACTTATTTCGATAGTTTATTAAGGCTGAAAGCAAAGTAGGACGATTTGATCAATAGTTAGCTAAAGGACAAAATCTCTTAAAACTGCTTCTCGGGATATCAAAAAGTTCATATCTTGGCATAACTTGGTTCACGATTTGAGACCTTTCTCGGGCCGATATTTGGCATGTACTTCATACTTCAATTCTTCGAGAGACGTTCTTGAGATAATGGTCTTCTCATCATAATAGAGTTTCTTCACTTGGAGACTTTTGAGGGGTACTCCAACTTTGTTGACCACGACTTCATGATTATTTCTTCAATCTCTAATTGGGATTTTGAGATACAACGATCCGCCTCCTTTTCGGACTTGGATCTATTTATCCTCATACCTTGTTAGGGTCTTTTCGGATAGACTTCTCCATGATCTTTATGGGAGTTGATTGCTTTTCGTCGTGAGTCTTGATCCTTCATATTGACTTTAGGAATAATGCTTTTCACATCACTTTGGATCTTCAGCAATAAAATTGAATCCTCATGCCTTGTTAGGGCCTTTTCGGACTCGCCAATCTTCGCGCCCCGCTTCATAAGTTATGCCTTGGCTATGAACTCTTATCATTACCGAGCAACTTTTAAACGATCTTGGGCTAGAAGCTAAGTAACTTTTCAAATCGTAAGACCTTACTTATTGCAGATAAATTATTAGCAAGTGATGGGAGAATAGGAAAATAATTACACCAAGTGAGCTTGCGCAAGAATACCGACTTATAATTGACTCTATCATTTCTCGTCCTCCACAATTTAAAATCTCAAGTAATGAGACTCGTGGACACTTAGCCTAATAAACCAATTAAGGTCTATATGGTTAAGGATACTAGCTAGAATAAACTTGGATAAGTCTATTCGGGTTGAGTCAAAATAAACGCAACGGGCCTAATATGTCAAAGATTCCTAAACTAGCTACACCACTTTATTAATATTTTTGACTTTATTGCGGGATATACATATGAAAGCAACGATAAAAATTTAAAAATTACAACAAAATGGCCAAAGTTAATAAAAAATTTGAAAAATGCTGAAAAATAGGATTTTCCGGTTTAAATGAAGGCATTTTCATGGAAAAGTCCACTTAAAACTTCGATAGAAGTCTCCCCTACACTTAAGATAAACATTGTCCTCAATGTTTAAGCATGTGGGAAAAGTCTCCCCTACACTTATGACATTGTGCACGTTGGTTAACTCGAGTTAAGGAAGAGACGACTAAAGTGATCAATTTCAAATGTGAGTATGAAGAAAATTGAATCACGATAGTTGAGAGATAGAACCGGGTTTCGGATAACACGGGAGCACGGTTCTTCAAAGATTTCCAAGATTGTAGTTATCCCTGTAAGCACATCACCACACAAACACAAACGACCAAAATAGGTCCTCCCCTACACTTAGGGGGTTAAAGGGATAGATACTCGGGCTGCCTCCCGAGGAGCGCTTGTTTTTGATAACCGAGTCACGAGCCTGACTCGACCCAAATTCAGTTCATGGGGAACGTGGTGAGGGATGGAATCACCTCCTGAGAGGTGTCCTCACCAAAGTACAACTTCACTCGTTGGCCATTCACCTTAAAATTCGGTCCATTAGGTTGAGCGAGCTCGAGAGTACCATATGGAAAAATTTGGGCAATGGTGAATGGGCCGGACCAACGAGATTTGAGCTTGCCCGAAAAGATTTTCAACCAAGAGTTAAAAAGTAAGACTTTGTCTCCAACATGGAACTCTCGGTTTTTGATCTTGGAGTCGTGAATGAGCTTAGTTCGTTCCTTATAGATTAAAGAATTTTCATAAGCCTCATTCCGGAGTTCATTCAGCTCATTGAGTTGGATCTTGCGTAGGTCACCGGCTTTGTTTATATCAAAATTAGCCCACTTCAAGGCCCAATAAGCCTTGTGCTCCAACTCAATGGGGAGGTGGCACGCTTTCCCGTACACAAGACGATAAGGCGTACAGCCGATCGGGGTCTTGTAAGCAGTACGGAAAGCCCACAAAGCATCATCGAGTTTATCAGCCCATGCGGCACGATGCTCTCCCACGGTCCTTTCAAGAATTCGCTTCAGCCCTCGGTTGGATATTTCAGCCTGGCCATTGGTTTATGGGTGGTAGGCTGTGGAAAGACGATGATTTACACCGTACTTAGCCATGACTCGAGCAAATTGGTCATTGCAAAAAAGAGTCCCACGATCACTAATAATGGCGCGAGGCACACCGAATCTAGCGAATAAAGCTTTCAAAAAGTTACAAACCACCCTTGCGTCATTGGTAGGCAAAGCTTTGGCTTCAACCCACTTGGAAACGTAGTCAACGGCTACAAGGATGTATTTGTTTCCTTTAGAAGAAGGGAATGGCCCCATAAAGTCGATACCCCAAACATCAAAAATTTCACACTCTTGAATAAAATTCTGAGGCATCTCGTCTTTATGCGTGATTTTGCCTTGCTTTTGGCAAACATCACATCGTTTGACCATATCGTGAGCGTCACGGTATATGGAGGGCCAATAAAATCCCGAATCAAATACTTTTTTAGAGGTGTAGTTGGGACCAAAGTGACCACCGGTAGGTCCTTTGTGGCAAGCATCAAGGATGTCCGACGCTGCCGGTCCATCAACACATCGGCGAATTATCAGATCAGCACATTGTTTGAATAGGTAAGGGTCGTCCCAAAAGTAAGTCTTGATGTCGGTAAAGAACTTCTTCTTTTGCTGGGACGTCAACCCTTCCTTGAGAATTCCACCCGCCAAGTAGTTTGCAAAGTCCGCAAACCACGGGGTTTCATTTGGTTTCGAGTTTATAGACATTAAGGTCTCCAAGGGAAAAGAATCATTGATTTCTTTGGTCGGATGATCCCCTTGGTAAGGATCCTCAAGTCTGCTAAGATGGTCCGCGGCTAGGTTTTCAGCTCCTTTTTTATCGCGGATTTCGATTTTAAATTCCTGGAGCAGCAAAACCCAGCGAAGAAGTCTTGGTTTGGAATCTTGCTTTGTCAACAAGTACTTCAGCGCGGAATGATCGGTGTACACAATGGTGGTAGAAAGGACAAGATAGGGGCGGAATTTTTCAAAAGCATAGACAACAGCTAAAAGCTCTTTTTCGGTTGTCGTATAATGCAATTGTGCCCCAGTCATTGTCTTGCTAGCGTAATGGATCGGTTGGAAGTGTTTGTTCACTCTTTGTCCAAGAACCGCTCCAATAGCAAAATCGCTAGCATCGCACATCAACTCAAAGGGCAGCTCCCAATTAGGGGTAACCAAGACGGGTGCCTTAGTTAGCTTATCCATAAGCGAGTTGAAGGCTTCAAGGCACTCTTTGGAAAAGATAAAAGGAGTATCTTTTTCCAAGAGATGGGTCATCGGGCGAGCGATTTGAGAAAAATCTTTGATGAATCGACGATAGAAGCCCGCATGACCCAGAAAACTTCTCACACCCTTCACGGTTGAAGGTGGAGGCAACTTAGCGATAACATCGACTTTAGCACGGTCAACTTCAAGACCGGCTTTCGAGATCTTATGTCCAAGCACGACGCCTTCTTTTACCATAAAATGGCATTTTTCCCAATTCAGAACAAGGCGAGTGTCTTCGCACCTCTTTAGCATACGTTCCAAATTGGCAAGGCAAGAAGAGAAAGAATCCCCGAAGACCGAGAAATCATCCATGAAGACTTCCATGGTTTGTTCAACCATGTCATGGAAGATAGCTAACATACACCTTTGGAAAGTCCCGGGCGCATTACATAAGCCAAAAGGCATTCTTTTGTAAGCGAAAGTGCCATAGGGACAAGTGAATGTAGTCTTCTCTTGATCTTGGGGATCGATGGGTATTTGGAAATAACCCGAGAAACCATCAAGAAAGCAGTAATATTCATTACCGGCTAATCGTTCAAGCATATGGTCCATAAAAGGGAGAGGGAAATGATCCTTTCTCGTGGCATCATTGAGTTTGCGGTAGTCTATATAAACTCTCCACCCAGTAACGAGACGAGTGGGAATCAACTCGTTGTGTTCATTGGGAACAACGGTTATTCCGCCCTTCTTGGGCACACAGTGGATTGCACTAACCCACGGTGAATCCGAAATAGGGTAAATCATACCCGCATCAAGAAGTTTGATAACCTCTGTTTTGATGACTTCATGGATTTTTGGATTCACCCTTCGTTGGCTTTGAATAGTGGGCTTATAGTCGTCCTCCATGAGAATTTTGTGCGTGCAGAAGTGAGGATCAATTCCACGAATATCCGAAATTTTCCAAGCGATAGCTTTCTTATGATCTTTCAACACAGCGACAAGTCGGGCTTTCTCTTCATCCTTCAAATCCTTAGCAATGATGACTGGCGACTTCTTCTCTTCTTCGAGGAAAACATACTCAAGATGGGGTGGCAACTCCTTAAGTTCCAAATCCGGAGGATTGTCGACGGGAGGCGTATTCGAAGTCGGTGTCTCGATAGCAATAACAGTGGGAGATGGAGGAGAAGGATTGTCTTCTCTGAGGAGGTTTGCAATGAAACTAAGATCGTCATCCCAATTGGCAGTAGAATCGTCATTTTCTTGCTTCACATCTTCCAAGGTGGCTTCCAAATCTTTCCAAAGGAAATCACTTTCTCCAAAGAGAGATAGTGATGAGTCGATAGAGGAAACGGTCTCAACATTGGGAAGAGAGGTAGGAATGTTTTTACAAGCATCCTTGAAGTGTTCTTCACAAGCCTCATCAAGAACGTCAATACAATTAACACTCTCGGAAGAAGAAGGCTGTTTAGATAACTTTCCCATGTTGAAGACTACTTTATCGTCACCTACTCTCATGATAAGCTCACCGGCTTCAACATCAATGAGAGTGCGACCGGTCCTCAAGAATGGACGACCAACAATGAGTGGCACACGGGGGTCCATCTCGTAGTCGACGACAACAAAATCAGCAGGGAAGGTGAATTTGTCGACTCCTACAATGACGTCTTCGGCTATCCCCACTGGATAAGCAACCGTACGGTTAGCTAATTCCAAAGTCATTTTAGTGGGGACTAGCTCTGGGAGAGATAATTGCTTCCAAACACTTAGAGGCATGAGATTAATACTGGCACCTAGATCGGCTAGGGCCATGCAATTCTCTACTCCCGGGAAATTGCAAGGGATAAGAAAACGACCCGGATCACCAAGCTTGATTGGCAATTTCCTTAAGAGCACTGCAGAGCAATTCTCATTAAGTTGGGTGTTGGCAATATCGAGGAGCTTTTCCTTGTCGCTCAGAAGATCTTTAAACATTTTGGCATACTTGGGCATGTGAGCGAGAGCCTCAGCGAAGGAGATATTGAAATTCAGTTTTTTGAACATTTTAAGGAAGTTCGAAACTTGAATATCATCCTTGCTGTTTTGCTTCTCTTTCCTCAACCTTGAAGGATAAGGTATATTGGAAGAAGAGGAAGGCTTTGGAGGAATAGGATCACTCACAACCACGGGTGGAGGAGGGGTAGAAAGAAGAGGTGGAGAAATTGGGGAAGGAGAAGGATGAGGAATAGGAGCAGGTGACTCGTTCTCCTTAGTCACAACCACCGGTGGAGGTATAGGAAGCTCGGGTTCCTTGGTACCTTTACCACTTCGAGTGGTGATTGCTTTCATCTCCCCTCTTGGGTTCGCAACGGTGTTACTCAGAAGAGTACCCGAAGAAGAGGGTTGATTACCATTGAAGAAACTAGCCATCATGTTCCTCAGATCATTAGTTTGGGTATCCAACGTATTTCTCATATCAGCTCTCAAATCATTTCCTTGCTTTACCAAATCAGCCTTCAAATTGCGTACTTCCTCTTGGAGATTTCCCACTATCACATCATTGGTTCTCATGTAGGTTGCAACCTCTTGGTGTAATGCAGTGGTGGCTTGGTTGGGAGGAGCATTGTATGCAGGTGGTTGGTAAGCAGGTTGTTGGTAGACTTGATTGTTACGTGGAGGTGGTTGTTGTTGCTTGTGAGGTGGGATGTATGGTTGTCGAGGTTGTTGTTGTTGTTGAGGAGAGCGGTTAAGGTTTTGTTGTTGGTTTGGGTTGGTAGGAGGGAAACCAGGTGGTGAAAGATAGTTGTTGTTGCGGTAGCTAAGCAAGTTACGGTCACCTTGAGGTTTAGCTTGATAAGCAGGTTGTTGGTAGGTACCATATGCCGCATTCACATTCTCAGCAGGGTAATCTTGGGTGGCGGTACAAGTTGTGTAAGAGTGGGGACCACCGCATATCTCACAAGGTTGGCTGACAGCGTTCACTTGTGCATTTTTGGCGTTGTTGCTGTTGTTGTTGCTGACGGTGTGGGTGACAAGCGATTCAAGAAGCGTGGTGATTTTGTCTAATCGCTTGTCGCTGTCATTAGTGCTAGCACTAGCAACATTGGTCCTAACACTCTTGGTTTGAACACGAGATTTGTTCTCAATGATGTCCCAAGCAGCATTGGAAGTCTTAGCCAATAAATTACCCCCCGAGGCACTATTCAGTGAATCTTGGTCATTCATGCTTAAACCATTGTAAAAAGTATTTATTTGATGAACTTTGGTAAAACCATGTTGTGGGCATTTTCTTAAAAGATCTTTAAAGCGATCCCAAGATTCACTGAATGACTCGTCGTACTTTTGTTCAAAGGTAATAATCTCATTCCGCAAAGCGGTAGTACGAGAGGGTGGAAAAAAGTAGTTGATAAACTTTGTTTCCAAATCCGTCCACGAGAGAATACTCTGTGGCGGTTCCTTAGCAAGCCAATGCCAGGCTTGTCCCTCTAAAGAAAAGGGAAAAAGTTGTAACCTTATAACCTCCTGTGGAACCCCATTGAACTTGACCGTGTTGGTGAGTTGTAGAAATCTCTTGATGTGGTCATGTGGATCATCAATGGTTCGTCCCAAGAATGGCTGAGCGGAGACCATCTGGATAAAGCCTGACTTGAGCTCGAAATTGTTGGCGGCAATTGGTGGTATAACAATTGGATCCGTATTGCCATCAACATGAGCTTGCAGCAATTCAATCATTGGGCGATTATCCGGAAGGTGCTCATTGTTGTTATTATTCATGTTGTTGAAAGGCGGGTTGTTGTTGTTATTATTGTTGTTCGGAGGTGGTATGTTATTGTTGTTTTGTACACCAGCCATGTCTAAGTTATCGAGAGGCTCGGGCTCTTGATAAGACGTGGATCGAGTGCGCATACACCTGCAAAAGAACGAACAAAGAAAAACAAAGCAAAAATATTTTTGGTTTTTATGTTTTTTTTTTTACTTTTTAGGATTTTTGAAAATTTTATATTTTTTAGTGTTTTTGAAAATTTTTATGAAAAAGTAACGTTCACGGGGAACGGATCCCAAAATCCAAGTTCTCACAAAAAACTTTTGATCTTAACGAGAAGAGCCGGCAACGGCGCCATTTGATACATGTTTTTGCAATAGGGTTCAAAAAATATTTCTCGGAATCCTCTCGAATTGATCTCAGTTAAAAGTGGAATGATTTGTTCTTGGTGACAAAAAGTGGATTTGGTTTTCTATCCTACTAAACAGGTAAGTGAATAAAATGATAATGAAGTAAACTTAAAACAAGCAACAAATAAAAGGCAAAACTGGAAAAATACCCTTACAGAAAAATACCCTATGCGGAATGTAACACCATTCGGAAAGTCAACAAGTCTACGCGGAAAAATACCCATATTCGGAAAGATGGCTTATGCGGAAAAACTGCTCTATTCGGAAAATTGGCATCTATGCGGAATATGATCTCTATGCGGAATATCCATGCGGAAAAATAAGCTTATGCGGAAAAACAGGGCTATTCGGAAAGTTGATGCTATTCGGAAAAACAGGGCTATTCGGAATATATGAGATATTCCGAATAAGGGAAAAATAAATTAGGCTATGCGGAAAATCAATGCTGTTCGGAATATTCAAAATATTCCGAGTAAGGGAAATGACAACTTTGGCTATGCGGAAAATTATTCCGAGTAAAGGAAATACAAACAACCCTATTCGGAATATCTAGGATTCCGAATAAGGGAGGTATACAATCGTCTATTCGGAAAGTTGAGGAATGAAAGAACAGTGACAGACGAGTAAAACAGGGGATACGTTTTAAATCCAAAATCAACTCCAATACTTAAAAAGGTTTTACCAAACTAACCAATAATCATTAACATACCATAAGAAACAAATCCCACCAATAAAAACACTAAATCAACAACTTTTTAAGATCAAACTAGAATCAAATAAAAACTTAAGAACTTGCAATAGATGATGATGAAGAACAAGATGAATGAAAAGATGGAATAGATTGATTAATGTAAAAGTAACAAGGTTAATGATTAAGGATTACAAGATTGAAAGAAAAAGATGAAAATCACCAAACTCCCTAATGGAGTTGGTGATGGAACGAACAAAAGCCTGGGAAAGAAAGAAAAATGAACTAACTTCCTAATTGTGTGAAGGGAGTGTCTATTTATACTCCTAGTGGTTGGTTGGTGAGTGGGCTTTCTCCCTTTCTTCTTGTCTTCTCGTCTTTTCAGAAAAGTTGACGTTTTCGATTCTGATTCGGGATTTATCGTCGATTGAATCCAACTCGTCTTTTAATTTCTTCGTTAAATAGACTTGAGTTTCTTCGACTTAAGAAAATCTTCCGTCTTTAGTCCTTTTCTTCGATAAATCTTCGAATAGGCCTAGTGACTTCAAATCTTTTGCACCTCTTGGACAATAGACTTCGTCTTGAGTCTTTTTCCTTGATAAAACCCGTGTAATCCCATGTTTTCTTTAATATTTATCCGGTTAGCTCTGAAAACACAATAAACACAAAAACCACGCATAATTCCAAACAAATGATATTAAATACGTGTTTTGGTCTCGTTTTAGTCTGAATTAAGTGGTAAAAGGATGGGTGTATACACACCTATCACCTTCCTAAAAAGCGACACCTGCAGACCTACATTGTTTAATTCTATAAATATTTCCGTTTACAGCTTTTCCTTTTTCGGGTTGCGGAAACTGATGTATTATCCCTCTATATATTAGGATGAAATAGGTCTTGCTATGAGAATTCAAGGAACTTAAGTTGCAACAGAAAGTTGCCTTAAGTACACAATGATTTTGTAATTCAATCAAATTGTTATTTTCTTTCCAAAACAAATAACCTTCAGATTCTACCAAATTGAGAATCAGACCATCTCGAACATGAAAAAAATACCAGTGAACTCGAAGAAAAATAAGACTCGGCGTAAAATAGGTGAAAATGACCAAGTAGTAACTTTTCCTTCATGTTCATTATTGTTGATATAAATTTTTTTGGTTAATTTCATACCTCGTAGCACTTGACCGACCATAAGAACAAAATTTTCATTACCAAGAGTTAAAAAATACTTTAGTTTTCATTACCAAGAACAAAATTTTCATTACCTCGTAGAATTTGACGTTTACATTAATCAAATTCTTATGAAAGACCATTCAGTCCCAAAAGATGGTGTTCTTTTTAAACAGATCTCTTCATTGACCAATTATTCATAAAACAAAACCAAATATTATAAAATGTTTTCTCATGACCAATCCCAAATTAAGAAAATGATTATATAGCAAACAAAGAAAAGGAAAAATAAGCTGGATCATACATATGCAGATCACTATGTGAGATCCACTTTTGGTGCAGTCCGGTCCATGGGATCATCTCACACGCACAAAGGACAAAATTGATTTGAATAAAACCGGAACACAATAGATTGTGTCAGCCAGTAGCTTGATATGCATCACCCTACAGTAAATGTAAAAAAAGCTTAGTAAAATGGGAAAGGCATGTTGCATCATGTCAAGCACATTGTACTGCAGAGATGGGCCAATGTTGAGAGTGTTTGGGTGTGGTTTTTAAACCAATTAAATTTTACACTTTTTTTAGTTTATCATTTAACCATTAATATATGTGAGTACCAGATCTTTGTTTCATTGTTATTTTCTGGTATGTAGCTTATTAACATGATAGTCTTGTCTGTATAGTAAAATCACAGAAAGCCTCATACAACTGCTTTAACATATAAAGTAAACTCACATAAGTGGTAAATGGTTAGTATTACAAATATTTGCCTAGAGTTTTCTCAACCAAAATATGCAATATGTGTATTGAAAATTCGGTACCTTTTTTGCTTCTGCTCTCATGAGTTTTAAATTTATGTGGCATTGTCAAGCTGCTCTTTTTTTGCACCAGATCAAATGCAGACTTTTTGCCAAGTCATGGTACCATCCTTGTGCAACGTCTGGCATTGTCAAGCTGCTGCTCTGTAGCAAAGCTAAGGTTTATCCCAGCAGGCAGCTTATCGGTATCATCAGGCAAGGGTAGTATTTTAAGAGGTGCGCTGTTACACACAGACAAGTGGTTACTACTAATAAGACAACATGAAGAGAATAATGATGTGACATTTGGCAAACTCACTTGATATGATAGTTTCGCCACCATCTTGAGAATTTGGGGCATAAATGACCAAGTCAAAAGTGATGCACCAAGAAGATATGTTGACAAATTCATTAGTGAGGTAAACCTCTTTCAGACAGTTAAATAAGGTAATTCCAAATATATTTACAAAAATAGCAACTTCAGTATTTTAATTAATCTGGTCTACATATCATAAGGTAGTAATATTGTAACATTAACGTTGTGAAACTAACTCACCAGTCATCAAGGAGACTCGGGAATGAAGAATAAGCATCCAAACTGTAGTGTACATGGAATGATTCCTAAAGGAGTATTAACTATTTCCAATCTTGATGCTCTGATTCAGTCCCATCTTCTTGCTCTGATTCCGTCTCTGTGGTTACTTTTTTCTCATTTCTTTGTCCGCCTCCGGTTTTCATCTCCCTGAAGAAATTACCAAATAAATGCATAAGTACTGGCTTTAGTTAAATACGTATTAGCGAGGTGGTTTGACATGCCCATACTGGATTGAGGTTGTTGGCAAAAAAATTCGACTCATACCGAGGACCAAGATCAATAGTATGTTCAAAGGGATTGTTGATCCAATCCACAAAGCATTGAGTCTTTTGCATCAAACCCAGAGAGCTCGCATTATCGACCATGTGTCTTTTTTCCCAGGGAAACCTCAGGCCTCCTTTTTTTCACTATTTCATCAGTAGTAATCAAATTGCTACCAGCAACAGTAGCTTGTGACCAAGGAGGTTGTGATGGTAGTGGTGCAGTTACAGCAATAGCAGGGACCACTATCTTGAGGGTCTTAATCCTCTTAGAAATATTGTTCAGGTTTGGTCCACCAACACACCTAGATCATTCATATCTGACAGGGTCAAGTTTGAAGAATCACGGTGAAGAATCTGTAAGCAGACCATGAAACTATAAGCTAACCAAATGAAAATATATAGAATATGTGATTTTTACCAATGGAATAGGAAGAAAACAGAAAGTTAATTTTAGTCCAATAACTTGAAAGTAAAATTAACACACTGAAATTGTAATAATATCACATCATCGGATTCACACACATGATCTCTTTGGGCACACGTACATATCCCATCGTGGAATTGGATTATGAAGATTTCTACCAGCTAAAAAATAGTGACACGATGATTAGTAGAAGTTATATAAAACATGTGTGTTAATTCACAGAATGTTGGCACTTGGTGATATGCTGAAGAGCAATTTTATCCCTTTCGCTATTTTTAGTTGTAACTTCATCAGCGTCGTCAGTTCTAGTAGTTTGAGAATAAATGCATTTACATAATATGATGTTCACATCGGAATGATACACAAATATTATGTTACTTATGTGGAAGAAGTCACCTCACCAAAAGCAACCACAAGAGTTACTGATATCAAAACAAATGAATGGTCTGGTGTTACAGATTACTATCATCCAATAAAATGAAGGCTTCAACACAAAGCATACAGCCAACCTGCAAATTAATGTAAAAAAACCAATATGCATAAACAATCTAAATGTTAAGGGTTTCATTAAGCTTCAAAAGAAGGAGGCGTACCTTTTTTTACGTTTGTTTTCGTTACAGTTTAGGGTTTTGAAATATATTTTCTTCATTAATAAGTTACGTATAATTAAATTTGGATAAATTGGATAAATATCTCATAGTATATATTTTTAAAATTATTGAGTATATCATGTATATGTAAATGGATGTATCAATGGCTTTGTTTTTAGAATTTATTAATTTTGCTTTCCATAGAAAAACAAAAAAAGATGGTTAGCTTAGTTGGTAAACTTCGATACTTGTTAACCACCAGAACCATGTTCGAGTCTGTCTGTTGACATATTTGAATATTTTTTACAAAATAAGAATTAAAATAACTAAATTTATAAAAACGGGAAAAAACCGAAATCTATATTTAAAAAAAAATAAATCTCCGGATCGGCTCGGCCCAGACTTGAACCGGACCCGTCCAGACCTTCAAAACGCGATTCTCAAAACGCAGTTTTCAAAATTGCGTTTACAAAACGTGATTTTCCAAAAACTGTGATTTCAAATTAGAATTTAGTGAAATTTGTAGATTTTCTAGGAAATTGTGAAATACTATTGGCTAAAAGATGTGACTGGGATATGACTGGGATCAAAACTGTGGTTTCAAATCATAATTATACCTATATATAATATAGAGATATAGGTATAATTATGATTTAAAACCACACTTTTTAATCCAGTCATATCCCAGTCACATCTTTAAACCAATAGTTTCTAAGAAATTCCTAGAAAATCTCAATTTTCCACGTTTCTTGTGATTTGAAATCGCAATTTTCTGAAACTGCGTTTTGGAAACGCTGTTTTGTATCCTTTCTGAAACTGTGTTTTGGAAACGTTGTTTTGTAAATTGAGTTTTCGAAACAACGCAGTTTTGAAACCTGTCTTTTCGAAACGGTGTTTTAAAAATTGCGTTTTCGAAAAGCAGTTTTTGATTAAAAAATATGCCATTTGCAAGAATTGAAGATCGAACCTTTCGTTTAGGGGTAATCAAACTTACCAACTTGCTATGGTAAGGTTTTGTTTAATTGTTACTAACCCATATACTTAAACTCACTATAACTGAATACTTTTATTTTTTGTATTTAATTTTCGAAATATTTCTTTTACTTTTCTGTTTAACTTTCAATGTTTTTTATTTTCTAAATTTCGGATTAAAAACATGTTTATTTCAACTTTTTTTCAATATTTTCCAAAAATCATGAAATTTTTATTTTTATATTTTATATAAAAACTAGAAAACACCATATTACCCTTTTCTATTTCTTTTCCCATAAAAATAAAACATGTTCACATATCTACTTGTAACCCTATTTTACGTTTTTGTCACTTTTAACGGGTTTTTTTTCAATTTTTTACGTTTTGATAGTTTCTCACGTTTTTTGTCAGTTTTCTTTACGTTTCTTAATTTTTCACGTTTTCGACATTTATTTACGTTTTTGTCAGTTTTTTATGTCTTCGTCAGTTATTTTTACGTTTTGGTTAGTTTTCACGTTCTTGTCAGTTGTTTACATTTTTGTCAATAATTTTACCTTTTCGTCAGTATTTTTAAGTTTTTTTCTTCGATTTAGTCCGTTTTCGTCAGTATTTTTACGTTTTCGTCCTAACTTTTAGGTTTTTGTCAGAATTTTTACGTTGTCGTCAAATTTTTTACATTTTCGTCAAAATATATACGTTTTCGTCCGAATTTTCACGTTTTTGTCTGATTTTTACTTTTTCTTCCAATTTTTACGTTTTCGACAATATTTTTACGGTTTATCCGATCTTTTTACGTTTTTGTCTGATTTTTTACGTTATCGTCCGATTTTTTTATGTTTTTGTCCGATTTTTACGTTTTCGTCAGCTTTTTTTACGTTTTCATCCGATTTTTTACGTTTAAGTCAGGTTTTTTACGTTTTCGTCCGATTTTTTACGTTTTCGTCAGCGTTTTTTTAGTTTCTATCCGATTTTTTACGTTTAAGTAAGGTTTTTTTCGTTTTCGTTTGATTTTTTATGTTTTCTTCCGATTCTTTACGTTTTAGTCTAATTTTTTACGTTTTCATCAGCGTTTTTTTACGTTTTTCATCAGTACTTTTTCGTTTTCATTATTAATTTTAAATTTTCATCTGTATTTTTAAGTTTTCAGTAGTATTTTTACGTTTTCTTTCGAAATGTGTAAAACATTTTGAGCAAAACGCAAAAAACGCTGATGAAAACGCAAAACAACGGACGAAAGCATAAAAATACAGACAAAATTATTAAAATACTGACAAAAACGTAGAAATTTGGACGAAAACATAAAATACAAACGAAAACATATAAATACTGAGGAAAACGTAAAAATAGTAACGAAAACGTAAAATCACTGCCGAAATCGTAAAATTACTGATTAAAACAAAAAATTGCTGACGAAAACGTAAAAACGCTGATGAAAATGTAAAAACGGTGATGACACCCTAAAAATCGTACATAAACGTAAAAAAATATAGCGAACGTAAAAAACATGATGAAACCCTAAAAAATCGGACGAAAACGTAATAATACTGATGAAAACATAAAAAGCTGATGAAAACATAAAAAAGCTAATGAAAACGTAAAGAACTTACGAAAACGTGAAAAAAGAAGACGGGAAAAAAGATGAAAATGTAAAAAAAAACTAGCAAAAACGTGAAAAAAGGTTGATCATGAAAAAATAATAGAAAATAGTTTCGTTTAAACATTGTTCATTTAGGAAATGAAAAATACCATCTTTTTTTTTAACGACAATTGTTACAACTCACACTAACTATTTCATAATTTCTATCACACATATCCCCATTGAGACTTGAACCCACAACCTTGAGGTTAGAAGGTCACTCACATACCGCTAGACCAAGAGGCCTTTGGTGAAAAATACCATCTAAACATGTGTTCAAGATTTTCAATTCTATTCTAGAAAAGAAAACTCTTTCTTTCTTTAGAAATTTAGAAGCAAAAAATTATGAAAAGTTTTCCGCAACTAAACAGCCCCTTTATTTTTTGTTTTTAATTTTTGAAATATTTTTATTAGTTTTCTTTCTAAGTTCCAGTTTTTTTATTTTCTAAATTCCGGATTAATATTCGTAGATCAATAATTATCCGAGTGTAAAGGTTTAGATATGTAAAATTGCCATGCAATAATAAAAACCAAACACAAAAACTTACGTCGGATAAAAATATATTTAAAGACCAAAAATAACAATTGCTACTATTAAACTTGCGTCATTTCGGTATAGAGCTGTTTTGTTATGAAATTTGGTATTCTTTTTAAGGTTTACACAAGTGTAAAGGATTTTGTTATCATTAATGCGTGTTTGTGAGGTTTAGGCATGGAATTTTTTTATTAGTTTTCGAAATATATTTTTTAAATTCGGATTGAATTTTAAATCTTCTTAAAATATCTATTTTTAATATATTAAGAATCATATTATAGCAATATATCAGGTTACAATTTCACCATCGGGTCAACTCGATTAAGTCACCAGGTAACGAGATCGATCATTGGGTCAACTCGATCGAGTCACCGGGTCACAGATTCATCGTCAATGGTCCGTTCATATTAAGAAAAAAAAAATCCCGCCTGGTGACCACAAATAAACGTTGCTTAAGCGTAAACTACAACAAAAATATACTAATAGTTAACTTACAAATTCAAGAAACTAAAAACGAAGAACAATAAACCCTCTGAAACAAGAAAAAAGCGACCCCGCCCGTTGGGCGGGTTACGAATATATATATATATATAGAGAGAGAGAGAGAGAGAGTTGGGTTAATGTGGTTGAGTAAGTTAAAATTATTAAAATAAAAAGTGATATGAACCATTAGATGTGATTATAATGAGATGATTAGATTAAATAACCATAATGGTATCTTTATAAATAATACATAGTTCATGACATCTTTGTAACCAATTTTGAACATCATGTCTACAGACTATACAAGCTTATTTACTGTGCTTAATTGTCATCATTAAATGAGTATTTAATTTGCAACAATTATAGGTACATAAATATAGTAGTAATTTAACCACCATCAAGTGGCCTAGTGGTAAGGTCCTTGACTCTCAAAGGAGATGTCAAGGGTTCAAACCTCACTAGGTGTGTACACTTGGGGGTGGCCACGGAGGTTCACCTGCGACGACTCCGGGCTATCCAAAAAGGGTAGTCGCCCTGGGATTAGTCAGCTCGCAATGTCGAGTCGAAAACCTAGGTATACCTAAAAAAATATAGTAGTAATTTTTTCCTATCAATGTTGTAAATGATGTACGAATATATTCGTACTTACAACAAGCAATTATGCCTAATATCAAGCAAAAGTTTACAACCAACTGATACATAATAAAATATTAATTACAACGAAAAATTGTGAATTACAACGACTGATACATAATGAACTACAACAAGCAAATTGTACACTCTAATATATTTATATTTAACTTATATTAAACGTTTTTTGATATGTATCATCAATTTTATACAACCTTGACATAGAATCAACCAGATTCATAATAAATAAACCAAAAAATATTCAATAACCATGATGGATATTCAATAAGTACCATTCCTTAGTTCATAATTAAAAAACCACAAAAAGGGTAAGAGATCACTAAGATGGGTACAACAACATAATAACTGACATTATATCAACAACACAAAATACATAACCAAAACTGATACATGAATATAAATGAACAACAACTCATATACGAGTATTAATGCACGAAGAACAACATAATAACTGGTACACAAAGAACGAAGAGCGAAGATCATCGATACATATGCAGTACTAGCAAAGAATGATAGACGTGCAACAAGGACTCATATGCCGCGAAGAACAACTCGTACACGAAGAGCAACTCGTGCACGAAGAGAAACTCGTACACGAAGAGAAACGATCTGCGTGCAACAGTAGCACCAACTCGAACACGGATAACAATTCATACACGGAGAACAACCCATCTGTAATATATGACAAAAACCAAATATCAACCTTATGACAAAACTCCCATATCATCCGTATGACCAATCTCTTATACTACTGGATCTGTGCGAATTCACAACACAACCACAAATCACCTTGATGTTGTGGGCCTTGCAACCTGGATCTAAACACTATCAACAATGACAACAATCGACAGAAAATGGCATAGCGATTTACCGGAACTCGTACGCCATGATAAAATCGATTCTCCTACGCAATGAACTGGTACACCACAAACTTGAACACCACAAACTCATACACTACAAACTCGTACACCAGATAAGCGATGAACATGACTAGTACACCACCGACTCGTACACTGTCGTGAACTCCAACCTCAAAACACATAACTGGTACATGATCGACTCGTACACCATGAAGACTCGAGCCTCGCCACACATGACTCGTAAACCACCGATTCATACATCACCAACACGTACACCACCAGCTCGTGCACTATGATTAACTCGTACACAAGACTCGTTATAGTCGCCAATGGCGGAATGGTAATCTCGTTAGACACTACTTGTTGCGGACTGATGTGGAGATATTTTGTGATTTAGAAATATGATAATGGCCAATTTCTATCATTATATTATTATTCAACAATGGGTAGTAGGATTGTAGATGGGCTAATAAAGGTTGATGTGCATAAATAAATGTAACGTAGACTTACAAACATGAGAATTGGCAAATTTGATGGAAGAATACTGAATTTGAGATGGTGAAAAAAGTGACGGAAGAATATTACGTACATAACTTGGTTTATAAGAGAAAAAGGTGATGTATTTCCTATATTGCCCTTGTAGTTTTACTGTTCATTAGATTTCAAATTAAACTATCTAATTAATAAATATAACACTTGTCTTAATTTTATTGCTTTTCATTTTAACAATTTTAAGTATCACAACCATTTTAACTAAATTCTATAGAGTTGGGTTATTGTAGTGTAGTAGCTTAAAGTTGTTAAAATGAGAAGTCATATATATATATATATATATATATATATATATATATATATATATATATATATATATATATATATATATATATATATATATATATATATATATATATATATATATATATATATATATATATATATATATATATATATATATATATATATATATACTAGTTGCAAAACCCGCCCGATGGGCGGGTATGACTTATAATTTTCGCTTACATTTTTTGTTTATTCAAATATTTGAGTTATAAAATTGCATATTGTAAAAAGTTTTTTAAGCCTAAAGTTATCAGGACATGCGTTTGATATTCGTTAACTCATGTCTAACCCGCCAATGTCGAAGGAAAAATTGAAGTAACAGTTGATTAAGGACACTTGTGAGTACCCAAGATATAGATTAAGTAGCGGTTAATGAATTAAAAATACCTTCCTTAAATTCAGTTGACCACGTTATGATCAATAGTTCTTACTTAGTTAATCAGTTTAACAAGAGATGACATCTTGACCTTTGTGCTCAGCGAAAGATGATCTAGTAAATCATAAAGAAACGCATAAATATATAACTATAACAAAACAAAACCATACGCCAAAGCTTCAATCAGCAAAACCATACGCTCGGACACCCACATATTCCTGACCTATTCCCGACTCGTGAAAGCATTTATCTTTTCCATATTACTTTGAAGCCAATTTGTACCCGCTGCCACACTCCTTATGAAAGATGAATACTCCACTTCTTGTTGTAGACTGAAAAGTATTTAACACCTCTTAGTTTGGATAGGTTAAAGCAGTACGAAAAAAGAACTTGTAATATCAAAATGTAGCAAGTCTGACCTCATGTGAATGCTTCTGAAAAGCGCTTTCAACTTATAATAGCCAGTATATAAATATGAAAAAAAATGATGTATATCTTTTCCAATTCATACCACTGTGTCTCCATTAGCAAGCATCGTAAATTTAATTACACTATTTCTCGCACATCCGCCTGATGAATAAATAATTAAAAAGGATATACAGATTTAAACCTTGTCTCGTTAGTTGAATGAAATGGATCAAAACCCGTGTCTTTCAAATAGCATACTAATGCCATGTTAATAAAGAGATTACCATAAAAATAATTATATAAAGGGGTCTTTCGCTAAATCTTTATTAGTTAGCGTTTTTGTCACCACTACTAATACTACTATCTCCATCATAAGTTTTGATAGGTATGTAAACACTCATCCTTTTTACCACTTAATTACAATAATAACCGAGCCAAAACGTGTATTTTATGTCTTTTATGTCGGAATTATGCGTGGTTTGTGTTTTTGTTGTGATTTAGGACGAAATTGTGAAAAGTGGAGAAAACACGGGCATTCACGGGCTTTTATCGAAGAAAAAGATGAAAGACGAAGTCAAGAAGTCAAGAGTGCAAAAAGAACGAAAGTCCAAGACCAATTCTGAAGATTTATCGAAGAAAAAGTCAAAAGACGGACGTTTATTAAAAGCCGAAAAACTCAAGTCTAATTTATTGAAGAATTGAAAGACGAGTTCAAAGAAATCCCGAGCCAAAGTCACTAAAGTCCAAGATTAAATAAGATTTAAAGGCTTAAGGACTAATGGTGCAATTAACAAAGAGATTAAGAAGGAAGTACTAAGCATGCAATTAAGGAGAAAGGAAAGAGGGGAGGAAGCTTCCTAAGCATTCCTTAATCCTCCCCTATATATAGATTAGTTCTTAATCATTTTCATTTTATTGGATAATAGTGACAATTAGTTCTTCCACTTTTAATTACCTTTTCATTTAAATACTTGTCAAATTTAAATACTTGTCTTGCACCTTAATTACTATTTAATTTCAAGTAAGTTTTTCTTTTAATTCTTGTCAATCTTTATCTTTATTGTTCATCTCTCATTCTACCTTTCTTAATCTTTGATTTTTATTGTTTATGTTCATGTTCATGTTCTTATGTTCTTATTTTGATCAAAGTGGGTTTTGATTATTTTGATTAGTTTTGTTAGTTTGATTGATTTGGATTGTTTGTTTATGATTAATAGTTGTTCATTTGTTTGTTTGATTTAATCTTGTGGTTGATTTAGCTTTGTTCTGATTAAATTCGTGCATATATTTGTCCCTTGTTCTTCGGTCTGCTGCTTCTGATCTTTTCCATGATATTCTGAATAGAAGGCTTATTCCGAATAGGAAGATATTCTGAATAGGGCAAATGGGGATATATTCCGAATAGCCAGGTATACCGGATAGGGCACATTATTCCGAGTAGGCTACTTATTCCGGATAGAGGGACTATTCCGCATAGACCTAATATTCCGCATAGGGAATTATTCCGAGTAAGGCCAAACATTCCGAACAGCAAAGAACATTCCGAATAGAAACTTATTCCAGATAGGTGACACTATTCCGAATAGGTGTTTATTCCGGATAGGTGACAATATTCCGAATAGGTGTTTATTCCAGATAAGGGTAAATATTCCGAATAGGTGTTTATTCCGGATAAGGGTAAATATTCTGGATAGGTAATTTTCAGTTTCTTTAATTTCAGTTTTTAATTTTTTGCTTTTTAATTTCGAGCTTTATTTTTCCCGCATTTTTCCTTACTTGCACTTTAATTTTATTTGCCTTAGATTTATTTTAGCCTTGCCTTAGTTTAAGCTTTAGTTTTAGTTGCGTTTTAAGTTTGACTTAGTTAGATTTAAGTTTGCGTTATTTACGCTTAGTGCCCTTTAATTTCTGTCACGCTTTAAATACTTGCCATTTACTTTAAACTAGATTTAGATTTACTTTTAAGTCATTTATTTTAATTGTATTTGCACTTTTTAATACTACAACGACACAACTATGTGTTCCGCCAAAGAACAGCAGAGTCACACATAGAACCTAGATCAATTCGATTAGACCAACACAACGAACTTTAATTTTTATACGGGGTGTCAAAAGCCTTGTATCAAATGGCGCCGCTGCCGGCTCTTTTCATAAAGATTAACGGTTTTCTGTGAGAGACGCGTTGCTTTTTGGGATCCGTTCACTTGTGAGCGTTATTTTCTTGCTTAAAAAAATTCAAAAAACCATAAAAATTAAAATTTGATAAAAATCCATAAAAATTAAAAATTTCAAAAATCCGAAAAGATTTTATCTTTATTGTGTATATATACTGTCTTTGTGTTTGGTATTGTTTTCTTTTGCCTTTGTAGGTGTATGCGTACTAGATCTTCTAATTATCAAGAGCCCGAGACTCGAGAAGATTTAAGTATGTCAGGTGTTAACAACAACAATAATCCACCGCACCTCAACAATAACAACAATGTTCTTCCGCAGCCCGATCTTCGGACAATGGAAGAGCTTTGTCAACCTACCATGTTTGGACGAGGAGGACCGATTGCGCCAATGCAAATCACGGCTTCGGAGTTTTCGTTGAAGCACCACATGATTCAGCAAGTGCAAACTAATCCATTCGCCGGAATGCCTGATGATGATGCCAACAAACACCTCGACAAGTTCATTACAATCACCCAAAGCATGAAGTTGTCTGGTGCCACAATGCATGTTCTACGCCTTCAACTCTTTCCACATACTTTATCACATCATGCCGAGAAATGGTTTGATCGTCTCCCGAAGAATTCTATTCACACTTGGGATGACATGACTCAACGCTTTTTGTCGCGCTAAATTCCACCATCCATGGTCACGAGCCTTCGCAATCAAATCAGCGGTTTCATGTAAGAACCCGATGAATCTCTTTTTGATGCTTGGGAAAGATATAATGTCTTGATTGATCGTTTTCCAAACCACAACATGCTCCCTGTAACCTTAATTGATACTTTCTACAACGGTTTGACTTTTCGCGATCGTGATACGATTAATGCAGCCGCCGGTGGCACATTTATGAAAAGGAGACCCGAGGAGTGTAGAGAGTTAATTGAGAACATTACTACTCACCACAAAAACTGGGATTCCTCCGCTTCTTCAAGGAACAACCCTAGAGTCAATGTTTCTTCCACCTCAGCAAACCCTGATATGACCGAACTCACCCACATGATGACTGAAATGAGCAAAAGTATCTTGCTTCTCGCTTCAAATCAACAACAACAAGTTAAAGCGGTTGCACCTTCTTGTGAAACATGTGGCGGTCCTCACTCATACACCGATTGTCCTTCTACACAAGGAAATCTGGAAAATGTGTATGCAGCTTATGGTAATTATTCACCGGAAAATTACCAAACTCGACCACAAGGGGATAGAAATTTGCTGAGTTACCGGTCCAACAACTACCTTTCACCCGGTTTTTCTCCTCAAAACCAAAACCCCGCCAACAATTACAATAGAAGCAACCAAATCCCACCAAGAGCTTCTAATCCTTATCACCCACCCGCTCAACAAACCCCACCCATTAATCCCGATGTTGAAGCCATAATGAGAACCCAAGGTGAGCAAATCAAGAATCTGCAAAGCCAAATTATCAATCTTAAAGGAGATATCATAAAGCAAGGAAATGAGATTAGATCCGAGCTTCGAGATAATATTCAATCCTCCTTCAGCAATCAAATAAATGATTTGAAGAATATGCTTGCTAGTTTCTTGCCCGCCGCTCAACCTTCTTCTTCGAGTTCTCTACCTTCAAACACTGTCACCAATCCGCGAGCAAATGTGAGTGCTATTACTACTCGTAGTGGAATTACCATTGTCGATCCACCAATCCCACCCCCATCATCTACATCTCCTCCACCACCATTTATCCCTACTCTTCCTACACCTAGTATTAGTGCACCATTACCGTCTCCGCCTCGTCATGACGTTGTACCTAGGAAGGACCCTTCAACATCTCAACCTTTACCTACACCTGCACCTTCACCACCTAAACCCAATATCCCTTATCCCTCTCGTTTAGGCAAGACCAAAATGCTAACCAAGGATGAATCTCAAGTGTCGAGCTATGTGAAGATGATCTCTCAAATGAACTTCAACATTAGCTTTCTCGAAGCACTTGTCCACATGCTGAAATTTGTCAAAGCATTCAAGGAATTGCTTAACAAGAAGGAAAAGTTGATTGAGCTCGCCAACACACGCTTAAATGAAAACTGCTCTGCAGTTATTCTTAAAGAACTTCCGGAAAAGCTTGGAGATCCCATTCGTTTTGTGTTGCCTTGCGTTTTCAACAAAACTGAAGAATTTACTGCCCTTACTCATCTCGGGGCCAGTATAAATCTTATGCCTTTAAGTGTTTGGAAAACACTATCATTGCCCGACCTCACTCCAACAAAGATGACTCTCGAACTTGCAAATCGCACTCTCGCTTACCCCGTTGGTATTGCCGAAGACGTGTTCATAAAATTTGGCACATTTACTTTCCCGGTCGACTTTGTCGTTGTTGATTATGAAATGGACCCTCGTATTCCTTTAATACTTGGTCGACCATTCTTGAGAACCGGACGAGCTCTAGTTGATGTTGCCGAAGGTGAGTTAATCTTAAGAGTCGGGAATGATTCACAAATTTTTAAAATGGGAAAGCTTACAAGTAAATGCTTTGGAGGCCGAGAATCAGTGAATATGATTAATGTGCTTGATGATTTTGTTGTCTACAACAATCCTCTATTTGATTCTTCCATTGATAATCCACTTTTTCAAGATGATGTGGATGATTCTCTCTCCAATGTGGAACCTTCTCCCATTTATGATTCTACACCGATCTTCGATTCTTATGATGATGAGTCTAGCTCAGATACGGATGATTTTGATGATCGTACTTCTGAGTATCCCGATCTGCCTACTTACGATGATTTTGATGAGGCCGATACTCTTTCGAGCGATTCTTCACATGATGAAGATCCTCCGCCATCACTCGATCCTACTTTGGACGATTACTCATTTGAGGAAGATTTCTCTGCTTTTCTCAATACTTACTTCCCTCATGAGAGTGATGCTCCTCCTTATGATTTTGAAGATTATCGTCTTGATCCTACTTTGGATTTGAAGAACATTCTTTCAAAGGAGAAGAAACCGGTCGACACCAATATCCGCAGCACATATGATATAACACCTCTTTGTCCCCCTTCTGAGGACGAGGTTGTGCTTCTTCGCGGATCTTCTTCCCATTCTGCTGAGCCTGAGTGCTATTTTCCCTTAAAGGAAAAGTTGTTCGACCCTGATATCGATATCCTGCAGCCATCTCAGTATCCACCTGATGAAATAAAAGGAAATATCTTTGGAACTCATGGAAATCTGCTTGCACCACTTCACCCTTGCTTCCACCATGCTCCATCGCTGCTTAAGGGAACCTTGCCTACTCTTCTTTGGCTTGCCTTGTTCGCCTTAAGCTTGTGCTATTTGATGGACGAAAACTATGTATTTGATCCCGGTGGATATGTTTTCATGCTTCTTCCTATGATGATCAAGGTCGAGTCAGGCTCACGACTCGGTTAACAAAAACCAAGCGCTTCTTGGGAGGCAACCCATGTATCTATCTTTTAGCTTTCTTTATCCTAAGTGCAGGAGACCCGTTGGTTTGCTATTTCCTCTCCTCTCTTCTTATAATCAGGGATTCGAGCGTTCAAAGACTCACTCTTATTGACTTTTGACGAACCGTGATTCCGTGTTCCCTTCTTCCCGGTTCTATCCTAAACTCTTTTCGATTCACTATTTTATATTTTCCAATATTAAAATAGGAATCACTTTAGTTGTTCCTTCCTTAGCGAGATTTAAACAACATGCACAATGTCCTAAGTGTAGGGGAGTTTACTCCCACATGCTTAAACATTGAGGACAATGTTTATCTTAAGTGTCGGGGGGACTTCTATCGAAGTTAAGTGGTCTTTTCCTTGTATTTGTCCTCATTTTAACCGGAAAATCAATTTTTCGACATTTTTTAAAATTTTTGATCTATTTTGGCCTATTAGTTTTTCTCTTTGTATAGTTATTTTTCCTTCTTTGTTAGAATAAATCTTTAATAAAGTGGTTTTATTTTTCAAACGTTGTGAATCTTTTGACTCAACCCGAGTTTACTTATCTAAGTTACTCTAGCTAGTATCCTTAATGTGTTTAAGTCAAGTTTTGCTAGGCTTTTATATAGGGAGCTATAAAACGCGAAAGTCTTAACTCTCACGGGTTAAGAACAAGAACTTTTCGCAAGTTCCTATAATTGATCCTAGAGAGTCGTTTATCAAGGGAACTTTAAAATGAGATTTCTAAACTTGAAAAAGTCTAAGAGTTTGCAAGATCCTATAGGCGACCCAAAAACCCAAAACTTTGATTTAATAGGCTAAGCATCCACGAGTCTCATTCCTTGAGATTTTAAACTGTGGAGAACGAGAGATGATAGAGCCAATTATAAGTTTGGCATTCTTTCGTGAATTTATGTGAGTTAATTATAAGCCTATTCTCCCATCGCCTGCTAATAAATTTATCTGCAATAAATAAGGTTGTACGATTTGAAAAGTTACTTAGCTTCTAGCCCAAGATCGTTTAAAAGTTGCTCGGTATGGATTAGAGTTCATAGCCAAGGCATAACTTATTGAAGCAGGATGCGAAGATTGGCGAGTCCAAAAAGGTCCTAACAAGGCATGAGGGCTATATTTTGTTGCTAAAGATCCCAAGTGATGTGAAGAATCATTTATCGAAAATCAATATGAAGGATCGAGACACACGACGAAAAGCAAAAACTCCCCAAAAGTCATGGAGAAGTGTATCCGAAAAGACCCTAGCAAGGTATGAGGATAAATAGATCCAAGTCAAAAAGGAGGCGGATCGTTGTATATCGAAGTCCAAAATAATGATTGGAGAAAAATGAAGATGTCGTGGTCCAATGAAGAATCTCTCAAAATTTCAAGTGAAGAAATTCCTATATGAAGAGAAGACCATTATTTCATGAACGCCTCTCAAGGTTTGAAGTATGAAGTCGCTGCCAAATATCGGTCCGAGAGAGGTCTCAAATCGCGAAGCGAGTTATGCCAAGATATGAACTTTTTGAGGTCCCGAGAAGCAGTTTTAAAAGATTTTGTCCTTTAGCTAACTATTGATTAAATCGTTCACTTTATTTTTGGCCTAATAAACTATCGAAATAAGTCAACAATGCATCCTCATGATCATTCAAGACAACAATAAAATATAAGAGATACACCTAGGAATAAGGGAGTCTAAGTGAATAATTGGCACACATGAGTTCGTGTTAGTTTGCTAACTTATAATAACAATGATCTTGTTTTTAAGCTTGGTTTGGAGAAAGCGAAAACTTGAGGATGATGATTATTCATGACATTTCCAAAACCCAAGGTATGTTTTTGATTTCTTTACTTTGAATGTTTGTAATTTTCTATCTCTTTAATAAAGGCCAACGTGGATTGATTATGATGAAAAATGTAAACGTGCTTGTGACTAATGCATTGCATGAGGACATTGCAATGGTCAAGTGTAGGGGATTTGATAGGTGTGTAAACACCCATCCTTTTTACCACTTAATTACAATAATAACCGAGCCAAAACGTGTATTTTATGTCTTTTATGTCGGAATTATGCGTGGTTTGTGTTTTTGTTGTGATTTAGGACGAAATTGTGAAAAGTGGAGAAAACACGGGCATTCACGGGCTTTTATTGAAGAAAAAGATGAAAGACGAAGTCAAGAAGTCAAGAGTGCAAAAAGAACGGAAGTCCAAGACCAATTCTGAAGATTTATCGAAGAAAAAGTCAAAAGACGGACGTTTATTAAAAGCCGAAAAACTCAAGTCTAATTTATTGAAGAATTGAAAGACGAGTTCAAAGAAATCCCGAGCCAAAGTCACTAAAGTCCAAGATTAAAGAAGATTTAAAGGCTTAAGGACTAATGGTGCAATTAACAAAGAGATTAAGAAGGAAGGACTAAGCATGCAATTAAGGAGAAAGGAAAGAGGGGAGGAAGCTTCCTAAGCATTCCTTAATCCTCCCCTATATATAGATTAGTTCTTAATCATTTTCATTTTGTTGGCTAATAGTGACAATTAGTTCTTCCACTTTTAATTACCTTGTCATTTAAATACTTGTCAAATTTAAATACTTGTCTTGCACCTTAATTACCATTTAATTTCAAGTAAGTTTTTCTTTTAATTCTTGTCAATCTTTATCTTTATTGTTCATCTCTCATTCTACCTTTCTTAATCTTTGATTTTTATTGTTTATGTTCATGTTCATGTTCTTACGTTCTTATTTTGATCAAAGTGGGTTTTGATTATTTTGATTAGTTTTGTTAGTTTGATTGATTTGGATTGTTTGTTTATGATTAATAGTTGTTTATTTGTTTGTTTGATTTAATCTTGTGGTTGATTTAGCTTTGTTCTGATTAAATTCGTGCATATATTTGTCCCTTGTTCTTCGGTCCGCTGCTTCTGATCTTTTCCAGGATATTCCGAATACAAGGCTTATTCCGAGTAGGAAGATATTTCGAATAGGGCAAATAGGGATATATTCCGAATAGCCAGGTATTCCGGATAGGGCACATTATTCCGAGTAGGCTACTTATTCCGGATAGAGGGACTATTCCGCATAGACCTAATATTACGCATAGGGCTATATTCCGAATAGGGGTGTTATTTCGCGTAGACCCAATATTCCGCATAGGGAATTATTCCGAGTAAGGCCAAACATTCCGAACAGCAAAGAACATTCTGAATAGAAACTTATTCCGGATAGGTGACAATATTCCGAATAGGTGTTTATTCCGGATAGGTGACAATATTCCGAATAGGTGTTTATTTCGGATAAGGGTAAATATTCCGAATAGGTGTTTATTCCGGATAAGGGTAAATATTCCGGATAGGTAATTTTCAGTTTCTTTAATTTCAGTTTTTAATTTTTTGCTTTTTAATTTTGAGCTTTATTTTTCCCGCCTTTTTCCTTACTCGCACTTTAAGTTTATTTGCCTTAGATTTATTTTAGCCTTGCCTTAGTTTAAGCTTTAGTTTTAGTTGCGTTTTAAGTTTGCCTTAGTTAGATTTAAGTTTGCGTTATTTACGTTTAGTGCCCTTTAATTTCTGTCACGCTTTAAATACTTGCCATTTACTTTAAATTAGATTTAGATTTACTTTTATGTCATTTATTTTAATTGTATTTGCACTTTTTAATACTACAACGACACAACTATTTGTTCCACCAAAGAACAGCAGAGTCACACATAGAACCTAGATCAATTCGATTAGACCAACACAACGAACTTTAATTTTTATACGGGGTGTCAAAAGCCTTGTATCAAGTTTCAAATAGCATAGAAGTGTTACGGAGTAACAAATATGGTTCTGTACTTATGCTATGTACCTAAATATATACTACTATATCATATATGTTTGAAAGGTTTGGTTTATATATCACATTTTTTTCACAAATAGTACGTGGATTAAGATAACAGATGGTTTAACTGGTGCAGCGTTAACTTTTTGAAACAAACATCCAGGTTCGAATCCGGACCTGGGCATGTTTTGAACCAAACGTGATATGACCCGCTACCCATCCGCATAGCCAGCCTATTTTGCCACATTTACATGCAAATTTTACTCTAAATATCACTTTCAAATGCTAATGAATAAGAATTTACCTCCTGAAGAAATCTGAGTATTTTTTTGCATCGAGCGTGGTGGAAGTAAATCACCTAAAATCTAATCGTTTGAATAACGTGTGCCTCCCACTGGTTGCACGAACTAAGAACAACAACTCCTTCAGTAAAAAACAAATCCATCAAAAGAAATTAATAACAATAATTAAGTACAAAAAGTATACAACATGCAGCAAGCCTGCACGATTATTTGCTCATTCTTATGCTTCCCTGTTCACAATTTCAAATTACCTTCGGCATAAAACAAAAAATCGCATTATAGTAAATACCCAATGAGTACTGTACCATCTAAATTCCAATATACATGCTGCAAGATTTCAATACGAATATGATGTAGTTTCAACGGTGCAGGCACATCGCTCATTCAACATAAAAAATGGACAAAGGACATCTATCAAATCTAATGCAGTATTTCGCCTATTCAGCCATTAAACATAATGACAAGTTTAACTACAACTAAGTTTACTTGATCCATTAATAAATCTAACCAAAACAAACCTCAAGTTATCAGAATAACCTTCCAAATGAACTGCAACAAACACAGATAGCAACCATAAAGACTATAAATTTTAGATAAATACGGAGTACTAAAGTAAGAATAGTGACACAAGTTTAAAACTTAAACTGTTAACTGGACTATATATTGCACAATAAAAAATACACGAAATACCATTTCACATGGAGGAAGGGAGCTGTAGAATTAAAACCTGTAGTTAGATAAACCTGTCATTGCTCTCGAGTTGTTTACAGCCATCGCTATTGAGTGCCTCAAATTTTAAGTAGGTGGTGGAACACATTATCTGCTTTTGATAGCACTTGGTGACTCAAAACACTCGTATGCCATATGTGCTTTATTTGGTGTCTACATCTACACTTGAACGATCAAATCAGATTCACATTCAAATGTCACTAATTGGTTATCTATTATCTAGATTCTATGTTGATTAATTATTACCTAAAACATTAAGACTTTACTAATAAAGAGTCGACATCTCACAGTATTTTTTTCATGTATTGCTTTACGTGGTCAATCGTTACAGACTTTGTGTGCCAACGTAGATAACTTTATCAAAAGCATATTTCAGCTCAAAGTCAGACTTGCAAGGGTCATCTTCATCAAGAGAACGATAACACTGCATAGTTAGGAAACCAAACTTCAGCTAGCAGTTTTGGTTAATAGAGATTCTCAGGAAACTTTGCTTCAGATGTTTACTAAATCTTTCGGTGATATGTTTGTACAATTTCACATAATATTACGAAGATTAGTGGACTGGAGCCAGAAGCTGATGCTAATTCTATACTTCAGTTTTATGTTTTGATAAAGAACTTCCTTGAGAATAAATATTACCTTTTTACCGAATTTCACACATTGGACCAGCGGATGCAAGATCATCTAGTACAGAGCCACTACGCTTACCAGCCTGAATCAAAACTTATAAATTATCAAGAATCGACATATTACAAAAAAATATGTAACTAAAGTAAATAAGGGCAGAGTTCACACCAATTAAATTAGATATTTACGAACTTTAAAATTGTAAATATGAAGATGGTGTTTGTAATCTAGATGGAACCACAGTTTATCATAAAGCTGGTGTTTGTTATTTATAAGATGGTTGTCTAAGCAATCTGGTAGTAAAAACTTACAGAAAAAAAGTGTTGCGTTTGAGGGGCTTTAGTGGTTAACAGGAGAGACACAGTCATCCCAAAAGGCGTGCTTAAACAATAAAGTAATTAGTCCCAAGCAACCTTTTATTACTTCTATCACTGACATTATCTATATAAGCATAAAGATCGAGCACAAAAGATAGTTGCTTGACAAAAGTGTTGGACCGATACTGATAACAAGACTAAATGTCAGCACATTTAAGTAGCAACAGCTAAAAGCCTGGAAATAAATACCAAAGCCTTACTTCTTAAGTAGTAAACGTTTTTTAAAAGGAATATTATATATTTTTAGGAGATCATGAGGACACCATACCTGTTATTGACGGTATGCAATTAGAATTAGAAGAACTCACTCAAATTTGCTCCTCTGATTTTGTTTGGGAGTATTCTGAAAAGGTACCTATAAAACTGCAAATGAGTCCAGAGCAATTCTCAAAATTACATCTGATTTCCGTCACATGGGCTTCCACTACGGAATCGTCCAGTGGCTTTTTCAGTCGTAAAATCAATGCCGTTTGTGAGGGAAACTGGCCTTACCGAGCATCCAAATGATACTGGAGAAACAATTTACTGAATTCTTTGCGTACGCCTTCTAGTTGTTTGCCCAGCTTGTAGATTTTTACTGTTCCAAAAAGTAATCACTCACAAATACAAATACCTAAAAAACATCTAAATATTAACACACTTCTAACATCATAAAGAACATGACCATTAAAAACCGAAAGAGTAAGAAGAAAGACAAATAAACTATACATTGTGAAACCTTATTCTTACCGGTTCCTCTTTCACCTACAATTAGAACTCCCTCTAAAGTTGTTGCATAAATCGCCATCTGCTTCACCTTTTTTCTGTGCCATTGACCCACATTGTAATAGTATTCTGTACGAAAAATAGTCAGATTTTAAAAAAGTTAGAACTGAGATAATTACTTAAACCCAATACATAAGTGATATATATGTCTTATCATTGCTGATTTATTCAGCCTATGACTGGATTATACCATTTAAAATATATTACATTTCAAAGATTTCATATTTTAAAGAAGTTAGAACTGAGATAATTACTTACGACCCAATACGTAAGTGATATATATGTCTTATCATTGCTGATTTATTCAACCTATGACTGGATTATATCATTTAAAATATTGCAGTTCAAAGGTTTCATAGGATGGGTTAGTCATTCTTTGTGGTCAGTTACTTTATCATTAATCAAGAAAATGAAGTAGTAATACCAAATGGTTATTAAAGTATCAGGCATCGATCACTACTATACAAATTCTAAATCAGTGGGCTTGAGCGCATGGTTGTTCTGCACGACAGATTGCATACTGGCTTCATCCAGAAGATGATTTAACCTTCTAGCAGAAGGTGATTCTTCTAGAGCCCGAAAATAAGCATATGGACCCTAACCTGAAATGCCAAGAAGTAATGTTACTAAAAATAATCATACGGGTTCCAGTAGATAGGAAAAAACTTGACAAAACATATACCAGCAACCAACTTGTTTATATCATACAAAAGCCGCAATAGTATCGATATCCTAAACTCGGGTTTACCTCTTCTCACAAACAAAAAACCCTAGGAATTACATATACCTGACGTATTGCAACTTAATGTTTTATTTTGTGCTTCCACGTCAAAAGAGTTTGCGTGAAGTAATGCCTTATTTTGGGCAAACAATAAATTAGAACAGAGTTTATAGAGTTTACTGTTGAGCATTGGTACGAAGCCTCCTTCAATACATTCCACACGAATATGTGATTCATTTTTAGTGGCAAATACCTACATAAATTCAGGAATGATCTAATCAATGAAATGGTTAAGTCACTTGAATCGATGGTTTAACATTTTCATTTCTTAAGCTGGATCAACAAAAGATATTATATGGTGGTAAACATCATCCAAATCTTTAAAATCAGCTAAAATACATCTAAATGAAAAAATTATAGCTATAGCTATATTTTTCACAATATCCGTACAACTAAGTATTGTAGAATATGTTGCAAAAATGGATAGACTCTTACGTAAAACTGGAAAAAACGAACACCATGACCGGCTAAAGCAACCTCGCATGTGCCAAAAAGGGTCAGAAACTCTGAACCATGATTGTTTAAGTTGTTGTTGATGCATACTCCCCTGCGCCAAATTAAACTTGTCTATATGGGGGTGTTTGAGTGTAGGTTTAAACAAATTTAGGGAAAATCATACTCAAGATAGTCTGAGCACCTGATCAGAAGATTATGAAGCCGCTCTTGTAGAAACGCTGAAGTCGACATTCAACAGCGCTGTCGCTGACTCATCCATTAAGTGTCAATCAAACAAAACAATATCCGCCAATATTTTCTACTGATGCATGTGCTAAAGTTATACTGCTCCTTTCAGTGCATGCTTTTGTAATATACTTTTGAATGCGACTCATTGATGATTCTGGTGCTATTGACTTCGACAACGTCATCTTTACCAAATAAATGTGTCAAGGAAAACTTTAGAAGTCCAATCTTTCTTAACGGAAAAAATGATTTGCTTGCTAAACATGTACATCCGCAACTTACCTGCGGCACCGAAAACCAATGATAAATAAAGTTTGTGTATATAGTCAGTCCTGAACTTTCATATATATTTTTATTAACCTTGTCTGAACTAATTATCATCATCTAAATTATCCAAAACGACAAAGGCAAGGCAAAGTCTTGTAGAAAAGATTAAAGGAAATACATACCTTGAAATCTTGCAACTTTTCACTGTTATAGAAAAGCTTGAACGTGGGATAGTATCTAATCTTAACTTTAAAGCAAAGAGGCTTATTAGTACCGCAATTCAATTCACCAACCTCTATCTCATCCTCCCCTTCCATTTTCTTTTCAAAATCATCAACATGTCGCTAGGGAAATCATCCAAATTTCGATGGGGAATGGATCGACTGATGTAGTGCACATCAATCCCATATTCTTACTGTAATTTCAACACAATCTAACGTCTCAGACTCATCACCAAAAATGGTCAAATACAACACATGAACAGATAGAAAATAATCGCTCACCATAGCCTTTATTCTTTACGGGATTTTAGACAAGTCTTGTAAGTTGTGATCCAGCTGAAAAAAAAAGACAAAAGCAACTCGATATAAACTTTGGCTTTACCTCGGCTAAAGTAGGTTAAAAATGAACAAAAAAAAGGACTTGGTCTCGGCTAAAGCAGCCCCTTTTCCATTGTACATTAAATAATCAAGCAATGGGAAAAAATATATCAAAAATTAATACAGTTTTTTCGTCAATCTTTATTTAATATGCTACTAAATTATGCGCATGCTATAAAGTTTTACCCATTTGACTGCAACACCTCTCCAATTTGAATGGAGATGCATCTTTGACCTGACAGAAATCAAAGTTTATTCCAAGCTGCTGCAATTGTTACAAAAAAAAGTAAGTAACATCTAGAAAAAAATAGAACAACCATAACAAACTATTCAAAACGCAAACTGAATCATATCGAGCCACGATAGATATTTTTATATTAGTCATATATCAAAATTAAGGGACAAACTAATTTGATTCATTCGGAACAAATTAAATCAATAATAATCTTATGATAATTGCATAGATAATATACCTTTGATGATAATTCCGAAGTAGCTAGGGTTTTGAGGTGGATGTTGATTGTTTTAGGGTTTTTGTTAGGGAGATATTGTGATTTTGATCCGTGTAGGTATGTTCTTAATTGTTTAAAATCGTTTCATTATGTTAATAATTAAACCGTGATTTAAGTTGCCTTGGATAATTGAAGAATAACACTTTTGTGTTTGCAGTGTATGAAACAAAAATTGGCTTGGTTGAGTGATTGGGGCGTTGGTTCTTGTTCAACATATTCGTGTTCGAATCTGTATAGCGACAAAATTTTTTAACATTGAATGTCGCCTGTTCACTGTTGACTTTGACTTGAAAAAATGATGACATGACATTATAGGATGCTTATGTGGCATATCCCTCCTCTTATATATAATGTAAAAAGATATATATGTATGTATGTATATATATATATATATATATATATATATATATATATATATATATATATATATATATATATATATATATATATATATATATATATATATATATATATATATATATATATATATATATATATGGGGAGAGTTAAAATAAAAAGACTTTTTTTGGTGAGAAGAATAAGAAGGATTTTTAGCCAATCATTTAACTAACTAACTAACTAACTAACTAACCACCAAAACACGATTTTAAAAAAGTCTTCAAAAAATTCTGAAAAAATTCCAAATGGTCGGATTTGTTGGTGCCTAAAAAATTTGTGAATAAACGTTTTTTAATTTTGAGTTTTTTACGTTTTTCTGATGCACAAAAAACAAAATTTGATGCACAAACACGTGAATTTTGGTGTACAAAATTTTTTCATTCAAAAAATTTTCAATTTATTATAGTTTGATGCGGAATCATATTTTAAAGCAAAAAGTCAAAAGAAGTTGGGCATAAAAATGAATTCTTGATGCATAAAAAACCTAAAACACGTAAAAGAAAACGTTTTTGTGCATCAAAATTCCGTTTTTTTTGCATTAAAAAAGCGTAAAAAACTTCAAATTAAAAAAACTTTTTTCACAAAAGTTTTTTGCACCAACATACCCGATCTACTGAAATTTTTTCATAATTTTTGAAGAACTTTAAAAAAACACGTTTAGATGGTTAGTTAGTTAGTTAGTTAGTTAGTTTGTTAGGATTTTGATTTAATCTCATCCATTGATTTTAAATCAATGGTTGAAAATCCTTCTTATCCTTCTCACAAAAAAAAGTCTTTTTATTTGATCTCTCCCCATATATATATATATATATATATATATATATATATATATATATATATATATATATATATATATATATATATATATATATATATATATATATATATATATATATATATATATATATATATATATATTTTGTAATAATAATGGTAAGGTGATGACGTGGATATGATATAGCATACCCCTCCTCTTATATATAATGTAGATATATATATATATATATATATATATATATATATATATATATATATATATATATATATATATATATATATATATATATATATATATATCTATACTATATATAAGAGGAGGGGTATGCTACATCATATCCACGTCATCACCTTACCATTATTATTACAATTTTTTTATTTTCGATTTTTATTATTTAATTATTTTCTGTTTTTAAATTAATTATATTATTTATTTTTAATTTCGTTATCAAAATTCCTGATTTAATAAAACCAATGCTTTTGAAAAAAAATAAGATTCAAACTCGGGTCTCATAGTCCACGCACAAACAACTCAACCAGTAAAGCTAGCTGTATGTTCTGGTGATATTAGTCTGAAACCATATTATGTACTCAATCAGGATGACATGCACAAAACCTTCAATTATGAATAACAATTTATGCAACCTATGCTTAATCCATTAGAAAAACCTAAATAATATTCATTCCCTAACAAAAAACCTATCGACACAAATTCTTTAATCACGATCGGGTGATGATTCATTCCCTAACAAAAAACCTGTCGACACAACCTTCTTTAATCACGATCGGGTGATGTTCTTTAATTTGTTTCTTTCCAAAATCCTAATAATCATCGGTGTAATATGGCCAAGGTATGTATTCGATTTTGCTAAAAGAAAGACTGCTTGGTCTCATTAGAGACATTATACAAGTGAAAATCTGGACCGGATGAGTGTAGGTCATTCTTTTTGAATTGAAAATTTTTCCAAGGTCCACTCTTCCTGTGGATTCTGCCTTTTCCTTAGGATGACAAGTTGACCGGTGCCATTGGGGTCTCCTATTAATGATTACACTTTATTAACGATTGTTTTATTTATTTTTTTTCTTTTGGCAGTTAAGAGTGGTTGTAATGATCATTATCAGTTGCAATAAACAGGCTGTTAAGATATATGAATATATGAGAAAGGGAAGCCTCTCAACTAAAATCCCGTCTAACTTACAGCAGTACACATTGAGGTCGTGTTGTACTGAAGCATGTAGGTGTCTCATTGAGGTTGGTCTGCGAGCCATGGCTGCTTGCTGCAAACTCACATACAGGAGACTACACATGGCAGCTACTAAATTAGAAATTGATATCTGGTATTCATTCTCAGATAAAAATTTTTTTAGCTTGTTCTTATACGACCCAGTTCAGAAAAAAATCTTAGTCTCTTTTTGAGTTATCTAATACACTTTTTTTTTAACGGCAATCTAATACACTTTAGTGTGCTTGATGTGTCTTGGTATTGTTACTGCATGTTTGAGAAGCTTTGGGATGAGTGAACTGTTATCTGCCCTAACATTTTGAGTTTTGACATAGTTGACACGATTGTTTAGGAGATTATATTTTATAGATGATTTTGTTTGTGTATGATGATTTCTATATTGGTTCAGTGTTAAGATAAGTTTTATGATTTGCTGATTCGTTGTATTTGTATTTGTTCAGTGTTGAGTAAGTAACTATGAATTTCATTTAGGTTTGATCAATTTCTTATAATTTTTTTCACTATTGTGTTCTTAACCTAGAGGTAACAGTAACATTCTGATTTTTTTTATTTTTTTTTGTTTTAGCAGACTATTGTGTTCTTAACTCTGAGGTAACGATAATTTTCTGACTATGAAGCCTTTAGAAGGTTTTTAGGATGCGTCACCGAACAACATTTTGATTCAAAGATCTCTGTTGCATTCTCAAATATGCATTCGGAGCTTGGATCCACCTATTTAAATAACTATGGAATGGTGAACTCTGGGAATGAACATACTGGAATGAACATAATGGAATGTAGAACCAGTGCGGGACGTATACAGACTTCTTGGAAACTTTCATTATGGAATCGGATAAGTTTTCAATTGATGATTTGGCTTTTGCTAGCCAAATTTCAAATATTAGGACAGTGCGACATCTGTTGTAAGTGTAGTTGGTGTAGATCTAAATAGAAAGATGGAGAAGTATGCTCAAGCTGTAGCATTATCTGTTGTATATCTGTGTTAACATATGAAAGGTAAACGAAAATGTGATAAGGTTAATGATGAATCCCTAATTTATGAAAATATATTGGGGGACGATGTTTGGCACATCTAAAAGGCAAAAGAATGCACATCGTGTTTTGCAAAATCGTGTTGGCTCTTTTGGTTATGATTTGGGAAGTCGGAGATGTAGTCTTGAATCTGTTGACTAAACGGTTGGTGGATCTGCGAATGATGTAATCTTTGATGGTTTGAATCGTATTCAAGAAGGCATTATGTTAAATTTTTAATCCCTCGCTGTACGATGGCCGTTTTCTGATCGAAATTCAGAAAAGCTTAACATGTTTGGTAACGAGTGTTCTTTTGGTTCAAGAGATTCAACACCACCTTTGTTTCACGATCCATACGATTGTCTGTTTCGCCAGTCAGGAAGCATCCAAGTCAAGGTATGCTAAATGGTGGCTACTTTTTCTAGATGTCATGTTGTTTGTATCATTCTGAATTTTGAATTTATCTTTTTTTTGTTACAGGTGGGTATTCTGTTGTGAACGACGACAAGGAAAGAGAGCTACCTGATTTTGGTTGCGCATATCATGGCGCTGTCGGGCCTGCAGATGTTTGTTTTGTGTCCTGTTATGTTGTTCATGATGTGTTCTCTTTTGTACCGGATCATGGTCGAGAATCGAGCGTGTTCGATTTCGAAAAGTCCATTGTTTGGTTTCCTCCAACAAGTGAAAATTTAAAAAGAGAGTGTCCCTCTAATGAACTATCTCACGACGCTTCGCATATAATATCTAGGCCTCTCCGAAGGATGGATGCTACGATCTTACTCATCAACCTGGATGTTATGGCAATGAGGGTAATAAAATTAATGTGTTTTTTATGTTGTGAAGTTTTTTTTTTCTTTAGTATTTTCCCTTTTGTAGATTAGAAAATTTGATATCATTTAATAATTATTATGGAATTTTTATATGAGCAGTACATATTGGTCCAAATATAGTTTGTCATAAAAGAAAAAGGTCTCATCACCAGGGCCGATATAGGAGAGGGCATATGACAGACACAAATTTCCAGGTCATCCAGATGAGGATGTAGAAACACAGTGTGGTCATTTTGAAGGTGAGCATTTATCTTAAAAGACTATTGTTGCACACATGTTTGATCATGTTCTATTATCATATATGAAATTTTCTGTTCTGAAATATATATGATTAGACATAGGTGATTGTCAATGTGCCTGTAACCGTTGCAAAGCCAAATTTTCGTACGGGAGCGACTGAAGAGATATTCCGATGATCGTCAATTTCGTTACCACAAATGTTGTTATAAGAAAGAAGTCCCCCATTGTGTAATAAATAGTTATTTCAGAAGTCGGGGTTTCTTGGAGAATAACAACCATGAAGACGATGAGTATGATGCTTGTGATGTTAGGTTGGTAAGCACGTATTATTTTGAGCCTATCAATAAAACAGAGTAAAAAAAACAAAATTTATAAGCAATCTCAATTTATTGTTCAAGGCTATCAATATAAGATGTTTGACATTAGAGATGACAAGCTCTACTTGCTGCTAGCGGGTGAGATTGCTAACTAATTACCAAGCTACTTTAGTTTTGTCAATAGCTTGCATAGGATTGTTGCTTTACTTGTAGAAAAATGGTATATATATTTCATTTAAAAATTTAGGAATCAGTATTGACAGAGCTTAAGTCTGTAAATGACGGTATGATTAGTCACAAAAACGAGAAGGGCACTGATATCTAGGTTTCTGAAAGCTTCACTATTGAATATGGAATGCTACTTTTGCAGCTTAAAGAGGCCAGCGACCAGATATAGTATAACTTATATTAAATACTGCATACAAATTTGATATCTTTTTTCTGTATTTTTACCAATTTTCTTTTGTTGCTAAAAGGCTATTTCAGGTTACTGTAGCTCTTCTTATTTTGATGCAACGTAACACTCACCCAAGTAACCCTTTGCCTTCATACCCAAAGCTCCAATACAGTTCGAGTGAGTTTATCAAATAATTTTCTTTGAGATTTGATGAGTTTTGGATTATTTTAGTTAATTTTTAAATATACTTGTATGCATTGTCTAACATTGAGGAGATGATTATTTTATCACTTCATATAATGAGGAGAGTTATTTTGAATACTATATTTATCTTGGGTATCAAAAGACATCCTCACCATCCATCTCAACCCATCTAATGGATAAGATTAAAAGTATTTAATTATTTCACTTATTTTTAAAATTTAAATATCTCTTAAACCGTTAAGCGTTAAACGAAAAAAATATACCATCGCGACGAGCATTTAATAAGCTATCTACATATATGTATTATGACTAGCTTAAAGACCCGTCTAACGTCGGGTTTAGTTTAAAAATGATTTTTGTAAGAAATAATTAACAGATGTTAATACTTAATATTATAAGAAATCAGACGGGTCTGATAATAGATGAAAATAATAATATAAAGAGCATGAAGTATTCAATAACCTACTAAAGGCTGTAACAATAATAAAAATAGCTTTTTATGCATTATGGTCTTCAAGCATGACTTGACGTATGTGAGTTTCAATAGAGGGAAAAGCGAATGCGCATTCTGTGAACATCTAAAAGTTGAAAGTAAAAGTTATTAAAAGGAAAGTATGAAATTTTTGAATTTTTTTTTAATATATTACATACCATCATAAACTTGTTCACGCACAGTGTAACACTTCTTTGCAAACAGCATTTGTATTCGTTTGGATACGTTCGTTTGGATACGTTCCCATCCTAATTACAAACAACAACCTTCAAAACCTTCTTGCTTTTCACTCTTGAACCGCTACATATAGTTGACCGTGAGTGAAAACAGGACGTAGGTGGTACAACCCCACTTTTGAAACAGGATTGTCCTTGGCTTTTATTATTGGTCATTGCAAATGGAACTGAAATAAGCAGTTTTCGGATGATCTTTAGCATAAAACGCTTGTTAGAGAGAGTGATTCTCAACCTCATATGATAACTTTCTTTTCGAAATTTTTTTCGTTGAGAGTTTTTTCACTAATTCCAGTTCTCATTAACTTAAGAACCAGCAGCCTTGTCTCACTACACAAATCATTAGATTAATCGATATTTCTGAAAAGCATTATCGATAAACCTACTTTTAATGCTATATATGATCTGGAACACCCGAGAACTTCAATCCACTGATAAGTTCAGGGGAGAAAATTGATTCATCAATCACAACACCACTTTCAGTTTTGTTAATGATGTCGCAACTCAAGTAGACCTATCTAACGCCAGGTTTAGTTTAATGAATGATTTTTATAAAATTAATAAATAAATGTTAATATTAAAAGAACATAAACGTTATATGACAATAGGCGGAAAAAACATAAATAATTCGATAAGCATTTAATTTTGTAACAATCGCAATAATAGAGTTTCATGAATTTTGGTCTTCAAACTTAACGTATGTGAGAGCAAATAAAGTCAACAACCAATGCTTATTCCGTGAACACCTAATAGTTGAATAAAAAAATAATTTAAAGAAAAATGTGAACAATAATTTAGATGTATTAGAAAAACTATAAAATATTATAAAAGCATTGAAATTTGTATATTATACATCTCATTAAGACCTTGTCCGTGTCACAGTTCTCTGTAGCATTTTTCTTAGTTTTAATTCCCTTAGTCTATCCTTAGTTTTAACTCCCTTTATAACCGTTCCTTTAATAGTAAAATTAGTTTATAATTCTAAAGCCAAAAAGATAATCAAGAATCAAACTAAACCAGTAGCGTGATCTCCATTCAATTCTCTCTTTTGAAAGACAATCAAGAGATGAATACTTTTCGCGATAGTTAGGTATTTAGGTCCGTATTCATATTCTTCCATCCTTTTTACAAATGTTTTTTATTCTTCCTAAACGACTACATCACATGATTATAGTTGTTTAGACATGTTTGACGTATTTCATTGAGTCGCATGCGTGGTTTATATTTTATACTTAAGCACCTTAGTTTAGCCAATATGTTACATTGTTAGTTGTTTAGGTTACCTGATATACAATGTAGTCATATTTTAGTTTAGAGAAAGTTGTATGTTGATGATAGGTTATACGACTATATTAGTTGTAGCTTTCAAAAGATGCACAACTTCTAACAAACTCCTCACAATAATAATTCAAAAACCTATGTCGTTGTCATGATAACATATTAGTTGCACATGTTAGTCTGAGTTTTTTTATTTGTTATCTTTTATTAGCTTAAAGACACGTGGTATATAAAATTACCCATATTGACCCGTTAGCAGAAATATTTTATCCACCAAACCACGTTTTACATATCTCCTTTGTTTGCACAAACACCAAGCACTTTATATGCAGAATTATTTAGATAATTAGATAAAGTGAGTATCTTTAAGACAATGTAGTTATCAATCCACCTTAACATATCAAAATAAAAAAGAAATACAACTGGCTTTTCACCTCAACATTTGAAGTAATAGAAAGCAATATAAGGAACATAATTATGGACAAAGTTCAAAAGCTTTGCTACTACTCTTAGACTATCAGAACAGGATAGATACATACTCAAAAATTGAAACAAGCCTTCATAAACTTTATATATATACATAATGCTAAACAATGGACATTTGGTTGTTGATATGCGCATCTACACCATAGGTGGATTATCAATCTAAGGGCTTCAGTTTCCTTTTTTTAATTTGTTGCAGCAAGACAACGATGGTCATTGGTCACTGGTGATGCTTTCTCGGTCCCTTCCATTTCTCCTATTGTTGCTGCATAAAACCATCAAGGAAGGGTGTTTCACGACTGTTTTAACACCCCATTTGCAGCAGAAGGGTGTTTGGCGACTGTTTTAACAGCAACCAAACATCCCATTTTCACCAGAAGGGTGTTTCGCTACTCTTATCTCGCTCCACATGAAAAAATACCTACAGACTCCAAGAAGGCTAATAAGTTACTATAGCCTATATTTCAAATTTTCCTGCAAAGTGGCCTATATTTTAGCCATGTGGTCAACTGAACCCAACAATTGTTCGGTTACAACAAAATAGGCACATTTTTCTAAGGAATGCTAAATGAACTGTTAGGTGAGTAAAATTACCAAAGGAAGAGTATGGTCAGTTTGGTGGGAGGGCCCAAGATTCCAAGAGGATCTACATGTAAAATTTGGATGCATTGGGTCAAACTTTTCAAATTTTCAAGAAGTGCATGAAGAGCACTGCAATTGTGATTATGAATATATGCGTCAAAAAAATACGTAGTACTATAAATAATACAATAATGTTTTCATTTTCACAAATAGCACATCACTCACCTTCCTCAAACTAAATTAAATTCTTATAAAAAAGATGATGAAATCGTACCCTTTTTCACTGAAAAAGATCATTACTGCTACTAGAAATGCAGCTTCTCCTCGACTGTGATTACCTTTTACTGCATATCTCCAAAAACAATAAATCATAAAACCCTAACTTAGAATATTAATTTATTAATGGTAGGCCCTAGTCCATAAACAACATCCAAATCATAATATTCACGTATCAACAACTCAAAATATTAAAAATAAAAGACATAATATTACCTTTGCAGTTACACACCAACATTATTCTCGATCAAAGAAATGGTTCATCGGTTCTCATGACATAGTAAACCATGTGATCATGGTTTCTTCCTGAAACCATATGATTTGTCATTAAAAAGAATTAAAATACGATAATAAAATTGACATAATAGATAATGATGACACAAAAAAATACCTCACATTTTTCGATTAAGAACTTAATCTGCCTTGAATTGCATTACAATCAAACAAAAACATTGAAATATTAATCAAAAGCAAAATAAGATATTCAATTATGATAAGAAAACCAATAATTAAATTAACAATAAAATCATAATAAAAAAACACAGATAAATTTATTTACCTTGTTAAACATTACATAATCCCTCTAATCAACAAAAGTAGAATTATGACAGTCAAGCTTTTCTTGGAGCGTTTATCACCGACATGGATTGAGGCATCTTCTAATGATTCAAATTAATGGGTGAATTATTTGTAGAGGAAGAATGATTTTATGACATTAACAAAGATGATTGAAATCGTATGCTATTAAATGGGTGAATAAGTATAGGATGAATTTAAAAAGTATTCCGGTTTACACTAAAAGGCTTATATATGGCAATGTGTTTATGGACCATTTAATGATACGTTTCAAAAATATATTAACTTTATTAAATTAAACTAATTTTAATTCACAAAATTCAATTATTAGTTATGACATACTATAATGATATGACTATCTAAAATTAATTACTTTTTATTCAAGCTTAAGCAGTTTGTAAATTAGTAATTTTTTTTCATCCGAATGAAAAGTTTATTGCATCAAGACATTGTACAAAAGGGGAGAATTATTTTTATGATTGCATTTAATTTTTGTGATAAAAAAACGTGTAAAAAAGTTCATTTTCACAAAGAATCAATAAAAAAGTTCATTTGCAAACAACATTTATAGACTTTGTACACAAACAGTTTATAAATTATTTTTGTTATTTTTAGTACAGTTATGAACTGGTTTAGTTAAAATATATTTAATGCATATGTAATGTATTTTTACAGTTATAATAAGAAATGTTTTAATGGCAATTTTAATGTTCTAGCTTAAGAGGCTTGTACACATGAGTTAATTAAGGAAGGTTTTTTAATTTTTCAAGCTTAAAGAAGTTGTAAATTATTTTATTTTATTAGTTAAAATAGATATACTTTTGAAGAAAAAAAAAATTCTTCTTTTTTTTTGTTTTTTTAAATTTGCGTAAAATATCATATATGATAATAGTGTTTCATCATATATGATATTAGTGTTATCTTACAAATTATTATTGAATCATATATGATATTGGTTTATATCATATATGATAAGTTATATCATATATGATACCAGTGTTACTTTTATATATAATATTTAGTATCATATATGATAGACTACCGAAAAAAACGGAAATTTTTTTTTTGTCGAAAGTATATCATATAGCGTATCTGTAGAAAGGTAATTAAATGCCCGGCGTAATGGTATATTTTTTCTCATATAACGATGGATGGTTTAAAATATATTAATGTTTGGAAAAAAAAGAGGAAAATAGGTTTTATGTTTAATCTTATCTATAAGATGAATATGAATAGTGGAGATTAGTCCTTAGTATCCAAATAAAGTTTGGTATCAAATGAACTTAAATCCAAATTATGCAGCATGTTAGGCGGGCAATTGTTTTGGGTTTGAGTACTGTCCACAAAAATCCACATGTGTAAATAATTCTATGCGACATCACTGTCCTATATGTTACGAGGGTTTTAAGTTTATTTTCTTTTCTATCTATATGTGACCACACAAACGGTCTATGGAAAATGTTGGATCTTTTATTTTCAATTCACCGTCTTTACTATTGTCACATGTTTATACAGTTATTTTTACATGCTAGAAACTTGTGATACGTTTATTTGCATAATATGGGATGCTAGAAATATGAGATATGACTTGAAAGATATTCTTCATAAAATAATAGGGTGTATTAATTTACGTAAAATAATACTTCATTTGTCTCATTTTTATTGTCTTTATTAATATTTTAAGTTGTTTAAAAAAAATTCATTTTTTAAATAAGAAGTTTGAATTAATTAATTTTCAAGTTTTACTCACATTATTAAATTTTTATAAGAAAAGTTATTAATTTATTTAAAGGTTAAGTTTGTCTTTTAAAAGTAAAATGTTTACATTCATTTGGTCTATCTTAAATGATAAAACTTTTTGTTAAAAACTATTTAATTAAAATAGAACAGAGAAAGTAATACCGATGTAAAATTTGTAGAGAAAAACTTAAGTATGTTATCCATGCTAATTATTTTCGAATACTTTTCCTCTTGACATTATTGTTTGGTTAAAATAAGTAAATGGGAGTATTATTTGATGACTTACATTGACGTCTTGCTTACAGAGCGATTACTTTTTTCTTGAATATTTGTAATATTGCACTACCACATATAAGCAACTATCGTGCGAATGGTCAACTCATATGTAACGCTCTTTTAACAATTGTCCCATTTGAAGCAAGTACTGTAAATTGAACAAATTTAAAGAGGCCTCCTATTTGAATATGCGTCCTACAGTCCTATTTGTATGTGTTGTGACACAAATGAATATTGATGGTTGAATAAAGAATTATTTATTGCATGGTGTTTTGTGAAATTAACATATGGTTAATCGGGGTATTAGTTTCAATCGTAAGAAAAAGGGGTTGTTCAGCAGGTGACGACTTAGGGATGATTGAAAGTGGAGGTGGTAAATCATGTCCACATGTGTAAAATTGTGTTATTCGGATTTTTTTTTAACTAAAAAACTAAATGGGTATTGACTTTTATTTTACTTTATTTGGACAACATAAAATCATTTGGTTAAATAAATAGACATTATGGACTATTTGGACAACGTAAAAGTATTTGGTTAAATTAATCTTGAGTCTATTTGTTTCTCCTTTAATATTGTCAATTTAACTCAAATCCATTTGGTCCAACATCCATTTAGCCTAAGTCCATTTGGTCCAAATACTAAAAATTACCCATTTAGTTCACGTCCATAAACCAATGTCCGTTTGACCTACTGCCCATACCCGTCTTACCCACCCATTTAGCCACCCTAATTGAAAGTAACGAAATTGTGGGTGTTAAGGGTTTCAGAGGTAATGTGGGTATATCCTATGATACTATATATTATGATGTAATCTATATCTATATACCCTATAAAGGGTTTATACCAATTGTTGAAAAGTTGAAAAAGTTGAAAATTCAACATTTCCATAAATAAAATGTTACAAACCGTGGGATTCTAACACTGACATTAATCCTATTATTGTTAACTAATTCAAAATCAAGACTAATTGAAACCACATTAACACACAAAAACAATTTTTTTTCTCTAAACCCTAATACATACAAAAAATACAGCCGCCACCAAAATCTTTATTACCACCGCATCTGCCGAATCCGCCACCGTCTCGCGATGGTTTAGGTGGTTTCAAGGTAGTTTTGGTTGGTGGTATTGAATGTTGGTTGGGGAGGATTTGATTTTTTTGAATCTAATCTAATATTTGATTATCGCTTTGCCCGAATTTTGGATTCTAATGTTTGATGTTTCGTTTGTTTGATGAATGTGAAGGTGATTTAGTGAAGATGTTGTGGTTCATGGCTGGATGGATTCATGCCTATAACATGGTTGATGAAAGTCTTCACAAAATTTCCCTTGGGGTATGTTTTCAATGTTTGTTTCATTTAAATTCAAATAAAATGATAAACTCAGGTTTGCGAATATAGAGGTTGTAAGAATATTGATGATCTTGTTAATCTATCAGATTGGATATGTCATATATCGAGGTCATGTTCATGAATGGTACTTTAGTTTCATGAGAATAATATATGTCACCACATATGAATAGGAATGCATACGTCTAGATAACAGGTGGGCATATGTATAAGAATGAATACATAGGTTTAGTGACAATAATATATGTCACCACATATAAAGCTCCTTTGGATCAGTCGGTCCATTAACAAGAAACAATGGCCATGACTTTTATGATCACATTTTAGAATAGTACTTACGTGCTTCTACGACAATCCAAACATACAAAGCAGCCTCCTCTTAAGTGCATGATGAGTAATAAAAGGTACAATACATATCAGTTCGGGGTTGAGTATAATGAATTGTTTAGTTGTATAATTAAAAATTTATTTGTCTATCATGATTAATAATAACTCATGCGTTCGGAGATTTTAAGGTATATAGATGTGGCTTCAGTTCTTGGAACAAAACAAATCATGCTTACTTGTTAACTTTCAGATTAACAAAAGTCATGGTCATAAGTTAGTAGTAGCGCACTACTAAGATGTACTAGGAGCAGACCTTTTTTATAGGAGTACAAAGACGCTTGATATATGTAATGCTACACGTTATGGTATTGAGATTGTTGTGAGTGGATTCTAAGAAGTGAAATGTCATTGCTGAAAATCAGTTTAGGAGGGCGAGGAAAATGAACGATTTAGCTATTATTATGCTTGATGATCAGAAGGATTATGTGTCGGTTGTTTCACATAGGAATAGATCTTTTAGGAGGCCGAATAAAGTGAAAGAAGTTAGTACTCAATGTAAGAAATGTCAATTTCATGGAGTGTGTCTAATAACTGGTATGCAAGTAAGTAGCTTTAGTCAATGGCAGGTAGTTTAGTCGAGTGAACAATATTTCCAACCATAACGGTCTTGCAAACTTTGTTTTTACAATAGGTTTTGTTCTCATGTTTGTGTTATGGATTATACTACTATAGTGGTTGTGATCCCTTGTCAAGATCATGTATTACTTAATCTGTTAGTACCCGGACAATTCTCATAGAGTACTCCAATGTTCATGCTATATGTTTTCTCTATTTGTTGGTACTCTTAGTTTAGTTCATTTTTGTCGTCTATCTTTTTGTTGACAACAATCATAAAGCAGGTCATTCTTTATTTTAAACTATTGGATTAGGCGATTGATACAACATAGTTTTGAATTGACCTGGCTTCTAGGCTTCCGGTTGGGCTGATTTTCGGCCCAATGTTTTTTTTCCTAAGTGGTCATTCACGATTCTCTGATGATAAGTCTTTGAAAAACTAAGTTCCCAGTGAGATTTTTATTAAACTCGCACATGCCAAAATAATTATGTGATGAGAAGGGTAAGTTAATAAAATTGATGTCTATATCCATCTTGCAAACAGTAAGTTTTTAGTTTCTTCTATTAATTTCTATTTTTTTAGAGTTTTGGTTTTTTAGGATTAAGATGGTTTTGTATTTGTTTTTAGATATTTTAAAAATAGGATAAATATGCTAATTTTGCGAATGTTTCCCGTGAGGTTTTTAATTTTGAGGGTTTGGAAAATTAAATGTATGTTTTAGCAGAACTTGGATGATGTTAAGACGTTTGGAGTGCAATGGGAGAATACAGCTCCAATATGTAAGTGCTCGGGAGGCATTTTGTAAGTTACTGTGTAAGTGTGGCTTAAATGTTATGAAAAATGCTATTTGGCATATTCTTAGGTTTTTAGTTGTTTGGGATTTGCTTATTTGAATTATTTAGTTGCTGTAGAGACGTTCTGAGCAAACATATTTTAATGGTAGTTTATTGCGATGATGGGAGACTGGGTAATTGTCTGAGTGGTTGGGACTGACCTGTAACCACTGAAGTTGTACCTGGATCTATCGTAGTGTGTGGACATGAAACACGCTCATCCTTTGATTGTTTTTTTATTCAGATTTCGTATTAAGAAACTAAACAACAGGTATGCATTTTTATGCTTTAAAAACCATTTCACTTTTTTTTTTATTTTTGTTTTATGTTTATGAACGTGACTATGTAAGAGTGAGCCCTATGTTGTAACGAGTATCAAGAAATGAGACAAGAAAACGATGATCAACTTGAATAGCTAATTAGCATATAATTTTTAATTCTCTAATGACATTTGTCTACAACCACTAAATTATTTTGATTGTGTTGTGTGACAAGTTGTTAGTATGTTTGACTTATCTATTCTTATATGTCATTGTCAAGGTTCTTGATTTTATAGAAAAGTTGCCACATGAAGAGATGCTGATGTAACCTATGTAGCCTATGGTGGGGTCGATGACATGACCAAGTTGCCTTGCTTGAATGAACCTGTGGTTCCTCGCAATCTTAGAGAAAGGCTATGCTCTAAGATATACGTAAGTGACTTCTCTCATTTACTTTTTGAACTTTATTGTTTGGAGAATAACATGAGAAACGCTTTGGGTGTTTAAATCAGATACAATACATTAATTACGGCAGATTCAAGCATGGAATCCACCGTTTGATGATGTATAGTTAAATGAAAAATCATGCGCAACATATATGAATAATGTCTTATTTCATTTTATGGTTGCAATTAGCATCCAGTTTTGCTTATAGTATGTATGACTTACACTGATTGTATGTGTTTCGAACTTGATATTACAACTTGAAGTCAGTAACATTTTTTAATTACTCGTCTAATTACATATTTTTTGTCACATAATCAATAATAGAAATTTGGGAAGCCCATTGAAGAAGTAGTGTTCTTTAAAATGATATCAATAATATTAGTGATTAAACTGTTGAACTAAATGTATTTTCTATTATATTTAAAGATGGGTTATTTTTTAATTCACCACTCGCTGATTAAATGTGTGTTCAATTTAATCATTCCATGAAGAGAGCCTATATTCAGATGTTTGGTCCAGTGTGTTAAAAGCCGCACAAAGTCTGTTTTTAAAGCTTCAACATTCTAAATTACTAAACTTTATATCCAATTATGTTTCGCATAGTTGTGGATTTTATTTAGGTGTTAATTCAATGAACTTATTTATTGGTTAGTTTCTTAAAATCTTAGTCAAGCACATACCCTCTACTTTGTTTGTACAATATGGTTTTGGACATCTTCTTAACTTCTTGTGTTTGTACTCTCTGTCTCAAGCTCCAAGACACATGAGCTCTAATGTTTTTGCTTATTTGTAGGGCTAATGGCATAGTTAGTACACTAAAAATTTGGTACCATGCAACTAGAAAATTTTGAAAGTGTTGATGTCTTAAATGATTGTATATATAAATTGTAACCCCAAATATTATCAAATTATGCCTTCTACAAAGCGCGGGTTCTACCATTCTTGTAATACATATAAATAAACAATCTTATATATATAATAGAATACACAATCAAGGTAATAGTTGAACTAATTTTAAGAGGTTTAAGGCCGGAAGTATAATGGTGTGTGTTTATTTACAATATAATAATTTACTATTGTTGATCCGATGGATTGTATTTGAGTAACTCGCGTATATACTTTTAAGATTTCTTCGAGCCTTTATTTTTGGTTCATGATCTATCTAGACGAGTACCCGCTAAGCATTTTCATAGTCACATAGAGAGAATTCTAAGACAAAGTATCGCATACCGTTAATTATTTGACGCTAGGTATTTCCGCCGCTATGCGCGGGTATTCGTCTAGTCTATACTACATTATAAAGGGTGTATCCCTATTGTTGAAAAAGTTGAAATTTTTCAACATTTTTATTCATGGAAACTATGGTGTGATTGTTTTAAAGCAATGGTTTTAATATGGAGAGTTGAATCATCTGTTTAAAAGGGAAGTATTGAATGAGGGATTTGCACTAGAAGCTGAAAATATTGTATTAACAGAAAGTATTAAATCACCATTCAAATGCACATGCTGTATGTCAAAACTTGTTCGAGAAGCCTCACAATTTCCATTTGATTCATTATCAAACCCAAACCCAATATCATACACAAAGCATTATATATTATTGTTGATTTGGTCATTGTGTTTGTTTCAGTTACATGATTTATGACGGTGGATGATGATGGTGATCATGAAGATGATGATGGTGCTTAACCAAAGAAGACTACTTCAGGTTTGTCAGTTACAATCCTCTCCATCAACAACTCGATTGTATTTTTGTTGAGAATTAAATTCATTGTAACAAGTGCTATATATGTTTCCTTAATCATCTAGCTAGGGTTTTTTAGACTTTTTTCATCTTCATAGGTTTTAAGCACTATTTTCTTTCAAGTAAAACTTCCTGTAACATTTATGAAAGCATCCGTCAAGTGAAAATATATCTTTAGTGAAGCATCTTGCCAGGTTAATTAATCTAGGACACTAAGGTAGTGGAAAACTTCTGTGATTGTTTTCATTACTATATGAATTTCATATGAACGTCTTGATATTAGGTTCAGCCCTATGATGTCTCTATATGTAATCCGCTGGAAATGTCGATGTAGTGTGTTGATTCACTTATAGTTCTAAATTTATCTAATTTGGCTATGGTTATGTTTTATATTTGTTATTCGATATTAAATTATTTGATTATGTGTTTTCCATAAAGTATGATTTGATAATAATCTTTCTTGAAGGTGAAATAATGTTCTTTATCAGATGGAGACACGGATGGAGGCGCTATGTGGGACATCTTTTGGGGTAAAGCTAATCCTAAATTGGTAGAAAGTAACCTACAGTTCAGACCTGCAAATAATTCAGCAGGTAATATACTCCCTTCTAATGAGTAGTTCATTAGCAACATTATAATACATTAGTTTGCGTCAAAGACTGCCACAGTAAGGTGTTTTAAGAAGAGTATTGGAATAAGTTAAAAAGTTACCCAATTTATACTTTTATATACTTGATCGTGTTCTTACCCCTATTTGAAAGAATGTCCATTTTTAAAACTTATTTTGATGACCAAGTTCATACCCTCACTTATGTTGTAAGGTCGAGTACGTATAAAATATTGAGTAATGTTTCTTCCCACTCTATACGGTCTTACTCTTAACCTCATTTTTTTCCTACGTAGCATGTACCTATTCATGGAGATAATTTTCATTAGTGCTTATAAACTTTTGTAACTGAGAACATGAGGTATTGTTTTTTAGTTGCATTCATGGGCATAACATGCTTATGAGGCACTGTTTGTAATTGAGAACATGCTTATAAACTTATGTAATTATAGTTTTTTTTGGATGATTGTTTGACTTTAATGTCGTTTCACTGCTTTTGTTTTGGTTGTAGTTTCCAAAAGTATTCTTCAAACTTTTTTGACAATCAGTGCATGGAAGAAAGACCTCTATTCTAAGGTAAAATCATCGACTTGAGTGACCATTTAAGGTACCTATGTAATTGGATCAATGCTTTATGTAATACATGTTTAAGGTATCCGTGAAAAAAGGTGTACTAAAATTACCTAACCAAGTCAGGTTAAACAACCAAGCAAGATGAGTCCATATGTAGACATCATATGTAGACTGCTGTTATGCTTTCGTTTGCTTCACAAAGTTTGAAAAGATGGTAGGTGTAATCTTGTAATCATCACATGGTTATAATTTAATTTCAGGTCATAATTTTCGCTTATCATAATTTTTATAATATGTGAATTTATATAATCTCATGATCAGTAATGAAGAAATACATAACTGCATATACTCATAATTATCTAAAGAAGCACTCTCTAAAACTATAAAGTTAGTGTTTCTCCTTTTTGTTGTTGCATTAATCCACTAAGTAACATTCTGTCATACAATTTTAAGAACCAATGATTCAAATTCAACCGTAAAATAGCTTGCAAGGATTGTTAAAAGTGGGAACACTACAAACTAAATATGAATAATTGTCCGATTTCGTTTGCTTGTGATTTTTCATCAAATATGCTGATGCAATTTTATGGATGCACGAAGTTTTCCGAAACGTTCATAACTCAAGAAAATTGTCTTTGGTTCATTCAAAGGTGCCTTGACTTTATTTTTGGCTTTACTTAGATGCAGGGGCGGACCCAAGATATATTAGAGGGTGTTGAACAATCTCTTTTTATAACCATGATTAGTAAAATTTCCTCACGAAAAATTTTATTAGATAAAATTAGGGGTTGCCCGTGCTCTGAAAAGACATATTCTATAAAAAAATTACATTTCGTGACCTAAAAGTGGGTGTGGCCCGTGCCACACCTGCCTCCCATATGAGTCCGCCCCTGCTTAGATGAACTTCTTGTGTATGATAAATTTGTGTACATTATGATTCAAAGTGCCTTTACTGATATACTAGAACAACTCGAAATTTGCGAATTATCTTGCCTTACTAATTTATGATCTGTTAGACAATTAATGTAACTCAAGCGTGTCTACTGATATTGACGTTTTAAAAATAATGGGAGAAAAAATAATATTGATGTTTTGGTCTTATCGGCTTGACCTGATAACCGACAACAAAAAATATCTAAACATAACCCTAACTTTAATCCAATAACACTATCGGATTTGAGTCAAAACAACGCGACAAATTTGTTTTAATCTGATATGTCTTATCGGGTCGAGTCGAGTCAACTCGACCATATTGACACTCCTATTATCAACTATACTAACTTCTTATATGATTCATGGCACCCATTTGAGACCCATTCAATAAAAATGAAAAGAAAAAATGGACTCGTCAAACAAAATTCGGTGCAAATCACAGCTCTTGATCTTGTCACGTGCTATTTTAAATAGTAAATGAAACATATATCTCAATGTCACATATCGTCAATTGTATGCACCTAGAAATTTTTGTTGCTATGATCCGGTACTCACCTATTTATAGTTGAATTCTCTCATATTACAACACTCTTCAATTACATTTTGATCTTATCACGATAACATGTATTTGTTATCCAATTTCCGCCGCTATGCGCGGGTATTCGTCTAGTACCCTATAAAGGGTGTATGTGAATTGTTGAAAGTTGAAAAAGTGTTATTTATGGAATTGTTTGAAAAATTTATTACACATGTAAAACAAAGTCAGTAATTAAAAACCCACAAACAAAACCTACGACTTCATTCTAACCTAACCTAATCGCCGCCACCCACACCACTAAATCCCTCTACCATTAACCTAATCGCCGCCACCCTCCACCAGTGTCTCTAACGACCATAGGAAACATGGTATTACATCTTTAAACATGGCATCACCACTAAGATAATTATTGGCTCAATTGCTTTCAGCAATTAATTTTTTTATTCATGTTTTATATTTTGTAGATTGATATTAACATGGCATTACATCTAAGGAAGTACAAGAACAATCACACTGAAGATAAACATGTGTCCTTTTTTGTTTATTTTTAGATTGATATTGGAACAAATCTAATGATCATATATTATATACATTAAGTGTTTGATGAAATGTTTATGAGCAACAGTCAAGATTCGACGCATAAAAAATCTCCGTCCTATGAAACGGTTGATCTCGGGCTTATTTTGCAAGGTAACTTGTTTACTTTGTTTGCAGTTGAAGCGTTAAGTGATTCGTTGAAAGTGACAAATGAATTTCTAAGATGAGATAAAGGTAAAAAATTTAAGTTTTATTCGTACGATTACGAATCTGGTTTCGACATTACATTTGTTTTATGTTGTTTAATCAATTATTGACTACCTTAACTTGATGGATGTAAACAAGAAGAACGAGAACAAATCAGTAAAAGTCAATGACTTTCTTACTGCTGAAGATGCAGTAGAAGCTATCAAGTATTCTATGTGAGTAATAATTTTGATTATTGTATCTATTTGTTTTCATTGCTCGCTGAAAGCTTGAGGCAGTGATTTTTTGTTTGTTTCACACTATTGCAATATCAACATAAAAAGTGATAATGAGAACGTTGGAGGTAAAATATTATCTGTTTTTGGAATATCTGTTTGCTGAGATCTATTACCGAATATATTTTAAGATTATGAGTTTTGTTGGATATTGCAGAGGTGAGCTTGAAAATAAGATACAAACTAAAGGTTCATCACAAAGTGGAGTTTAGTTTCAATGACAAGTCTCTCATCTCTAATTATTATTCTCAATTTTAAATTTTATGTTAAGCTTCTTTGTTGTTATGATTTTATATGATTACAAACCAATTTTGTTTAATAGTTTTGGTATTAATTAGTTTTTTAATGGTTGGTGTAGATTTTGATATTTCTCATTCACGGTGTGAAGAAGAAACTAGAAACTACGAGATACTCGCAAATGGAATCTTGATACAACTAAAGGCTCAAATAGATCTAATGGTAAGCTTTCTCTTTTTAGTTCATTTGTGTGTCGTGGTAAGTGTTTTTACATCAGTTCTCTTAAGTTGGATGGACATCTTTGGTTAATTTATACAAGACACATGTTTGTTGTTGTAGCTTCAATTGTTACTATTAGGATGCTTTGAATTGCATTTTGAAAGGGATTATGCGACCTAAAGTAGCATGATCTATAATATTAGCTGCAACAAAATTGTTTAAACTTGTGTTTATCACATTATAAAAACCGGTATTTGATCTCTGAATAACTAGAATACAACTCCATAAAAGTTCCTTTTATAATACGGCCATCATATAAGCTTACACAAACACCTTAACCACTCAAGTTATGATTGAATACCTTTTATATACACGTTACTGATTCCATGAAACCAAAAGGCGACTAAACACAAAAACTGCAACCCAACAACCATAAATGTAAGTCTATTTATGCTATCACTGTTCTTTTTAGCTAAGGCCTGCTCAACTGTTCTTTTTATTTACGTTATCACTAGGAAGCTCTAGCGACCAGTAAGTAACTGTCCTCTATATACATGATAATATGTGACCGTTTGTTATCGTTTTGTACCACTTATTCTCAAAGTGTTTGGCCAAAATGGATTGTGTTGTTTCCGACACACTTTTACTTTCCAGCATACACATCAGCTTCACACAATTGCTGATCACTTTCTGGAAATGTTCATAAGAGGATGCTTTAAATTGCATAAACTGTTGACCCTATGTCTATGGTATTGAAAAATATTTCTTACCCCACTGCCTAACAGTTTCTGTGTCTCAGGAATCCTAAAGAACTCGAGCATTGGGATGGATAAAGGTGAAGTTATTCTAAACAAGAATGGTGCTTTGCGGGTGACTTCTGGTGTTGATGGGTTGACATTTTGCTGAAGACAACACAAGTAATTTACTTCCTTCCTTGAATGTTGTATGTGCTTTAGTTGTATATTTCTACTATTGAGTAACTTACGAAATATGTTTAAATGGTAGTCGGGGTTCGAGGGTATTTATCTAGCTTTTGGAAGCGGCTAAAGATATTGTATCCAACTGAACACATTTCTTCATATGAGATGTATACATATTTTCCTTTGCCATCCATCACACCAGATCATCTCCCTGTATTGAGACCAAATGTTATCAGGTGATAAGAATAAGACACAGTTTTTGCATATATGGGAACTTGGTATGGACTGTAGATGTACATGTGCATATATGGGAACTTGGTATGGACTGTAGATGTAGATGCTGATGATGGTCTCGAAAAGAAAGTGAAAAATCCTATTGCCTCGGGGTAATTGAAGTTCATTCCACAACTTCTACATAGAAGCTGATAGTTAAGGTAAACACAATGATTGTGATTTTCAGTTTTTGGATAAACGATAAAACGCGGTCCCGTTTTGAGTTTTCGGGTGAGTTCTTGGATAGATGTTTTTTTAGGTTCTGGACGTTTTTGAATAAATAGGTGACAAATAAATAGTTGGTTTATGATTGATTGAAGGGACATGTTAAGATATGAATGATGATATGGTCGCTAAAATAGGTTAGTTGTGATTTGCTTGGAACGATGTAAGATCTTGAAATAAGCGGAAACCAATAAAGGAATGTAGTTGGCAGTGTTTAGTTTTGCTTTAGATGTCATGGATCAGATTTTTTGCTTAACTAATAATTTGGTTTTAATGATAGGTGCTCAAGTTGTGGATCGAATAGGGTCATCAACTTAGCGGGTAATCATCTAGAGCAAATCTGTATGAATCGTGAAGTCTGCATGTATGCGCTCTTTTATACAATGCTAAGTCCTTTATGCGCTCTTTTATGTATGTATGAGCAAATCTATGCATTTACCTGATAAAATGTATGCATTTACCTGATACATCATACATGTATCATTTTCATAATTGTGAAGCAACTTCTTAGATACTTTTATAGATGAGCATAATTATAGAGTATTAATTTAAATAACTTCTGGGTATGTTCGTATATAGTCATTTTAGAAAGTTTTAGTACACTATAACTTGATATGTTACTACTATGGGTGAAAATACACAGTTTACGAGGAGTGACTAGCGATTAAAAGAGTGTCTGGGATTATGTTTCTAAGTACTCACCTAATTATTTTTAAACCATATAAGCGTGTTTGTGCATAATAAGGCAAATAAGATTCGTAAGATATGCTTCTCTAACTAATTAGTTGTAGGTGCAAATGAACCAGACTAGAATACTCTTATATCGGCAGCCATAAAGAAGTTGTAAATCAAATAATCAATTATGATGTACAAATGTGTGATAGATTTGCAGGTTTAGTATAATTTAGCGCCTGCCCAAACATTAGACTTAGACTAATAACATTATTTCAAAAGCAACTTGATGTTGCAACAGACTTAGAATAATTGTAACAAGACATTCAACAACCTGGGGTGAAGCCCTGGCTAAATTCCTTGTTACATTTAAAATGGAGTAATGTATCAGCCGCTAAACATTTGTCATATCGTTAATTATTTATTTTTAAGGATTCCCGCCGCTATGCGCGGGTACTCGCCTAGTATCAATAATGTACAAGTGTGATTAGTTGAAGTATTTTGTGAAGGGAAAGATGTTTTACAGGTCATATCAAGAATGATGCGCCATTGAAGTCAGAAGAAAACAGATTAGGGCTGCTATGCTCTTTTTAAAATCGCACATTCCGGCAAACATTAGATATACAAAGTTTATAGATGGGCAATTAGAATTTACTATCTTTATAAAAATAATTATTCTATTCTAATTAACACTAAAATAGTTTCACGCTACAAAAATTCTATTCATTTTTTTTTTCATTTTCGCTCTATACACATTTTATATGTTCGTAATTCATTAACTATTACCGGATTTATTCTTTGAATACTCCCAAGACGAGCCCGTCCATCGTTTAGGTGCTTTATAAACTAAGATAACATATGGTGGTGGTGTGGGTACTATTTGTGCAATGTATGGTCATTAGCCTGTCTGACACAAAGTTGTTTAAACTAAATCGATGAGAATTAACTCTTTAAATTTGTTTTAGTATGACCATTAGCAAAAGTCAAGGCCAAACGTAATCTCAGATTAGGTTTTTTCTTTAGAGAACGGTTTCATTTCATGACCAACTATATGTTACTGTATCGAGGGTCAATTAGGGTTTGAAGGTTTTATGTTGTGATATATATTATAATTATAACAATTTTGCGACCAACTTTGTCCATAAAGAAGCGTCATATCAAATTTGAACTAAAACTATAAACTTTGTAATTGTATACACTTTATTAAGTTTTATTTTCTCTTTTCGGGTTACCATTCACTTTCGAACAACTATATATTGAAACCAACTAGCAAGGCTAGAAAAAATTACAAAAGATTCATACAAGACAGGATTGTAAATCTCGAATGGAATTTTCTTAAAACGTTGCAATTTCAGTTTTGTCTTCTTTAGAAGCAATTAAATGTTACAAGAGTGTATATATGGTTGAACCTTCTATAGCCAAACAATGCAATGCAATACTCTATAGAAACTATAAAAGGTAAGCTGAAATTAAGTATTTACCGTTGCATATATGTAATTGTTTGAAACACGAATATTAACCACAACGTTTCGCTAATGATATGTTAAGTTCAAAATTTTGTTAAGGGGAATGAGGGGAGGTAGCCACTGTCAAGAAAGCATCATTATAAAAATACATTTATATATACCAAAAAATCTAAAGCGTTCAAACAAAAGCAGTAAATAAATCAAAAGTTATGCATGAAAAAATATAGTGCAGTTAAAGAAATCACGACTGATAATGCACTAAAAGACAACTAAACTTAAAAATAAAATAAAAACAAATATTTACTAAAAAATATATGAGAAGTCATACATGTCAATCAAACACTAAAAAGAATTATTTATAAAATGAAAAAAAGTAAAACAAAAATCAGCAGTCATACCCGTCCATCGGTCGGGTTTTGAAACTAGTATATATATATATCTTTCTTTACATTATATATAAGAGGAGGGGTATGCCACATCATATCCACGTCATCACCTTCCCTTTTTTTATTTTATTATTTTATTATTTTTCGAATTTTCGTATTTTAATTTTGTTAATTATTTTTTAAAATTTGGATACTCATGGTTTTGGAATTTTTAAAAAATTGGCCATGCCCGAGATTCGAACCTGAGGCATGCACTCAAACAATAAAGGGAGGTAACGAACAACCTCAACCATTGGAGTAGATGAATTTTTGTGTTATCTCATAGCAAAACAAAATTAATAACATATTAACAGATATAAATTAAAAAGGTATGATACATATACCTTTTAGGCTTTTACTAATACTCGATCTATCAAAGAAAAAAACTGAGGCAACGTTCTTCTCACAAACCCTAATGAGTCTTTTTTTTGCATGTAAATTTTTATCATATTGATGTATGTGATCTTGATTACGAAAAGGTACGCCTTTTATCATAATCCTATAGCTTTTGCAAATACAGTTGAGTAAATATGGTTTATTAAGTAAATATATCATTTGTAGCCTCTAAAACCCTAATTCACAGGTTATCAATAACCACTCGATTTCTTAGTGTGTCTTTGTCTTTGTGTTTACTGTAGGAGTGTAGGCCATTTAATCATGAATGCCATGTACGAGCTTCTGCACAATTGATTTCTCAGGTTTATTTTTATGTTTTATAGCCTTCCCATGTCAAATAGAGGATCTAATGTTTAAGCTACATACCTTTTTTTAGGATTTATGTATTCTTTCATTGTAAGTATTAGTCTTACTTAAAACATTATCTTTAACAGATGTGCGTGTGGTGTTGTCTTTATCTAATAAACTTCATGTTCAAGCAGAACAAATTTACCGAGCAACATGGAGTGGCGTGAAGGACTACATTGGTATTTATTACTAAAAGTTTACTACTATAACTATGAAATCAAAATTCATTAAGTTGCTTAAGCGTTGTTTTATTTGCGGTACAGACTTTGGAATTAGCTGGAAACGCAGCAAGAAGCAACAAGAAGACCTCAAACGCGTCGCCCACCTTTTTGCGACATTAAGATGGTACTGAAATAATCTCAAAATCACTTACATGGGGCTATCTTGACCGAATGATAAATAATTACTTGTGCAAGCTCTTTGTACGATAGAACATGTGGTCGCGGTTACCCAAGATGGAACCAACGATGCTTCTACTCTACATGAGGTAAAGACACTAAGATAGTGACATCACAATTATACGTAAATAATTGCATCTAATCAGTGGCGGACATACAGCTTAGCTTCGGGGGGGCAGCGCCCCCCATGGCTAAACCAAAACGACGAGATTATAATGTAGTTTTTCTTTAATTGCGAGTGTTTTTTTAAAATGCCCCCCACTCGAAATTGAAATTGCCCCCCACTCACATAGAAAAGTCTAACATTTAACACTCTAAAACCTAAAAATGCTCTATTTTTATGTTAAAATACTCAATTTTTTTTTTCGAATTTTAGTTTTTCGCTTTACTGTTGTCAAAAAAAAATTTTGCCCCCCACTTTACAAATTCCTGCGTCCGCCACTGCATCTAATAATGAATATACAGACTAAAAATTTCTACTGATTGTAGACTGATATTGGGCTTGCGATGGGGATAGCAGGAAGAGAAGTTGCAAAAGACAGCAACAGTCATTATTATTTTGGATAATAACTTTGCTTCTATTATAAAGGTGATTAATTTCATGTTCTTACATCTGGCAACAATAACTAAATTAATTATACAATGGTGATAGTTGATCATTCTGTTGTGTCTACAAGATACCACATTGTTAGGTGGGGAAGATCTATTTATGCAATTCCAGCTCACAGTCAATGTTGCAGCCTTTGTAATCAATGTCGTGGTTGTGGTTTCTTCTAGAGATGTCCCTCTAAAAGCAGTGAAGGTCTACACCAAAATCATGTCAAGAAGGGTTGAGTTGTTTTCAGGCAAGAAGAATCCCAAGTTTTGGATATCAAGTTTCTATACGATTGTCCAAAGCTTACAATTGCTCTTTATCAGGTTTGTTTCTTTACAATGTTTTTATAAATTAAGATCATATTCAATATTGATAAGTACTTAAGACTTGGTTTCAGGATAACACGCCAAAATTGCATAACTTCATTATCAATTTTAAAAATTATTTGTTGAACGTTGATATTCTTTCTAAACAAATTGATTTCTTTTTATTTCTTTAAGCGCCAATTACAGCAGGCAATTATGGCAACTGATGAAATTAAAATGGTGCGAGTTTCTTGCATAATTAATCCATCATGTATTACTTTTTCTGTCTTCATCATGATATAAATGATATGTATTTATCATTACAGGTGGTTATAAAGAGCAGTGGGGTTCTTTGTGTAAACTAGCGGTTTCTATGGCATCAAATTCTGATGTTCCATCTCATGATCGCCATTAAAAACAATATAAGACAGCAGAATAGGTATCAGCCAGGTGATCAAAAGGTAAGTATTATTATTGTAGTAGTAGGTTGTCATTCACGTGCAACATTTCAATTTAAATATTTATTTTTTATGGGTCATTAAGCTTATAAAATTCAACACACAGGCCAAGAATGTTGGCACCCTTTTAAAGAAGTTAGTTCGCTGTTGTCTCTTGGTATTTTTTAAACCAATTATTGGTCCAATTATCCAGGTAACTAATTGACTGAGTGAATGTTTAAACACTTACCATTGTGATTCATAAGAGGATTATGAATTATGAATTAATTAGAGCTCATCTTAGTGGCCTCTTTGTTTGTTAATTCTATGCATTCCACGGGCTGTAAAGTTCACAGATGGCGGGTTACACTGGATTCATGAGTGGGGTTGTCAATGGTAGAAAGACTTATATTCCATTCAACGTAAGTTATATATATGCTAAAATTTATCTTATCATACACGCGATTCGACACTTCTTATTACTGCTTATTATCTGTTCTAAACCATAATTATTAAATCCTCAGTGATCACTTGGATAATATAGATCCAAACATCCTAGAATCTCACAAATAAGCTTATGTTGTCATGCAACTAGAGGTGGCAAATCTTGCCCATTTGAAGACATATGGGCACTTTTTGCCCATTTTCAAAAAAGGATGGGGCACTTTTTGCCCATTCTTTATAATGGATGGGCTAAACGGGCGCATATGTAAGAAACTAAATGGGCTTAACGGGCGCACTTGTAAAATACAAATTAGTATACTCGACGAATATTTTTTATTAAATTTTTTATCTCCGTCTTTCAAACAAGTTTTTTTATTTTTTAATTGTAAGTTTTTATGTTTTTTTCCCTTTTTTAGCTTGCGCCCGTTTAGCCCGCCCATTTTGCCCGCCCGTTTCGCCCGTGCCCATTTAGCCCACGCCCGTTTAGCCCGCCGCCCGTTTAGCCCGTTGCCCGTTTAGCCCGCCGCCCGTGCCCGCCCGCCCGCCCGTTTTGCCATCTCTACATGCAACGCAACTACGAGTAGTAAAACAATTTTGTAATAACTGATAGGACGTGGGCAAGGCTTCTGTCATTCACGAATCAACCGTTTTTCTGACACAAAGATGTGATTGAAGTTTAGAAACAGGAAGCACCAACTTAGTTGCTGGACTAAGATAATAACAGGACAGGTGATAACTATAATCAAGAATTAAGATTTGCCAGCTTATGTACAAAAATAATAACACTATAAATTTCATATTTTGGATGTAGTTGAACATGTTAATTCAAATTTCATAACAAGAAGTTTACTTTTTGGTGACAAAATTGGTCAGCGGAATGCACTTTCCAATAGAAACTATATAAAACCAAGAGAGTCTTGGTATATTTGGATGTGTAGTACGAACTATTGTATGAATCTGCAAAGATAATATATGCTTCAAATGTGTTGACTTTTCATCCGTTTCATTTTCTTTTTATCCATCTGCAACAAAGAAGTTTGAGCATCATATTACCACATCCGTTTCAACACTCATTGTGTTATCTTTTTATTTCTTAATTCACTTCTAAATTTTGTAGTAGCTGATTATTGATAAACGTTTTGTATTGGTGGTATCTATTCTAAAGCTTAATAGTTGATTTTAGCTACTTTCTCACACGCCATGTTCGTTAATGCAGTTTGCGCATTACATACTCTGCTCACACAGATCTGTATATCAAATTCCAGTCTCATCGCTGCAGGTTTTCCAGTTTCCTCCTTGATCTTACTTTTATTATCTGATTAGTCACTAGCAACACATAATATACACCATAATATATGGGGATATAGGGTAAACAATGAACCCTTTTATTACCAAACATGATGTTAATCCCGTCGTTACTGGAAACTGGCTAGCTTCAAAAGCAAGTAATTGTTGAGTACAACAGGGAGTCACTTGATGGTTAATTTGTTGCTGAAACATAAGAATAAGAAGTGTTGTATATAAAAATATGGCAAGGAAAACCTTTATTTGTGCTTTTATGTTTTAATGGAAGTTTAAGATAATCAAAATGTTAAATTTGTAAGTTTATAAATGGAATAAGCATCTCAAAGTTTGGGTTTTACTTGGCAATTAAATGATAAATAATTGTGATTATAAACTTCCCTGTAGGAAATCCATGTTGCTGCTCAGTATGGGCAAACATCATTTTTGAATTACATAGTATCCAAGTATCATGCTGATTTTGAAGTACTCGACAATGATGGAAGGTCCCCCTTCATTAGATAGAGAACCGTGCAGTAACCCAACTTCCCGAAGCCGATTCGTTACTACAAGGTTTTTTTGACAGCTCAGCAGACCCTTTAACCCCGTCTCTCACAATGCTTGAACAAGAGGATGATGTGAATGATTGTAAGGAAACGTTGGTAGAAGTTGAGTCTAGGCCTGATTTGGTGGTGAATTATTTTCAGTCGTGTGTTGGGATGGAAGTATTAAAAAGCAAGCAAGGATGTTTCCTGTTGAGTTATTAGAGTTGGTTGAAATCGATGAACACAAAGAGAGAGGCGGTGGATAGCTAACTACAAACGTTGTAAACAAAGGAAAATTTCTACGTTCAGAAAAATGTAACATTTTTTTCTTTTATAAATTTGAAATATGATGCATTTTGCTTTCGAGTTCAGCTATTAAGTTAAATTTCAATTTGTGTTACAGCGGCTAGCAAGTAGCGGAGATGCAAGCAGCCAATGCACAAGGAGTCGGATCATCAAAGAGCTTTGGATCAAGCAGAAAACGATTTAGTAATAATAACCTTGTATTTCTAATTAAATAATCATCTAGGTTGCATTATTTATTTACAAAGTTAATATGTGAGATTATAGTATAGTTTAATTATTCAACTTAAAGTGACATGATCATTTTGTTCGGGTTTGCCAATAGTATGCAAAATCATGTGTATCTTTATTACAGTATTATTTTGCAGAGACAATGATCTGGGAAAAGATAATCTATTGTTTCTCTGAATGTTGATGAATTGTTTGAAAACGCTGAAGCATTTGCTGGCGTCTTTCTCGGTAAGTCATATCCACCTCTAAATTAACTACCTTTGCTTCAAAATGATAACCATATTTTTACTCTGCACGTTTTTGCTGTCCAAGATCTTTAAAATAACCTATAAGGCATGATATGGTATATGAAATTTTTATTCCTCATAATTTTTTATTCAGTTCATTTCGTTACTCAGCCGTTTTGATCCATCTTGAAAAATGACCCAGGTTGATAAAACTGACCCATTTTAAAATCGTTTAAATACACACAACCCATGAATATGTTGCAATACAAACAACGCCTTAAACCTGTATGTGTCCAAAAAACTTCTTAAGATGAATCTGTCCATATAGCCACTTAACCCTATTTGTGTCGAAACAGCTCCTGAAACCAAATTTGTCCAAACAAGCCTTAATTAAGTAAACAATACATTAACATTTAAAATATTCATTAAGTACTATATGTTTGGGATTTTTACTAAATATTATATGTTCAATGGATCCCTTATAGATGGGAACAAAACCACTTACATAAGCTGCAATTGCGATGACATAGAAGCAAATGGCCATGTCATTAGGTACAAAGACACACTTCGTTTCACATGGTTTTACGTATTTTTAATAAGTTAATGTATTGAGATTATATTTATGTATCTGTTTCCTGTTACGGATGATAGTATTAAAATGTCCAAGAACGGAACTGGCGCTAATAAAGCCAAGCAACAACGAATACCGGTAAGAAATTCTCTCTTTAATGTGTCCAGACCAATCTTAGTATGTCATTTTCTGTTTGTAATTTAATTATGCAATATAAGAATAAAAAAATACAAACAATTAGTTGCAGGTGCTTCTGCAGGCATGAATTCAACTTCTGTAAGATTAGTCCTAATAATATTTTATTTATACCCATTATTCTAATAAGCCCATATGTATGCGTGTGCTAATCTCGATGCAAAAAATTATGCAGAATCTATAACCCAGCTGGTTCTATATATTACTTGAATTTATGTATATGATTGACGTGCTTTCAGATTCAGATTCCATACCATAGAATGTGCCACAACTCAAATATGTATAATATGAAGAGCGTGTGAAAGTATTCCGATGAAACAGAAGACTTTAGTTACACAAGTTCAAGGTTGTTGTCCATTGATTTGTTATTTCTTATTGTACGTGAGATTATTGGCACCGAAGTGATTTGTTGTATGTGGGGTTGCTAGCTTTGTAGGATTTATGTTAGATAAAGACATATTGTATTGACTATGTCTTCTGCTCTAAAAGATTAGCTATTCTCTATCAGCAGTCATGGGTACACACATGCACATTGAAGCTAAGCTGCCACAAGTTCACTTATTCATGTTTCTTTTCGCATTTCTAGATTGTATATACTTCATGGGACCATTGTATGCCTGATCTTGAATTTCATTTTCTTGAATTTGTATTGCGGGAATCTGTGTGATGCACCAAGTCATGTTCGTGTTTTTTATATGCAGACCCCTACCAGTGATATTAAGAATGATATTTAAGTAGCTGGCATTCTTATTCAGCCACCAAAGTCCTCTAAATGAAGATGATCCTTATGCACACAAGGTCATTAAACAATTGGATATATTGTTATGTTTAGTGTTTTGTTTTATTACAATAATTGCTGTTCTTTTCATAGACACAACATGTTTATGAAACTCACAGTATAATTGTTCTCACCGCAAAGAGTACAAATGGGTGGCAAAGATTTTGTTCTTTCACCGCATGGAGTCCAAAAAACGTGAATCAACTTTTGTTATTATCTTGAGTCAAGTTTGATATACGTCATAAAGTACATACTAGAAGGTACTATCACTAGAGGAGGTTAAAGAGGTGGCAATTTCAACCTATTCCACTAAAAGTGGGTCATTTGGGTTCAATTTTATAACCTTATTGGTTGAAATGGGTTGAGAAAAAAATAAAAGTGATGGGTCAAATGGGTCAACCCTTTCTTTGTGTAAAATGAAGTTTGGGTCAAATGGGTTTGAGAATGGGTCAAACGGGTTTAAAAATAGGTCACATGGTTCCTATTATTGTACCAAAAACCCAATAGTCTAAAAAGTTAGTTTTTATTATTAAGTCACTAAATTTACGTTTTCGGCAGTAAATTTTCGTATTCGTCAGAAAATTTACGTTTTCGTCAGTAAATTTACGTTTTCGTCAGTAAATTTACATATTCGTCAGAAAATTTTCGTTTTCGTCAGTAAATTTACGTTTTCGTCAGTAAATTTACGTATTCGTCAGAAAATTTACGTTTTCGTCAGTAAATTACGTTTTCGTCAGTAAATTACGCTTTCGTCAGTAAATTTACGTTTTCGTCATAAATTTTACCTATTCGTCAGAAAATTTACGTTTTCTTCAGTAAATTTACGTTTTCGTCAGTAAATTTACGTATTCGTCAGAAAATTTACGTTTTCGTCAGTAAATTTACGTTCTTGTCAGTAAAATTACGTATTCGTCAGAAAGTTTACGTTTTCGTCAATAAATTTACGTTTTCGTCAGAAAATTTACGTTTTCGTTAGTAAATTTACGTATTCGTCAGAAAATTTACGTTTTCGTCAGTAAATTTACGTTTTCGTCAATAAATTTACGTTTTCGTCAGTATATTTACGTTTTCGTCAGTAATTTAAAGTTTTTGACAGTAAATTTACGTTTTCGTCAGTAAATTTACGTTGTCTTCAGTAAATTTACGTTTTCGTCCAAAATTTATGTTTTCGTCAGTAAATTTACATTTTCGTCAGAAATTTACGTTTTCATCAGAAATTTATGTTTTTGTCAGTAAATTTACATATTCGTCAGAAAATTTACGTTTTTCGTCAGTAAATTTACGTTTTTGTCAGTAAATTTACGTATTCGTCAGAAAATTTACGTTTTCGTCAGTAAATTACGTTTTCGTCAGAACTTTTACGTATTCGTCAGAAAATTTACGTTTTCTTCAGTAAATTTACGTTTTCGTCAGAAAATTTACGTTTTCGTAACAAAATTTACGTTTTCGTCAGAAAATTTATGTTTTCCTCAGTAAATTCACGTATTCGTTAGAAAATTCACGTTTTCGTCAGAAAATTTACGTATTCGTCAGTAAATTTACGTTTTCGTCAGTAAATTTAAGTTTCCGCTAGAACTTTATGTTTCGTCAGTAAATTTCCGTATTCGTCAGAAAATTTACGTTTTCGTCAGTAAATATACATATTCGTCAGTAAATTTTCATTTTCGTCGGCAAATTTACGTTTTCGTCAGTAAATTTACGTTTTCGTCAGTAAATTTACGTGTTCGTCAAAAAATTTACGTTTTCGTCAGAAAATTTACGTTTTCGTCAGTAAATTCACGTATTCGTCAAAAAATTCACCTTTTGACGAAAACGTAAATTTACTGACGAAAACGAAAATTTTCTGACGAAAACGTAAATTTACTGACTAAAACCTAAATTTCCTGACGAAAACGTAAATTTTCTGACGAAAACTTAAATTTACTTACGAAAACGTAAATTTTCTGACGAATACGTGAATTTTCTGACGAATACGTGAATTTACTGACGAAAATGTAAATTTTCTGACGAAAACGTATATTTTCTGACGAAAACGTATATTTTCTGACGAAAACTTAAATTTACTGACGAAAACGTAAATTTAGTGACGAAAACGTAAATTTTCTGACGAAAACGTAAATTTTCTGACGAAAACGTAAATTTTCTGACGAAAACTTAAATTTTCTGACGAAAACGTAAATTTTCTGACGAATACGTAAATTTACTTACGAAAACGTCAATTTACTGACGAAAACGTAAATTTTCTGACGAAAACGTGAATTTTCTGACGAATACGTGAATTTACTGACGAAAACGTAAATTTTCTGACGAAAACGTAAATTTACTGACGAAAACGAAAATTTACTGACGAAAACAAAAATCTACTGACGAAAATGAAAATTTACTGACGAATACGTATATTTACTGACGAAAACGTAGATTTTCTGACGAATACGTAAATTTACTGACGAAGACGTAAAGTTTATGGCGAAAACTTAAATTTACTGACGAAAACGTAAATTTACTGACGAAAACGTTAATTTTCTGACGAATACGTAAATTTTCTGACGAAAACGTAAAGTTTCTGGCGAAAACGTAAATTTACTGACGAAAACGTAAATTTACTGACGAAAACGTTAATTTCCTGACGAATACGTAAATTTTCTGACGAAAACGTTAATTTTCTGACGAAAACGTTAATTTTCTAACGAATACGTGAATTTACTGAGGAAAACATAAATTTTTTGACGAAACGTAAATTTTCTGACGAAAACGTAAATTTACTTACGAAAACGTAAATTTACTGACGAAAACGTAATTTTTTTGACGAAAACGTAAATTTACTGACGAAACCGTAAAATTTTCTGACGAAAACGTAAATTTACTGACAAAAACGTGAATTTTCTGACGAAAACGTGAATTTTCTGACTAAAACGTATATTTACAAACGAAAACGTAAATTTACTGACAAAAACGTAAATTTACTGATGAAAACGTAAAAAATACAGATAAAAACGTTTGAACATGTTAAAAGATAGGAAAATATTGTAAGTTAGTGGGTTGACCCGACCCAAACCATTTGACCCATAACCCATTTGACCCATTATTAAATGATGACCCATTTGACCCATAACTCATTTGACCCACAACCCATTTGACCCATGAACCAAACCCAACCAAACCAACCCATTTGCCACCTCTAACTGCTTAATATATTTTTCTCTCAAACTCTGAATGTGCTATATTGGTGTAAACTACTCTTGATTCAGATATATTCAAACCTTTTAAACACTTTAGCTACTAGGGAAACTATATACTCCTATAGTCCTATATGTTTATAAGCGCTGGACTTTGGTTGAGTTGTTTTTTTCTTTACTTTTTTAAAAGAAATTTTCATCTCTAATTCTATAACATAAAAAATAAATTTTTCGTAAATTAACGTCAATGTTTTCAATCCCGGGGTCGACACGGCTGGGTAAACCAGTTGACCCGGTTTCGGCAAAAAAACAGGTCATATTAACCCGAGTTTCATATCTTCGAAACTCGGCTAGACCCATCGGGTGGTGACCCGGGTCAACCGGGTTCTCGAGACCCAGTCGGGTTTCGATTTTTCGGGTTTTTTTTTAAATATGTAAATTTTACGTTTTTTTAACGGTAGTTTTGTTCAGCGGAGTATCTTGTGTGTCACCGAGGCACCAAGTCTCTCGACCCAAGTTCGAATCATCTCACGAAGAGAATATCAACCCCCATCCTAGCCATCCAGTTTTCCATTAAGGGGCTTCAAGGCATTACGATCAGGTTTTACGTATTTGCGATCAGATTTTATTTTTACATATTATATTGGTTGGTAAACAATGTATATTTTCAATACACGGGAGTTTTTATAAAATTTATATATAAATTTTGTTAATTATTAAAAATATATTTTTAGAAAACCGGGTTAACCCGGGTTAATCCGGACCCGATGACTCAACCGGGTCGATTTAAAAACCGAGTTTTAAACATTGATTAACTCTTTTTGTTTTTTAAAATTTTTTTGCAAAAAAGATGTTCATTTTTAACTTCAAAAACATAAAAATGGATCTCGAAGAAAAAAATAAAGTGTTGTAAATTAACTTTTTTACTTCTAACTTTTTTTAAGAAAAGTTTTTCGAAAAATTAATCTTTTAATAAAAAATTCAAAAACTACCAAAAAATAAAACTAAGTTAAAAAAATATAAGAAAAAGTAAAGTACAAAAATCATCATTGGGATGTTAAAGAGATAGCTGGCATATCTAAAAGAACTAAAATATTCCCAATCTGAAAACAGTTTTAACTATTAACTGAAATATATGTGTATCATATGTCTTTAAGAATGTATGATATATCATGTGACAATCACAAGGATGTACTTTAGACTTTATTCAGAAAGATGTAATTCAAACTTTTAGTAAATCACAAAAATGATTTTTGCAATTTACGAAGAAAAACTTTTTGACATTTTATTCTTTTTTTTTAAAATGATAAAACATTACAAAAGGTAAACTAGATTAAAAAATATAAAAAAAGAACTAATATGCAATCATTCATGGGATATTAAAGGGTAGCTGAGATGTGAAAAAGATTAAACCACCCCAAACGTGAAAAATAAGTTTAATCTTAACTAAAAGGCATTTGTGTCGTCCGTCTTCAGGGATGTATGATGCATCATTTGACAATCACATGCATGCATGTTACACGAAGTATTGACAAAAGACTTAATTTGACATTTTGAAAAACCACAAGGATGATTTTGGCAATTTACTCTTTTTTTTAATCTTTTCTTAGTCTTTTTGCGTTCACCGTTCATTCTAAATTGACCATCTAATCTATTGATGCTATCAATCATGTCGAGGAATCAGCCGTTAGTTAGTTGTGTATGACATGGTTAACCAACGTTGGTTGATGATATCGATGGTTCGTTGCTCTAGATAGAAAAACATTTTTATGATTCATCATTCTTCTAAAATAAACTATAGCTTTAAAAGTTGTCCAAAAGATGGTTACATAAGATTATATATTGACCATTCATATCATACCTCATACATTTGATCCACCAGTTAATCTCAAGCACTTTTAAACTTCCTGAAGATATGTATTACAATGTTCCACAAGCCATGTTCATTTGCATCACAAGGCTCACTGGACCTTGAATAAGTTTATAATAGTTACGAGCGCCAAACTTTCATGTGTCACAACTCACAAGTGTATAGATTTCATTTTATATGCATAGTTTATAAAAACCTCTATGTTTGAATAAAACTTCGCAGAATAGACAAATTTTTAACAACAATCTTCAACTAAACAAAAAATTAAAAACGACAATTATAAGTCATGCCCGTCCATCGGACGGGCTTTGCAACTAGTATATATATATATATATATATATATATATATATATATATATATATATATATATATATATATATATATATATATATATATATATATATATATATATATATATATATATATATATATATATATATATATATATATATATATATATATATATATATATATATATATATATATATATATATATATATATATATATATATATATATATATATATATATATATATATATATATATATATATATATATATATATATATATATATACATATATATATATATACATATATATATATATATATATATATATATATATATATATATATATATATATATATATATATATATATATATATATATATATATATATATATATATATATATATATATATATATATATATATATATATATATATATATATATATATATATATATATATATATATATCAAATCAAATCAAAAATCCTTATATAGGAAGGATGGTGAAACAATGCCTTAAATAAAAAATTTTAAAATTTTATGAAAATGACACATGTAATTCAATAAAGGTTTTACATAAAATGTTTCAAAAAGAAAATATGAATTACAAATTATGCCTTAAATACAAAATTCTATAAATATATATATAAGGAAGGATTGTGAAACAATTCCTTAAATACAAAATTCTATAAAAATTACACATGTATTTCATTAAATGGTTTCCATAAAATACTTTAATAGAAAATAATAATTACAAATAATGCCTTAAATACAAAATTCTATAGAAATATATAAGCAAGGATGGTAAAACAATGCCTTAAATACAAAATTCTATAAAAATGACACATGTACTTCATTAAAGGGGTTCCATAAAACGATTTAAAAAGAAAATAGGAATTACAAATGATGCTTTAAATACAAAATTCTAAAAATGACACATGTAATTCATTAAAAGGTTTCCATAAAATGCTTCCAAAAGAAAATAGGAATTACAAATGATGCCTTAAATATAAAATTATATAAAAATATATAAAGAAGGATGATGAAACAATGGATACAAAATTATATAAAAATGACACATGTAGTTCATTAAAGAGTTTCTATAAAATGCTTCAAAAAGGAAATAGAAATTACAAATGATGCCTTAAATAAAAAAAATCTATAAAAATATATAAGGTAAGATGGTGAAACAATGTCTTAAATAGAAAATTCTATAAAAATAACACATGTAATTCATTAAAGGGTTTCCATAAAACGTTTCAAAAAGAAAATATGAATTACAAATGATGCCTAAATATAAAATTTTTAAAAATATATAAGAAAGGATGGTGAAACAATGCCTTAAGTAAAAAATTCTATAAAAATGACACATGTAATTCATTAAAGGGTTTCCATAAAAAACTTCAAAAAGAAAATAGGAATTACAAATGATGCCGTAAATACAAAATTCTATAAAAAATGTATAAGGAAGGATGGTGAAACAATGCCTTAAATACAAAATTCTATAAAAATGGCACATGTAATTCATTAAAAGGTTTCCATAAAATGTTTCAAAAAGAAAATAGGAATTCTAAATGATGCCTTAAATACAAAATTTTAAAAATGACAAATGTAATACATTAAAGTGTTTCCATAAAATGCTTCAAAAAGAAAATAGGAATTACAAATAATGCTTTAAATACAAAATTCTATAAAAATATATAAGGAAGGATGGTGAAACGATGCCTTAAATACAAAATTATATAAAAATGACACATGAAATTCATTAAAGGGTTTCCATAAAATTCTTCAAAAAGAAAATAGGAATTACAAATGATGCTTTTAATACAAAATTCTATAAAAATGACATATGTAATTTGATAGGTGTGTAAACACCCATCCTTTTTCCACTTATTTCTTACTAAAACAAGACCAAAACACGTATTAAATATCATTTGTTTGGAATTATGCGTGGTTTTTGTGTTTATTGTGTTTTCAGAGCCAAACGGATGAATATTAAAGAAAACATGGGATTACACGGGTTTTAATCGAAGATAAAGACTCAAGACGAAGTCTATTGTCCAAGAGATGCAAAAGATTTGAAGTCACTGGGCCTATTTGAAGATTTATCGAAGAAAATGACCAAAGATGGAAGATTTACATAAGTCGAAGAAACTCAAGTCTATTAAACAAAGAAATTAAAAGACGAGTTGAATTTAATCGACGACAAATCCCGAATCAGAATCGAAAACGTCAACTTTTCTGAAAAGACGAGAAGTCAAGAAGAAAGGGAGAAATCCCACTCACCAACCAAAGGGAACACCTATATAAAGGGTTCCCCTCACACTTTTCATTCAGTTTTTGATTCCCCTTCTTTTCTCCTTTTCTGTTCGTAGACATCACCAACACCACTAGGGTGTTTGGTGATTTTGATTCTTGTTTTTCAATATTGTAATTTAATCTTTCTCTTTTATTTGTTAAAACCTTAATCAATCAATATCATCTTTCATTTCATCTTGTTGATCTTTCTTCTTTTTGATTCCAAGTCTTAAAGTTTATTTTGTTGAGTTTGATCTTTAAAAGTTATTGGGTTTTAAGTTTTTATTGATGGGATTTGTTGTTATTGGTTAGTATATGAATCGTGTTTAGTTTTATTTAAGTTTTGGTTAAAAACTTGGTGAATTTTGGATTGGAATCGTGTTCCCCTGCTTTTTCTGCTGCTACTGTTCTTGAGTATTTCCTAGGTTCCGAATGAACAAAAACTTCCGAATGAATCATATTAGTTAAAATCTTCCGAATCAATCTCCCTTCAAAAAGTTCCGAATCAGTTTAAAAGTTCCGAATGAATGTTCTTTTCAAATCTTCCGAATAAACTTCCGAGCCAAAAGTTCCGAACCAACTTCCGGACCAAAAGTTCCGGACGAAGTTCCGGATAAACTTCCGAACGAAGTTCCGGGTAAATTTCCGGGTGAAGTTCCGGGTAAACTTCCGGATCAATCTTCCGAGTGAACTTCCGAATCAACTTCCGGACCAAAACTTCCGAGTGAAGTTCCGACCAAAGTTCCGAGTCAAATCTTCCGAGTAAAGTTCCGAGCGAAGTTCCGGATCAAAAGTTCCGAACCAAGTTCCGAGTGAACTTCCGAATCAAGGTAGACTTCCGAATCAATTTTCTTTTGAGCATTTTTAAGTGATAGTTACTATTTCTTCATTTTACATTTATATTTTTGATTATTTTTATTAATTGTTATTAAATTAATTGCTTTGAACTTAAGGTTATATTTTAGTTCATTTAAACTTTTAGTAGATTAGAAAACCAATCCCCTTTTTAGTAACTAAGAACAATCATTCCACTTAGAACCGAGATCAATTCGAGAGGATATCGAGAACATTCTTAACCCAAGTAAAACCATTGTATCAAATGGCGCCGCTGCCGGATCTTCTCGTTAAGATCAACAGTTTTTTGTGAGAACTTGGATTTTGGGATCCGTTCACCGTGAACGTTACTTTTTCATAATAATTTTCAAAAAAATCCTAAAAAATATAAAAATTTCAAAAATCCTAAAAATTAAAAAAACATAAAAACCAAAAATATTTTTGCTTTGTTTTTGCCTTGTTAGTTCTTTTGTAGGTGTATGCGCACTCGATCAACGTCTTATCAAGAGCCCGAGCCTCTCGATAACTTAGACATGGCCGGTGTACAAAACAACAACAATAACCCACCTCAAAACAATAATAATAACAACAACAACCCACCTTTCAACAACAATAATAACAACAACAATGAGCCTCTACCGGATAATCGCCCAATGATTGAACTTCTGCAAGCACATGTAGACGGTAACAATGATCCAATTGTCATACCCGCGATTGCAGCCAACAATTTTGAGCTCAAATCCGGCTTTATCCAGATGGTCTCTGCTCAACCATTCTTGGGGCGTACCATTGATGACCCACATGACCACATCAAGAGATTCTTGCAACTCACCAATACGGTCAAATTCAATGGTGTTCCACAAGAGGTAATCCGTTTACAACTTTTTCCCTTTTCTTTAGAGGGACAAGCCCGGCATTGGCTTGCTAAGGAACCGCCACAGAGTATTCTTTCGTGGACGGATTTGGAGACCAAGTTTATCAATTACTTTTTCCCACCCTCTCGTACTACCGCTTTGCGGAATGAAATTATCAATTTTGAACAAAAGTACGATGAGTCGTTTAGTGAATCTTGGGACCGTTTCAAAGATCTTTTAAGAAAATGCCCACAACATGGTTTTACCAAAGTGCATCAAATTAATACTTTTTATAATGGTTTAAGCATGAATGACCAAGATTCACTAAACAGTGCCTCGGGGGGTAATCTTTTGGCTAAGACTTCCAATGCTGCTTGGGATATCATTGAGAATAAGTCTCGTGTGCAAACCAAGAGTGTGCGGACCAATGTCGCTAGTGATAGTACTAGTGACAGCAACAAGCGACTTGACAAAATCACTGCGCTTCTTGAATCGCTTGCTACCCAAACCGCCAACAACACCAACAGCATCAACGCTAGAAACGCTAAAGACGCTCAAGTCAATGCTGTTAGCCAACCATGCGAGATATGCTGGGGTCCTCACTCTTACACCACTTGTACTGCCACCCAAGACTACCCTTCTGAGAATGTGAATGCAGCATATGGCACCTATCCTCAACCTGCTTATCAAGCTCGACCTCAAGGTGACCGCAACTTGCTTAGCTACCGCTCCAACAACTATCTCTCACCACCCGGTTTTCCTCCTAACAACCCAAATCAACAACAAACCCTCAATCGCCCTCCTCAACAACAACAACAACCTCATACACCATACATACCACCTCACAAACAACCACAACCACCTCAAAGAAACAACCAAGTTTACCAGCAAACTGCTTATCAACCACCCGCATACAATGCTCCTCCCAACCAAACCACCGCTTTACACCAAGAAGTGGAAACCTACATGAGGACTAACGATGTGATCGTGGGAAATCTTCAGCGAGAAGTGCTCAACTTGAAAGCAGACCTGGTGAAACAAGGGAACGATCTGAGAGCTGACATGAGAAACACTTTGGATAGTCAAACAAATGACTTAAAGAACATGATGGCTAGTTTTTTCCAAGGTAATCAACCCTCTTATTCGGGTACTCTTCCGAGTAACACCGTTGCGAATCCAAGAGGGCAGATGAAAGCAATCACCACTCGCAGTGGCAAAGGTAGCAAGGAACCCGAGCTTCCTATACCTCCACCGGTGGTTGTGACTAAGGAAAACGAGTCACCTGCTCCCATTCCTCATCCTTCTCCTTCCCTAATTTCTCCACCTCCTAATTCTACCCCTCCTCCACCCAAGGATGTGAGTGATCCTATTCTCCCAAAGCCTTCCTCTTCTTCCAATATACCTTATCCATCTAGGTTGAGGAAAGAGAAGCTCAAAAGCAAGGACGATATTCAGGTTTCGAACTTTCTTAAAATGTTCAAACAATTGAATTTCAACATCTCCTTCGCTGAGGCTCTCGCTCACATGCCTAAGTACGCGAAAATGTTTAAAGATCTTCTGAGTGACAAGGAAAAGCTTCTTGATATTGCCAACACCCAACTTAATGAGAATTGCTCTACAGTGCTCTTAAGGAAATTTCCAACCAAGCTTGGTGATCCGGGCCGTTTCTTAATCCCTTGCAATTTCCCAGGAGTAGAGAATTGCATGGCCTTATCCGATCTAGGTGCCAGTATTAATCTA